>VMKM01000004.1:0-1200000 GCA_008360985.2 Macquaria ambigua | reverse complement strand
TTAATGTTCCCCTTCCAGTGGCAGCACGTGTACGTTCCCATTCTGCCCGCCTCCCTCCTCCACTTCCTGGACGCTCCTGTGCCGTATCTCATGGGCCTCCACTCCAATGGACAGGATGACCGCACCAAGCTAGAGCTTCCACAGGAGGTACAAACACACCCCTGTACTGAGTTCAAACTTCCTTCATTAGGTTTATTTGGATCTTTTATCTCTTGCAAAGAAAATAACTGCTAGGTCATTTCATGTCTGCATCGATGTTGACTTTTGAAATGGCAGTAAATTGCTGCTAAATTCACTGTCGAAGGATTTACATAGTGTACTGAGAGGTGTGAACAGTACTGTAGATCCTCCTACGCCTATTTGTTCTGCTTCTAAAACACAGATTGCAAATCAACCTTCGCCTCTGCACACTTGTGCTTGCTTTTGTCTTTCGCTGCATCTCTAACAAGCAGGTTTATTATTGTCATTCTGCATAGGTAAGGCCTTTGTTGTACTGCTGACACAAGCCACGGAGGACAGTTTTTCTTCTTCTCATTCCTCATGCGCCCGCATTTCTAAGCTTCTTTGAAGTATCTGTTTACTCCGGATATTTTGAACCTAGGCCTTTTTATATTTAACCTGCAAAGTGCCCTCAATGTACAGGGGTATTTTAAGGTCAGTTACTGCTCTCAGCACAGTGTGTCAGTTAGATGTTTCAGTCATGAGGTAGCTCATTAAGGAACAAGTCTTTTTCTTTACCATTTTATACACACATAGACAGACAGACGTGTAGAAAGTGTAATGTGCAGTCAGACATGTCAAGTAAATGGGGAGGTTGGACTGTCAAATCTAAAGAGATATAAAAAATAAAAATCTTTGTAATACTGTTATTAGGACTTGTTAGACTTATTAGCATAATTAGACTTGTAGGACTAGTAGCACTGATAATCTTAGTGTTACACCTGTTTTTTGTGCATTAGGCTCAATATCTTTGTTTTTTTATGTTTTTCATACTTAATTATCTCGTTCCTTGTCTTCTCCCAGGCTAACTTGTGTTTTGTGGACATCGACAACCACTTCCTTGAACTACCAGAGGAGTTGCCCCAGTTTCCCAACAAACTAGAGTTCATTCAGGAGATCTCAGAGGTGCTCATGTCCTTTGGCGTGTCTCCGGAGGGAAACATTCACTCCAGCGACAGCCAGGCCAAGTACCGGGGCCTCCGATCCGTTGATATGGTCTCTGACAAGCGTAACGGCAACCTGGCCTCGCCCCTCAACTCCTACCTGCTGAGGGAGAATGAGACTATTGCCAGACTGCAGGCTCTGGTCAAGAGGACAGGTGTCAGCCTGGAGAAGGTGAGAAATTATGTCATCTCACGAAACGGGCTCATGTATCATATCTTGTCCCCAGGTTTGACTTTCAACAAAAATGAAATGGTGACTGTAGATACAAAAAGTGCAGTATGACAGTTATTTAATAATTTATATAACAAAGAATATCCATTATTTCTCCAAGACTGATAATTAGAATAATAATTATGGTCTCAGTATCAGCCAGTTAGGTCATCAGGACGTCCGTAACTATGATGTGAAAAATATAAAAAAGAGATTATTGGCAGCTGAAAATGAACTTGGAGAATTTGAATTTGTCAATCAATCAATTAGAAATAATATTTTGCCAGCTTATAAATGATGTAGTGGGCCAAAGGTAGGAAAAGTGATGGGACGATAATCAATATTACTGCATGAACTGAAAAAATACAAAGTTTCAATGTATCATTACATTATTTCCGTCATTATTGCAGTAAGGGACAATAAACAAAAGGGGGAGCCCTTTCTATGCCACACACTGGATACATGTTTCGTCAGACCAGACAGAAAAGGAGAAAACAGAGTTTTTTTTACATTTTATGTTTTTTCATTTTAAAAATGTGGTTTTAAAATGGAAAACAAATGTGTTAAGTTTTTATAATTGTTGAAGATCGCCATCATATTTGAGTCATTATGGAGTTAATTTGTATACAGGGCATATTTCTTTCCAAAATAATCATATTGAAGAGATTCCCTCTGTAACTGTCCTCCCATCAGTGTTATGAGCAACATGTTGATAGAACAGGTAGCTAATACAGTGCCACCCACAGCAGTGTGGAGTACTGAAGATGTTTCGCTTCATCAGTTCAATACATCGACTCCAGTTGCCTTTTGAAATGCCGCCGGTCGATGTCTCGCAGCCTAGATGACAGAAACCCTTTATAGACACTGACATCAACAGATGTAGTTGGCATCTGCACCGTCCCATTTCTATTTGGCTCAAGTTTCTCACAAACAGTAGTAAGCAGTATGATGAAATACTCACTATAAAGACTGAAAGAGGGATGAATTAGCTGCTAATTAGAGAAAGTCTCTGTACGTGCAGCCTAATCAGCTTATGCACTGTTTGCCGGCAGTGAACGGATTAGTTCATCGGCTATGTATACTTTACCAGCTACGAGGTCAGACCGCACTTATGATTATTCTTATCTGAACTCACTGCTGAGCACAAGGCTGTGATTTGATAGATTCCTGGGTCGTGTCATTGGATTGCGACGTGTTTAGCATACAGTGCTAGACCTGCTCTGTGTTATTTTAGCCCCCTACTGCTGGTATCTGTCCAGCTGACCTACTGACATGCTAAAAAAAAAGAACTCATGCTTCAGTTTGCTTTGGGTCACAAATCAAAACCGATGTCCTTGACCTCCTTTCCCGTAACCCCGCTGCTTCATCAGCAGCCTGTGATAGCGGTCAGATAAGATAAGATGAAAAATAGCCACCGTTCTGCTTCTTTCTCACGCTTTCCCCTTTTTTCTATCCTTTCTTTATTTTGGTGTGCACATCAGCTGGAGGTGAGAGAGGACGCCAGCAGCAATAAGGACGTGCGGTTTCAGTGTGATGAGGAGGAGCTGAAGATGCACCAGCTCAACATCCAGGTGCGCGAGGTCTTCGCCAACCGATTCACCCAGATGTTCGCAGACTACGAGGTGTTTGTCATCCAGCCGAGCCAGGACAAAGAGTCCTGGTTCACCAATCGAGACCAGATGCAGAACTTTGACAAGGTAAAGCGCTATAGATACTAATAGCATAGTAGAGTGAAGGGTGTTATTTTTCCATAGTATATGACGTTTGATTTACACCCTTTAAATTTGTGTGCTTGTGTGTGTGTGCGCAGGCCTCCTTCCTGTCTGACCAGCCAGAGCCCTACCTGCCCTTCCTGTCACGTTTCCTGGAGACGCAGATGTTCGCCTCCTTCATCGACAGTAAGATCCTCTGTCACGATGACGAGGAGAAGGAGCACACGTTGAGGGTGTTTGACTCCCGTGTGGATAAGATTCGCATGCTGAACGTCCGCACGCCCACACTGCGCACCTCGATGTACCAGAAATGCACAAACATTGAAGAAGCAGGTAAGGAATAAAGATTAGCCCTGAAAATCCTTGAAAAGCTTTGTGGATTTCAGAAAAATAAAAAAAAGGCTTTGAACACAATTGGATTGCTTTCAAAGCACGAAATATTGTGCTCAAATGTAACAATGTGCCTCAGCTGTCTGGACGTGTCTCTGTCTTGGGATAAACACCTGTCATCCTGAGGAAAGCCACAGGTTTTAGTTTGAAAATGAATAGCTTCACCATGGTATCTTAACTTGAGATGGTAAAAAATGGACCGCTGTAATGTTTAATTATGGCCCTATGTAAAGCCAAAACGTTGGCAATTTAAAGTTCTGTGAATGTAATTAAAGAAGGCCTTGAAAGTCCTATAAAAATCCTTTTAATTTGAAGTCCAAATGAGTGTGGTCACAAATTAATTTGAAGGTGTGAACTTCTGACAGACTTGAAGATTTGCTCTCTTTAGTTAACTGACTGGTAATTGCTGTCTTGTTTGCAGACAACCTGCTTAAAAAACGATATGAAAAAGCTGATTTTGTCGCTCCTGGACCTCATGCCACTGGGCTCGAGAACGACAAGACTCACCTTCGTAATATTTGCTCTCGTTACCTCAAACATGCCTGGGTGTCAGCTCTCTGAATGTGTGTGCAATGCATTATGTTAGGTACACTCGCAGAGGAAGGATGGGCTTCACTTCACTTCACTTTACCTCAGAACACTATAACAGTGTTTTATACGGAAACCTTCTAGTTTGGAGCTGCTAAATGTCTTTTATTCTCACTTTAAATGTAAGCGTCCTCTGTGAGATCCTTTATGCATTGCATACATGTCAGTTTTTACAAAGCTTGGGGAACATAATGCTATTACTTAAAAACACGAACACTGATCTTTATGGTGGTGAGCTGATAACTTGCAGCATGCAGGTGAATGGGTGATAATAAACTCTTTTCAGGGAATCAGATCTTTGCACCTGTGAATCACAGCTTCAGACAGTAAAGTTGTCTTTCTGTCATTTTTTGGGTTCTGTACTTTTTCACCATTTTCGTGCTACATATTTCATCTTGTGCATGTGTCACAACTATTTAAGGTCTATTGTATTTGTCTTAATTCATAGGTGCTTTTGTTAACACAAACCCATGTGTGGGTGGGTTGTTAATCAGGCATCAGAAAATCACTGTCTGAAGCTGCATTCATGGACGACTCTGATCTGGTTCCTTTAGAGAAAAAGAACATCTATTCTGAGCCTTTATTCTGTCACTTCTTTTGGTTCTGTGGGTGTTTGGGAGGAAATGTCTTTTTCGATTTTGACTTGTTCTCTTTCTTCTGCTGTCAGTCGTTTACTAAAAGAGAAATTAGAGATTCTTTGTCATAGCTGTCCTGGTTTCTCAACAGAGTTAGCTACAGAAAATATGAGAAACTTAGTCGGATGATTGATGAAAAGATGAATAAAGAAAATTATGTGGTTTCTGGCTATGGAATATTTCAAGTAAGAATAGCCCTATGCATTATTTGATATTTAATTTGTAGAAATGGCAAGGATATTTCTCTTTGTGATGGTTATGGGATTCTTTGACACAAGATATTTACCAGGTAAAATCAGAATGCAAAATAGTGGATAATGGAGTAAATGCTTAGACAACGTGCAGAGTTCAGACCAGAAGATCTCATGAATTGTAATTGTTAATATTTAGGTGACATGTTGTTGTGCAAAGGACACGTAATCACTCACGTCTTGACAATGAAAGCACTATGATTTGGGCAAATGGACAGGATGAAAAAGACGAATGCATCCTGTCATCTCACTGCGTCCCACATCTCCTCCGCAGAGAAAGCCATTGAGATGAGAGTCGCCAAGATCGACCACACTGCCCTGCACCCCCACCTGCTGGACATGAAGATCGGTCAGGGGCGCTACGAGCAGGGCTTCTTCCCCCGACTGCAGTCTGACGTGCTCTCCACTGGGCCCACCAGCAACAAGTGAATATTTCACATTATTTATATTTATTCGAAACAAACCTTCGATGTCTATACTCGATCTGAGCTTGACGGCTGTTTTACGATGTTTCTCCATAAAATTGATTGAAGGTGTGTTGTTTCGTGTTACAGGTGGACCAAGAGGAGCGCTCCTGCCCAGTGGAGGAGGAGGGATCGACAGAAGCAGCACGCTGAGCACCTTTATTTAGACAACGACCAGAGAGAGGTGAGAGGTCACCGCTGTGTTTCCTTTTCTCAGCTCATATTCACACAGATTGACTGCCTGAGCTTTGTTGTCTCTGTTCATTTTGCATGACCTGTTCTCTGTTTGCTTTATTTTGACTTCGCTCTTCCCATCTTGTCTGCTCTCGCACTTCTGGTTGCTGTCTCTCTTCACTGTCTCTTTTTGTCTTTCTCCGCCTCTCTTGCACTCAATGCTCGCACACTCTCAGCATGTAGAGTGTTTGTTTCCGGAGCTGCAGCTCCTGCTGTTTCTTGACTACTACTGGCTCTCGCAGTCCTTCAGGCCCTGTCTAAAGTCGGTGACTGTGGACGTGGTATGTGTTGGTAGTTTGTGTGGCCTTTAGCTTTAACACTGGGACCACATGACCTGTCCACCCATGTGGTCTTTTCCTCCCTCTGCTTCCTTCACCTCCAGCAGCTGAGCTTTATCTGATAATCCAATGTTGGGGGAAAGTACAATATAATTTATACATTTGTTTCTGAATGATTAACCTGTTTAGTTTTAGACCTGAATCATTTTATTATAATTGGCTTGATTTTATAAATATGTTCATCACAGCTCTATATTAGTCACTGTTCTGAGCATTTAGCTGTTTTACAATAACTGTGCATTGAATGTTGTTTCAGTCATTGGCCTCACCTGGAGAGAGTCCGCTTGGTTTTCTGCTTTCACTTAGTGCATCTCATGTAATAAACCTGCGTTAGCATGAGCTCTTATTGACTCACACTTTGATGTCAAAGTAAAGAAACTGTCCAGCTGTGTTAGTGTCAACTGAAGCTCTTGATGTTTGTTATTTTCTTATTAAATCAAGTGTATTTTAAAGAAAAAATTCAAATTCTGAGAGCTAATTTTTCAAGTCAATTGTTTTTGTCATTAGCTTGCTTATATGGGGTACTGCTTTGATATCTGAAGTCGGGATATTTACCACAGTAACCGTACAGCTGTTTGTTTTGGTGTCACTTCAGAGTCTCTAAAGTGAAAGTAGTGAATGTCTGGCACCTTAAATTACGTTAGGACAGAAAGATATAAAGTACAGCAACCTATTTGCCATTACTTGTCACCGTAGAACAAACTGTGATTGAACTCCTGTAGTTATTCTAGTATTCCTTGTTCCTCTGTGGTAACCTTCACCAGTGACGTGAGCCCACCAGAATGCTGAGTGTTTCCCTGTTTCCTTTTGTTGTTAGCTGACTGACTTCCCTCTGTCGTTTATTAGAAGTACATCCAGGAAGCCAGGAACTTGGGCACGACGATCAGACAGCCCAAACTGTCCAACTTGTCGCCCTCCGTCATCGCTCAGACTAACTGGAAATTTGTTGAAGGATTGCTGAAGGAGTGCAGGAACAAGGTTTGTGTATGACTGTGCTCCAGTTGATTAGTTTTGCTCAGTTTGCTGCCCACACATTTCAGTTGAAAATAAGTTCACATTTTTATACATGTATAAATATTTTAGCATTAAGCTGGTTTTTATACAGAGTAATTTAGAGTGAGTACTGGAGTGGAATAAAGTCAGCAGAGAATCCCTATCATTTGGAGTCAACTTTGTAATGTCTACATTTAGTTTTCAATTATTAATCATTTGGAAAATCCCAATTTTATGGTGTCAAACCTCGCATGAACGTTACTGGTGGCAAAAAAAGATATCTTTATAAACAAATTAATTCATTTGACAAACTATTTCCTGGTTGAGGCTTAAAATTGTATCCTTTCTGTATTTGGTTAATAACAGTAAGCATAACATAATGTAATCACAAAGGATGATTCACTGAAATAACAATAAACCAGACAAACATTGCAAACACCAAATGAAAGCTTTGTGTTAGTCTTCTGTTTGTAAGATATTTTTCCTACTGCACAAAAATGATTATCAGAACGTGGCCGATATTATTAGTTTGATTGCTTTGTCACCAGAACTTTGAATAACAACAGTATTTATCTGTTTGTTTCTCTGCAGACCAAGCGTATGCTGGTAGAGAAGATGGGTCGGGAGGCCGTGGAGTTGGGTCATGGAGAGGTCAGCATCACCGGTGTTGAGGAGAACACTCTGATCGCGAGCCTCTGTGACCTGCTGGAGAGGATCTGGAGCCACGGGCTGCAGGTTAAACAGGTCAGGAAAAACCAAAATCAACGCATTCGCCATTTCACACGATTCATTGATCCTCCACAGCTGGTGGACACACAGCGCTCTCAGAGCAAATAATGGCACTACTGTATGTTTCCTTTTTCAGGGTAAATCTGCCTTGTGGTCCCACCTGCTGCACTATCAGGAGAGCAAAGAGAAGAAAAATGCAACTCCAGGTGGTTTGGGACCTCCAGGTAAATGCTGAAATCCGTTCACCTGATGAACAAAATGAATTAACAAATTAGGAAATTGCCTAATGTCTGTTTTTTTTCTCCCACACCAGGTTTCATTCATGACACTGAGAGACGCAAATCTGATGGTGGTGGATCAGCCATGCCTCCTCTTAAAGTCTCCCTGATCCAGGACATGAGGTGAGGAGGACTGGAGGTTATTTAGATGTGAGCTCAATAAAGGGATAAAGGATGAAGTCTTGCTTGCTTTCATCCAGTGTACCCACAGCTGGTTTACAAATGTATTAGCTGCTGGTCACTATCAGAAGAAAGCAAGTTGGACTAAGACTGCCCCCTTGTGGTAGAGTTTTGAGTTTTGTGTGTTTTTTGTGTGTTGTTATAATAATTGATTGTCTAAGTAGGGGGTCTGTGGATCCTCAGGGGGTCAGAATGAATAATAATTTAAAGTTATCCCAATTAAATCATGTATAAAACTGACTGTTTTCATCATGGGTTATATTCTTACACTGGTGTCTCCACACATACAGAGGAGGCGATTCAGCAGAACAACAGTCAAGAACAAATTTTCACCTCAGACAAAACGCATTTTGTGGCCTAATGTTTGTCTGAGTTTAATAATAAATGTAAGAATAAAAGTGAGTTTTCAAGAGCAACTTAAAAGAAGATACTGATTTTGCAAGTCTGAGATTCTCTGAGAAGCTCTGTCTCCTTTTTATAGTATTTTTTGGACACTTTTTGTCTTTATTAGATAGATAGATAGATAGATAGATAGATAGATAGATAGATAGAACAGTGAGATATGTGACTGGAAATGTGGGGAAAGAAAGAGGAGGTGACATGCAGCCAAAGTCCCTGGCCAGACTTGAACTGGTGATGCCGCAATTTACATGACCACCATCCTAACCCTTAGGCCAACCTGGTGCTCCACTTTACTCAAACTGTATTTTTTTTACTCCTGTATATTTATATTCATAAAACACTAAACCTTTCAATGACCCTGAGAACACCCGTGTGTGTGTGTGTGTGATGGCAGCCATCACTGTCGTCACGTTATCTACCGTACCCAGACAGAGTTGAGTAGTCAGGGCTTGTGTTGCGGGAAGGAGGTGCACAGTGATTCTGTGTAACAGCATGTTACTTCCAGCCTAATAACCAGACCCCCCGCCTGTCTGAGTGAGAAGACAGGAGGGGTCAGCTCGGGGCGCAAACACTCGTCTCTACTCTGCTGATAGATAGACCCTCCTCCACTCTCATGTAAACGTCTGACACCATGATCGTGAACACACGACCATCAGCAACCATCAGCCTCCCTTAATGAGTTTTAATAATTGATAATATTGTCTTAACAGTAAATATATTTTACTCAAAATCATGAGTTAATAACAACTACAACATTTCTAAGCTCATTAGAGATGATGCTAGTACCTAATATCTGTGTTACACTGTTTTCTAGGTAAGAGGTAACAATAATAGTGCATATAGTAGATGTTTTCTTCTGTTGCCATGGAGATAACGAGCGGAGAAAACTGGGTTACTTGGTGTGAGAGTGAGTGTGGAGGGTGGAGACAGGGAGGGGGATGGACAGTAGAGGAGGAGACGTGAGGAGCTCTTAGCAGACGAGCTTATGGCACAGGTGGAGTGGAAGGGAATGCGTCTGGACATCAGAGGCATGACGGTGGCTCGGAGCGATGACATGGGACCGAGTCTGTGGTTAAAAATGCTGCTACAGACACAGACCGAGCTGCTTGTTTGGCCGTGAGATTGACTGGTGGCGGGTAATGTTTGGGGGAAAGTCAGAATCATGATGATAAGATTTTAAAAAATATTGATAAAACATACAGAATATCTAGATATCGAGTTTTTGAATAATATTTGTTGTTCCGAAATGATTTGTTGATTAATTGATTGGCAGAAAGTGTCAGCAGGTGCCAACAGTTTTGATAATCAGTTATAGATAATTAAAGATAATCAAAAATACTAAATATCCACTGGTTGCAGCTTTTCAAATGTGAGGATTTGCTGCTTTTTTCTGTTTTACATAACTGAAAATGAAATATCTTTGGGTTTTGGACTGTTGGTCAGACAAAACAAGCAGTTTTGTGACGTCACTTTGGGTTCTGAAAACTTGTGATGGGCATTTTTCACTATTTTATGACATTTTATAGATTTTAGAATTCATCAACTCATCAAAAACATATACACAGATTAATTGATAATGAAAATAATTAATAGCAGTCCTAAACATTTGCTTCAGTTTAGACATCAGACTTTTGTATTGCAATGTATAATTGATGTATTTTGCGGGTAACAAGTTCTGAATACTTAAATTAGTCATTTATGCTGTATGTCACGATGTAAACCATAAAGTGAAACAACTGCATTCATCATTATCAGGCACAAGTTTCATTTTGCATTTTAATATCTTCTTACTTGTTTGTAAACAATGTTTATATCAGACACTTTTTCTTTCTCTCAGTATAAGATGTTTATTGGCTCGGTGCATTATTAAAAGTTGTGCTCTTTGAAACTATCCCCCTTCAGCAGATGAATGCGAAAACAGCCTCTTAGTGTCAAACTCTGCACATTCATCATTCTGTTCAG
Source organism: Macquaria ambigua (assembly GCA_008360985.2). Classification (NCBI taxonomy): domain Eukaryota; kingdom Metazoa; phylum Chordata; class Actinopteri; order Centrarchiformes; family Percichthyidae; genus Macquaria; species Macquaria ambigua. The sequence goes on along the minus strand of VMKM01000004.1, from coordinate 1,189,470 downwards.
TGTTGAAAATGGGAGGGAAATTGTCTGATCTTTGCATTTGTGTTTGTGTTTGTGCTCCAATCCTCTTCTGAACCTCTCAATCTGACTTTTTCTTTGCAGACACATTCAGAACATCAGTGAGATCAAGACCGACGTGGGCAAGGCCAGAGCCTGGGTTCGCCTCTCTATGGAGAAGAAGCTGCTCTCCAGACACCTGAAGCAGCTGCTTTCAGACCACGAGCTTACAAAGTGAGAAAAACCACACGCTGCCAAAAGTCAAACTCTGCTGTCAGTTTCCGTTTCAGTATTAGTTCGTTACAACAACGAGTCTTACTACGACACTTTAAAGATCAATGAGTATCTTTTATTTTCTCATCCTGACCTTTTTTCTGTGTTTGTGGAGGAATGTCTGTCTCATGTGAAATTAAGATGACGTGTGATCTACCCATTTATAATACATTACCTCTTTTGAAATCGCAAAGCATCATACTTTAGTCCACCGCCACATAAATAATTCACAGCCTTCTTCATAATTGATATCTGAGTGGTGAACTGGGTCAGGGGGGTTTCTGTCTGCCTTTGTGACCTTAGGTTGCCATTTGTTTTACTTTATATCAAAACAGCACTCACTTTGTCATCCATTTGCCGTAAAATTAATGTATCACCTGGCATGCTGCTGACACTGTTGAGGAATGTTTATCTGTTGGGCAACTTATCTTAAAAATAACAGAAATCATTTTAATGTTGTGGGTTTAAGCATTAATATTTGTTTTTACACTGTTTTCTTCCTTTTAGAAAACTGTACAAGCGATACGCCTTCCTCCGCTGTGATGATGAGAAGGAGCAGTTTCTCTACCACCTCCTGTCCTTCAATGCTGTGGATTACTTCTGTTTCACCAACGTCTTTACGACCATCAGTGAGTGCTATTTTGATGCCAGACGGCCCGACAACACTGTCAATAAACTACCATTTTTTTAACTATTGTTATTTGACGTTCCTCTCCTCTCTGTCTCCCAGTGATCCCCTACCATGTGGTGGTTGTTCCCAGTAAGAAGCTGGGCGGCTCCATGTTCACAGCCAATCCTTGGGTGTGTGTTTCTGGTGAGCTGGCAGAGACCGGAGTCCTGCAGGTGCCCAGAAATACTCTGGAGATCACTTTTGAGGTTGGTGTTCATTTCTCGGATAAAGGATAACTCCACTTTATTACAACATGGGCATTAATTTTGTAGTTTTAGTCACCATTTCTGTTGGTTGTGATAACAGTGTACTCGCCACAGTAACTGCAAACAAGCCAACTGTTTAGCCAGATTATCTAAACCACTTTATTTGAAGGTAAAACTGAAAGTGAGCAGACCTGAAAGGTCAGTAATAATTCCCAGTGGTGGAAGAAGTACTCAGATCTTTTGCTTAAGTAAAAGTAGAAATACCACAGTGTAGAAATACTCTGTTACAAGTAAAAATCCTACATTCAAAACTTTACTTAAGTAAAATTACAAAAGTATTATCATTAAATATACTTAAGGTTCTAAAGTAAGTGTACTCAATATGCAGAATGACCCGTTTCAGAATAATATATATTATGTTATTGGATTATAATTATTGATGCTTTAATGTGTAAGTATCACTTATGTTGCAGCTGGTGACGGCGGGGTTAATTTTAACTACTTTATATACTGATGGGTAGCTTAATCCATAATAATACATCATAATTTATTAGTTGTTTATATTTTGTATTAATAATCTGAATCTGCAAAGTAACTATTAACTAAAACTGTCAAAATAAATGTAGTAGAGTGAAAAGTACAATATTTGCCTCCAAAATGTAGTAGAGTAGAATTATAAAAGTATAAAAACATAGAATGGAAATACTCAAGTGAAGTACAAGTAACTCAAAGTTGTACTTAAGTACAGTACTTGAGTAAATGTACTTAGTTACATTCCATCACTGATAATACGTCATTGCACAGAAAATAGTGCACTCAAGTAAAAGTTGATCTTGAGGTTGGTCTGTAAATTGTATTGGATGTTTACAACAGATTAATATTTTTACTCACAATTGTTCATCTGGTTTGTATGATCATCTGACTGCTCGTGTTCCTTTTCCTGCTGGACCAAAACTATGAAAATTAGACCAAGTTGTAATAAACTGGAATTATCCTTAAACAATATGAGCTCTTGTGTTTTTAATTAAATATTTGATTTGGGTGTTTGACATCACCATGCTTCTCTCTCTCTCTCTCAGTGCCAGAACCTGGGCAAGCTGACCACCGTGCAGATGGGTCACGATAACACTGGGCTCTACGCAAAGTGGCTGGTGGAGTGCGTTATGGTCCGCAACGAGATCACAGGGCACACTTACAAGTAAGCATGTCGTCTCTTGAGAGAAATTTACCAACTGTGATGTTGTTTTGAGCACGTGGTTCTCATAAAAATGAACAAAATGTGTTTTTGCGGTGCAGGTTTCCGTGTGGCCGGTGGTTGGGGAAGGGCGTGGATGACGGCAGCCTGGAGAGGATCCTGGTGGGAGAGCTGATGACTCCCAGCACAGAGAACGATGAGAGGATGTGCCGCACGCCCCCGATGCAGCAGTCCCCGGGGATGATGAGGAGGTTTGTTACCATCTCGCCAAACAGCAAACCAAGTAAGTTACTCAACTGCGTAACCATAAGTCCTAAATAACAGTGTGTGTAGACAGTGTGTTATATTCTTGCTGAGGGGAAACATTTATCTCCTCTGGATTTTCCTTTTTTCTCTTCATTTTGAGATTCTGTTATCTTATAAGCAAGAGGAATCACTTTTTTGTGCTCACTAATGCTTAAAGTCTTGTTTTTAATACCTTCACTGCTAAAAAATTCAAATGCATGGATGAGAAAACACAATGACAAATAGATAATAAAACCTGGATGGGGATTTTTCCTCCCTGTTTCTGCTCGTATTGTCTTACAGCATCTTTGTTTGCCTTTTTCCTCTCATCCAGAGTTAAACACAGGTCAGATCCAGGAGGGAGTGGGAGAGGCCATCAACGGGATTGTGAAGCACTTCCACAAGCCGGAGAAGGAGGTGAGGGCCAACAGTCTAGACAGGCCCCAACATGCAGTTCTATTATTCATCACGAATGAAGAAAAGCAGCTTTCTGCTCTGGTGGTCCCCGAGCCCCTCTGTAACTGTGGGCTGTGTGGTATAATTCCCATTGTTAAAACATATTCTTGCTGGTTTTCAGAAGTGGACATTATTCTTAATCATTTTCTTATGGCCCAGAATGATGCCTATTTTTTTCTGTTCTGGGGGCACTAATATAAAATATCAACACTGATAATTACTACTTATTAAGGCACATGGAGTGATGCTTTATTATTAGTATTGAAGTTTTTTAAAGTGCATTGTAACTTATCTGTTGATTACAGGTTGTAAGAGTCATACATTGTGTAGTCTAAGTACAAAGGATTTTTTTAACAGGGAAATCCCCTCCACTCTTGCTCCACCTCTGTTTCTAAAATTAAAATACACTTTGTGTTCTGTTGTCGTGCTAGTGGTTGTGCCTGTCACCATTTAAATATATATGCTGTTATATTATGCTTTGTATGTTATGCATTTATTTTTATCTCATGTACAGTATTTCTATCATGCCATGCACCCATGACGGCCTGCCTACATGCCTCTCTCATACATGCTTTTATTCTCACGCTGATATGATGGCTGCAAAATATTTCTTCTATGATGATTATATGATTCTCATAAATTAATAGAGTAAACTTAGTAACTGTTGTTCTCTCTTATTGTAATGATTTATTACTTGGAAGTTGTTTTCTCTGGATATAAAATATGACCTGTGAGAGACAGCTGTGTCCAGTATATTCTGCACAGGGTCCCAAACATCTTAGTCCTCTTTTTCTGCAGGACATTGGGAATAAAGTTGTTATTTTAATGGGATAACTGGATCTGAGAAGCCTTTAAGAACTGCATCTACATAGTGTTCAATTTAATCGTCATTTGTGAGAAAACAACAGCCTTATAATCAGCTCTAACTACATGCATTTTCCTGTTGTTTTTGCTCTCTGCAGAGAGGCAGTCTGACCCTCCTCCTCTGTGGGGAGTATGGCCTCGTCTGGGCTCTGGAGCAAGTTTTCCAGCACGGTTTCAAATCACCCCGGCTCTTTAAGAATGTCTTCATCTGGGACTTCTTGGGTAAAGATTTCATGTCATTACTCCCTTATGTTACTTAAGCCCTTAAAGTGATATTCCACCCAAAATCTAAATGTTTTGACTATCAAACACTCACAGCCTGTAGACTTGAAAAGTAAAAAGTAAAAGAAAAGAAAACGCTTAAATTAAAGCCAGTTATAAAGGAATGATTGTTTTGTCAAACAATACAAACGTTTTATCACCTTTCAAGCCTGATGTGTCTGTTCGAAACACAAACGTATTCCTTCAAACAAATCTGTTAACTGATTTGTCTTTTAATTTTAATTTTTTTTTGCTTTAACAGAAAAGTCACAAGTGTACTTTGAAAGTGCGGAGCAGCGGGAGGTGACTCCAGATGAAAACTGGCAAACCAGAGTGCGCCACTTCTGCCGCTTCATGCGCGCCATCAACAACACGTCCAGAAACATTGGCAAGGACGGAAAGTTCCAGATGCTTGTCTGTCTGGGTGCAAGGTAGGCCGGCAGCACTCACTAACCTCCCGACACACATTTAGATGTAGTGGACATTTTGAACTTTTGTTGTGTGTGACAAGGAAGTTGTCTTCAGAGTGGATGCAATGAAACTTGTGTGGTAAACCCAAAATTTAGACTGCAGAGTGACGTTCCCCTCCTCAGCATACTTGAGACTGTGGGGCTTTTAGGTAGCAGGTGGAAATGGAAAATATACAGTATATAGCAGAGAATCTGGGTTTAAAGCCTGATTTTAACAGGGTTAATGTGAGTCCTGGCAAAGATGCCTACAGCACAGGTTTTGATGTAGTTCAGAGTCGAATTCCACCTGTTCATAGCTGACCAGTCACAGCTCTTGCGACTACATGCGTAGTCTGTCTATCTATCTATGTGGTATGTCTTTTAAATGAACTTTTACACTGCCACAGTAATTGCTGACAGTCTGTAGTATTAAGCTGTTGTGTTGACTCCTCGTGTGTCTGTGTTGTCTTCTCTCAGAGACCATTTGCTGCATCACTGGATCGCTCTGCTCGCAGACTGTCCAGTCACCGCTCAGATGTACGAGGACATTGCACTGATTAAGGAACGCTCACTGGTAAACTCTCTGATCAGAGTACTACAGACTCTGCAGGAGTTCAACATCACCCTGGAGGCTTCGCTCGTCAAAGGTGTTGGTATCTAAACCGAACCAACTCCCCACCAGTTGTACCAGACCATGAAGATCACTGGGGACTACTAAAAAGAATAACTGAACCTTTTATATGCAGGAACTGACTTGAACAAAGGACATTTTCTGGCTTATATTAAAGCTACTGTTACATTTGCCATATATTAAGTGCAATGAGCCTTTCAAGATATGTTGTTATTTTTATCCTCAATGATGTTGCCATTAGATGTTAAAAATATGTTTTCTATTATGAACCATGATTTTCACATTATTGACCTACTTGTGCTATAATGTTTTACTGAAAGCTAAATATTTTCATTGTTATCGTGAACTGCTGACAATGGCTATATTTAAGGGGAAGTGAGGATCAAAACTGTTAATATATTTTCAGAGAAAAACAGTATTATTTTGTTAAATCAGTCAAGTTGCTTGCTCTGTTGTCAACTCAGATTCCTATGTCATTATGCAGAGCTTAAAGCAAATGATGTAGAAGTATGCTTTATAAGTATGTGTATGACAGGGGGTTTGTAGTGTGGAAGATGATTTACCTACATAGAAATAAAAAGGCTGTTACATTTGGGCCTTTCCCTGAGAAATGTACTATGTAGAGAAATGTAGTATGCAGATCTTTTACATGGAATACCCTCAGCAGAGAAAAGGATCCTTCTTGCATGATAATAAGACTGTGTGGCTTAAGCCTGTATCCAGTGATGGACAGTATATTCAGTTGGATAAAGGAAAATACCCCAAGTCCTCAGAGTGACGCTTGACCCAGCTTTCTGTGCAAAGTGGATCACAGTGACAGCCTTCATGTAAATACCTCCAACCAGCCCCTTTCCCTTACCATCATCCCAGCCCTTACACTACATCTGCCCTCTTCTCTGAACAAAACAGTGTGATGATCTGTGTAGACTCCTCGTGATAAAGGATGATCTGCTTCCCATGTGAAGACATGGGAAAAAAGGACAGCTCTTTACCCCCTCCTGATTTTGTCATCATGGTTTCTTGCTATGCAATATCCACAAGAGAAAATTCAACCCCCTCTTGATGTATTACCGGGCCCTCCTCCGTTACTTACATTGAACTTTACTGTGCAGAACAAGAGATTTGATATGTGAAGGACTTCTTTTCTGTGCCAACAACGTCTGGAATTACTGTGTTGTACTCATCTGTGTACGACCCACACATGAGCATCTTGGGAGATATATATTTTTGTTTTCCAATACTGTTGTACATTTATTGACATAGCTGTGTAATGTAGTGTTTACTAAGTGAGCAACAGTGTACAGTGTAAAAATATATTAAGAATAAAGCATCTGTAATGCATTAAAGTGGATTTAATTGTATTAGAGTTAACCAGTTATTCATTATTAGATTTATATTATCTGATGAATGTGCTTCCTCAGCTGAGAAAATGCAGTTAACTAATCTTCTTCATTGATAGTAAACTGAATACATTTGACTTCTGGACTGTTGGTCAGATAAAACAAGTAACTTACAATACTAGTATGTGAACTATCTTACATTTTATAGACCAAACGATTCATTAAATGATGGTAATAATATGGAGATCAATCGATAATGAAAATAATTGTTAGTTGAAGCCCTTAATATAATGTAAACTGGTTTTTGGCCAATTTTCGCTCTACTTGTATTAATTAAAAGAAAAATGTCCCAAAATATTTAAAAACTACAAGTCTAGTCATGGTCACTTTTGTGTACAGCAGCGATTAAACTGTACTAGCGTTAATAAGCTGTTCTGCTGAATGCGCTTTCTCAGCTGAAAAAATGTCAACAAACTCTTTCGCGCCATGTCACATAGTTGTTTTTCTCTAAAGCGTTGGGCCAGGTGGTTTATGGGATTTTGAGTTTACAAAGAAGGCCGTTAACAACTGTGACGGCACAGAGATATCCCGCTCGTTTACTACGCCTCCCATCATTCATCTCTTCTGAGGCGTACGCGAGGATAGCAGTGATTGGTTGAATCCATGTTCAAACCCAACGGCTGCACCCCTTATATGGTCATTGTACGCTCAGCCCTTTCATTCCGTCTTTTTATGCTAATGATATTCTAATAGACAGCTGTATGCATTAGTAGTAAGAGCATGCGCAGTGCGTGAAAAGAATACGACGAAGATTCAAAGTTTTTGTTCAGTAAGTGCACTGTTATTTCTCTTGTACAGAAATTACATTTGTGATATTTTACGCATTTGTTATGTGTGAAGAGACTGATCGTAATGTGGTGTAGTCGTAACCTGACGCGTGCGTTACCAGTTGTTGCGAGCTAAATGTACAAAGACTAACCGACTCGACAATGGGATAACGTGGAAGTGAACGAGAGCGTGGCGTGGTAATGGTAGCAGACTCGGCTAGCTAGCATGCTAACAGCTAACAACAATGAGCCATATTTGGCGCTCTAGCGGGCAAAAGTTTGAATTTAAAGGAAAGGATGGTTAATCGCATTTTTAAATTAAAATATTGACAACATACACGAATTGTATCAAGTTGATAATTGTGTGTTTTTTAGACACGCGTGTTACACATAATTCAGCGAATAGCCCGGTAGCTTTTTGTTTCTTCACTTCAGAAAGCGCTGCTCCCCGCTTTTTGTTTCGACTTGTCGCTGCAAACAAATCCACAGCTGAACGATGTCTTACATCAACTGTTGTCATTGTCTTTGTGTTAGCAAATTTGCAAAGTTCCCAGTTTATCGACCAGTGTTCAGAAAAGTAACATCGACGTCAGTTAACGATGGTAAAACGTTGTGTTGTGGGTGTAACGTTTCTGTGATTCACCTAGCGTTAACCGTGCGGGGTGTTTGAAAGTTTGGGAGTCTGCATCAGTTGCTTCTGCGTCAAATGTGACTTAGATTTGTCCTTATATTTTGTTTCTTTGACAACACAACCAATAACGTCAGGTTACAACGTTAGTTAAATGTCAGTGTTGTCTGTTTGTTTTGGTGTTCCGCGTCTTGGCTTTAAACTCCAAAGATATTTGGGTGTTGTTGCTTTAGCCAAAGTTAGTTATGCTTTTTCAGTTGTTTGTGTACAGTAGAGGGAAGTCACTGCTGTCTTAAAGGTGAGTTTCATACAGGATAATGTTAAAATTATGTATTAAGAATGGCTTGCTTATATCTGCGTGTGTGTGTGCGTGTAGGGACCGCCCCCTTTTCAATAGTAGAAAGCACAACTGTCTGCAGACATCCACGGTGCTTATTGCGGGGACTGGGACAATTACCGATCTCTGTTTTCTGTTTTCAGGTTTTTGCCATAACATTGACCAACAGACGGACTATGTTTGGCTTTCACAAGTCAAAGATCTACCGGAGTAACGACGGCTGTTGCATCTGCAAGACCAAGTCCTCCAGTTCACGCTTCACAGACAGCAGTCGATATGAAGAGACATTCAGGCTCTGTTTTGGGTAAAAGCTCTTATTCATTCATATTGTGCTTTTTTTTTTTTTTTTTTATAGTGTTAATCTGTGTATTTTTGCCTGTGTGTATGTGATTGAATGAATGCATCAGGGTGTTAAACTTTAGCAATGACACTTCTCACGGTGTTTGTGTGCTTCATTTTTTTTAAGACTGTCAGAAGATCGTGTTGGAGACATTTGCAATGCCTGTGTGTTGCTGGTGAAGAGGTGGAAGAAGCTACCTAATGGCTCCAAGAAGAACTGGAACCATGTAAGTGATGTCTGCATATACAGTAGTGAGAATCATATTTGTCTTATTGTCATGCTGCGGCTTTAAATTGACTCGATGTTTTGCCTCACCTGACTCAGGTGGTGGATGCCAGAGCTGGGCCAGGCTTCAAGGTGACAAAACCCAAGAAGATCAAGAACAGTGATGGGAAGAAGAAAAGCAAGCTAAGGAAGCTTCACAAGTTAAAGAGACAAAGTAAGTTGTTAGAAAATATTAACTAGCATGTGTTGAGAGATTTGTTTTGTGTTATAAATCGATCTGGAACTAGTCAGACAACGACTATTTGTTGTGTATAGCATGCTCAAGAAAAGGACCTAATATTACGGTCACACAAATGCATGCAATTTCGCAATTTCACTCTGTCACTCTTGGGTTTGGTGTGGCTTTCTTCTCAGCCTTATCTAACAGCCTGATTAAAAATGACTGTTTAGCAGCATCTTGTGGCTCTTTGGGTTAGGGCATGCACTGTGGTTCGCATTAGGGCTGAAACAAATAGCCAATTTTCAGAAAATTAATTGGCTACCATTTTGATGATTGATAAATTGTTTACATTTTTTTTAATGTAAAGGAAAAAAATCAAATCATGAGTATTTGATTATTTTCTTAGTCTTCTATAATAATAAACTGAATACATTTGGGCTTTGGACTGTCGGTCAGCTAAACAAACAGTTTGAATATGTCAACTTGAGCGTCAGGAAATTGCTACGGGCATTTTCACTATTTTCTGACATTTTATAGATCAAACAATTATAGGGAAAAATCACAGATTAATCGATAATGAATATAATTGGTAGTTGTTGCCCTCATTTGAATGTAGACTGTTTGTTGACCTACTTTCATTCTATTTTGTTTATTAAAGCTAAACATTTCCCAAAATATTAAGATCATTAGTGAATCCCCCACCTCATCATTGTCACTTTTGTGCCTAATAAATCATACTTGAAAAGTAATTGTTAAAACTTTAGTTAACTATAGTCAGCAATTTACTGAATCAATTTGATGACAGTGTTTAAGTGTTTCTTTTGGTTTCCAAGCAGATTCAGATGCCCACAGCACAACCTCCAGTGTGTCTCCTGCGCAGTCCCCCAGTTACAGCAACCAGTCAGACGATGGCTCAGACATCGAGTCCAAACAAAGACGCACGACTCCCTCTATCTTCTCTTTCTTGGACCGTTCCTACTGGAAAAGGCAAGCTACTGTTCTCATTGACCAGCTTTGTGTTTGACAACGTGACAGGACAAACATATTAAACTGTTTTGTGTCTTTTTTTTAATATGATGATTAACTAAAGGTTTGTCTTTCATCATTTTGTTTCCCTTTTAGGCAAAAGGTGTGTTGTGGGATTGTCTATAAGGGGCGGTTTGGAGAGGTGATTATTGATCCTCGTCTCTTCAAGCCCTGCTGCAGTTCCAAAAAACAGAAGACACTGGTGTCCACGCAAGTGACCACACACCTTCCAGACACACTTCCTCCACAGCTCCCAGAAGACGTGAAAGAAACCTGGTGATTGCTTTTGTTGAATCCTCCTGTAGGGTTATCCATGGCATCACCTGGATTTGTCTCCAGTGGCAGACCTCCCCCTCTCCACTCCCCCAATTGTATCGGTTAGGTGTTTCTTTTCTATGTAATATTCCGTTTTATATGATTATTTTTTAACTTTTGTATAGAGTTGATTTTCTTTTTTTTTTTATAGAAAGCAAAAAGGAAAAAAAAAAACGTATTATGGGCATTAGTGTTATTTATAGGATGAGGAAGAAAATTTTGTTGAGGATCTGTTTCTGCTTCTGAATTGCTTTTGGTAATTTTGTATTAAGTGATCAATGCTCTGTAAATATCTCGTCACCTTTTCAAACATATCAAGACTGTTCTATTTTTTTCATAATTTGTTAAATTGTAAGTGTGCATATGAAAGACACCAGCTATTTCTAATACCAGCTTTTTTTGTGTGTGTGTGTGGCTCTTCAACATGTCGCTGCAATGTTTTGTCTCATCCGTTTGCTCCATATGTGCAAATGCGTGTCTGTAGGATTTTTAGTACACAAATGGTTGTTGGTTACACCAGGAAACATTAGTACAACTGTACAACTCTATGAATTTAATGAGCTTTTAATGTGTGTGTATAAACAAGAACGAATAATCTCTCTGACATTTTCACAGCTTAAGCATGCCACACAAGTTTGAAACACTCCATGCATGCAGTACATTCCTCTGCCTTTTGGAATGACAAAAGTAATTTTATTTATTTCTTTTGTACAGCCTCCAATGAAATGACAATGCATGTTATAAAGCAAATGTTCTTAAAATGGATTTTGTAAATACATTGTTTTGGCTTTTGGTACATCCAAACCTTTTTTAAAATACAGAATGGCAAACCACTACTTCTGTTAAAAAAAAAAAAAAAAAAAAAAATTGTGTGTCTGAAAGGTGCTGAAAACACGTACTTTTACGCTAAGCCAGTTGATAAATTTTAGCATATTTTCACATCTAATTTTCTCAGACCCGTTTCTCTACAGGCATGGAAAGCTGTAGCCTGTGCTTTGTTCACAAATATGTGTAAACTGCAGGGAAAGCTAGATGCTTATTTGCAGCATCAGTGAGCTGCAATATTCCTTGTTTGATTGCAATGGCATAAAATGGTCAGAAGCTGAACATACAGGAAACACAACCTATGTTTTACACTTACTTTACATTGTTGCCAGAAAATGCTGTTAGAGAAAATGTGTGATTTATCTTTAGAAGCATTGTCAAAGTTCAAACTATGCAGACATTTTGAATGTGAGAAGTGCTCTGGGGCTGTCTATCACTTTCGCTTTTATAGTGTAAAGTGAAGGTTCCTTATTCAACCAAATTGGCTTGTAAAAAGCATCCATTATTTCAGCAATAATTTTCCATTTTCCTAATCACAATATATTTCTTGTGTATTTCATGTTAAAATAATGCTCAGATTGCACAGTTTTAGCCATGGTGCATACTGTTTCTCAAATTAATACAGCAGTGACAACGGTTGTTTTTTTGTTTTTTTTCTGCATTATTGTGACCAATCTCAAACTTAATGAATTGACAGGCAATGCTCTGTAAAGTTGCTTAATATATACACTTTTCTGCGGCAGGGTAGTTTAAATGTTGAACATGTTTTATGATTCTTATTCAAAGGAGAAATGCTGCTCCCTTTTAAGCTGGGAAATAAGCTTGTTTTTGTCCTTAGGGAGTTGCCATATTGGTTTTTTGCGAGGTACGTTTTTGGGATGTGAGATGTGCCTTAATGAATTACCTGACCTTTTCATTATGATTATCACGTAATTTATATTTATTTATTGCAAAATTCTTTTTTTAACTGAAATTTTGATAACTGGTGTAGAGCCTTTCAGAAAGTCTGTTAATAATTTTGTGCACTTCCTTTGAACATGCAATGTAGATCTTTTTTAATGCTTTTTTTATACTGTACCACAAAGTAGATATGTATTGTAATAAAAACAAATTGAAAGAAAAAAAAGTGTGCTGTGAAATGTATCTGCACCGGTAGGTGGTGCACAAGAGCTACATAGAAGAGTTTTTAATCATCGAGGTTACTATTGAATTGGTTTATAGGTGTACCAGGTTCTGTGATCTGATTGAATTCCGTTTTTATCATCGTTTTTCACATACTGTATTGATATAGCTTGTCAGCTGTTACAAAAAATGGCTCCCCAAAACTTTCGTAGTATTTAGAGATGGGGTTACACATTTTGACCTGTTGAAACCGAAATCAAATTAATCAAAATGTGTGACACTGTATCTACAGGCAGGGGTGACAGTTTTCTTTACAGTTTACAAATTTTGCAACCCTATCTATAAAGTGGTGGCACATTTTTAATGGTAACAAATTAGGATAAAAAACGTCACAGAATGTGATAAATCACATAATTAGCTTTGATGTGCTACGGTGGTTATTGATAAAAGCTACTGAAATGCATGAAAACTTAAATACTAAGGTAGGCTAGGACGTGACGTACTGTGAAAGTGGTCTCCAGTAGCGTTATTTATTACCACTTGTATTAGGGAGACTTTTTAGCTTTCACAATTTAGTGATAGGTTTGAAGGAAAGTAAGGCTTTATTTGAAATGGTAGCAAAACTCAACTTGTATAAGAGAGCAAAGCGGCGTTCTCCATCGTGTTTAACGTTAGTTGCCGTTTTCTTTGTATTTAGTGCAAGGGTTTTCATCTTCCACCGTGGTGTGTATGACAAAATAATTATTTTATGGAAGGTCCCTCCGTTTTCAACGGCTGAATCGTGTAAATTAGAACCCATAAACGTGTGTTGCCTAGCAACCACGTTGTTTGGCTAACGGTATGCATCTACGACTAGCTAGTTAGCTAGTTGGTAGCTAAGTTAGCTAACCAACCGTCATTGAAAATCAGTGGTGGTTGTATGTGTATTCTGTCTTTTTTTTAATCACAGAAGTTTGCCATGACCGACTTTGAAACGGATGCCAAAGGCCATGTTTACAGAATTGAGACTTTAAAAGAACTCAATCAAGTCAGGTTTACCAAAAGATTTCCGGTCATAGCTTTCACAATAAAAGCATCTTCAGTGCACTGACGTTGTAACGTTTTACGCAAAATCTTGGTACTTCCGGTTTTGCGCGGGCTAGCTGACCGACTTGACGCAGATCTGCTTCAAAAGCGTTTTTTTCACTCTCACGTGTACGCGCACGCACGCTCTCATTCTCGCTCTCTCAACACACACACACACACACACACACTCACTCACTTACTCACTCCTTTCTTTTTTCAAAAGCCCCTTGTGAAGCAGATTGACAGGCTAGAATGAAAATGAGGCGGACGCTCGGTCACGACTTCAGTGCGTACGCGTCCTTTTGAGAAGACCTCTAAACTTGGATCATATCACCATGGGAGCTATTTGGGCTGCAAGGGACTTTTGTTTGTTTTTGCTCTTGTTAAATAGTCGCCAAAGCGCAGCGCTTCCAGAGATTCGAGGTGGGACTGTAATGAGTGTGTGTGCATGTGTGTGTGTGCTGTGTTTTCCAGTAGTGGAGAGTGCTACTTTACGCACGCTTTCAGGAGTGCGCTCTTGTTGTTTCCCCAGTGGTGACTTTTAAAATTTCTTTTAGTTTCTAAATGTTTATATGATATAAGAATTGCTGTGTTGATTTATGTGCTCCCTATACACATAAGCTTGTAAAACAAGTTTTGTTTTGTATGTAACTTATTAACTTTTAGGTTAGTTTTCATTGTATTTTTCAAATTGCCTGCTGCAGGCTACTATTATTATTAGGGAAGTTTATGTTTTAGTGTTTGTCAGTTAAATCCGAGTTTATATATATTCTCACAAAACATGACAAACTGAAAAGTGCACATGTGGTAAATGTCATACTATTTGACTTATTAGACTATTTGAATGTGTTTTGGTAATCATGACCTTTAAGACCCATATGGATTTCAGCAGATCCATGTGCAGAGGGAAGTGATGGCTGTCACATTGATGCTATTTGTCAGACTACCCAAGGCTCATACAAGTGCACGTGTAAAGCAGGCTTTAAAGGAGATGGAAAACACTGTGAAGGTAATGTGTCTCCTTTTTGTTGAGCTGTTTGATTCACATTCATATCTGGTTACCAAAAACATCTGAGTGTCAAAGTGGGATCAGAGAGTTTGGATGTTTAGGCACATATTTTAATGCAGGCTGGCATTTGGATAGGTTACATCTCTGTATTACTAATTGCATGTTTGTAATTACCATATTATAACATTCTTTAATCTATTGTGGCATAATTTCTGAATTCATATTGCCTATATGAATGCAATTTGTGATAACTGTACTTTATTCTTATATTTCTTTAAGATTTACACTATACATCTTCCTATTGCACTCAAGTTCTTGTTCTTACTATTAAAGAATACAATGTTTAGCATTTTAACTTTTTGATCAGTAGGTTTATGTGTTGTTTACTTCTCAGACATTGATGAATGCGACTTGGAGTACAACGGCGGCTGTGTACATGAGTGCAACAATATACCAGGCAATTATCGCTGCACTTGTTATGACGGATTCAATTTGGCACATGACGGACATGACTGTCTAGGTAAGATCAATAACCTTTTGTGATAGACAGAGGGCTTAAATCATCAGAGTTCATATTTGTGTGGGCTGTATGTGAAGTTTCTCACACTCACTCAGACTTCTTTTCTTGAGCCCTCTTTGGTAAACTTTTAAAAATGTAGCCTAATCCAAACAGGTTTGGTTTGGTTCATGCAGTGATTTAAAAGATTTATAAATATTTATGCCTGAAATTTGATTTGAAAAAAGCTTTATTTTCATCTGCAATGTTTGTAAACACTGGGCAAAACAGCCTTATTTGATTTGTAGAAGCTCATTTGTGAATATAACACACACTTTTCCAGAGTTCTGTAAACACGGTTTATTAATCAATGCAATCAATCCACTGATCTGTAGATGTGGATGAATGCAAGTTCAACAATGGTGGGTGCCAACACACTTGTGTCAACACTATGGGCAGCTACGAGTGCCGCTGCAAAGAGGGCTTCTTCCTCAGCGACAACCAGCACACATGCATCCACCGCTCTGTGGGTGAGTGTACAACATGCACACTTGTTCTGTAAACAGCAGCCATGTCTGCATCTATTAGCTTGACAACACATATGTACTGATTTAAAATGTCTGGAGGAAGTGATATTTTTAAACATTTACATTTATAAAAGAGGTTTTGAGTTTGTATTATTTGCGCGTGTGTTTGTGAATGCTTGTATCTGCTAATTGTATTAAACCGTGAAAAAAAGACAGAGGATTATGTAGCAAATTCTCCAATATTCACATACAAATCTAAGATTGACGGCACAATGAGGGGTGACAGGTTCAAGCTGGCTCCCGTCACTGAGCTTTTATCTGCAGCAGCGACATGCTGTGGGAAAAGGATCTCTGTGTCCCAGGGAACAAAATAAGTTAATAACTGCAACACTCGGGTCTAAGTCTGTGTCACAGATTAGTCTGAAGTGCCTTTGTTTTGTCTTCTTGACTGAAGTCAACTTAAATGCAAGTACTTTCCACTCCATCGTGTCTTGACAACCCTTTTAAATCGTGTGGAACTATCCACTCAGCTGTGACCCATCTATATAAATGGTGCTTCATCTCATTTCATTTTTCAGCTCGAAGCATTACTGAGTGTGTTGCAGATACTACAAGAGTTTGCAGAGCTTTGTTTTTTTAAGGGAATGAACTTTTGAGCAACTTTTGCTCTGCTTACAGAATTTTCTTTTCCTCTGTAGAAGTGCTAAAAATAACACAGCGGTTGATGTTTTTGGATTGTGTAAGGCGTGAGAACAATCAGTGTCTTTGAGGATGCCAGACTAATCTCTCAGTATGTGTGCCTTTGTGTGTAGTCGGTCAGTCACTGTAGGAGAGTTTCATTGTGTACCTCTCTCCCTCTTTCTATCCCAGAGGGCCTCAACTGTATGAATAAGGAGCACGGCTGCGCCCACATCTGCAAAGAGACACCCAAAGGAGGTGTGGCCTGTGAGTGTCGTCCAGGGTTCGAGCTGGCCCGGAACCAGAGAGGCTGCATCTGTACGTGCTCGACGGCATGAAGCTAACTTCACACTACACGCCTACCAAATGTGTCACGCACAGACAGTTGGCTTCAAAAGTTGCACTGATTTAATGTCTTATTGCATGTTGTTGACCTCTGCAGTAACATGTAACCATGGTAACGGAGGCTGCCAGCACACCTGCGAGGACACGGAGAACGGCCCCATATGCAGGTGTCACGTCAGGTACACCTTGCAACCCGACAAGAGGTCCTGTGTAGGTAAGCACATTGTTTGTAGACTCAGTTGTTGCTTAACACAGGGAATGTAAAACCATGTAAGACATAATGCTTTTTCTGTAATTTTCTGTCTGAAATATCCTCACATCCATTTTAAAAATTCCCCTTTAAAGCAGATCTTAATCCTCTGATGGGTTTTGCCATATATTGTCTTTTAATCCAACTGACCTGCCACTAGTTAATTTCAAACTCATGCTATGCAGCCAAACATGGTTCAAACTCACACAACATTATTGCAAATTCTGAAGAGATCCAAAAGCTGGAACAAGCTAATTATGTACATTATGCTATCTGAAAGTGTGGAATAAGATGATTTTAACAACCTTAAAGCTACTACAGGGAAAACAAAATGGGAAAACAGGTTGTTAAAGTTCTGTGTGTCATATTTCTTGGCACATGAACCACAACAATACTCATCAGTATTGGCTGGTTGTTATTACATATTTAAACAGAATTGGGATGACAAAGGTATGATTCATGTTTTGGGTTCTTGTTCCTGATAGTTAATTGTAATTTCCGTTCAGAATATGGCAAAACTAGGCCTCAGCTCTAGGAGAGCACATTCCAGGACAGTATGTTGGACTTTGTTTCTTTAGTAATGCAGAGGCTATCTTGATGAATGAATGAAAACACAGTAACTGGAAACATCTCTCTCTGTCAGTTCTCCTGTTAGACAGTGTGCATTTTTCCACACAATGGTTATGAAGGATAAGCATCAGCCGTCAGATACTGGGTAATACCTCTCCCGCGAGCGGCAGTGTGTGTGAGGTCCAGGCGTATCACTGCAATGTTTTCTCCCCAGATTCACTTTACTGATCTGGTGTGTTATCTGACGCACGCCAAGCCACTACAAGCTGAATATCTCAAGTGTAAACATGCATGTGGGTACTGAAAGGTGACAAACACCCAGAGCTGAAGTCAGTAGAAAAGTCACGGTGCTTGTGTTAAATGTAGTGAATCTGTGTACCGATTCTTGCTCTATTAATGATTCGTTTTGTGTGTCACAGAACGAGATGAAGCCACCACCGAGTCCTCAGACCACAACGCCACATCCTTTACTGAGGTGGACAAACGGGTCAAACGAAGACTGCTAATGGGTAATAATTACACTCCTACAGTCAGAGGCTAACAGCTTGTGTTTTACGTGACGCCGTGTTGAGCTGCCAGGAACCACTCGGGGGTGTTAAACAGGGGAGAGAACTAATGTCTAGTAAACCGATGCATTCCTCAGTCTTTTGAGCAAACTGTGAAATGACTACGCGCTCGCTTTCTCGCCCCCAGTTTCCCCCCTGAAAAATATGCATTTGTGACAGTGTGGTACATTTCACGTTGTCCTGTCATTTGGGAAGAGCAGAGTGTGAATCTTTTCTTGTATAGTTAGTATTTATCAGCTGTGTGATTCTGGGTCGCTCGACACATGTAAAACATTATATCTTCGGCACTTAACCAAGTACATGGCTAGCACTTGAGCTCTGGAAGTCTTGTCCTGTGTTATAAATAATACATGTTGTTATGGTAAGCCTAGATGTCAACATGTACCTAACCTGTGTATGGGTGTACTCTGCATCCAAACATACAACTGTGCACCAAACAAACCATGCTTTAGAGCCTCGTTTGTCTGTTTCCATCATTTCGAATTTGATAATTTTCATGGCCTCAAGTGTTCAAAGCAGTTTAGACAATAATTCAAAATCTATGGAAGAATATAATGTAATATTACATCGGCTCTATAGTCCAGGTGTTTTGAGTGCACAATGTTGGGAAAACCACGGTTCTGTTTTACTAAGGATCTAGTATCTGACATTGAGAAATAAGGTAGCATTTTTCACATACGTCCACGTTGTGTGTTGTAATTTCAGAAACCTGTGCTGTGAACAATGGGGGGTGCGACTGCACCTGTAAAGACACATCCACAGGCGTGCGCTGCAGCTGCCCCATCGGCTTCACACTGCAGCCGGATGGAAAAACATGCAAAGGTCAGACTGCCAGTCCACAAACAAAAGTCCACAGAGAGGAGCGGTCTATTGCAACACTGATATAGTTTAGTGGATTTGTATAAGGAGTCTTGCTAAAGTGTTGTCATGATATCACCCGTTTCCCACAGATATTGACGAGTGTGAGCTTCACAACGGCGGTTGCGAGCACTTCTGCAGGAACACCATCGGCAGCTTTGAGTGCAACTGCAGAAAAGGCTTCAAGCTGCTGACAGATGAACGTTCTTGTCAAGGTAGAAAAGGCTCCTGAATTGTTTTATTTATACTCTGGACAGTCAGCAAAGGTTGGGATGAAATTTGACCCCCATACATGACATAAGAGGGAGTGGGATGTCACAACACTAGCACACATTTGTGACTTCTGTGTAGTCTAAAAGGCTTAACCTGTAATTTCATGACCACATAAGTTAAGTTATAATTGTATAACTGAAGAGTTTAAGATGTAGATAAAAAGTCAGAACTTAGTTTGTTTTTTAACCGATCAGAAAACATTAATAACTTTAGTGTCTCTCTGGGATTTAGCTATTTTTTAGTGTTATATTGTGTATTAAAAGACCTGTCAGTCAGTATGAGAGTGATAACAGCTTCCTTTCTTGTGTGTTGATTTTTGGTAATGGGTCTACACTTCTATTGACCTTTGGATGCCTTTAATAATGCTGAGCTGATGCAACTACAATTCAATTTAAGGGCGTCTCAATGAAACACTGCCTTCTTTTTACCTTTTTACCATCAACAGCCAATGCTATGTTACCTGATATAGCACACTGTACACTTCACATTTCACTGAGTGGGAAAATTCAGGATCAAATGCAAAAATGTGTGTCTGTGGGCGGGAAATCCCTCCCGATGAAGATTGCAACTGACTGCCCTGCTATTATGTCATCTGTCTGATTTTGATTACAGATATAGATGAGTGTTTTTTTGAGCGGACATGTGATCATACATGTGTGAACTCCCCCGGTGGTTTTCAATGTCTGTGCAACAAAGGCTACACCATGTATGGACTGGCCCACTGCGGAGGTGAGTCTACATTGGGTGGAGAGAGATACACATAACAACTTGAGCGTAACACACAAGTGCTCAATTTAGAGAGGTGTTAGCCTAGAAAGCATGCAAAAGTGAGTACTTGCTCATTGATGTGTTGGAAAAATGGACCCTGTAATTATAATAATGATTTTCCCTTTTCCTCTCAGATATAAATGAATGCAGTGTGAACAATGGTGGCTGTGAGCAGGGTTGTGAGAACAGCATGGGCGGATTTGAATGCTTTTGCCATCCTGGCTATAAGCTACACTGGAACAAAAAGGACTGCATTGGTAAGCCAGTGCCTCTTCTTATGTGAGAGGCACATCTGTTGAGTACTGTTGTCGTGTCTCTTTGGAAACTGTGTGACATCCCACATTTTGGACTAAAACTTGGGGGACAAAAACAGGAGATACTTTGAATTCTGATCTCTTTTTTTTCTCTTTAATTCTCTGTCACTTGGTTTTCTTGTGCTTGAGTAAAACATCCCAAATGTTACAATGAATGTTGGACTTTTTGTCCCTCGTCTTCATGTGCCTCTTCCTCCTTGTTACAAGTGTTACAAGTGTTCTTTTTTTACCTTGGAGTTTTGTTGTGATTTCTATCTAGAGGCTGAGGGTTTACCACCTGCAAAACCCCCCTCTAAACCCACCTTGAACTGTAGTAAGCAGGAAGGAGGGGACCGCTGCTTCCTGACATGCCAGTCCCAAGTTCATATCAGCAGTGGTGAGTTGGTTGAGCCAGATCTCCATATAGCAAGTACTGCAGAGGAAATGATTTGGCTTACCATAATCTCACGTTGAGGGTTCAAGGTTTGCACAAACTGCAGTAAACACCAGTGCCTTATTGTCAAATCACTTTACCTGCACATCCATCTTCTTTTTGAGTGTTTTCATTCTCATGAAAGCTGACCTACTAAACTACTGTACACACACTAGCTCTTGCAAAACATAGAGGCCACTGTCCGTTCTGTTACGTTCCTGCATATTTTCCTGCTCTTATTATTCATCAGACAGATGAAACAGACACTGTTCTGCTCCCACTTGCTGCACTTTCAGAGCTGTAATGTAGTCAGTTTCACTCTTGCAACGTTTCAAACAGAAGCGTAGAGATTCTGCAAATTAAAAGTGCAGAAAAATATATATTAATCTAGATTTAATCCAACTTTGATTAATTTCATGGCTAACCTTTATGGCCTTCTCAACACTTCATACAGCCATTTTGGATTGGGAGCCTTCAAGCGGTTCAACAGTCTAAATCAGTCCTCCACAAAACGTCTTTCAAGTTGCTGCTGTGCTGTAGCAACCTCGTGGTGACAGGTGACATCGAGTTCATAATACTGATTCACATTTTCTCTGTTAAACACCACAGTAGAACTGGACCAAAACATTTAACAAAAACTAATAGCAGGCATGAAGTGAGAAGCTGCTGCAGACTGAGCCACCAGTACTAACCTTCTACTTGATTTTTGGCGATCTTTGGTTCACATGTTAGTTTGAAACATTGCAAGCGGTGAATGGACTTTATTAGAGCTCTGACAAAGCGTAGCTAACAACGAGGCTCTGATATGTATGGTGAATAATAAGAACAGTAACTTCAACGACATGTTTGATCCAATCATTTGACATGACACACCTCAGACAAGAGCACCGTTATAAGAGGCATGATAAGACCCAAACGGCAGGTCAGGTATCACCTGATGTAGCACGGCTAAAGCTTGCTAATGGAAACGCAATTAGTCAGTAAGTCAAGCTGTTCTAGATGTAGTTGTGTGAACAGTCGTCAACATCAGTCTGCAGAGCGAATTTTCGTGTTCCTACATGCTGCCTGTTTGCTCTCTCTGACTTGGCTTTTGTGGCCTTAACTTTTTTGTCTATGTCGGCCTGTGTGTCACGGCCTCTCGTGTGTTTTCAGGGACGGAGGATTCCTACACGGTGACCTGTGGAATGCCTCTGCCCTGCCTGGCTGACGCACAAAAGAACAGCAGCGGCTTGTATTGCTTAGGCAAGTACAAAACATCAAAGATTTACATCTGTCTTTCCGCTCTGCCACACAAAACAGTAACTCAGCAACAACTCTGGCTTTACTTGTTTTCAGTTGATACATAAGGAGATCAAAATGACAAGGTTTTCTGTTCCTCTGTCCTGCAGGTCCAGAAATGGCCAATGTTCCACGCATTAAGACCACAGCCACTTTTAAGTCTGGCACTGCAAAATGCAACTTAAAACGGAGTCAGGAGAAACTCAAGGAGAGCTTAAACTCAGCACACTCAGGTACAGAGGTTGCCACACAACAAGCATAACAATGCCTCCAAACACACGACATAGATTACAGATAGACAAGGATTAAAATTACAGCTCCTTCATGTTACTGGTTAAAAAACATTTTGGGTTTACCAAGAGCTGCCAGCATCTAAAGCCACAAGCTTTAGAAGATAAAGCAGACCTGAAGGCTGCTTCAAAGTAAACCAAAAACCAAAGGCAAATGTGAAAGAAATTTGTGGGGAAAGTGATGTGGTTTTGAGTGTCTTGAATGTCTCAGCGCAGCACTTTGTCTGGCAGTGACAGGGGAGGATGTAATTAGCCATAGCATGCCTTTCAGTTGGGTCTGACCTAGCCATCAATCAAACGGGTTTCCGATTGTAGGATTATTTTGCTTCTCCAAAGGGTTTTGGCATAGTCTTTTACATCCCTCACAGTCACTGAAAGGGCACATAATTGTTTCAGATAAATGAAATTGTCACTGTGACAAAACATCCTTTTTTTCAGCTTCAGTCTACATGACAAAAAATGATCAAATTAACTACATATAAGGACTGCTTTAAACAATCTGTGTATGGAGTGGCATTTGCTATCAACATTAAATTAGTTACTTGTTTCTTTTCTGTAATACTGGCTGTGACTTTCTTTAACAATTGTGCGATTGTGTGTGTTGTGTGTTGTGTGTGTGTGTCTGCTGGCTGTGGCGTGGTCATGGGGGGGTGGTTGACTCCCATGTCCACAGATAGCAGGTTCCTCTTCACTGAAAACGTCCAGTTCAGCTACGTGAGCCTGCGCTGCACCTCCTCCGGACAGCGAACGCGCAGCCGGCATGGCAGGACAGCCGGCGAGGAGGACGGCTCCTCGATAACAGCTGAGTTTGAGCTGGATGTGAACCTAGAGGAGGTAACAGGTTGGTCTCTCTGCGCTTCCTCTCTGCCTGCCTGTGACCTTTGCTTCTTGTTCTCCATCTTTCTTTCGCTGCTGTCTGTTCGTCACTAAACAAACCAAACTGTTAAAGTATCTCCTGTTTTGACTTGGCTATGGTGGTGGGCTATAGGTTGGGACTCAGAATCGAGGTGTTTTGGTTTTATTTCCTTGAATTCTTTATAAGTGGTGGCCTCGATTGCTTTTCCCCTGACTTGTTGGTGCATTTGTGTGAATGTGTAGGTAAGCATGTGAGCATCCAGGCATGAATGTGCAATTTTACGATAGGTGTGGGAGGTGACATTTTGCTGCGGAAACAGTTGTGGTATCAAGTGCCTCTCTCAGCAGAGAGCTGTGACCTGAACTGCGTGCGTCGACGCTCAGAGAAGAGGCTCAAGAAGACCATCAGGACCCTGAGGAAGTCCATCAACCGGGAACAGTTCCACCTCCACTTTGCCGGGTCTGACTACGAGCTCGGCAAAAGTCTGGGCCAGCCGGCTGAACTGCCAGGACACTGTGTGGCCGGACAGGTGCTGGCAGGCAGGAAATGTGGTGAGTTTAGTTTTTGTATTCATTTGTTATTCAATACAGGAACCATGTTTAAGGTCAGGACATGCACCATTCAGCCAGGCATCACTTCTGCTGGAAATATTAATGCTTTTCATCTGTCAAGAGCGCCGATTATCCAACCACTTTTGTTCCACCTAACACAAGGCAGCAATGGCTCTGACTAGGCCCCATACACACAGTAAACTCATAGTCATGTCTTTAAGCAATTGAAATGGTCCATGCCAGTGAGATATATTTAGACAAGCTGGTTTAATGATTTGGATTTGGAGCAGGTGTTGGCCAGATGAGTGCCATATTTGGTTTGCAGACATGCTGTAATGAGCTAGTTGGAGGGAGAGAGCGAGCTCGCATGGAAGAACAGAGAGACTGTTGTTGGGCCCTCCAAGTTGTGAGATCTTCCAGCATCTCCCTGGGATAAGAGTGTAACATGAGGGCCGATGGCAGGTCTCCTGGTAGCTGTTGCCTCTCTCGGTTGGGTTTTATATACAACCTGTGATGGAGAAATGTTCATTAAAAAAGACCGCACACTGTCAGTGTTAGGGAGCTGAAGACTGGCATGTGTTTTCTCTGGCTGTTGGGACCGTGCGCCCCTGATTTCGGGCCTCACAGTAAGTTTGCTGCCTGCTGCACGCCGTCTTAATATCAGTGAGAGGAAACTGGTGCCTTTCTTCTGCTGAGATGTCTAAATATTTATTAAAATGGCATGCATTTTGTTCGATATATGCACGTCTACCACCAATGTTAAAGATGTTTGAATCTGATGTAGATCTTTAGTAAACCTCAAAAGTGTGTTTAAGGTTTTTGTTTCCCCCCCTTTTTGAACCGCAGAAGAATAGGGTCTTTGCACTTTAACTGTCTGAAACTATAGATATCCTGTAGTTCCTTGAGATAACGTTTGTTGAAAGAAAATCATCAGCTTTACGTTGCATATAATCTCCCTGTAACACCATATTTTTTTGGCCTCTACATTAACATCAAAGTTATTTCTGCTGTTGAGCCGTGCTGACATGATTTAAACCTAAACTGCTCCTGTTCATTATTTCTATCTTTCAGTAACACAGGTCTTAAGTGTCTTGATTCCTTAACTCCCCCGCTACGCTTTCAGGTCAACATTAAGCAGTCTATTGGCCATGGCAGGGGTGTAGACATGTAATTTGGGAGAGGAGGGGGGGGTGGCTGAAAGGCATTCTTCTTAACCTCCAGCTCTTTAAAGGAGCTATATTTTCCCCCTCCTCCCCCACCTCCCGCTCTGGCTTAGCTCGGAGCGCAGTTTAGTCCTTTTCAGTTTGCCCACTCCATTGAAAACCCCATTTGGGGCTTGTTCTCACTGCCTCAGAGGGATGACAACACAGCCTCCGGTGCATTCGGGGAAAATATGCTTTCACCTCTGTGCACTCTTTCTCCTCTGATTCTGTGATTCGTTCTGGTTTCTGGTTGCATTGGTTTATATTCCAGGACATTGTTTCTGTTTAAATAAATTGTATGGATGATTTAGTTCATTAATTATGTAAATATTTTGTTGTTCAGATGTTTACTTGCACAGAATACGTATTTATATGAAAAGTAAAACGAGTGCGAACAGGTCAACAGTGATGCAGAGATGCCGTGAACGGTGCGTGTCCACGTCTATTTGACTGTTGTAGTCAACTTGTTGTTTGCGTGTTTGTTTTAACATTGAAGATGTTTAGGAAGTGCTGTTGATTCAAGCTGGCAGTTTGAGTGCTGTGTCCCCCCTGCCCCCCAGCTGGGGCCACTTTGCATGACCCCCAGCCACTAAACTGCTAAAGAGAATTGACTTCAGCCGCACCATGGGAATCAATTAGCATCAGTTGTTTGGGCCTCTGCTTGATGGGCGCGAGCAGCGATTGGGCCAAGCAGAATGGGGGGATTCAGAAACCTGACCCCTTTTATTGGGTTCAGCTCCTTACCACTGTGATACCGTAGTGTTTTCCTATGTCATCAAGTAGGCAAAGACTGGGGGCTTGAATAGAGGTGAAAGGTCTTTTAAACCTCTTTGGGGCCATCAATTCGGGGACTCTATAGAAGCGTTCTTTGCATTTGAAAGGCTTCAAGGTTTTTTCTCTCTTTCACTCTCACTCTTCTCTCACTGCTTCCCTCTGTCAAATAAAAGCTGTTAGAGGACAATGCAATGATGGCTCCTCATGGTCTTTCAGAATAAACAATAGGTTTCAAAAAATAAACTGCTCTTGAGAGAATTACATTTTCTTTCTTTAGAGGAAAATCTAACAATTTGCTGAGCCACGTATAATGGATCTACATTAAAGCTTTTGTGTGTCGAGCTTTTAGAGATAGTGGTTTCTCTGCTTACAGACAGCTTAAAGGCTACAACTCAGGCACATTTTGTGCTAAAGGCCTAGGATTTAATTGATTTATTCTTGTGTGAGATCAGCTTCAGTTTTCAAGTCAAGTTCTAAAGACCATCAGACAGACGCAGTAATTCCCAAATTAATTACAGGCATCACTCTGAATGGGAGGAACCAAAGCAAAACGGCGCTTTGCTCCCTTTAATCAAGGCTTTGCACTTTTCTGAGATAAGAGGGAAATACTCTCTTTGATTTGCTTCTGTGTTTGCTTTTAAAAGAGGTGAGGGTGCTTATGGTGGTATTAAAAGTTCCTCCCTGATGCACAGCCGTGTTGTATCAAGTATTAGGACGTGTCAGATGTAGGGCACAGAGGCAGCTGTGGAGATCGTTGGTGCTCTTTTGTCTCAGTGATTTGGTATGGCTGCATTAGGCTGGTTTGGGAAAGCATTTGAACAACTTAATGCTGGGTTTTTGTACACACGTGTGTCCCTATGTTTACCGTATGTGTGTGAGGGTCTTGAATTTAATCTAAACTATGTGAAAGACAGCATAGACCTTTATTTTGCTGCATTTGTGTGTGTGTGTGTGTGTAGCAGGCCGTGTAGCCTTTTAGCGGTCTAGAGAAAATTTTATTTTTATTAGTTTATATGTCATATAATAATTTGTAACAAAATACTATTAAAGTAATAATGTTGCTATTATCAAGTAAAAGGTACATTTATTACTTTTGTTATCAAATCTTGAATTGAAATTGACCAAAATTTGATTCTTCTCTGTTTTCCATAATTGTTGATCTATACCATAATTTTATAATTAATTGCTATCCTTTAACACTGTGCTAGATTAGATAAAAGTTAACTTTCGCTCCTCTAGATTCCATCTAGATTGATCTGATTGTGCAAATGTATGACAACTTAGGTAAGAAAACTACATTTAATGTGAGTAATGAGCAAAACCCTTTATTTTAGCATCAAGCCTGACACTGTTTAGTGACAAGAATCGGACTATACACGAATTAAATGACAAACAAACTGACGGACATAACTTATAAACATACTCTTACAAGATCTTTGTCTCTGAGGACCCTGTAAAGTTAGTTTTGTATGTGAACATTTACTGTATTTTATAAAAAATGGATTACTAAACTTTGAGTTCAATAAGTACATTAATTCATTTCAGCAGTAAAGATCTACATGATTGTCCTGCCATGTTCACATGATCGATATTTTCTCAATTTTTATTTATGCTTACATTAATAAACAACTTCACCAAACACACTAAGAACATAACAATCTCTGTATCTTGTGAGCATGTATGACTAGTTGTCTATCAGAGGTTGTAGTCCTGGTTACTAGTGTTAAACTTTCAAAGGAGTTTGTGAATGAGTGAGTGTGAGTTTGAGGAGTGTAAAAGTCTGTGAGTGCTTAATAATGCATCAGTAAACATGAGGGGTTATTTTATGTTACGTCTGACAGAAGACACCAGATAACGTAAACATTCAGAAGATGCCTCGGCAAAAAGCAAAAATAGTGTTATCAACTTTTATAAGTCATAAAACAGAAGGAGGCACGTTTACTGTAACCAGTTGCAGCATTTAAAGCTCCACTAAACTGCGCTGTTACATTCTCAAGCACGATGCACAGCTTTGCTGCGGTGTACACTGTGCTAAACTGCATCAAGGTCAATGATACTTGTGTTGTTCATTACCATGCCAGTAAAACTCTCAAATCTGTCAACAGATTGATAAATTGATTTGGCTCAGCCGATGCCTTTGATGTGTTAAGGATGCTCTTCACTGTGTTTATCCATTTCAAGTATGTGCATGGTCCTGTTTGATTACACTTGAGAGGCAGCTGATGAAGTCTGGGTTACTTTACTTTAATGGTCTTGCCGTGCAATTGAGCCGCAGTATTTATAGTGTAAATCTACAGTGTGGTTAGGGCTGTTTGATTGTGTGTAGCCACAGGGCATCCTGCTATATTTGTTGATTCATGTCTGCATTTTACATTGTCTATCTCCCCTCTTCCAGTTTTTGTAGACGAGCTGCTAAATTGATCCAAATTTCAGGTTCAGACACATCAGTCTGTTTTGGCTGTCTTAACTTAAGTGTTTGTTTTCAGTTTGTGAGGAAATTGTTTGATTTCACCAGCTTGAATAATTAAAATTGTTTCAGCTTGATTCCACATCACAGTATTGTTTTTGAGAGAATAAAAGATGTGTATTTAAAGAACATGATTTATTTTGCTCTTGCAGGCCTAAAGTTAAAATTTGCTCTGTGTATAGTCAGGGATGCACCTGTGTGTGAGTGTCTTCCTACGAGTAAATCATTGAATTATTAACATTAAATCTATCTTGGTGTTATTCCCCACCTGTCTGCTAGTGAGCTGCAATGTTGGGACTTACTACGATGGGGATCAGGGGAGGTGTGTGTTGTGTCCAGCTGGAACGTATCAGGACGAGGAGGGACAGATGTCTTGTGAGGTCTGTCCTGGACCTGAAGGAAGAGAAGTCTCCAAGGTGGTCGGAGCTCGTAACATGTCAGAGTGTGGAGGTAAGACAGTCAGGTCAAGTCAGTTTTATTTATGGAGCCCAAAATCACAAATGTGCCTCAGTGGGCTTTACAAGCTACATGACACCGCCTATCTTTAGTTCCTCGGTTCAGATGAGGAAAAACATCCCAAAAAAAACCTTAAGCGGTGAAAAAAAGAAAGAAACCTCAGAAAGAGCGACAGAGGAGGGATCTCTCTTCCAGGATGGACATTTAGAGTAGAGCAGAATAAAAGACAGTGTGTTAAACAAACCACAACAATTATCACTTTGTATTCAGATACAACAAACATGCATATAGTAAGTCAAACTCATTATCCTCATAGCACCTACATATGTTTTTGCCATTTTGCCCTCATTCAGTAGTTGACATTAGAGAAAAAAAACAGTAAACACTGAGTGACAGCACAAGGGGGACGACATGTAACAAAGGCCAGAATCCAACAGGGGACGTTTCCTAGGCTACAAGGACGCCTCATAATTTAGGTTGTTAAAATACATTTTTTGCCTTTAATCTGTATAATCAAAACACAAATGTAACTCGGGCCATAAACATTCATTCTTCAGAGTTAGCCTTACTGGTATTTGAATGTAGACACAGCTGTAAGATAGACTCACATTAGGAAATCAGTCCTCTTCTTATAACTTACAGAGAGACACTATTACTGTAACTGGCACCATAATGTGGGAACAGGGCACATCTACAGGTAACCTGCCTTCACTGTAAGTAGTTATGATGCCTGTGAACAGTTCCATTCATAATCATATTAGCAGCATTACAAATATGAACCCATTAAAGGAATAGATTGACATTTTGGGAAATGTGTTAATCATTGAGCTTTAGAGGTGCTGGTAGGTCTACAGACAGAGCCAGGCTAGCTGTTTCCCCCTGTTTCCAGTCTTTATGCTAAGCTAAGCTAACCAGCAACCGGCTGTAGCTTCATATTTACCGTGCAAACATGAGAGAGACATCGATCTTCTCTTCTAACTCTCGGCAAGAAAGCGAATAGGTGTATTTCCCAAAATGTCGAACTATTCCTTTTAAGATCGTAGAAAGGTTCTCTTTCATGGTTTGATATTTTTAAAAAGAAATCTTCAAATTTGGCTTTTAGAATTTCACCCTGTTGGTAATCACAACAGGTAAAATTGTACAGCACTTAAAAAATATTTTGGAAAAAGCAGGAAACACAATGAAGGCACAAAAGGACAGCAAATGTAGGTAACTGTTCTGTGAATATGAGCCACACAGGAAGCGATGGTCCCTCGATAAAGATCTCTCCCCGGCAGATGTTCTGCTTTGTGTGAAACCAAAGAAGCTCGAGCTTAGATGTTGAAGATGTATTTGAATTCAAAAGGGGAACTCGGCTTCTTTCAGTCCTGAATAAGAGCTGAGGGAGCCACCATGTTTTGGTCTCCTCCTTTGCTGTTATCGGAGTCACTTTGTGGCTGAATCCCAGATCCCATCTCCTCTGTCAGACTAAACAAGAAGAGCTATCAGCAAACTCCCACTGGGTTTGTATTAGTCACCCTGGAGTTACACTATGTGAGCGGTGGTGCACTTGGAGATAAAACATGGCGTCATTCAATTAGCATTTGCTTACGCTTTGCTATAGGCTCTTATCTTAACAGAAGGGGAGTTTTATCTTATATTTCACATGAAACATAGCTACAAAACCCCTTGAAATAAAACGAATCCAAGTGGTGCAGCTCTAAATGTTTTGTAAGAGAGATAAAACGTTGCTGTGTCCAACAGTTCACAGTACACTCTGACTTGACCAAATGCTTGTGTGTGTTCAGGCCAGTGTTCCCCTGGTCAGTACTCTCATGACGGCTTCATCCCCTGCCTGCCCTGCCCACTGGGAACGTACCAGCCAGAAGTGGGACGCACCTCCTGCTTCCCTTGTGGAGGGAACCTGGTCACCAAGCGCAGTGGTGCTGTTACCTTTCAGGAGTGCGAGACCAAAGGTGTGAAACTCACCTGTTATTGTTATTTCGGGGTAAAACTCTAATAACTCAAATTTAGTTTAGTTTGTCATGATAACAACATAAATGGTGGTTCTTTTGGAGCTGAGAACGTTTATGAAAACCTGTCAAACTTATTAGATAAAATGAGACATCTGTGATTGTTTGACTCTTTTTTTTCACTTGACATCACAACAGTATCACGTGGTTGCTGAGTCTGTGGAGCTCTTTTGGGGTGTTGACAGGAACTTTGCTGCCCTCTGCAGCTCTTGTATTGTCTGCACATTTAGGCGCTCAACCCAGTTTAAAACTATGCACCTTGTAGTTGTCAACCTTTCAGGAACTAGGGGGAAAAGTCTTTTAGCCTGATGACAGTGTATATTTATGTATAAAATAATTGGTTTTTAAAAGGTTTTCTGAGTACAACATGGCAGAAGATTTTCTAAACCCATTGTTTAGCATGTAATCTTTCAAGTGATGTAAACTCATTAAAAACACCCATATTAGAGATGCAAACATTTAACCCAGCAGTGAATATTGGGAGCATTATATCAACTAACAGCCCTCTATCACTGTGTTTGGCTCCTGCAGTCCAGTGCTCTCCAGGACATTACTACAACACCAGCACACACCGCTGCATCCGCTGTCCCATGGGCACATATCAAGGAGAGTTTGGGCAGAACTACTGTGTTGCCTGCCCTGGAAACACCACCACTGACTTTGATGGCTCCACTAACATCATGCAATGCAAAAGTATGTATGTCTGTACACAGTAATGCCTCTGAAACTTGTACATAGAAAATGAAATACAGCAGCAGTTTGGGATTCAGTTCCAGATAACTCACCTTGCTCCACCAAAAACAAAAAAACCTATTTGACACATCTGTGTCACTTTACAGACCGACAATGTGGAGGACATCTGGGAGATTTTACTGGCTACATCGAGTCCCCCAACTACCCGGGGAACTACCCAGCCAATGTCGAGTGCACCTGGACCATCAACCCACCGCCCAAACGCAGGATCCTGATTGTTGTCCCAGAAATCTACCTGCCAATTGAAGACGAGTGTGGAGACTACTTAGTAATGAGAAAAAGCTGTAAGTTTTAACTGTGTGTGTGTTTGTGTGAGTGTATTAATTAGCAAAAACTGTGCCACCAAGAGGTTAACCATTATTTTAGGGATAAGACTTGTTTTGGTTTGGTTATCCTTATGTTGAGGTAAGGTTTTAGTTAGGCATTTCTCAATGTCCCCAGAAGTGACGAAAACAAGTGTGTGTGTGTGTGTGCGTATAGTCTGTGTGTGCAAGCAGCATTAATGTAATTTTACATCAGAGTAGCCAAAATGATATAAAAATGTTACCAAGAAGAACCAACATAATGACACGATGTGTCGTTACCTTATTTGTCTTACTGGGATTACAGCAGACTACTAGCATTAATGTTGTCAGCTAATTATAGAGGCCTTCCTGTGTGCTCATATCCTCATTTCACAGCTCTCTCCAACTCTGTGACAACCTACGAGACTTGTCAGACGTACGAACGGCCCATCGCTTTCACCTCCCGTTCCAAGAGGCTTTGGATCCAGTTCAGGTCCAACGAGGGAAACAGTGGGAAAGGCTTCCAGGTCCCGTATGTGACATATGATGGTAAGAAGAAATGTGATGTTTTGTTCTATAACTATGATGCTGCTACCTCAGTGTGTTGATTGGTTGCATTAATGAGCTGTTTGTGGACTTTATTTGTTTCAGAGGACTACCAAGAATTGATAGAAGACATAGTCAGAGATGGAAGATTATACGCTTCAGAGAATCACCAGGAAATTCTCAAGGTATGTATGTAGGTACAAATGTTTAACTAAGAGCACTGGTGGTTTTTGTGTTTTGTATTTTAAGTTTGAACCAGTGTTAGCCAGAAAGTTTGCAACAGTGACAGAGAAACGTAAAGATAAGTTTGCCAGACATGTTGCTCAATATATATTCTTAATTATTTTATATAAAGCTTTCCAGTCATTTCACTAACCAAGGAAAAACATAACAAAGCGCTACATCCTGACACCCATACCCACCATATCTACACCTAAAAAAATATGTATATATTTAAACAACACACAAATAGAAGAAAAAGAAAACCAGAGGAGGAAAAAGGTTTCTGCAGCAATCTGACATGATTTTAAAGTATTTTTTGGACACGCCTTTATTGGAGGGCATACAGTAGAAAACTGATGGCAGCAGCAAAGGTCCCCAGCCTAAATTGAACCAGTGACAATCATGTGGGTTCCACCAGGGCGTCCCAAGATTGATTATTCAGATCAATCATAATATCCTCCACTTTTTGATTTGTGTTTCTGTTTATTCTAAACTTAGGTCCAGTGAGCATGTAGTGCCCTCTTTTGGAGACTTGTGGAAATACAAGTTGCTGCCTTTATCAGATGCTTTTGCTTTCTATTAATGCAATACGTTTTCTCATCAGGACAAGAAGCTCATGAAGGCGTTGTTTGACGTGCTGGCTCATCCACAGAACTTCTTCAACTACACAGCACAAGAGTCAAGAGAAATGTTCCCCAAATCCTTCATCCGCTTCCTGCGTTCTAAAGTCCTGAGATTCCTTCGCCCTTAGGATGGGCCGGTTGTTTTCATGAAATAAACCTAGATTAGATACTGGCCACAGTGTCTGTTTTATCCACTGACCCCTTTAAGAATATTCTGTAGTTATCTGTTTTCACATTGAGCGATACTAGAGCAGACTACACACTTGATTAAACTGATCCTGAAGAGAAAGTGGACAAGTCAAGCAAGTGGACTTTTAACTGGAGCTTTAAGAGGGAGAAATGATCGGCGATAAAGTGGTACAGAGTGTAGACCCACATGGACATCCTCAGACGGGGATCTGGACCTCTTCACTTTGTTTGGCAATTTGGAAAAAGGTGTTTTAATTAGCAACAGAAGAATTGTAAAGACTTTATACCCTCATTTAGATTTTAAAGTCACCATCTCAGGATTCAAATCCAAAGTGCAAGTCTGTGTATTTGAATATTGCTAAATACTGTACATGCAAAAGCTATGAGACATTTTCTAATAGCATCATGATGAAAAACCAATACTAGTAGCTAAACAGATATATACTGAATGTCAGTGATACTGTATATAGAGTGTGTATCTAGTTTTAACATAGGCTACTTTCACACGTAGAGGTAAATTGACAGAAATACTGCTAAACGTCAGAAACAAATATAGCACAAATGTTTTCTCGGGAACATTAGCACTACTAAAGAAGTAGTTGCACCACAAAAGCAGTTAATCTGATGAATGTTTTGTACTTGATGTAAAAAGTTTTTGGTGAAACGCAAATGTATTGTAGCAACTATGTACATTTTTGACAGTATAGTATCGCTGCAGTTGCTGGTGGCCCAGGTATTTGATGTTTCAAGGTGTGTGAATGAGTGCTACTGTTCTGAAAAAAAACTTTTCACTTTCCAAAAAAATGTACAGTGGCTTTAATGCATTCATGAGACATCAACTGCTTCAGCAAAATAACACCAGTGTGCGTCAGTATATTGTGTATTGTGAACTAGCAACCAAAGACAACTGTTCACTCTGCAGACACTCAGAGAATTGGGAGTGATGTGATTTGAGAGACTGAACGATATGAGGTCAGAGTACATGAAAAGAAACTAAAAAGGCCTGTAAAATAGAACTGAGCTATTCACCTCTCTTAGATGACACATGTATGTATATTTTTATGGTTTTGTACATCTAATATGCTGTAAATAAAGATAGGAAACTTATTTTGTGTTTTTATTCCCTTTCCCCACTTTTTCTTTCCTTTTTTTTGTGGCACAAAACAGAACTTTTTAATTGTTTAAGCTGCATTTCATTCACATACTCACACGTTTCATTCACACCATGACTGCTCTATTATAACAGTTAAAGTGAAAGGCACTGAATGTGCTAGGTCTGGTCCAGCTCTCTGGTTCTTGTGCTCCTGTAATGCTTAATTTCCCTCCTGGGGATTAATAAAGTTTTGTTTTATCTTACTCCAGGTCTTTACAAGACCTACCCAAATTTGAATCAAAGGGCTCTAAAATTATTGATATTCATAAAATATATTAACCACCATTCCATAAAATAAAGCCAAAAGAATCTCTTAAAAATATTTTTGTTATATAACGTATATATAACAACATGACTATGCATATTGCTATCCATCACTATATTACTGTAAACTGTTGCTCTTCGCCTCACGGTCCTCTTGGTGTTTGGTAATCCGGCTGGGGGTGCGTTTGTTTTAGGTACTCACCATAGACTGTAAATAAAGATCGTACTCATCCGGTCACCAGCAAGGACGGAGTGTAGCGCTGCATAATGGATTTTTAAGACGATTTCTCAGACTTATTAAAAGTGACTGATTTAATTGTTGAGTAATAGATTTAATACAAAACCAAACGATGATATTACAAAACGGCCCGTCGGCTACATGAATTTGACATTTCACCGCCCACCGGGAACTCATTATATATATAATCGAGCGCTCCCAGTGGTCCTGTATGCGGAAGCCGACCGCCATCTCCATAAACTACAAGTCAGCTGCTGGGAGGCTGGAGGTGTTTATCCCTGAATGTGCTCGATGGCAAATGTCGTCAGTTTTTAGGGTGTTCTCTACACTGCTGGCGTCGTTTCTGGAAACAGTTGACCTGCTGTTATTTGGAAACTGAAAATCTCTGTGACAGATTGTCAAGATGAAGTCTGTGTTTCTGCTCGAGGCTTTCTCTTTGGCTTGTTTTGTGCTACTAAGCCAAGTGACAGCGAAGGTAAGGCTAATGTTAGCTAGGTTGGCTTGCGTTAGAGAGAAAATGGTGATGATGGCTTAGTAAACTTAATTATCTTCTCTTTAAATCTCCCCAAAAGATTAGCATAATTATCTCTCGAGTCTTGACAGTTAGCTAAGCGTAAGAATAGCTAAGCTAACTCTTGATATCCTGACTTTGGGACTTGACGATCAGAAACGTCGCTGGTGTTGCTAACGCTGTGGACTGCTGAATTATGAGAATATGTGATCATTTACACCCAGTGCCAGTTTATTAGTACTATATAGTACACCTAGCCACAGTTTTAACAAAAAGTGAACCTTATAGCCACCATGAAGGTAGGATTTGTTGCATTTCTTGTGTACAAAAAGACCGCGTTAGCTTTAGTTAGCTCGGTGTATCTAATGGACTGACAACTGAGGGTAGCTAACATTATCTTTAGCTGCTCGTCAATCACTAACCAATCTTTTGATCAGTATTTTTGTATTAGTGCAATGTGACAACACAAAATAGGGGACGTGTATTAAATGGACACACCGTTCGTACTGTTATAGATAACAACAAGTCCAAACAAATACTGTTATGAGTTGATTTGGTATATACTACTACTACTAATACTACTACTACTACTACTACTAATAATAATAAAAATAACTTCATTTGTATAGCACACATGTAAAACAGTAACTAAAACTATAAGAAAATTACAATATAAATAACAATAAGGACATAAAATAAATACAGAAACAGAAAATTGATTAAAATAGCAAAGGGAAGGAAAGGGTGGACAATGAAATAATGAAAAACATGAACTTACACTTAAATGCCAGATTAAACAATTATATGTGTTACGTAAGTGTGTTGTGTATGTGTTACCAGCGAAATGTGTGGGTATGTGTGAAGAGGGAGAAGAAGAAGTAGAAGAAAAACAAACAAAAAAAGATATGATGCATGTGATCTATCTGTTACAGAATTCTGAAGACATCCGTTGTAAATGCATCTGCCCCCCGTACAGAGACATCGAGGGGCAAATCTACAAACAAAATGTTTCTCTCAAAGACTGGTATGTCAAGTGCTGTGTCGCTAAACTTCCCTGAATGTTATGAGCTGTCCATTTTCTGCTTACTACTAGCCTGTTAATGTTGTTTTCTGTTTTTTCAGTAACTGTCTCCATGTAGTTGAACCCATGCCAGTTGACGGAAAAGACGTGGAGGCGTACTGTTTACGCTGCGAGTGTAAATATGAAGAGAGGAGCTCGGGGACCATCAAAGTAAGTTGACATTGAAGTTTGTGCGTCCAAGAGTTCCTTATTATAGATTACTTTTTCAATTTATTATCAATGAATCTGTTGTTTTTTTGTTTGTTTTTTAATTAATTGTTTGGTCTATACAATGCCAGAAAATAGTGAAAAATGACCTTCATACTGGACTTTCCCTTAATTTGACATCTTCAATTAGCTTTTTTTTGAATATATTCAAGTTAATACATTTATTGTTTAATTAACAGTATTTTCTACGTTTGGATCGTACACACGTCACAGGAAACCAAACCAGTCAGTAATCATTCTATATATTTAGGTTACCATCATAATGTACCTCTCCATTTTGGGCCTGCTGCTGCTCTACATGGTCTACCTGACTCTCCTGGAGCCCATATTGAAGAGGCGTCTGTTTGGACACTCACAGCTCATCCAAAGTGATGACGATGTTGGGGTATGTGTTCCTCTTAATGTTAAAGCATTGCAACTCACAGCAGTAAGAAAGCACAATAATGTTTTATGTTATGGTAATTATGGTACTGCCCCACCCTTCTACCCAGAAATCGAGTTACTCTGAATTTGTTCTTGTTGTGCGTGATAATTTTATCTGTGTCAATAACCTCCCTTTGCACAAAATGAGATTCATCCTTCAAGGCCATTGAAGAGGTGGATTTGGAATGTGCTACAAATGCCTCAAATGTCCAAATATCACATAAAATACAACACATGATTTCTGACTCAGCAGCCTTTAGGTAAAATAAATTCAAATATTTGGGAAGAGTGTTACAGTAGCTGGTCCCATCTGAACAGATCCTGCAGGCAGTACTGTGTGTGGTAAGACCTACTCCAGACACAGGGAGTGATGTATAGTTTTTAAAAGTGCTGTCTCACTCTGTGTCAGATCCATTAGTAATCACAGGCAAAGAGCTGCAGCAGGGAAACTTTCAAACGCGTGCATAATGCCGGCAGCTTTAACCATTTTCTGTTCATCTCTACACGCTTTTGGCACCAACTTGATTCGTAAACATCATTAAAATGACAGACCAGGTTTCTTTACAAAAGAAGCCAGGCTCGTGTAGCTAGATATCTGCTGAAGAAACCAGGTTATTTATGTAAACGTGGACATGACAAAGACCAAGGACAGCGAACATTTGTTCAAGCAGTAAAGACAGTAATCAGTCTTTACTGTTCTCCCACTGTAGCAACTGTCTCGTCACTGTGCCATCAGTGAAAAAGAAATGTCTTGGTGGCAGCATAAAGTCACTAAACAGCTTTATCAGAAAACATTAAATTATAATGGATCTAAAATAAGCCAGTTCCCACTAATGGAAGCGAGTAGAAAAGAAAAGTCATTACTGACCAACTTGAAGTAAACTGGGGTTTTAAAGTAATCTTACAATTGCAGTTCATGCAAAGACAGATTCTGATTTCTTGCCTTAAATTTCTAACAGTCATTTCTAATCGCTGATATAGTTGTCATTTTCATTCCTAACTATTTCAGGAAACCGACCACTAAAATGCTCAAAGTGCATACAAAGAGCAGTAAATCAATTTGGTTTCCTCCAGTAAGAAACCGTGTTTAGATATTAACTAAGGAAAATGGTGACTGCCTTTGCCTGAGGGGAGGGGGGGAACTGCAGCTGCCTTGCTGTTTTCACTGGCAGAGTTCAGGCGAGAGGAAGTGCTACATGAGAGCTTTCTCTCATGCTAATGTTCTGGTTAATATTGTAACTTTATAGAGGTTATGATATGAAATTAACTTTGTGTCCGCTGTATTTATGGCACAGCAGCAGAACAGGAAAATAAACCACTGCTAGAGAAAGCTTGTCATGACAGTAATACTACAATGATCTAATTGAGACTGTAGCACACTATTTAGTAAACTAGGGCCAAAACTAAGGGAGAGATTTGTAAGCAAAACCAGTATAACCGGAAGTACTGTTGCTACATTAATTATAGAGGAAATGGTGGGCTTATGTAATGTTTAGTCAGTCTTTGATACAGAGAGGCTGCCCAACTGATAGTCATCATGTTGGTGTATTTTCCTTAACGCTTTAGTCACAGATGGCAGCTGTGGCTGTGATCCTCCCAATCTACTTCTTGCACTTGCTTTTATTATGTATTTTTATTTCGATAACAAGAACAATAGCAACTTTATTTTTATAGCACTTTTCAAAAAGAAGTTACAAAAAGACATAACATCAAGAAAATCCAGTGATGAGAGTAAAATAAACCGTTGCCAACTAAAACAAAACTATAGCAAATTAAATTAAAAGTATGAGTGCAATACAAGCACAGGGAGACACAGAATAAAGAACAAATTAAAAAATGTAAAGTCTAATCTGCTTTTCAAAGGGGTTTAATGAGGTAGGACAGAAAAATAGTCAGGAGCCAATAGTTACTTCACAGTGTTTCCCTCAGTACGTTGTTTAGTTGAGGTGGTAAGACAGCTAAATCCTGGCACGTCTTGTACTGTGATCAGTTCAGTTAGTAAATGACTTCCTAAACAAATAATGGCTTTTGCTTTGTGAAATAGTCCCTCTCTTTTTTTCCCTGAAGGTTTCTGTTGTATTTTACAAAAGTTTATTAATTTATCTTAATGTTAGTGGACGTATTAACCCACATTTTCTCTCCTTGCTTACTGTGCCACCCTTGCAGGAGACAACATACAGTCTGCAGATGGGAATTTGGTTATTTTTTTATTTTGTTCTTTCATTGATTGCTGATTAATTAGACGTACACAGGCTTGTCTTTGTGAAGTCCTTAGAGACATGCTTTATCGTGATATTCAAGCAGGCTATCATCATCATCATCTCCCTGTCAGACATTGTGAGACAATTTCTAATTGTCAGATATCTTCTTTCTTTTTAGCGCAGTGCATTTACTTCAGAAAAGGCAGGTCCATCTAAAATTTTGAGGGATCAATCAGGGTCACTCTTATTTTAGAAGTGGGTCACTTAAGCCAGTTACAATACTGAGCAAGTGTTCTTGTAAAACAGATTACAGGAAAATACACACATGATGTCTGATAATGATTTTGCCAATTTTGACCAATCAGCATTTTTGCCGATGACGCTGATAGTTTTGCTCATATTGAAGGACTCAAAAAATGTATCTTTGACCCCATTGTAGCCACAGGTAACCATTGTAGGAATGCTAAAATTGGGGTTTTATGCATGTTTCTATTAGATCTAAGGACTCTTACATGATAGACCTATCACTGATCTATGTCATACCTTTTAGGCTAATCATATTTTTTTCCTTTCTGTGTTTTCAGGACCAGCAGCCTTTTGCCAATGCTCACAATGTTCTGTCTCGTTCGCACTCTCGACCCAACATGCTGAACAAAGTGGAACATGCCCAGCAGCGCTGGAGGAGGCAGGTCCAGGAACAGAGGAAGTCTGTGTTCGACCGCCATGTTGTTCTCAGTTAAACTGCCCTGCGAGCAAACGTTACTGGTGGAGCAAAAAAACAAAACACTGTGACGGAGCCCTCAGTTTATATCGCTTCCTTTTTCTCATTTGTGGTTTGTATTTCATCAAGCGTGACACTTCTGAGGTGAACATGGTGAAGAAATCTGGATCTGTAGAGCAGAAGTCCCTGGCAGGTGTTTAATCAAAACTGGCAGAGCTGGGAACCTTTATTTAGTCTGCAGGCAGCACAAGAGATTACAGTGAATTCATTTTTGCACAATCTTGAATGAACAGTCTTAAATAGCGTTTCCAAAACCAGAATTTACTCTCTGCCTGCCGTCTAGTTTGCAGAAGTGCCAAGTCACCAGAGAATTTGCTATGAAAAATGTCATGGTAGAGACTAAAAAACGCGAGATAAAAATAAATCCTTCAAGTGAATATTTTATTAACATCCTCTAACTCTTTCTGGCCACAGCGTCAAGTGGAGTCCCATCAGTCCAAAGCCGACCAGTCCTTCAGTTACACAAGCCAAACTGGCTTTCAGAGTAAAACAACCGCTCATCGTGGCTGGATAACTGGACCAGCCTCCTGGCTGCAGTAATGATCTGTTAACATGTAGCTGGTGGCTATTTTCCACCCAAAACCTAATATAACTTGAACTACTGCTCTCACAACAGGAGAAAGGAAATAGTGTAAAATATAAATAAGCCGTCTTTGAAAATGCATGTTTTATAATAAATCTTTTATAAATGTGTTTTCAATCCTTCATGCCTACCATAATGTTTACTGTCTGATAACTGGTGTGAAATCTATCATTTATGCATTACATTAAATTTGATATTTGAAAGTAGTTTCACTGAACCTAATTACTGAAACTGATGCAATTTCTTGGTGATGTCATGGTAAACGTAGCTGTGCTATTGATCCTCATCTGTTGAAGACCCTATTGAAATCAGTGCCCTCTTCAACTGCCTAAACAAATCTAATGAATCGTCTTTTATTTTGGTACTTCTGTGTGCTTTGTCTGACATCTGTTCCATTATGAAGTCCCGTGTTGTCTAACAGGCAGCATTAGTATGACAGAGGTGTTATTCCGAGTTCAAAGAAGTTGATTTTGTGTATATTGGGGCTGTGTATGTGGGCCGAGTGGATAAACAACCAATGTTGGGAGACCTATGAAAGTGTTCTTAACTATTGTATATGTGATACCTTTAACTTTGAAATAAATGTATGTAATATTTGTGATTCTTGCATTTGTAATGTGTTGAAGTTTCTTCATGCTTTACATTAGCTGCAGGCCTCACCAGGTGTTTACCAGTTTGACATGAACAGATGATGCCTATGGATGGTTTGATGATGCTTCGTCAACACTTCTCACCACCACTATGAGAAATTATACGCAGATGCATGAAATAAACGTCATAGCCCACTCATTGCCTTTACTGTGTGATGCACACATTGCTGGATTAACCTGCTGTGGTGTCCCAGGACAAAAATAAGCTCTACTCCTAAATTGAACCCCCACACACGCATTCCCCCCAACTCATTTTGATCAGAGTTTTAGAAATCAGCCAGTATTTCTACACTGGAATACTACCCTGTCTCAGGTTTGTTTTATGTCTGTGATCACTTAAGCACAGAATTGTTTCAGGATGTCCATCAACTAAAATATGTAAGGTATTAAAACTGGATTTTGACTTAAGGCCCTCTTATAAGACAGGACCTCAAGATCTGGTAAAAATACAGGAGCCAACTTTTAGGGTCTTCACTATTTCAAAACTACACTTTTGTTTTGCATTTTACCAGACACATGTAAAATGAATCAAATTACCACAAAGAAACAGCCACTCTGACAAAGTTCAGGGTCCCTGACGATCTGAGGCCACATGACAGTTTTCCACTTTGCCCTCGTGTTAATCCAGCCTTGGAGGCACACATAGATTTTAATGCCTTTATGAGTAAATCTATGACCCCTTTTGATGCTTTCTGTTCACTGTGTTGGCAATCTGACACTGCCAATGGAAAAATCCTCTATAGGGACTCAATACAATTTTACTTTACAGTCATGTTTACAGTTTGATTTGAGAAAAGTACCTTAAATAACCCCAGCAAGTCATGACATGCTACTAATGTTACTTTTATTAACCCAAAAACATCTGGAAACACCTGGGAACTGGCCAGTTAAACTCTTCATTAAAATCTGTTTAACTTAACTGTGACTACATTCATTTGTATGCAAATGTTTAATAGCCCTCAGTATCTTCTTTTTTTTTTTTATTAAGCAAAGTGATTTCCATACGGCTGCGTCATCATTTCCTGTGCAGTCCACTTTTCCCTTTTTTTCCCCCCTTCATCGCATGAAGTTATACGGAGGAGACTATTTTTCCGCAGAAAAAAAAGAGTCAGTTTTCAGGCTGCACAGACAGAAAGCGACACAGGCTCTGTGGAAGAATGGATCACTGAACAAACACTGCAGCAACACAGAAAGGCAGGTAGGCGTTTTGTTTCTGCTCATTAAATGTTGTTTGTATAGAAATCTAACGAAATTTAACCTTTTAAAGTAACTTTTTTTTTGTTCTGTAGCATCTTTAGAAAGTTGAGTTCATAAGAAAAGAAGGAATGTCCCTTTGTGTTATATTTATAGTCTGTTGTATTGTTGACGTGATTTACATGACTGAGCTCAAAGTTATTCATAAACGCTGACTTTCATCGATGTTGTTAAACTGTCTAATCCGCTGTTTGATGTTTAGGGGGAAAAGTAGTTCTTCTCAGCTTTAGTGCTGCATTTGCATTGGTTAGCCTACAGGGGGCGCCTCCGCCTTTGAATTTGATCCAGCCAAATAATCTTTTTGCACTCTTCTTCAGACAATGTTGATACACTCACCTGTGTTTACTTTTCCCTTCATGTCCCTACAAGTTTCAGTTCAGTTATTCTTTTATTATGTCTTTCTGAGAGAAACCCATCCTACACGCACAGACACACACACACTGTCATGCACACACTCCAGTGTATGAAACATTACACTGTATTTGCTTTCAAGGTTTCTGAGTCAGTAGTCAGACTGATGTTGTAGCTGCTGTGTGGCAAAAGGCTAAAAATGCCACGAGATAAAGGATCATCCTTGAGCTAAACTTGTGCTCCTCGCTGCTCCACTGGCACGGTATGTTGTGAAGACGCAGCTGCAGTTATTCAAAGCATTTTTACAAAAAGTGACACAGTGTTAACTTGTTATCGAGTGAACAATGAAACTTCTGGTTTTCAGACAAAACATCCCAGTTCAAATCATTCTGTCATGAATCAAAGGATATCCTGGCTGGTTCATTATTCTATTATTTTATTACTTTATTGGTGATTGGTAAAGGTGCACACTGTAACAACAAGATAGTGAGTTCTCAGTATTAATGAGGAAACATCCTCCATCCTTACCAACACATACACATAAGGTTGTCAGTATTATTTCAGTGTTATTTTTTATCTTAAGTAAAGATTGATGGATGGAGGGATGAATTTGATAGAAGTTTTCTCCATGGGACAGAAAACAACAACAACCCGAACAGTCAAAACAGGTTTGAAATGAGCCCGAGGCTGTAAACTCTTGAATAATCAAACAGTTTACATGCCTGGTTATTGTCTCTGAACTACCACACAATAGCAACACTAACGTTTTGCAAAGCAAGAATGTGTTGCATTCAAATATTACAAAAAGAATGAGGTTGTAGTTGCATTATATTATTTTTAGCTGCTTTGCCTGGAGACACTTGCAGCTTATTTTCTTCACTTTTAAAGAGGAGAGGATGTCTCGACAGCTTGTGTCTCCTCTGTGAGTGCTGTCAGGCTGTATCTCAGGCCCATGAGCAGGAGTGTTGACTAGACACGTCAGCCTGACTCAGCTTAATCCTGGAGTTTAAGAGCGGTCTCAGGTCTGTTTTCTGAAACCTGATATGGTGTTTATTGCACCAAATATATTCGTATTTCAAATGCAAGCAGATAAATGTGCAGTGACGTTGACTTTTTGCTGTTCTCTTCTCAAATGGGCTCGATATTTCCAGACTTCCCTCGAACCCCTCGTAACGTCCAGAAGCTGAAAGAAAGAATCTGAGGTGCATTTTCGGAGAGTAGGTGGAAAAATCCCCATAGAGCTGTGGGATAATCCCCTTGAATGTGTGAGGATTTGGGATTCACAGTGGATCCTTAACAAACACACATAAGGTTCAGGGATTTTATTTGAGAAAATAAACACTCACTCCCTTGTGACTGTGGCTTTAGCAGGTGAGTAATCATGAGAATAGGAAGCATCAGAGCCCTGCGGTCAATCCTAAAACTTAATGGAGCCCAGCAGAATACTGTAGAGAGTCCTGTCATGGATGAGGGACATCATGATGTATGTATGTGATTATATACTGCATGCTATGCTTTGATTTGAACTTTGTTTGATGCTCCCATGTCATTGCAAGAAGAGGATGTGGCTTTTAATGAGAAATACAGACGGCTCTGCGATCAATGGAAACAATGACAATTTCATGAGAGTACAAACTTAGGTTACGTTCTGGTGAAACATCCCACAAAAAGCAGTCAGCGCCTCTGTCTTTTGTGCTCAAGACAATGATGATTTGCAGTGTTTTCAGGAAGGACAATCTTCT
Source organism: Macquaria ambigua (assembly GCA_008360985.2). Classification (NCBI taxonomy): domain Eukaryota; kingdom Metazoa; phylum Chordata; class Actinopteri; order Centrarchiformes; family Percichthyidae; genus Macquaria; species Macquaria ambigua. The sequence goes on along the minus strand of VMKM01000004.1, from coordinate 1,144,908 downwards.
TTTTTTTTTAAAAAGGTCTCTGAGAAAAGCTGCACAGTGACAGAGCTGTATAGGCTTCCTGCTGACTTGATGTTACGAACTGTGATGACGGATGTCTGGGTTTTGTGACTTCCTCTGTTCCCAAGTCTGTGGGATGATAAGACACCCCCGAGAGACTGAAAGGAGCAGGGCTCAGAGTGAGGGACGTTCAGGTTTTATGGATGGGTAGTGCAACATTTGGTGTAAAGATGTTACATGAAGCAGCACAGAAAGATAAAAAGGATTTCATGTTTGATATCATGAGGTTTGTGATTAGTTTGCCCAATGTATTGTGAATGGGACCTCTTTGGTGCTGAGCTTGACAGTTCAATTTTGACCTTGGAAGCAAAACAATCTCCTCTTAAGGTCCACTTACTGTCGTGTTCTGGAGCTTTTAACCCTATCACGCAGTCTTCATCAGCAGATGTAGGTGTACAAATTATTTCTCTTTAGAAATGTACTTTTTTTAATGTCTTGCTTTTGTCTTTTATTGTGATGCACTGTGGTGTATGATGTAGATAGATGTTATATAAATAAACTTTACTCACTTGCTTATATTTTACAGTGAACAGAGAAGCACAAGCATACTATAGAAGTTTGGAAGTCATCTGTCTTTCTCATCGTGTTGTTGTCTGGTGTAATTTTCTTTAGGTGTTTGTGCAAATGTGTCCAAATGAACATGCACAGTCTGAAATGGTTTACATGAGGTGACATAACAAAGATGCTCTTTATTATTCAGTGAATGCTGCAGAACCGCAGCACAGAGAGAGTTAAGTGGTGTAATTTGTTTGGCGTTAACTCAAACCTAGAGGGGATATTACATTTAGGGTGAATATTTTCATTTTTGTGGTCACCTCAAGTTTAGACCTGTGGGTCAGCCTCCAAGGCAATGACACTGTATAATATGTTGAGAGAAATGCAACAGTGGAATGTAACAACACACGTTTACTAAATTACTGTACTCAAAGAGTAACTTTACACTCAGCTGAAAAGCAGCGTTCTGCCCTCTCTGATTAAAAGTTTCAAGCCTGTTTCACCGTTGACTACACCCAACATCACTGATGCGTGTGGTTGGTTGTCTCCTGCCACATTTGTGCTTTGTTGCACCTGTAACCATACCCACAAGTGATGTCATGGGGTCCTGGAGTACACCTCTACATCACTGCAGCAAGGTGACAAGTTGAACCACAGGAGCTCAGCAAAAACAAGATTTTCAGGGGGTGTTAAGTTACTCTTTAAGTTATGTTTTGAGGTATTAGTGCTTTACTTAAGTATTATTTAGTATGTTATTTTATACTTAACTGCATGTCTAGTACTACGTGCCTAGTTACATTACAGTAAATATTTTAAGCCTTTATTGTCCCACAGCAGGGAAATTTTCAGCGTTACAGCAGCCAGCAAAAATGTCGTATATAGAAATACAATAAAAATAAATAGAAAAATAGACCTGTACACAGTATAGACAGAAATAAATAATAGAGTGACTGAGTGCAGTTAAGTATGAAAAATAGATAAGATAAAAATATTGCACATATATAATATACATGTACATGAAAATATTTCACAGCAACATATGAAGTAGATAGCTTCATGAATAAAAAAAAAACAAAACAAACAAAAAAAAAACATATTATTTTTATTAATTTTTAACATCTGAACAGTATTTATATTACAAACAAAAATGTTTAAGAGTAAACTACCCTCTCAGCTATCCACAACATTAAAATGCTTATATGTTAATGCATCAGTGAAAGTAAAATAATAATTAATAATTTTGCAATTCTGTTGCATAATGAGTACTTTTACTTTCAATACTTTAAGTACACTATGCTGATAGTACAAGTGTACTTATACTTAAGAGTTTAAATGCATGATCAGTGGTGTAATGTAACTAAGTACATTTACTCAAGTACTGTACTTAAGTACAATTTTGAGGGACTTGTACTTTACTTTCATTTTCATTTTCTGTTACTTTATACTTCTACTCCACTACAGTTCAGAGGGAAATATTGTACTTTTTACTCCACTACAATTATTTGAAAGCTTTAGTTACTAGTTACTTTACAGATTCAGATTATTCATACAAAATGTAATCACTGAATAAAATCTGATATATTATAGATTAAGCTACACAGCAGTAGCCTATATAAAGTAATTAAAAATATCCCCACCTTTACCAGCTGTAACATGTGATATGTACAATAATCTATCAATGATTATAATCCAATAATATAATATACATTATTCTGAAATTGGCCATTCTGCATCATGAGTACTTTAAGTGTATTGTGATGCCAATACTTTTGAACTTTTACTTAAGTAGAGTATTTCTACACTGTGGTATTGCTACTTTTACTTAAGTAATAGAATTGAGTACTTCGTCCACCACTGCTTAAATATATAATAATGTCACCTAAATGTGTTTGTACATGTAGATAATGCTTGGTCAGTGTCTACATGCAGGGCTGTGTGGGCTGCTTGGTTGCACATTCATCTCTGTCAAAAGAAAGGCATCTTTGTGTGGGTGAAATGTATTCCTATTGACCTGTGGGCCAGTGGAGGGTTTCAGCATGACAATGTGTGCTGGCAATGCTGGCAACATGGTTTCATCCCATCAGCAGCCTTCAACTCTTGAATATTCATCCACACTCCTCAGCCCACCGTGACAATAAACAAGGGAGAGAGAGAGAGAGAGAGAGGCTGAATGCCTGTCTGAGGAGGGCAAATCCCGAGAAAAGTGGGGGGCAAACAACCCGTTTCCATGGTAACAAGTCCTGCCTTCCAGTCTGCAGCAGGCTGTGAGAGGGGAGGCAGGAGGGGTTTTTTTTGTCGGTTTTGGTTGGAAAGACATAAGTCGGAGTTTATTGAGAAGGGCAGGTAAAGCAGCCAAAGTGTTTCAACGCGTGGAAGAAACGGGATTTGTGCGTCGCAAAGGGGATTATAATCTGAAAATGTCAGCCGCCATGGATGTGAGGAGAAACTCGGAGGTAAAAGCCGCCCGCTTTTTGAACCGTTATTGACGAGCTAACTTTACAGCAGGAGGGTTAAACTTTTTAAGCTAGTTTAGCGGTGGGAAACCGATACGAACTACCGAAAACAAGGGTCCGAAAAAAAGCCCAAAGGTTGTGTAAAGGTGTCGTAAAAAAGTTGCAAGGTGCGTTTAAATGTAGTCCTAATCTCCAAGTGACCATATTTGGTCATCGACATGTTAAACGATGAAGTGCAGTAAGCAGGCTAAAACACCAGTGTGTGTGTGTGTGTGTGTGTGTGTGTGTGTGTGTGTGTGTGTGTGCGCGTGCGTGCTTTTTGTTGTTTTATTTTCAGCTGACCCTTTAAATGAAGAAAAATGTCCCAGCGGATACAAAGCAGTAACTTTGTGGATTGTAATTAGCCTACACCGAGTTATCGCTTAAACGTCCAAAAAGTAAAACCAGCAGATAAGCAGAAACAGCACTCAAATTTCAGCCCTCTCTGAAGTGAACTCACTATGGACTTTTCCTGTTGTAGTTTGGGCTTTTTTTGTCTTGTGAGATGAAACCCACATGAAACAAAGTGTGTAAACTTTAAATGTGTGCTGTGGATTTTGTCTTACATGATTATGGTGCACAGTTTATACAGAATACAAGATTGTACACATGCAGTTTTCTTTGTTAATGCTGTATGTACTGTATGCAATGTACATAGGCATAGTACAGACATCTATGTACTGTTTGACATACTGTACTTGCCATGTACAAAACAAAGGTTTAAAGTAGGCAGTAATTATGCGGGACACTTTTTGTCCACAACATACTCATGTAATTTGTTTTACCTTCAGTAATAGTAGTGGCTAGAACTTCTTTTTCAGTAGCAGTAACTTACTAGCAGATTTCAATGAAATTTGGTGCATATTTAGGCCATGGGATAAACAACAAGTGATTGGTTTTTGGTGCAGATGCAGATCCAGGAATTACACAACAACACTAGCAAAGGCATGTTCACACTGAGTGCTTTGTAGTTTAAATATGGGAAACTTTGCATCTATCATGAATGTTTGTATGGGTTTTCTTAACAGATTACAATTTAAATCCTTTATGGCCTTATCTTATCCGCTATAATGCAAAGCCTAGAGATGTGGCTGCGTTTCTTTAGCTCTTTTTTTTTTCTTTCCCTTAAACGCTTTCTATTGTGCAGATCAAACAATAACCTTCCCTTCTCCCTGGACGGGACTGTCAACACAAAGCTATTGAGGAAATTCTCCATTCAGTTTAACAGGAGTAAGCCTGGCCTATCACCAGACACTTTTAAAGGGGCTGTTGTTCACTCAACATCACAATGAAAGTAATTTTCATCTTTCCTGGTGCTATCGATCCATCCAGATAGTTTTGGTGTGATTTGCTTTTAAGCAAAAACTGAACAACAATGTCTCTTTGCACATAGAGTCATTTAACTCATGACAATTCACAACTTGTGGGAACAGTTTCATCCTTCGGGGTAAAAAAAAAAGTATAGCTGTCATATATATTTATAAAGAGAAATTGCTGTTGAGTTTTTCCAAATTTACTTGACATGACACCTAGTGCAATTGGGTGTGTTGAATTGGGGCTACAGCCAAGGGCTCTAAAACTTGGCAAATCACGTTCAAAATGTGTGTGTGAACAGCGCTTCAGGTAAGAGTGAACGTTTTGTGTTTTTGAGTGATCTGTCCCTTCAAGGATATCTGATTGATGATGATTAGTACACTGCAAGAAATATCAGCAAATCTTAAAACATTTGAACCAGGCGTTGGCAAAACATTTCATCCAGTATGAAATTAGAAGCCAGTTATTTAATTAACATGTCTACTCTAATAGTGATGTTTGAAGTAGTTGCTGTTGTTCCCTCAGGAGATGCAAGGTGGTAATTTGAGCAGCCTTTTCATCATTGTGGCGATGGAGTGATGGAAGAGAGCATGTTTAGATGGAAGTGTTATCTCTTGTTATCCTTTTAGGGTCTTTGTTAAGTTGAACTCAGGTGCTTGCTGTTCATCAGTACTTTACTTCACTTTAAACACATGCCTGAGAGTTGTTTAGTGTGTAGAATCTCACACTGTTGGCAGTAGAAAAGCTCTGAAGGGACAGTTTTGTTCAGGATCTTGCTGAAGGGAACCTCAGCCACAGCCATTTAGAGTGGAGAGTATTTCTATATGATTTCTTCTAAGAAGATTTCTCAGTCGGGTATCTACTCGAGTGTTGTTCAGGTCACAAGACTGCCTCCTTTTCCCTTAACTTTACCCTCAAGCTCAACTGAAGTTATAAACCACGGAGAAAGATTGCTTCTTTAGATAAGGAAATCTACTTTCACTTTTCATTGCCCCTCCTGACGCATCAATCCTGATGTTCAGTAATATTTGTAACCTTACCTACAAGTGCCTGGCTGTAGTATGTGGTTGTATTGTAGCACAGTTGATATCCAGATTCAAGATCTATGTAGACCTGTTTTCGGAAATGTCTGTTGTGTTGCTGTTTTGGTTATTCCTGTGTCTTTTTTTTTTCTTGAAAGACATGTTTGACTCTGTTTGCTGATGAGAATACGAGAGGCTGTCCTGTTGTCTGCCAGTGCTAGCTACTGTGGAACTCTTGTATGACGACACTTGTAGGTTTACGGCCTCTGACTTTGCTTTGACACGTGTTGCTATAGGTGGTATTCTACACTGTGATTTAATGTTACGTTAGCTAATGTTACTTGCGGGTATTTCATTAGAATGAAATGACATAACGTGAATAAATGTGACTAAACATAACGTAAATACAACTTTCATACATTTCCTTGTTGCATCAGTCACGTCAGATAGATTTTCATCGACAATGGTGGTTGTTTAACAATGAAGACAACAACTCCCATGATCCCACGCTACTTCACGCTGTCATCAAACTACGTCTTTTGTTGTTGTTTTGATTGAGAGACCCCTACCGGCAGAAATTACATGCTGTGCGTTAAAAAAAAAAAAAGTTACCTTGGCTTGATGCAGGTGGCATTCCTTTAGGTTTACTGTAGATTAATAATAAACCGGCAACCACAATGCAATTTAACTTGTCGCATTATAAGTAGTTCTCTTTATGTATTATACATTCAGTGAGGTGCAATGATTTCATGGGATCGCCATGTCAACATTAACATGCATGAAATGTTCTGCCGTAATTTATTCAAGATGTTAGTTCATCTAACAGTGCTTGCTCACATAAATGCACTTCACCATCAGCTTTGAGGTCTGAATACAAACACTGTCAGCTGTGTTTGTGAACCTCTCTGCTCATAAACACTTGTCAGAACCTGTTGATATTCAGAATTAATGGTGCATGCTTTTTCTTAGAGCTTGCCATTTGTAAATCCTCTTTATAAAGTAGACAGCCTAAAACCTATTATAAATTAGTAGTGGCTTTGTCTTGGAGCATAAACTTTCATAGTGCCATTAATCAGCACACCTTGATTTGCACACCCAATTTCCATGTCATTTAAATCCAAAGAACTAAAGCTACTTCTTTATCTAACTTTGTCGTCATACACATGATGGTTTCCGTTATTAGATCACATGACAAAATAGTTAGTTTGACCCATATATACTTTAACTGTTCCACAAACAGCTCATGTAAGTGTTTTCTGTTCTAGGGTTAAGTTAAGTTTACCCAACTAAAACTAGGGAAGGGAAAGATCACCTTTATGGTCAAAAGAAAATGCTGGTAACATTTTATGACTGGCTGAGGTGGAAAAGTGATAAAGGGAAGGGAATCACAAAATAGTGATGGAAAAAGATTTTTGAGTAAGTGATGACATTGCAGGTCCTCATCCCATTTTTTAAAATCTTCTTGCAGTGTCTTAATAATATTTACGTAACAGTTGTTTATGGAAAAACACAAAAATCCAGTCTTAGCTTAAAGTCTTTAACCTGCTTGAAGCTGGTAAACATCGTCAAATATGCTCATTGTAGAGAAAATTAAAAGAGCAACAGCACAGGTGATGTTATCGTTGTTTTTGTTGGCATTAAGGCAGAGGCAAACAAGAATACATCGTATCTACTTTATGTCCTTGGAAAAGTCAAAGACTGTGTGTCAGAGGTCAGCTCTGTGACACAAATTCTAGCCCCCCTGCCCGCAGCTCAGATGGACATAAGCCTGTTTTCCACATGCCTGCCTCTGCAGCTGTGCATGCTCATATCTAGGTTACACAGAAGGGTTTTTCCTCTTTTCCACAAAGAGAAAATATCCCATGATTACTCTGAAAAGAAAAAGCTGAAATGGCTAAAAAAGGAGATAAAAAAAGATTCCAAGAATTGATACCACCTGGTCAATTGAGCTATATAGTGGCAGCATGGAGAACCATGTGGTAGAGGATGGGGGTAATTATATAGGTATGGCTATGGGCAACTGCCAGTAGCATCAACCTTGGTGGTTTTCTTTTACATAGAGACACATTGAGGCTGTCGGAGCCTTAAACTGCTATTCAGAGACAGCAAGTTATATACATCCAGAGTATAATACATCAGTATTTTACTTTCAGCTGAGAGGTTTTGCTTTTCCATCATGTTTGGCCTACAATACAAGGTTGTACACATGTACGGCTCTTATGTGTGTTGTAAATGCTTTTATGTGGACTGTGTTATCCAGGGTTGCAACTCAACTCCCACAGAGCTCAGTTTAACATGATCCGACTCAACCAGCTCAAGTCTCTTATTGTCTTTAGTGGACAAAACTGGTCTTTCTGCCGATATTGAAACAATGGCGTGGATCAGTGCGTGGGCTCATGTCTGCCAGCAAGTTGTGACGTCTGGAAAGAGTTGAGAATTTGCAGAGACTTTCACTCTTCCTTTCCCCATTGCTTCTTGGCTGCCTGTAATGCTCTGCGGTGCTTTTTTATAAAAACCTTGAAGTCAGGTTGCTGATACAGCAGAAACTGAAGATCAGGTCAGCCAGAAAAGCCGAGTAACGAGAGACAGAAGAAGACGGTATTAGCCTCTGTTTATGGAGGCTGTTGTGTCTGCTACTGCGTGTTTCTTAAACTGAACCCAGTCGCACGTTAATGAAAGTTTGTCCATCATGACGTCATAAAAGTGTTACATAAAATCATGCCGTGCTCTCATAGTCTGAACCTCAAGTGCCAGGTGCTGAGAGAGTGCATATTTGAGTGTAGTCTTTATTGAATGAAAAAGAAGCTCTTGGCATCAGCTCCAGGTGTTTCTGCCCCTCTCCTATACTTTCTTTCACCCTCTGAAAACACTCTAATATTTTGAATGCAGCCGCGGTCTGATGGATAGCGCAAATATTAGTACATTCCTGCATGTAGTGGAGAGAACCGTGTATCAGATGATCTGTCAAATGTGACAGGGCCAAGGACGTATGGACTCTTTTGAAAGATATTTTACCTAATAGACTCTCTCTCTTTCAAATACACACACACACGCACATGCACACACACTCACATGCACACACACAGCTGATAAAAGACTTACTTTTTAACCACATCTCCCTCTCAAGGACGGATTGAACACAAAGGACTCTTTTATTCCAGCCCAAATAGTCTAATGGAGACACTGTTTTAGTCCCTTTTCATGAATATGCTCTTGTTGCTGAGGAAAATATGCGTCATTGATATGCCTCCCATGTAATCAATTCTAGACATGAACATGACAAAACCAGGAAAAAACCCTGAAATGGCTAAGCTAGGTCATTAAGATGATGGTGTTGAATATCTTACAGGGACAGTTTGGCTTTTGGGATTTGTTTTTAAGTCAGAGCGAAGGACAGACAAACTCATGGAGGCCCTTTTTTCTTTTCATCTCTCTGCTACAAGTGTAGAGATTAAAAGTCGGGAAAGAGAACTTTTAACTTCTCCAAGGCTGGCTGTCTTGTTTGACAAGGCTATAAGTAGTAACGGAAGAAGTAGTCAAGCTACAGTTTGGTAGCTGGGAAGTGCAGATCTGGGATTTGGGAGCAAAAAATTGCTTGTTTTTTTAGGAGTGTTGGCGTTTAAAATAGAATAGTTGAGTATTCTGTTAAGATGCAATGACACGTGTCAAGACGCCACCTGTGTGTGTGTGTGTTGCCCCTTATACAAACTCATGTTTGTTACCTGACCTGGTTGGTCAGTTACATTTTCAATGCAAACCATCAACAATGAGGTCAAACAACATCATTAACACAACTTGTCTACAAACTTAAAGCTACTCTCATCAATATTTCTATATTAACAATGGATCAAATGGAAAAGTGTAATGTAAAAGGTGTTGCAGAGAGAATTATAACCCGACTCTGCAGTTCCCCTCAGGTCTACAGAGCATTTGTCTTTCAGATTATTGTTTAGGTTTTCCTGCCCGCAACGTTAATGTTCCCACCGTTCTCATCAGTGTTGTTTCCAGCTGCAGTATCCAGCTGTTTTCAGCAAAAAAAAACACTAAAAAGCAACTGTACACTACCTGCCCAGCACCAAATGCCAGACAGACACAGTTAGCGACTAGCTGGTGAACATAGTGAAGCATATAGCAGCTAAAGAGACAGATATTTCCCTCAGGAGTTGGTGGAACAAAATCTTCTACAAACTGTTTCCTTGACAAACACCCTCAGGTCAAAGTCGGCCCACATACATTAATGTCTTTTCGTGCCCCGCCTCATTCTGTGAAACACCAAACATTTAACACCAATCAGTGTCAAGTGTGTCATGAAGACACACCCTCCCATCAGCACGAAGCTGTGGACTTCTCACTGTTGACCGTTAGCTTGCCTTTGGCTCTGACATCTCAAGAGAAAATTTGTGTTGAATCTGGTTGAATGCACTTTAAAGGTACTCTAGAGCTTTCTTAGAAGTGGTTGTTTACAGCCTGTGATTTTGTGTAGGGAGATGGTATCAGACGACCTCAGGAAGTCAGTTGGCTAACGCCTTGGTGTTTACACTGAAAAGTCCATCTTGTAGCCTCTGTGACCCATTTCTGTGATTGTAGCTTTCTCTGTCCAAAAAATAGAAAATGATGAATTTATACAAACAAACATTGCTCTCAACTTAATATAATTTAAGTGTCTAGAGCTGACATAATTTAAAATGTTAACAGTTCTTCGCTCCTGGCAGCTGATTGCAGTTTTCTTTCTAATCGTTGTATGTTTGTTTTAAGGTGTTACAAATTAAAATGACTGAAACTTCATGTCAAAGAGAATATTGAATGTCACCTACAATAACATACAATATTATGTCAGCAGGTATTAATTAGAAATAATATTTTACTGTCGGTGTGTCTGAATTTTATGTAAGCAGAATATTTTCATTTGGTTTAATTTAGGGTAATATGAAAGATTGTATTTCTCAAGTTCTGCTTATTTTTGTCTCAATTTCTTTTTTGTTTTAGCTGTCCAGAATGATTTGTTTTGTTTTATCATGCAATCATGGATAACTTATTTAGCTAATTTTGTTCAGTTTGGCTATCCAAACAGTGTGTTTTCACCGGACAATCCTCAATGCAACCCATGCATTACTTTAAGTGTAATGTTCTTCGTACTTCACAGACTAACAACAGGACTGTGCTGGAGAGTTGTACGCAGGACAGGACAACATCATTCTTTGAAAATAATGATGCATGCCCCGTCCTCTTAGCACAGTCCACAGTTACAGGAAATAGCTGACAGCAGGAATGCTCCCTCTCTCTCCTCATCTGTCTCTATAGGACTCAGATCCACTGCTGGTTGGCTGGCTTCTTCATACAACAACTTCCTGTAAACAAGTCATGCTGCCAAGCACCCTCCCATCCTCCACCTCTGATCCCTAGGGATCTCCATTTGACCTCCTTATGCACCAGAACAATCACTTTGAGCCCACTTGGAAGGGTCATTACATTTAAAAAGTGATTTTCAGGAGCATTGGCCTGCAGTTTGAACGGAGGGTTTAACTAACTGCTGGTCAAATTTGAGATTTAAGTCTAGGAAATGTTCTGTTAGGGCTTTGACTTGTTAAATAGATTATGTTAAATGAAACTGATCCACAGTCCATACGTATTAACAACATGTATCTGTGAGAGTATGCTTTAAGCAATTCCCAGCAATGCTTTTAGCGCTATCAGCAACATTTTGTTCACCTCTGTTATATTATGTTAGAGGCAGAAATCTCTTGGCAACTAAAGCCAAAACTATCTGCACAGCTAGATATTAGTGATAGACCGATAAATTGGCCGGGCTGATGTATCGTTCAATATTAGCTTATTGCAGATATATCTATATCTGCATTTATGTTGGTCAATAAGTAAGACGAAATTACAGTGAAGGACAGCCAAAGATATGATTGCAGTAATTTAGATTAATGTCTTCATTGCAATGTTTGTCCACCAGAGAGCACTGACAAGTTTATTTTTCAACTACGAAGTGCCACAATTAGTATATATTGTGGACACAATAAAAAATAAATAAATCAGGGATTATCAAAAATGTTTGTTTCTATCCGGTGATATATCTTTATCAGATTTGTTTTAAACTCTATCACGAGGAATAAGTGTGCGTGTTGTGATTTGTTTGCACTGAGTCTTTAATGAGAATATTACCAGTGTCTGTTAACCACCGCTGCTTTTACACTGTATAAAAGCCTTCCCGTGCAGTTAATTAAGTGTCTGCAGCCACCTGAAGGCAGCCTCTGAAATTAACATGTGCTGAAGTGCAGTGCCAGACACACGATGATCCATTGTAGTGACCTTGATTAAATAATGCACAACAAACACACACAGGTAGCTGCAAAATAACTATAAAACCTTAATGTCTCTGAACACATCAAACTGGTCATTTATAACTCTGTATTCTCCTGTTTTATGCGTTACAAAACCACCAACGGGGTAGCAGCCACGTGAATAATGGCTTTCTTTCCAAATTTCCTCTTTTGGCTGTGATTCAAATGTGGACCATGTTTAAATATTGTCAGCTGAGCTGTTTTAGTGGCAGCAAGGTAGTTTTGTGTTGTTTGATGTGAAAATAGATGTTTTTTTTAATGTGGAGGAATAGCTGTGCCTGAAGCACCAGAGTTTCTCTGGCACAACATTGTCTACATGCTGTGTTAGTTATGCCGCTTGCTTTTGGTTTGTTAAAGTTCGTCCACAATGTTTGCACTGAAGATTCAACATGGTACCTGTGATACAGTAGGATTTTTATTAGCTTGCCTTATGAAATGTTGTCCAGCACTATAACTACCCTTCTGCTCTACTCTCATGTTAATCTGTGATTGAGAAGAAGTCAAATTTAGGGTTGAGAGTGTTAGAACTTGTGCCAAGTCAAGCTAATGTCGACTGTGGGGTTATAGTACTATGGTCCATTATTTCCTATAACAATCCTATTGTTATTGTTGGAACCCGTGTTCACCCTTTGATGCCAAAGTTAAGCTGAGTCTGACCAACATTAAACCCAGGTGGTAAGCAGAGCTGCAAAGCCAAGTCCAGTATGAGCTGGCCTGTGATGGCACACCCAAGTCTTGTTTTTTGATGTCGTTCTGGTTTGTGAAATATTTGACCTTTTGTGAATCTACTAAGTCTAATTCCATTTAATATTTGAAATTCCTAATGACACTCATTGACAAACCCAAACAACCTTAGAAGAGTTTTAGCTTTATGAGTTCATGGTTTTGTTTTATTTTTGCTCATTGAAATGCGTGGAATGCTGCATCTTTTCGAGTGTTTCACATCCTTGTGTTTGTCCATCAGGTGAGCGGGCGGTTTTCAGACAAACATGACTGCCAACAAGAGTTCGAAGGCTGTGCCTCGTGCTGGAGAGAGTAAAGCTCCCCGGGACATTCCCGACAGGTCAGTGACATCTGGGACAAGGTTGGGCTGGGTAATGTGCACTTCCAGTCATATCACATGGTTTCAGAGTATCCATCTGACTGGATGTTTTGTTCTTTTGATTTGAAAGAGAAACAAGTGCCGTACTTATCAGTTCATTCATTCTCAACCACGTCTCTCCATCCATGATCACTCTGTAGTAGTTTTTCTTTTTTTTTCACTTATGGGAAAAAACACCAATGATTGTCAGTCATGATAAGACTTCCAAAGCTTTTGCAAGTAGGATCCTGTATCCTGGACAAGGACCCCATCCAACTCTGAGCCGTGAGTAGTGAGCTGAAGCTTGTGTTAGCATGTTGAGAGCTGACAATGTCCTGCTGGGAGAGAAAAACAAACTTTGGGAATGACATGTGATATTTAGAGTATTCATTCTTACAGTATATCATCCTGTCTATTTCTTACCAAGCTCTTTCTTTAACCAGAAAGTCTCCTTAGGAACAGACAGACTGGTAAGAAAAGATTTCGTCTCATGTCACACACAGTAGTTACACGTGATCATTGTACTTGACAGCTGTGAAATGTAGTCTGTGTTCACGCTGTCACACCACCTTGTGACGGTCTGATAGCTGATTTTGAGCAAGATGGTTGTTAGCAATGGTGCTGCTATAAGTATTCTAATATGTAGTAATGCTACTATTTGACTGGCAGTGGTGGTAAACACACACAGAGGACAATATTTCTTATATAACAAAACATAGAGTAACCTGTGGCAGCTGGTTTCTGTAATTGCTTGTGGTGTAAATTAGGCCTTCTGGAAGTGGCAAACCACACAAATGTTAATAATAATATTAATATTATTATTGGTGAATGGCGTTTATTTGCTGGTAAATGTGCACGTTTACCACAGAGTTGTCAAATGTACACTATTCCCAAGGTAAACTTGGTGAATGTAAATGTGAGGGAAGCACTAATCACAGTAGCGCAAAGCTCGCTCACTCTCCTGGCTACATTCCTCTAATGTGATAATGGTGCATTTAACCTCAGCCTCTGTTGATAAATTTTATTGTCATTGTAGTAGAGCCAACAGCTTCCTGTCCTCGTGGGATCATGTTACCCTAGATTCTTAAACATCACATTTAAACCTCATGAGGCAAAGATGCTTTGCAGCTCCATGTTTTAACAGATGGAGAGAAATGAGTTGTGTTGGATAGTGCTACACAATGCATTCCCCCAAACTATGAAATCAACCAGCGATCAGTTTCTAGGACAAATGACACCTACATCAAACTGTGTAGCCTCAAGAGGCACACATGGCAACATGCAGCAACATGGTGGGGAAAAAAGCAGTACAAAGCAAATAAAAAAAAAACTCAGGGTGTGCTCGATTCTTGTTCTGTGATCTTCTGTGAGGGAATAAAATGTACCAAATACAGGATCGTCCCTGCCAATTTTCTGTAGTAACTGCAAAAGCAAGAGGTGTTTTGGCAACACAAAACATACTGAAAAGGCTGTGAATGACTGGTGTTTAAACATTGCACATTCACTGAATGTGTCATATTTACTGATATGTAAGCAAATAAAACCTCCTGAATAAAATGTGTGCGGGATTAGAGTTTTATATATGATAATGCATAAACGAGTGACAGAGAAAAAGTGCTGATGGATAATAAAGTTTACACATGTTGAACTATAATTGTAGAAGTGCTGTTTGTGTGAACAGTCTGCTCCCTCCATCCTGGTCAGTACCAGGAAGTGGCTTGTGGTCAGCATGCCCTGGAAGCCTGAGTGAAAGCCAGAGGCCAGGTTGTGACTGGCATCCAGGTCTTTGTACACTACTGTATGTGTGGCCGGCCCAGCTGAAGCTGACTAAACTGGGCTTATTTTTACAAGCATGATCCAGACCACCAGAACCCCCTAAAAGTCCCCAAACCCTAAATAGACATACATTCTGCACATATTTTCTTTTTGTGTCTAATTGAGGGGTCTTCATACTGCATTCTACATTTTATTTTACAACATGAGAGGTAATCCTAGCTAAATGAGGACATCATATTCTGAAATCCATCTTACTAAATTTAAGTGCAGTGTGGTAATGAGATAAGCAAGCAAACAAATAAAACATATAAACAAAGATACAGAGTGCACAAAAACGAAATAATATACAACAAAACAAACATATATGCAATTTACTATATTTGAATAATGTCACCAAGTCATGGATCGTACCAACAAGTTCAAAGTCAGTTCAGTCAAAATGTGCATTTCAGACTGAAGACACTACAGTATGTAGTGCACTAAAATGAAACAAAGATGCAGTCACTTTGAAGCATTCACAAAGCACAACGTGAAGCCAGAAGTCATCTTGTTATTGCTTGTTTACTGTCACATTGGTGGAGTCCTAGTTGAGGGTGGAGACGGCGCTGAATCCTCCCCATGTTTTAATTGTGAAATTAGAAAAAAAATGTAAAACCCCAGAGGCCATCAAACCAGAGAGCAACTCTTGTGATTAACTCAATAAACTGTACTGTTACTGGCATTAGAATTGCATTACTGAATGTTTGGTCTGGTTGCTACTAAAACATTCCCATTGATATTTAGCTTCAGAGACACTGCTCCCTCTCTGGCTTCCTGCGTTAGCCATGCTCCTTGGCAGAAGTTTAGTTAGGAGTTTTAATAGGAAACCAGAAGGATTTTAATAAGTTCTAATAGCTCCTTGCTGAACCACTGCAACATGTCATGTGTTGGACTGCTGATTAATATCAGAGTGTGCTCAAAAAGTATTTTCTAAATGAAACCATTTGGCCTGTTTGACTTATTGTAGGGTTTCAAATAGGAAATTCTGATTGACATTTCACCTGAGATTGGACTTTATCTTGAACTCTTTTCAAGTTCAAGTCAGTATATATTTAAATTAATAATCCGAGTAAGGCAATAATCAGAGCTCAATTTATTCACAGCGTGGGAAAGATAGTCTGTTGATGTTTGATACAAACCTAAATTATGTACATGCATTATTTTCTCATGAAAAACAGCTACAGTGTAGAGCCTTTTGTGAAGTAGCTATAGTAACTCAGGAAACAGGAATGGTTAATAAAGAGAAAAGGCTTTGGTTGTTATGTGATTTAGGTGAGATTGAGTTTTATTGCTCATTATATGATGATTTAGAGGTTTTCCTTCTTAGTAAAACGTCGGCATCACTTTAATGTGTCGGCATTTATAAGCGGTATGTCAATAAATTGTTTATAACACACTATAATGTAGTTGTAAGCAGATATTTATTATTATTAATGTATTTATCAAGAGCTATAACTCCTCCTGTGGTCACCCATAAGTGGAGGCCGGTGTATAAACAGATAATGAATGACAATATAGTAAAACACAGTTGTAATAACATAAAATATGTCTTCATGGGAGAAGTTATTATTGTTGACAAATACTGTACATTAATAAAAATGTCCTTATATCTGCTTACAACTACATTATAGTGCTTATTAAATGTTAATATTATATATTATAAGAACTACAGTATCATATTCAGTTATTCTTCTGGTTATTCTACCAAGCTGGGGGAAATCATGTTCATATCAGTCTGATTAATCACATTATCCAAAGTTTTGTGTGCTTAAAAATATACTCATTGGACTTCTGAATACTACAAACCAGCAGTAAAAATCTCCAGACATGATTAGTCGTCTCGTATTCTCATATTTCTTCGAGGGGAAAGTAAGATGAGATGCATCCATCATGCTTGCAGCTTGCAGGTTCCTTGCTCTTGTAAAAGTCTCCCAACCCCGGAGCAGGAGGAGTGAAACCAGGGAAGGGCAGATAGGTGTGAGGCAAGATCTGTCCCAACCTGCATTGTTGGATCACAGTCCACAGCCCTCAGCTTCCTCCTCCCATAACGCTTGTTATTCTAACCATGGCTGTGACATCAGATCTCCCAACGCTTCACTTTCGCAAGACTTAGCCAGCTTCCAAGTCATGACAAGGTTCCTGAAAGACTCTGAGTAGTAAGGTGTCAGGTATTTAGAGGGAAAGTTTGCCTCTCTGTAGAAATCTTAAAGGAGGTGAGCACCGTGAGAAAGTGTGTGTGTGTGTGTGGTGAACGATGGTACAGTCAGCAGTAACCGTGGGACTACTGTAGCACCTAGTATCACTGCTGCAGGGATCAGAAAAGGCTTTTAGGACCAGAGAGAAGCAGTGAGACTTTTTTACAGGTAAGACCGCTGTAATAAATCTTTCTTGTCGTACTTTCTGTGTGAGGTCCACTGTGATTCTCCTCAGGTTATTTTGATTATGTGGAAAAATCCACAGTGGCATTTTAATGTAGTCTGTATTTCCTTTGGCCTTTATTTTAATCTCATGCTGCCAAAGACAGAATACTTTCCTGTGGTTATTCTAAATAAGTGGCTCAGGTTTTCAATCTGTCTTTGATCTTGGAAATAAATTCAGAATTTTCAGCTGATTCTTTACAGTTTTCTTCCATCTGTTCCACATTGAGTTTTCATGCTGCAGGGTTGAGTGGATTTGTTGGCAGCTTCTATGATCTTTTGGTTTATTAATATCTGTTAGTCTTAAATGTGTTTTTTTCTCCCAGAGAAACATTTAAATATTTACAATGTTTGTTCACACCTTTCTCTGTCTTGTTTCAGGTGCCAGTCTACATCACCGTGTCCTGTTCTCTCTGCCAGTCAGGGGCACAGCCAGCAGCCTCTCCTCAGCGACGGTGAGAATTCGGGGAAGCAGAGTAGGTACGTCAGGACTGACGGCAGGTTCCTGGTACGTGCTGGCTGGAGCAGCAAGACCGCCAGCCTGTTCAGTGGTGCATCACTCATAGGTGACACTGACCCCCAAGGCCGTCTCACCAAGTCAAAGAGCATCAGCTGCCTGGACAATAGGCTCTCCATCTATAAGCCTCCAGCTCCAACCAAGTCCCGTCAGGAAAGTCAGGGCGTCCAGGAGCAGAAGGAGAAACAAGGGGATCTCTCTCCGGGAGATGGACTTAATGGTAGACCCCTGAGTTGGAGCACGCTCTCACTGGCACCTTCCTCTAACCAAAGCCATAAGCGCACGCTCTCTCTCACCCGCTCAGTAGCAGGTGTTCCCCCCGCCACAATCCGCAAAAAGATCTCAGAATGGGAGTGCAGAAGGGTGGCTCTGCCTAGGATGAGCTTGTGTCTGGATAAAAGAGGAGGAGAGCGTGTAGGGGGCAGTGAGGGCTGCCCCAGCCTGCTCTCCTCTCCCTGTAGCGAGAAAACGTTTGACTTTAAGGGGGTTCGCAGGATGAGCACAGCTTTCTCAGAATGCTCCTACACAGAGACAGAGGAAGAGGAAGGAGTTTCAGACAAAGACGGTGTAGGTCGCTTCAAGAAAAGGATAGGCAAGTCAGAGTCCTCAGGAACATTTGTACGTTCCCTGTCTGCTCGGAAGGAGACATCAGCAGTCCTCAACAGGATACAAAAGATAGAGCAAGCCCTGAAGGAGAATCCCAGCCCGTCCCCTCCACGTTACCTGAGTAATTGCTATGCTCCAGACAAGACAAGACAGAAGTCTTTTATGATAGGTGATGACTTTGACAGTACATGCACCAGTAAGCGCAGCAGCATTTGCTCAGTTGCCACTGAACCAGATGCTGTTTTGGTGTCTGATAAGCTCTCTAAGCTCAGACAAAGATTCAGTGTGAGCTCAGCCAGGTCTGAGAGCCCAGAACCCCCCAGCCAACAGACCTCTGTCGGCACACCAGTCAACCCCTTACCTAAACCCAAACGCACTTTTGAGTACGATGCCAAAGGGGACCAGAAGGGCACATTGCCAACCAATGGACTACCTCCAAACAGAGCCTCTGAGTCTCCCCCGCCTCTGCCCTCGACCCCTGCACCCAGCATGACACGAACGGTGAAGGCAGAGGGGAGCACCCCACTGAGACTCCAGGACAGGTGAGAATATCAGTGTGCTTATGTCTCTCCTGTAACTGAGATGAAAATACATAATACTGAGGGAAGTCAGCTCAAGCATTGTGAGCTGTATCTGTTTGTTTCCTGCATTCTCAGACAATAAACACACATTTGTGTCATTTCTCTTGACTCCCTCTCAGTAGTAAACAGTAAACAGTGTGTACAGGAGATGCTATTGCATAATGCAATGTACAACCTACTTTTTCTTGTAAAGCTTGGGTATTGGGGATGAATTGTCCCGATGCACCACATTTGCGCCGATAAGGACCTTATTAAGCGGATCAGGTTTTGGCCACTGATCCAAATACAGTTTATTTGTGAATGTCATTGTAAAATTCAATGTTTCTTTGATCAGTTACATTCATTCAGTCATGGCAGGCTGCCAACTCAGTTTTCGGTGCCACAGCAGTCTCTGGTCAATTAGTTCCACCCAGTGAGGTATACAGATTTTGAATTAGGGAGTATCAGTAGATACTCTGACCTGAGGTATCAGAAACTGAATCAGGAGAGAAAAAGTTGGATTGGTGCATCCCTATTGGGTGTTATGAATTTGTTTAGATGCCTTTGGAAAGTTATTTTTTTGGACTTGAAATGTTTCTAGCATGCCAGTCGGTCTTATGAGGAATTTGGATCACAGGCGAGACAAGTGTTTGCTTTGTTGGTGTGGTAGTTTAATAAGTAACTGATCAGTATTTGTGGTTGTGGTGTTGGAGCGATCTGCTCTGGTTCTCCTACGTTTGCCTTTAGTTAGGATTTGAAGTGGAGATCAGTGTTGAATCAGTTGTTATGTTTCCCAAAAGACCATTCAAGAATAATAATATTTTTTACTTCAGATAAAGTTCTGTAGTCTGGTCTTATTTTTATTCTTAACTTATAGCTCTCAGGGTGGGGCCTCTCCAGATTGTCCCTATGTAAAATTGGGATGAAATCCTTAAAAGTTCATCCGCTGGACTCTGTGTTTAACATTCCTGTGGCTCTAGCAATTTCAGACCAAGTTTAAAAGCCACAAGCTGTCGATGGCGCGACATACTGTAGATCGCTGCACTAATGTAGCAGAGTTCCTCTGCAGTGCCTTGACATGTGATGTGTGCCTTTATACTGTGCAAAGAACACTCAGAAATAGTAAGATATCTGCATGTTTACTTGTGACTTATCAGGAATTTCCTTGTGATTGGAGCACACGTCGATCATGGTGTTTCTGTTTTTTCTGTATTTTATAATTAGTGGCTCCTGATTTAAGGTTTTTAAGGGATACGACAGTGCTTTGGACTTGTGTTTATAACCACTAGAACCACCTGTTCAGCCTTTCTCTTTTCCTAGTTGGCAAGAGTAGAAGAAGTAAAACCGGCCGTCTGGACTATTTTTAATACCATCTGGACTTTTTCTGTTTACTCTTATCTGTCTACCTCCTTTGACACTGACTCTTACAGAGTCTCCCTCCTTGTAATTTTGTGTATGCGACTAGGCAACATCTTTCCCCCCCTTGGTCTGTTTTGACTTTCTTCATTTCTTTCCAGAGAGTCGTGTGAGTCGGAGGACGCTACGAGTCTGCCATCTTCATATCCGTCCTCACCTACAGAGAATGGCACACTAACCACAGACACACGGAGTCGACCCAATTCCAAAAGCACTTTAGAGGAGAATGCCTATGAGGACATAGTAGGTAAGCACGCTGGTTCACTATCTTTGAAAACACGAGAGAGGACTTTCATTTCACTTTGATCACTCACTGGTGTCTGTCTGACCTGGGTCACTCTTGGATATAGTTTAGAGCTGTAACACTACAGAAACAAAATGTATCTTTTAATCAACTTTTTTGATAATCAATAATCGTATAAGTCATTTATTAAGTAAAAATGATGGTTTCAGCTTCTTGAATGTGAATATTTGAATATTTTCTTATATGATAGTAAACTGAATAACTTTGTTTTTTTTTTTTTTTGACTGTTGGTCAGACAAAACAAGACATTTGAATATGTCAACTTGGGCTTTGGGAAATTTTTCACTATTTTATGGACCAAACAATTATCGATTAATCAAGAAAATAATTGACAGATTAATCGATAATGAAAATAATTGTTAGTTGCAGTTCAATTTTAATTCATACTTAGGAAATTATGTGATTTTAGTCATTGGTTATAAGCGAGACAGTAACGTTTGTAATCTCACTTTGCAAAAATCCAGATGAAGCATTAAAGACAATCTCAGGTGAATCTCTGCAGCACTGTGCGGGACTGCAGTAAGCTTTTTTGACACCGATTTGGTATTTATGACTATGTACTTACATGTTTTTGGACATGTAATGACACATTTACTATAAGTTGAAAGTATTGACACCCAGATTAAATGAAATCAAATGAATCAGAAGATCTTAACTAAAATGGGTGTTCAGAGCCTTCCATGAAGAGTTAATACATACATTATATGGTTATTGTGAATGCAACAGTGTCCTTAGAAGACAGTAGTCAGATGTTTTAGTGAAAGTGATAGCCCCATGCAGCATGGCCTAATGTAATGAGAGTGCGAGGGTAGCTCCTCCTCTTGCATCTGCCTCACGTGGAGAGGTGTGGGTTATAGAAAAAGTGTCAGCGTGGGAGCAGTAATTAATGGATAACGTACTAACTGTTCATAGAGGCTGAGCACTGAAAAACTCTCACAGTAAAACTCTTTTGTCCACAAAGATATTGTAATCAATAGTAGCCACAATTGTGCAGCCCTAGGACCAGACTTACGGTAAAGACAATCTTTCTTTTGTTGCTAAATTTTGATTGCCGAACATCATCCTCTCACATTGCAACCCTTTTAGCGACGCGTTGTGTATCTCACTGTAAACAGGATCGACTCAAATGTTCTCTGAGATAATGCGTGTATGAAATGCTGGACATGTTGAAGAGCCAAATTCCTTTCCGCCAGCAAATGACCCCAAGGCCTTCTGCCCAGTCCAATTGCCAGTTCCCCCAGTGCATACTTAATGTGGTGGAAATGTGTGTCAGGGTGAGTATAGTCTCATGATGGAGCTGGGATTTCAGATGCAATAAAAAGTTTTCACGCTCACACTGAAATATTTTCATGATAAATGCTCAGTGATGACCAAATAAGGGCTGATGCAAGTATCACATTACTTCATGGTATTTCTACAAGTAGCCATGTTGTTCTCAAATCAGTGATCACTGTCATGCTCATCTGCTTTTCTTTTTTTCTTGGTCTCAGAGAGAGCGCCAGGGCATGCCTGATTTTCATGTGAATCCCAACAAAGCCCCCATTGTTCATCCAGCACTGTGAGTGTAGAGTTTGCAGTTTGGAGACACACTTTTGCCAATCTCTGTTTGTCCCTGACAAAGACGTTGTCTCTCAGTAAGTCTGAAATTGCTCCAGCTACTTCCAGCTATTTCAAACAAAGCTTTCAAACTGAATGAAGGAGAGCAGTGGATTACAGGTCAGATGATCCATGTGAGAAGCAGCCACAGCAGTAAATGAGCCATGTTTTGGTCCCTCTGAGCCCCTATTTTAACAAGCATTTCATACAAAGAGAAGAAGTCCCCACATATTTCCTGAACTCCACGAGGACATCTTGGCTCCCTTAGCCTTCCTGGTAGCACATTCACTCACACCATTTGGGTTTTTGGCACCTGTGCTTGATGCCAGATGTTTACCTTAAGAGTACAAGTCATTTGTAACCTATGCTATAGTGTTACTACAAATGCATGATGGATTGTGATATTAGGGGACTGTTTTAAGTGCTTTTGACTAGTGTAGTTGATAAATGGAGTGTCAATGAGCGATCTGTTTACAGGTAGATGAATCACACCCTGTACTCCAGTGACACAATGATTCAGCTGTCTGTGTCATAGAGTCCTGGTCTTGTTCAACCTCCCAGCCTTGTGTTACCTTCACTGACGTAGTTTACTCAAGCGCTCAAGTGTTGTCTGCTCTTACTCTTGTGAGTAAATCTGGGAGACTATCTGGTACATGTAATGGGTGATCCAAATTCCAATAA
This sequence comes from Macquaria ambigua, assembly GCA_008360985.2. Lineage (NCBI taxonomy): Eukaryota > Metazoa > Chordata > Actinopteri > Centrarchiformes > Percichthyidae > Macquaria > Macquaria ambigua. The sequence goes on along the minus strand of VMKM01000004.1, from coordinate 1,122,188 downwards.
AGTTACACTTAGACAGTTGCATGCACAGTTGGACCTGTGATTTTGTTATTCTTTGGTGCAAAATATCCCAAAAATACTGTGCATTCTCCTACATAATTCCAAAAGCAGACAATCTATCTGTATGTATATGTATGTATTTGTGGTGCTGCCAAATGTTCACACAAAACTGTAACGTATTTTTCATCCCATGCACATTTCCGTTTACGACTGAATGGGTGAGCAGTGCCACTATACAGTAGCTCGTCCACTTTATAGGGTAAGCTGATGCTGACATTGTTGGTATAGTTTGTTGCCCAGAGAGTCCATTGTCTGCACAGAAATGTACAATCACAGTGTGCAGCCGAGGTGTGTCCACTCCCTGCATAATACTGTGTATCTGAGAGTGTGTTCGAGAGAGATCTGGATGTTTGTAATCAGAGGAGTAGATTAGTACCCTCCAGTACATAAGCAGCCATAAAGACATATCATTTGCCCGGCAGGCTCTCATTACAGTATTGCTTCAGTTTAATGGAGTTGCAGCACAACATGGGGTCAGACTAAGCCCTCTCATTCTGCTCCTCAGCTTTAATGATGCACAGAAAATCACTCCAGTAGGCTAATTTACTGTGTGACACAACATAATGCTCTAAAGATCCCTGGTAGCATATATTTGTCATGGGTGTGTGTATTTACCTCAAACAGGTTCAATAATTAACCTTAAAAATAGATAACCAAACAAAGTTCTGTCTGTAGGTTAATCTTAGATGTTCTTAAAACACACACTCACTGTTTGAGATGCTGAGTTCATCGGGTTTTCCAGTGATATACTCAGGAAGAAGGAACACAGCTACCACGTAGATTTTGTTCTTTCCCTTTTTACTGACAGATAACACTGCTTTTCTTTCTTTTAAAAGCTCCCCTCATGCATCTCGACACCATCTGGCTCTGTTTTTATTCTTCACTGTGGTTTCTTCACTTTCTCACAACCTTTTTCAGACCCTGCCAAAAAGCTATTCTCAGAGCACATGTCTGAATAGGCATGGACTGTGGTGTTACACAAGTTTTCTCTTTATTGAAGTTGGCCCTCTGCCAGGTGACATCAGTGAGAGCTGTGCAGTGCTCTGTAATGTTACTTTTCTTTCCTTTTCAGTGCTCTGTAATGTTACTTTTCTTTCCTTTTCTGCTATCATTGATTGACTGAAGTACATCTATAGAGCAGCAGCGAAGTCTGTGCTTATTGTAACTTCTTGAGGTACGGTGTTGGATTTCTTAATGTTTAAGTCCTTAAAATCAATTGGCAATTGAGCCCCTAGTCTGAGTATAAACTGTAGATTACATTGCTTATGCCTTATTTGCAGTTCCACAATATGTTTAAGCACATGGCATAGGTTTAAACATGTTTTCATTTTCCATATTCTGAATATTTTACAAATACTGACTTCAGTATTTCACAAGCAAGAATAAATGTGTAATGCAAAGATTATTATAAAATCATATATTTCTACATTTAACTCTTCACATTAGAGGATGACCCTCATCCTCATCTCTCACAGAAGACAGCTGGCATGCCTGGACAGTGACTCACCAGCAGTGTTGTGTCCAGAAGTTTCAGCTGGGCCCACTGGGGCCTGTGGGGCCCAGTGCCAACAGTAACTGTTTTGAAAAAGCTGGGAGCGACCTTTGACTTACCTTTCATGACTCATGTCTTTCAGACTAACCATAGGGAGGCCCCCTTGTGCCCCTGACACCCTTTACTCCCTCCTGTTTACCCTTTTTGACCCCACAGCCTCTTCTGTCGAAAACATCCTCTGTCCATGGACAGTTTCTAGCTCTACTGCTGACATTATATTTGAGCTACAATGAATACTGACTTCATCCCCACAGAGAAGGAGAACCCATATGAGGATGTTGACCTGAAGCGGAAGAGTTTGGGTCGGAAGTCTTGTCTGCTGAAGAGCAACAGATCTTGGACCACCATGGACCGGAAGCTGAACTCTCCACCTCAGGTAAGTCTATAAGCCTGTTGGGATCAACAGCACTGATGTGTTTTCCTGTAGTAAACATATGTTTTCCTGTGGTAACGTGAATGCCCTCACTAGGTCAGTGCTGAATTGACATGTTTAGACCTGGAGATTCTCCACAGAAAGGCCCATCTGCAGATTTGACTTCCTCACTTCAACGCAGAAGCACTTAGAGAAAGGGGAGACATCCATGGCTACTGGTGGTAACAACAAGTTTGGTTTAATACTCCAGCAAATACTCTGAGCAGCTACTTTGTCGGGAATACAACTGCTGTATCTGTTTACAGTGCAGCCAAACAAACTCATGTTGTTTTAATAAAGAAGTCAGTCAATAATTGGATTTTTTCCATCATGCCATTAGCAACTGCAGTCTGATTTCGTGCAACACATGATGGAATAGTTTTCTGGGCACAGGGCACAGTTAAGGTGTGCAGCCTGTCGCCTGCAGCTCTTCGTCTAACAGCTCACTGTTGCTGTTCCTTCTTGTTCATTACTCCCTACAATATTTAAAACCTATCAGCTGTCACAAAATGCAGAAAATTACTATGTCTTGTTTTGTAGATGCATTTTTGAGGAGTTATCGCTGTCAGCGCTAACTTCTGAGAAAAATACATTGCGTTTCCTGCGAGTGCTTCACAATAAAAGCCCCCTGTGTTCCCCTGGTTGAATGCTTTTAATGCTTTTAATGTTCGATTTGCTTTGGCAGTAACTTTAAACAGCTTTGATACGGTGTAAAGAGAGTGAGGCTGATATCAGTGAGATAAAATTGGAAATGGTAATGCTGAGTTATAATTTAAAGGAAAATATTTTGAATTAATGCACTGGGATAACTATTTATAAAAATATTAAATGAATAAATGAATGAAATCTACCAAACCTTCCATATTCTTTTCTCTCTGACTAGTTGCCCTCCAAACCCAGTAGCCAGTCCCTTCGCCTCTCTGGTCCGAGTGACAGGAAGAGCCACCGGATATCACAGTTGTCCAAACGCTACAACCACGATGAAATGCTGCTTCTCCCCCAGCTGGGTGTATCATCTTCATCTTGTGGCCTGCTGGATGATAGCCTCTGTAGCACCAGTGATACCCTGGCCTCACACAGGCACTGGAGGATCCCCAAGGTACACACTACTGGATCCTACACAAACACCTGCACTAAGTCCTTGCAGAGCTCTGATTGTGTTCTATTTCCTTTCCTGCTTCTCAGACCAGCTCAGGTTTCTGTAGGGGCCGAGTCAGACTCAGAGCAGCTCTGGATCACTTGTAATTCCTCAGTTTGGAAAAGACGTTTTTAAAACACAGTGCCTCAATGCGCGTAATTACTGCTTGGGTTTCAGCTCTTGTGCTACCTTTTCTCAAGAGCTCGCCTTGAAGCTTTTCAGTTCTTCAACCCTTAAAGTGCAGTCCGGTATTACTTTTGGCCAGGTACACCCCCTTCTTCTATACTTAGGATCAAAAGAAACAAAACTTCAGATTCCCCAACAGAGAATTTCCTCTTTCCTCTGTTTACAGCTGGTCCAGAGGATCAACTCCATTTACTGCACTAAACGTGGGAAGAAGAGGCTGAAGAAACTGTCCATGTCCAATGTCGAGACTACATCTCTGAGAGGTAAGGGCTCTCTTTATTCCCTTTATCCACTGTCCTGATAAGTGAGTAAATTTGTGTCACCCACATGGAGTTCTTGCTGTGTCCCTCTCATGACATGAACACATGTTTGTGAAACTGCCCTCTGACCTGTAGAAAACCTTCTTGTCTGTCTCATGTCTGCCTCCAGATGACAACAGTGAAAGTGAGAGTGACTCTGACGACAGGTTCAAAGGTGAGTGACCAGAGCATTCATTTGCAAGGGTTAGGTGCTGTTAGGTCTGTCAGCTCTGAACTTTTCTCTTAAAGCTGTTTTTCTCCGCACTTGTGCAACAGCTTCCCAGTTTTGTGTTTAACAAGTGACCCTGTGTGACCGGACAGACCACAGAATTGAAACATTTGAGATATACACAGATTATCAGTAGACCGTACAACATTTATCACATGTCTAGATTCAATGGCAGGAATGAATACTAATGAGATTTAGTGGTGTTTTCTCTCTGTTTTGGACACGATCTTTCAGTAGTTTCAGTAAAAGTGAATTACACCAATACGTACAACAACATTTAATTTCCTGACTGGCTGAAGGTTAATCCCCTGTGAGCCTTAGATTTACATACTGGACTGTGTGAAAAGTGTGGATTTTGTTTAGACAGTGATTTGTATGTATTAATGTTCGCTTCCCTCCTCAGCTCACACCCAGAGGTTGTTGAAACTGCAGTCCATCCTTCGACGGGCCCCCAGCTACCGCACACTGGAGCTGCAGCTCATTGAGTGGCAGGAGAGGGAACTCTTTGAGTATTTTGTGGTTGTTTCTCTAAAAAAGAAACCCAGCAAAAACTCTTACTCGCCAGAGGTCACCTACCAGTTCCCCAAGGTAAAAGCATGACAGTCATAACTGAATCCATCCCTTAAAATGCATTACAGGATATCACCAGGGTTTTAAGTGTTTTAGCTCAGGAATTACAAATCACAAAAACTACACAGTTACGTCACTGCTGACTGTTTTCCAAAGCTTACGATGTTTCAGAGCCACATTATTATCATCGTTTAATGCTGTTGACAGCAGGGACTGATTTTAAAAACACTCGCTGTAGTGTGTTAGTCTGTTCAGGTGATTGCAGAAGGTATTTATCAGTTTATCAGTTTATCAAATCTATGGCATATTCTTGGAAAAGATCCCCCCTAAAGCTTAATATAGTTGATTTGTAGTTAAATGGAAAAAAGTAATTATTTTAACACTAATAATAATAATAATAATAATATAATAAAAGAAACAAACTAATAATTAATGACACTTAACTATTGGACATGATGATGGAGATGAACTGTTGATTTTCAGTTTTCAGAAACAAATGTAATCCAGTTAAATCATATTTCTCTGGAAGACATAAATGTTAATGCCACGGATAAAGTGGGGCTAGACGTGTTGGAACAGGAGTTGATTATGTACTGTAGGCTTTCCAGAGTTTTCCCACTGTGAGCTTTTAGTCAAGGATTACTACAGAAGTGTGTATGCTGAAAATGATGATGATGATGATGTAGGACAGAGTCCCATGCCCACTTTTGAACGTTTAAATTAAAATTAAAATCAATATTTCTGTGAGCTTTTCACACTTGTTTGTGCAGGTTGTTGACAATTTAAAGCTGTATGGGCAATTAAGATTTACAACACAGAGCCTGGGGAGTCTCAGGAGCCTTTTTACAGTTAAAAATAACCAGGATCCACTTCTGTGGCAGGGAAGTGTTTTTAGTTATTTAAAGATACATTTTGAAGTTATTCGAGATTTGGTTCAACACAAGTGTCCCTCGGGAGAAGTACATCTCTGCCAGCCAAGGGAAACACTCCCTCTGTTGTGGAGTTAATGAGGACTGGAGGGGGCAAAGGTTTAACCTTAATGCTAGTCTGGTCATTTATTGGTCACGCTGACATCCAAGGGGACACAGTTATCTGAAGGAGAAGGAGCTGACTGAAACTCTCCTATCCTCTCCTCTCACAGCTAGAGAGGCCCACCAAGCAGATGAGGGAGGCTGAACAGAGACTCAAAGCCATCCCTCAGTTCTGTTTCCCAGATGCAAAAGACTGGAGTCCTGTGTCCGAGTACACCAGGTATGGCTGAGAATCTTCCTAATTTTGTGTCAAATTCATTATTACTAACTGGTCTATTCCAGTAAAGAGTTACTCCAGCGATTAATAAAAGGACAGTCAAAAGCAACACAAAGGTGTTGTGCAGTCCTTATTCTGAGCTCTGTGCCTTTTGATTATTATATATATATATATATATGTGCAATATGCAGCATGTGCAATTGTCTACATGTGTCTGTGTCTTTGTGTTGTTTCTCATGTGTATACATTTGTATTTTTGCTACAGCGAGACCTTCTCCTTCATGTTGACTGGAGAGGATGGCAGCAGAAGGTTTGGGTACTGCAGACGCCTGCTGGTAAGCCACTGTTCAACCCCTCATCCTCTGCTCCCTGTTCACACCCTGCTGAGCCCTTTTTGTTGTGACAGACCTTTTTATGTGAACATGTGATACGGTTTTCCTGTGGGGCCATTGATGTGTTGCGTGACCATCCGCTCTGGCAGCAGGAAAGAGAACATATAAAGCAAAAAAGACAAAAAAAGAAAGAAAGAAACTGTGCTCACAAAAAAAGATTCACCCTCTCATAGCTGCTGATCAGCATGAGGGTAACAGCCCAGGAAATACCTATGGCAAGCAGTACTAACAGAAACATCTGGAATAACAAACATTCAAACCACATTGCTATCAAAGAACAGTGATTTCAGTTTCTACAAAAATGCATTAAAGTAATTTATATAAAGTGAATATGTAAATCTGTCAGTATAACTGTATTTTAACTTTGATATAATCACACGTGTATCTTATAAAATGGACAGAACAAAATACAGTTGCTATACTATTTTAATAGTGTTAATACTGCAAACATTCAGTCATAGTCATAAAGGGCATAAAAATATAATAAAAATATAATAATTTATGATAAAAACCCAGTTAGGATTGACTCATTCAATTTAACGAGAGTTTCTCAGGGGAGGCAAGACAAAGAGAAACCATGAAAAATCCTAACTTTGTCATTGTGGAGCATTTCCTCTTCATAATGAGGCTGGAGAGCGCTTTGAAGTTTTTCTGTTGAGCTTCCCATTTAGCTTGCGGGTAGAGAGCATGACTGTGTGGGATGCTGTGAATGTGGTGGTGATTTTGTTTGCTGTTTGGTATTTCTGAGTATGTTTACACTACTACAGACAGTGTGTATGTTCTCAGAGGTTTACTGGGAGTGCCTTTACCACTGCGTGTGTGTATGTGCTGGATAGCAGCCGGACGTTTTTTTGTGCATTCTTTGACCAGACAAAAAATGTCTTTAAACCCGATCCGCTGTGTTGTTCTGAGATTCATCTTGATAGAAGCAGATTTTAATGAAGGTAGAGGAAGAGGTGAGCGGCTCTCTTCCAGTGACTTTGTTTCCTCCCTGCTGTCTGACCAGCCGTTGGCAGCAACCGAGCATTCCTGAGGACTTGAATCAAGCTCCACATAGTTGATTTAATCATCCATTTGGAAAAGCGGAGGAGAAACAAGAGGAGAAAATCGTATACCTAATATGGACAAGTGGATTGGCGTTTGTTGAGCGCTTGTGTTCATTTGTGTCTGTGTGTTTGAGTGTCTGTGTCTCGAAGCACATAATGGTCTATGAGTGTACAGAGGAAAGTAGATACGATCAGCAGGAGCAGATAAACCACCTGTGTTTAGGAAGTTGGTAACCACATAAAAGACTTTCACCTCAGATCACAGCCTAGATTTAAAGACTCCAGCTACAGTATATAAACAACGCATCTGCATATTATATTATCATGGTCTACTGGTCATGGTTGTATTATCATGGTCTGACCCTTTGTATATTTGTTTTTAAATGAATTAAATTCCACATATTTGATCAAAAAATAACTTGTTCTGACTTTTCTGCTCTGGTTCTGTCAGCAAATTTAAAAGGGTTACTGATCTAAAGATTTTACGCACCAAGTTCAGTTTACTCATCACGGGGAGGTCAGTTTGTGAAAAGAGATGTATAATGTCTTCTGTGGCTCTGGAGGGGGTTTCTAAAGCCTGAGGGTTATCTCGGCTTGGGCTTGGAGACTACAAATTGTTAGCAGAGAGCTTGTGTTACAAACTGGGGATGTGGTGTTTGAAAGATGTAAACAGTTACCAGAGAGTGAGGCTCTGACAAAAGTTGCCTTATAGGAAATGCAGGATCCAGTGCTTTGGGGCCTATCTCTTCATCAAGTCTATTATCACCAGTGTCTGATGAGTTCCTGTTGTTGTTCTCTTACAGCCGACTGGGAAAGGACCTCGCCTTCCAGAGGTGTACTGTGTCATCAGCAGACTGGGCTGTTTTGACTTGTTCTCCACGGTGAGTTCAGTGGTGCGTGTGCATGTGCTTGCTCACACCCAAACACATGTACTGGAGACAGGCAGCTACAGTAAGAAAGCTGTGTGTGGTGTTGTAGCTGCGGTTAACCCGTCTCACAGCTGAAGTAAATGACTTTCAGCAGACCTTCTGCTGAACGCCTGTTCATTGGTAAACCTTATTTCAGTCTTTTTTTTTTTAACTTTCTGATTTCCCAGAGTAATTGTTTCCTTCACTTTTGTGTCAGTGGTGCTAACACAGAGCAGAGCAGTCACTTTGTTTTGCTTTTTCAGCCTTATCTAATTACTTATTAATTTCAAAGTGAGCAAGTCCAGATTGTTGAAACAAAACGGCTGCTATATGACATGAAAATAAAATACCATGGTATATTTCAAAGCCAGTGTGCAAATATTCATTGTTTAATAATGGGGGCTGTGTTGAAGCCCTTTGAGACTGCAACCGAGCTGTGATTAAAGGCTGTACTGTACCAAGGTTTGGAAAAACATGAAAAATCTGAAAGATAAAATGAAAAATCTGTATTTAGTAGTTGAGTTAAAGTAGAATAACTGTGTCATGAATATTATGTGATATTTTAGGTCCTGCAAGAGTGCAAGAGAGTGCTGCAAATGTCTCCATTTTGAGAACAGTACAGCAGCAAACCTGAGACGAAAACAAAAGGAATCTATTTTACAAATGCTTTCATGGTAAATGGGACGAGAAGCCGGTGTTTGATTTCAAAGGGAGTTGTGTGTATGTGAGAGAGAGAGAGAGTCAGACAGACAGACAAACAGAGAGATGGAGAGGACGAGAGAGGTGATATCATATGACCTTGAAAACAAGCGATTCTCCAATCAACTTTCCAGACAGGAGGCAGCTTGGACCAAAACAGGCAGACAGGCACACTGGGTGGAATTTTCCAATCACACAGGCATGGAAAGAAATTCATTTGCTATTTTTCAAAGCAGAAAATGAACACTGAGTTCCAGACAATTGCTAGTCATCAAACATATAACAATATGTTTCCATTTATTTGTTGCCATGGTCAATAACCTTGTTGACTGCGCTTTTTTTTTTGTCTTGCTTGGCTATTCATTCAACATAGATAAAACCCCAGACTCCTATCATATGAACAGATTTCCAGAGACTTTTGTGCTGTTGATGTTAAAACTGGTTGAAATATGTTTATGCTCTGTCTTCCCATGTTCAGATCCTGGATGAGGTGGAGCGGCGGCGGGGCGTCTCAGCAGCCCTGGTCTACCCCTTCATGAGGAGTCTGATGGAGTCGCCCTTCCCTGCACCAGGGAAGATTATCAAAGTTAAGACCTTTCTGCCCGGTGCAGGAAATGAGGTCAGAGCAGTTGACAAAGCAGAACAACTGCTTTCTCTCTCACTACTTTAATTACGCCCAAATACTTTTCAGATACAGTTGTGTTAAAGAAAGTCTTCTCGGTTAATTAGATCTGTGATGACTTAAACTTCACATTATTTGTGGTCTCTCAGGTCATCGAGCTGAGGCGGCCCACCGACTCCAGACTGGAGCATGTGGACTTTGACAGTCTGTTCAGCTGCCTCAGTGTACGGCAGGTGATACGAGTCTTTGCCTCGCTGCTGCTGGAGCGCAGAGTCATCTTTGTGGCTGATAAACTCAGGTGAGTCTCCAGGATTAGTCTTAGTCCCTCAGCAGTGAGACCATCTTCTCCAAAACAACATTTAAATGAAAGAAAGCGATGTAATTTGCTTCCTTGCCATGCCACCTATTTGATCTTATTCCTCTTGCAGTGTGAGAGATTTGGTCTGTGACTTTTGTTTTGTTTGAGCCTTTTTTACATATTTTATAGTAACCTGGCCAAAACAAAATTTTTTTTTTTTTTTATCAGCAGATGATAATGCCATGGAATAGATAATTTCCTACACATTTGTTGTAATATAGGATTGCCCAGGCACTGAACGTTAATTTAAATTCATTGATATCACTCATGGAGCCCTGTGATAGACTGGCAGCCTGAACAGGTATAGACCACACTGGAATGACTAGTATGGGAAACACTAGACTTCTTGACTTGCAGTACTTGCTTTATCTCTCTTTATATTTTCTGCTTACTATATTTGGTGTTGTGCACCAGTATACCAAAGCAAATTCCTTGTATGTGAAAACTTACTTGGCAATAAACCTGATTCCGATTCTCATTTTAGTGTTCAATATAAACAATGCATCTTGTGTTTCTAGATTTCATTCCTCTAGCAGTTACAGTGAAAGTTCAGTGTCTAACTTTCCAGAAGACAATTTGTAAACATCCGTCCGAGATACTAATTCGTACCTTTTCTTTAGAATCTCTACTTGAATGTTTTTTTCCCCTTCTTTTAGGTTTGTTTTAAGTTTTAATACAAAAGAACAAAGTTAGAAAGTTAGTTGGCATCTCGTGAGTACAAATGATCATACAGATAGTTGTCCTCCGGTGGCTTTGTTTTACCTGTCATGGCACACTGTTGTAGTTTTCCCATGCCTCCTGCTCACCCAAAACTGAGAAATATCTCTTCCAAAAACTTTTCACAGACTGCCAGCCACACAGTCAGCTTGTGTTCTCAGCCTGTCCATTTAATCCTGGCTGATGATGGCACAGACACGATAGTGTTTGTTTTGTTTTTTTTTACAGCTGGGGCTTAACAGATGCACCATGCGTGGAACTGTTTGATTATTATGTATTGATTAGTATCAGAAAGTCAGACAACAGGTCAGTCAGTTAGCTAGTCAGTCTGTCAGCTGCCAGTTTTGATACCAGAAGTAAAGTGGGTCACACCAATGAGAGTCACTGCCAGAGGAGAACCGGGTGGGGATGATAACGTGAAGAGTCTCCAAGGACTCAGTGTCCCAGTCTGTCCTCTTGTTACAGAAAAGAGAGGGGTACTTTTAGAGCATTGGAGGCGAGGGTGGAGTGGAAGGAGATTTGAGTGGAGAAGTAATCTCTCCATGTATCAAAGCCCGGTTTAAACAAACATCAGTGGGGGCAGTGACTGTGAGGAGAAGGAATGCACTTCCTGTGTGCGCGACTCTGCCCTCTGTGATCTGTGGCTCGACTGTCACCGTTTGACTTATGATGCCATGTTCACTCCCTACGTACGAGCTACGGCACTCTGTGTCCCTGGAGACAATTAGTCTATTACCAGAGGTGATAACATCAAAGAGTCATTGGGTGGGAATCATGAGGTAACTCACGATACAATGTTATTATGATAAATTGCCCAAGACAGTGACGATGGTATAACTATACAGGCATTTCTGCAATTTTGTGACATCTTGCACAACAATCATTTTGATGCAATGCAATGCAATATCTGTGTCATATAGTACATCACTCACTGCATTATGAAAAGCTGTGGGTTTTCAGACAAAAGCACATTCATTCATGGTTCCCAGAGGATGAATCCTACTGACTTAAGTGATCCCCTGACTTTTCTTCTGTGAGGTTCACATTTGTGGTTATGAGTGAAATGTCTCGACAACTATTGGATAGACTGTTATGAAATTTGGTACAAACTTTCATGTTTCCCTCAGGATGAATTGTAATAACTAACCATCATCAGATACTTACAAAACTAATGACGTTCCCATCAGCCTCAGCTGTACCTTTTGTCCAGTGCTAATTAGCAAATGTTAGCATGCTAACACGCTAAGCTAAGATGATGAACATGGTAAAAGATTATACCAGCTAAACACCAGCACACCATTCAAATTCAAACTATAAATGAAGTTGCAGGAAACTGAAATAACTACAAGAAAGAAAATTATAAATATGAGTTAAATCATTTTGTGTCTTAAATATGCATCTGTGTGTGTGTGTGTGTGGATTTAATTGTGCAGAGCTGCTGTGTTTTGGTTTCTTTTGAAAACAGTGACAGGGCCTCACTGCAGCATTAATGACTTCTATGATAAAAGGGCTGCTCCCTCTGGGGCTCTGGTACATAATCCATTCCCAAAATACCTCGCCAGCAGAACATGATGTATGTTTCTTGGACTTGAAATGTATATCCAGTACAAGCAGGAAGCGAGAGGAAAAAGCCATGTTAGGCAGTAGTTTTCTGTGGGGTCTTCTATTGCTTGTTTCTTTGGCACGTGACGTTCACTTAACTCCTGTAAAGTTACACGGAAACCGTTTTTCCAGTGAGGTTGTTGTCTCTACATGAAAGTCTGCACAGACAATGTCTTTTAAAGTGATCGTTCACCATCTGATGCCTGTAATAACAAGTTGGATGCCTAATCAGATAAATTCATCATCAACTATGTCACTCTGTAACTGCTTAACTCAATTGACGTGCAGATGCTGAATGAGTTTTGTCAGTGCTGCAGACTTATGTAAACAGCCTCTGTGAGTCCTCGGGCTAGAGATGAGGACGGTTACCAAATTGTATGTGCATGTCTGGATTTATCTCTTGGCATGGCAGTGAAATACTCCTACAATGAAAGTGTTACTGCATATTGGATCTAAATGACTTTCCCTGATATGACTCCCACCATCTTCCCTGCATTATTTTAATCAGATTTGCCTCACTCAAACTAAAAGTATGAAATAATATTTTATGGCAGAGATGTCCTGTTGCAGGAGGTGGATGTCTCGCATGTCAGTTGAGGTAGCAAAGAAGAAGAGTAAGAAATATAATGAAAGATGAGAAGTCTATGTTTGAGAGGAAGAAAGAGGGGAAGAGTAAAAAGGGAGGAGACTGCAGAGGGCTTTTGTGTGGTACAGGAGGCTGCTTGGGTTTCTGCATAGACACTCTCTGGTTCCCCTTTAATGCTGTTAATTTTGGTCCCCATCTGTGCCAATAACACACTCAAAACTGGTATTTAAACTGCACGATAAGAAGTACAATGTGAAGTATCCTATCCTTTTTTGTTTTTGGAATAATCCAGCAGTCTGAAAGTGAGTTGGAGGTATGTAGAGCACCAACACATTTTGCAGCTGCAGTGTTATGATCAATGGGGACTGTAATCCTCAGACAGGTAGACTTATTGCCACTGCTGCTGGCATTTTCCTAATCAAGGAATATGGTAGCGTACTCGTTTCATCTAGTCCTCCGTTATTCTCAAACACTTTCTGTAACACACTCTGCAGAGCTGGTGCGAAGCCAGAACCGCTTTTAACAACTTAACCGGTTTCCCATGTGGTATTTAACTCAGAGGCAGAGTGAAATCCACACACTGTAAACATGTGAAATGTTTCTGTTTTTCAAAGAGTCGAGAAAGACTTGCCTGACAAGAAAGCCTGACCAGCTGACTTTTACATCAGTGTCGCTCTCGTGAATGTTTACACCCACATGTAGACGCTCATATACACAAACACCTGCGCACATTCATCTGCTCCCTAGACAGCGCTGATCAAACTCAGATGTTATTGTGGTTTAAATAAGAACATGTATAGAGTTTCCCATCGGGAAGACATTTCTCATTGTAAAATGGCTTCTGCTGTTTCCTTCTGTGGAGCCAGAGAGATCCTTCAAGACAGGAAGTGAGGGAAAACCATTTGGGGACTAAGGGAGCAGAGAACGTTCTGCCACAGGATAAAAATACACCATGTGCAGCTTGTCATAGGAATCTATCTGTCTATATGTGCTCTGCTGCCTCTTTACATGATTTCTACGTGTTATTTTGAGCTTGGGAAGAGCTTTAACATTGAAGAATGGTTTTGCAGAGCTTTGCAGCACAGCTGTTGTCTGACAGCTGTGCTCTCAGTGTAGTCCTCTTTGTCCTCTGTCTATGGAATTGGTCTTAGCCATGCCAGGACTGGTAGACACAGTGCAGTGCTTTAGTAGAGCTGTGAAGCATGTGGTGATACAGGCTTTTGTCTCCCTCCCTCCCTCTCTCTGTCTCGGACACTGAAATTTTCCCTCCTCCTCTGGGCTTCATAGACTAAGCCTCTCGATCCCATGTTTCCTGGAGTATCTGCCAGTTCAGCCTCACACACACTAAACCAGGCCTGGCAGACCTATGAGAGCTAATATGTCAGGATTAGCTCCCAAACCTCAACACATAACAGCTCTGCACAGACCTCACCCCTTCTTCTCTCTTTCCCTGGGAGCGAAATCATACATTTATAACGACTTTTAAGTGTGTAATCAGATTGAAAGTAATCAAATTAATCTTTGAATCTTAGTTTATGCTTGCGTGGTGTAATTTTTGGGTGTGAACATTTAAAAGGTTCTGTCTCACAAACTCTGTATCATCTTGGTACAATAAAGTCTTATTTTATCAATCCACACATAGCTTGTTTCTTTGAGTTTCACTAAGAATCAGTCAAAATCAGCTGTGTTCTTTCAAAGGCTATCGCAAGGTTCGTAAAAATGCCATACAAGCCAGACAGGGGATTAACTTTGCCCTCCTCTAGTATGTATATAAGGGCAACGAATAAGAAGAGAGTCTACAGCCATGCTAGCGGCTCTGTGAGGCTGTACTTAGGCACAGCGGTGCTTTGAGCTACCTGCTAACATCAGCATGCTAACATGCTCACAATGACAATGCTAACATGCTAATGTTTACCATGTTTGCCATCTTAGTTTAACACATTAGCATGCTAACATTTGCTAATTAGCACTAAACACAAAGTACAACTAAGGCTGAGGGGAATGTCACTATAGTTTGGAAGGTATTTGGTCATAAACCAAAGTATTGAACAAAATCTTACGGCAATCCATCCAGTAGTTGCTAAAATATTTTTGTCAGGACCAAAGTGGTGGACTGACTAACCAACTGACAGAGCAATATTTCCATCCTTAGAGCCACTCCTCTAAAAACCACCATACAACATAATCCAGTCTGATACAACCACAGTGTAACCTCGATGCTTATCTACATATACAAACCCAAACTAAAAAAGCATCATCAAATTCAGAAATTCCCCTCTGCTCATGCTGTCTAATTAAAATCTTCAGGATGTTTAATTTTTTGTTACTTACCTACCTCTACCTATTAGTAGACACGTAGAGCAGAGAGCATTTTCTTCTGCTTTTACGACACACGTGTGGTCTGAGGGCCTGAAGTTTTGGTCTGGATCTAACGGGAATGTCCCTCTCTCTTTCCAGAGTTGAGTGGCAACCTCTGGTAGTGCAGCGTGTTTTCATTGCAAGTTCATCTTCTCCCAAGAGTGTGTGGTTGGGGAATGAGTGTAATTGATCCTTTTGGTATCAGTGGTGTATAGGGCCGCGTGTAGCCTGTGGCGAAGGTTTTCTGAGATCAGTGCCCCATCACTCCCTGTTGGAACTCGTCAGACCCAGGAGACGGGATCTGTTAGGAATTAAAAAGCCCTCCTCAGGCAAATGGAAATCAGACTGGCCAAAGCAAAGCTGCAAGTGCTTCATGTTATGAGTGAACTGGAAAAGGCCTAAAAAGACTGAACGCTGTGGTTATTGTAGCCTTTGGGTTTTCACTGGTGTAATTCTATTTTACCCTGTCAAGAAAACACATTTTAATCTTGGCAATTTGACTCATGGGAAGTTAAGATGAAAAGGCCTGTGGCAAACATGTAGCCTGAATGAATGGAGTGGAAAAGTTTGTGGGAGTTTGTCTTTTATCTCAGCACATTGATTATCCCAATCAATCTGATCTCTGTTCTCTGTATGTTGCTCCATAATGTAGTTAAAGTTTGAAGCTGAAACTCAGTGTGAATGAGGTCACATAAAAGGGAGTAACTTCTGTTTACTTGGATGTTCTGTCTGCTGTTGATGACAGCGAGCGATCATGGAAAAGATTCCTCATTAAAAGTGTATATATCTCAAGTGGGGTGCGTTTGCATACCGTGTTTGATCCCTGGTCTTGTTCTTGATCCATACTGATTTAGTGCTCCACTGTGTGTGCGTGTGTGTATGATTGGACCGACAGTTTATTTTAACTCTCTTTGTGTACATGGATTGGGCAGTATGCAGAGGACAGAGGGGAGGAGGGTCAGCCACTGTCAACAAGCGACGGATCGTGAGAAAGACGGGCTGCTATTTGGGATCTCGATTTTGTACCACCGCTGTCGGAGTTAAACCGAATCGCTGCTTTTTTGGTATTGCGTCAACAAGCCTCCAGCTTAACTATAGCAACATGTCAGAGTCACGCCACCCCTGCAGACAAAGTCTCTGTAAAGTCACAATAATGCATTTTATTGGGCTCCCCCTTCCTCATTATGGTTTGTAGTAGATGGTGTTAAACTCTAAGAGGGAGACGTGGAAGGACAATAGATGATGAGCTGCAGGAAGAACAAAGTGTCAAAGCCAGAGTACATAGCTGTGCTGTTATGCCTCATATAAAAGTAACTGTTTCAGGGAAAAGAGGATCAAGTACTCATTTAACTTGGGAAAAGAGCTTAGTGATGGAAATATACCGTTTGTGCTCTTGCAGTTCAGTATGTAGCCCAGTTAATGATTTAATGATAATGATTTAAACATTTTGAAGGAGCGATATTGTTTTTTTTCTACTTTACAAAAGTTCATGACTACAGTAGGAGGTATTTTTAGAAAATGTTGCTGTCACATAAACCACCACTCCCTTCTCAGTCTGGAAAAAAAAACGTTGTTCATTATCTAGTGAAACATCTGCCCTGTTTTGACTGTGTTCAGTTTAATTTGGTGTGGCCTCTGCCAGGCGTTGTTGTGTCAGAGTGAAGGTGATTGATGGTGTGTGTCTTTTTTTTTTTTTTTTTGTCTCCCATCATCAGTACCCTGTCCAGCTGCATACATGCAGTGGTGGCGCTGCTCTACCCCTTCTCCTGGCAGCACACCTTCATCCCCGTGCTGCCAGGCTCCATGTTGGATATTGTTTGCTGTCCCACTCCCTTCCTGGTGGGGCTGCTGTCCAGCTCTTTGCCTAAGCTCAAGGACTTGCCTGTGGAAGAGGTGAGTACACCGTTTCTCTGACTGCCTACCTCTGAGTGCAGTTTCTTTTCCAGACTCTAAATTTTACATTTCAAAGCGATGTCTCGTACATTTTTCATCTAGATGTCCCTGATTGTTCTGCCTCTGTCTCTTTGTTTTTGACTTTCTGTGATTGAAGCCTGTTTCTTGGAATTTGGAATAGTGGATTTTAATGTCTTGGCTGAAAAATGACAACAATACAGATTCAGAGTAATTCCGTTATAAATTGGCCGACTGTTGCTGTGTCTGTCTGACCTCCTCTACCTCTAGTCTTTATTATATTAGGGAACCAGCCAGGTGACTTCCAACCAAAGGAACAGGATTTAAAACTGAGGTCATATTTTCAGACAGAACAACTTGCATACATTCATTGTTGTTGTTTTTTTTTGGCCACTTGGGGCCATTTGAACAAGTTGTAAAAATATTGATCAGTGCAGCTTTAATTTTTACAAAATATTGTTTAGTTTCATTCACATCCTAAGTTATAAGATGAGATTGTTTGTTGGTCATTGATTGAGCAAACACTTTGAATGTTTTCAGTGAGCTGCAACAATTAGTTGATTAATCAGTTAGTTGATTGACAGAAAATCGCTTAATCGTTTTTCCAGCAAAAATGGCAAAAACTCACTGATTTCAGCTTCTTAAATGTGATTTTTTTCTTGTTTTCATACTCTTCTCTGACAATAAACTGAAAATAAAAGGTCACCACGGGTTTTGGGAACTTGTGATAGACATTTTGTAAGATTTGCCAACATTTTACAGACCAAATGATGAATCTATAGATCAAGAAAATAATTGGTAGATTAACCGATGAATGAAAATAATGGTTAGTTGCAGCCCTACAACAAAACAAATTCTCTGTGAAAGTGCTGTGTGGCAACACCTTTACCTGCTATATTCTTGTTCATCAATCTACTTGTTTACCTGAAAAGATCCATATTAAAAGTCAAGCCGTGACTTTATACTTTATACTGTACATGTATGTGTAAGCATTCACACAGATACATAGCAAGTGACCTCAAGTAGTTATACAGGTATTATGTTTGCTGATGAAAATTGTTAAAGTTTTTATCTTATCTCAGCATTGGCTACATCTACATGTATCTCTCTCAGACTGAGTAGTGATTTATGTGAAAAGTCACAGTTAACACTGACCTGTTAATGGGCTGTCAACAGCATCTGCTGGCTGTTTACGTCACTCTTCCTGTTGCTGATTGACTCATGAAAACAGTCTTCTTTAAGAAATGTGTTTTATATCTGAATTCTTTGTGCTGTTTGAATGGATGGGTATTTATTTTACGGACTGTGTTTTACGGAGAGCAAATGTACGTTTCCACTGCAGCTGGTTAGTTCTGAATAATGGTGCACTCTTCTTTTCCTTTTCTCAGGCTTTAATGGTTGACCTGGGAACTGACCGATTCATCCGACAGGTTAGTCTATGAACTTGTTGAAACAAAGAAAAAACTCACCTTAGAGCGAGACTATTTAACTTATGCTGAAGAGTGGCCACAAGTGGCAGTTTCAAGATGAATTTCCCAAGATTTTCTTGAGTCACTTTCTCAGTGTCCTCGGTCGGAGCCCAGCCGAGGACCTTTGATGCATTTCATTCCTTTATCTAATAAGGCCAAAAAAGTAGGAAAAAAACCCCCAAAATATCATCATAAGGGCCACTGTAATGGGGCCACAAGCAGTAAAAAACAAATATGTCTCCTGGTGAAGTATGATGTGTTTAATTCTCATTTTACTTTTGTGATAAAGCTGTTTATCTGTGACATGCTAAAATGTAGTGTAACAGTAGCAAAAGTCACAAAGTCAGCAAACCTTCTCAGTAATGTATGTTACACAGCAGCAATATTTATCTAAAACTAGCAAACATTAGCCACCATGAGTTACTGGTCATACCAGACAAAGTAAGGCTGAAGCAGCAAAACCCCCGAATGTATTGAGTTGAGTGAGAGTGCTTTTTATTGCTTATGAATTCGACTTTTCATTCGTAAGAGGAAGATTGTGTTTTTCCTTCTTTCAGAAGTGACATGGTCTCGCTTTAAACAGGGTTGTAAAAAATGCGGTTCTCTGTTGTAAGTCTGAGCCTTTGAAACTTACTCTCCAAACATTGTTGTTTATCACTGGTGACTGCAGTGTTTTCGGTTGTTTATAGATGGACGACGAGGCCTCGCTGTTGCCGCGGAAACTTCAGGCAGCTCTTGAGCAAGCGCTGGAGCAGAGGAATGACATCATAAATCAGGACTCTGACAGCGAGTCAGACGAAGGTGAATTAGTGACAAATCACCCCTCCCTACCAAGACAGATGTTTTCCTTGTTAATTAGAGCAACAGTTTCTGTGGCAGAACATGTTCAGTCCACGTCTCTGTGAAACTCACTCGAGATGACGTCCTCTCACCGTAGAGAGTTAGATGTGTGTTTCTGAAGAAAAAAGTCAGCAACAGTCAAACACACTTCATTAAAGTATTTTTCTTGGTTACAGAATTAAATGGTTACAGTTGTTTTGTAAAGTTGCATCCTTAGTTGAATCTCTCGCTAATTGCACATGTCTTCATGATGCATATCTCCCATATGGTCTAGCGGTTAGGATTCCTGGTTTTCACCCAGGCGGCCCGGGTTCAACTCCCGGTATGGGAAATTGGGTTTTTGGAAGATTCATCCCAGAGGACCAATAATATGTTTATTTGTAAAGCACTTTTCAAAACAACAGAGACAGGCAACACAAGAATATGGACGTTCAATAGACAATATTAAAGAAAACCTGATATTATTTTTTCAAAGACATGCGCACTGTTTCATATCGTTGCATTAATCCGGAAGAGACCCTACGTGGGACAAACTTTCTATCTCTGCTTTCCACATTCTTCTCCAAAATACAACCTTCACCTATCACCGTCTGTGGTCGGGCGTTACATGTGCCGCATGTCAATCACAACAATGTTCTCGCTAATGTGCAAACCAAAGCGAGACACTTGTGCAACCTGCAGTATGTGAGATTAAATGGATGTTTAAGCTTGGCTTTACATAATGCTACTACACACAGCCATTTCCTTGTACCTTGTAATATTTAGACACCTAACATTTACTGTACAAAACAATTAATATGAGGAAAATAACAAGCACCAACACTAATGTAAAACAGCAAGGGAATGCAGAAAATCGTGTTGATATTGTCCTTTAATGACTGAATGAATCTTGGAGAGGCCTCACAGTTGTTTTTGTTTCTGTAATATCGACTGAGCTTCTTAGCATTGAGTTGTAGGTAGATTTCTTTTTCAGAGTCCCCTCAGCTTCAGTTCAGATTATTTCAGTTTCTTTATCAGAACGTTCAGAGTTGTAACGTCCACAGAGTGAGTCTTTTCTCTAGCCGTGAAAGTCTGTGCCTCTGTAAGCTTGCTCAGATTTTCCAATAGTTCTATACTTTTGGGAGGAATAGAAGTAATAAAGAGGCAACCACATTATTATTATTTCTTATTTTGTGGTTAATTAGATTCAGGCTGATTTGACCAAGAATTATGGGATACATCCCCGAATCTCCACACAGTTAACAATAGCTGTGGGTACATTTTATTACTTGTGTGGCTGTGAGCGTTGAGCCAAACCATGTATTCTACTTTAATCTGAGCCTGACTGCTCTCTTTAAGAACTATCTGACTATCTTTTGGAAAATGTCAATTTACCATACTGTGTGACATGTCTGTTTTATTAATGCATTATGAATACCAGTAATAAAAGTAAGTGATGTGAATAACTGAACGAAGTACTCCTTTGTGTCTACAGAGTATAACTCCTTGAACAGCCTGGTGTCAGAGGCCTTCATCCGCTTCTTCCTGGAGACCATCGGCCATTACTCCCTGTTTATCGCTCAGAATGAGCGCGGAGAGCGCGTTTTCCAAAGAGAGGCCTTCCGCAAGTCTGTGGCGTCTAAAAGCATCCGTCGTTTCCTGGGCGTCTTCATGGAGTCTCAGATGTTTGCGGGGTTCATTCAGGATCGGGAGCTGAGGAAGACCCGGGCTAAAGGTAGACTGTCCTTCCCTGAGTGTTTCCATGAGCGTCCTCTTTCTTTCTTTAAAGGATTTGATGGAAAGTCTGCACCCTTTTCTCTATGGATTTCCACCCCTGTACTGACTCTTGAGACCAACTGTGCAGGAGGAGGCACTGCAGCAACACTGATCTCTAGTGGCTGAAAGTTACCATCAGCACGTTTTCTCACCACATCACTGTGCTCCTTGGCAGACAACAGTCATTGTGACTTCCTGGAATAGATGTTTCATGTCGTCTTTTTTTTTGTTTTTTTTGTTTTCATCTCTTGTGTTGCTCTGTTGACAGGCCTGTTTGAGCAGAGGGTGGACCAGTATCTGGAGGAGCTGCCAGACACAGAGCAGAGTGGAGTCAACAAGTTTCTGAAAGGCCTTGGTGAGTCCTGCAGCAGATTCCAAAAAGAAGCAGTTTTAAAATCAGGCTGCCAAACATCCTTCAATGGAAATTTCAAATATTTCTTCTCTAACTTTGTTGAGCACTCTCACACTAAAGATTAGATCACACACGACTCTTTGTTGCCAGAGGGAGCTACACGCCAACCTTTCCAACATTCAATTGCTGCTACTCATTTACTCCATCCAGATTTGAACTCAAGTATCTAACATGATAGAAATCATCAAGGTAGTCCTGATAAGTCTGTCAGTTGTTCATAATGAGGTCAAAATGTGTTTTGATTATCGTTACTTCTCTTGGATGTTTGACCTTCACTGTGCAGAATGATGTATGTGCAGAGTTTGACACTAGAAGGCTGTTTTCACATTCGTCTGCGTGTAACGCTAAATACGAGCTGGATTTTATTCATTCACCACTAGACACAAATTATTATTCAAAGCAGAGTTATTTTTTTATGTCTTTAAACATGTCTGGAGGGGATCTTTTGAAGATTTTATCAGAAAAACCACACACTTAAGCAGATATTCAGATTTCTGACTGCAGACGAATGAATCAGTGTTAAATCAGATCAAACCTGGTGTAATCTCAGCCTGGCTTAATCCCCCATATTCTGTATAATAACCTGAATTAAATGTAAGCTCTCAGATGTTGTGCATTTTACATGATTTAATGGATTTGTTTTGACTGTTTTCAGGAAGTAAAATGAAGTTTCTCCACAAAAAGAACTGAGGGGAAATCGTCCTCCTGTTTTCAGTCATACAACAAACTGAAGACCTGATGTCTCACGTCTCTGCATTATGATGATTCTCACTTTTTTGCCTTTTTTTTTTTTTTAATTTTTATGTAAACATGTACATATTATTTCACTGTAAGCTGGCTGTGATACTCTTCAGTGTTTGTTTATAGTACCTTCTGAGATAGTGATAGCAGGACGGTACACAGCGAGTGAGCCGTAGAGTTAACCACTGATGTCCAGGCGTGCTTGTGAAGAGTGTTACCAGAACATGTGTGTGTGTGTGTGTGTGTGACTGGACATGGGCGTAGATGTACAGTTCCTATGTTTTCATTTTGCATTATCAACAGCGTTGTCCTCTGTTTAAGGAGTGTAAAACCTATTCGAAAACTGTAAATGCATCAAGACAATGAAGAAAATGATTGTAACTCTTCAGAGTCTTTTGCAATCTTTTATTAAAAAATGGTAGTTAAAATGCTTAAAATGCCTGAGTGTTCAGTGTTGAGTTTACTAATAATATACATGTTAAATATTTTTGCTGTTAAATGTTGGTTAAAGGTCTCAGATCTGTGATTTTGCCTCATCTGCCATCATAAATTTGTTCTTATTTTTCTTACAGCTACACTTCAAAAAGAAACACAATGTGACCAATTATCAATACAAACAATACAGATGTACTCCACAGCTTTTATTACTTTGTTTTGTCGTCGCACAAAAACAAAGCCCAAAGCATACAGACACCACTTTTGGAAAAAGAAATATGTAATTCACAATTTGCCAGATGATATAAAAATCACCTCTTTTTACATCTGACATCTCAATGACAGCTTCCCCCAAAGCTGTGCATTAGGAGACGCTGCTAAGATCCCAAAAGGCACAGTTAGTCTAGCACCAGCTACCACATGCTGCTGGTAACCTTATTACGTCTGTACACATCACTCTGGTGGCTGTCACTGCCACGCTGTTATTAGCTCTCCTAACTGAGAGGCTCACTGTTGATTCCAGCCGCCATATTACTTTTCCTCTGCTTGTGTCCTTTATAGCAATTAAGGGTGACATTTGATGTGAAATAACAGCGTTCTCTGTTTAGGATTAAGCTGAACACCTACTTTACATCCCTTTTTCTTACCTTACAGGGTAGGAAAGTCGTGTCACATTTCAACGTAGTAGTACTTTATTTTCATTTTGTATATTTTATATTCACATTTTGCACTTTTACTACATTTATCTGATGACTGTTGCTTTACATATTAAGAATTTACATACAGAGGATGTAAGCATTGCTACGCAGCAGTGCAGTGCATACTGGACCACATGGCACATTAAAAGACTTAATGCAGGTTAATGCATCAATAATTTAACACCATGAAGGGGACTAATACTCAGAGTGAGAATATTTTACTGTTACTGCTCTAATATGTTTAAGGAAATGTTGGAATGCTGTTTTTTGTATTTTAATGGGAATAATTTTACATGGTATTTGGTACCTTAACTCAGGAAAATTGTTCTGCTCTCCCCACCAGACTAACTGATTTTAACTGTGACTATAAAATTCGTAGACTTAATGTTTGTTTTAAAGTAATATTGAAATATGACAGATATTTTTTAAGTGTGAATCATTCACATATGAAGACATGATGATGATAAGCCTCAGCTGATGTACATGTCTGATTAGAGCAGGAATGGTGGAAGGTAACCAAGTACATTTACTCAGTTATTGTACCCAAGTACAATTTTGAGGTACTTTACTTGAAATACTTGACTTTAAACTACCAAACAGTATATAACATTTTCAGCTTAGCTACCACATTTAAATGTAATATAATGTAACACTAATAATATAACAACTGATGGGGATTATTCTGCAGCATGAATACTTTACTTGTGATGATTTAAGTACTGATAATACTTGTGCATGGTTACTCAGGTAAAATTTCTACTTATAATGGTAAATCTTCACGTTGTGTTGTTGTTATTTTTACATTAGATAAAGGATTTGAATACTTCCTCCATCACGGGGCAGCAGTGCTGTCACCATAATGCCTTTCTTTTAAACTTTGATCACACTACAGCTTTGAGAAACGTCAGAAGTGTTGCACGAGAGCGAGTATAAAATCTCACGATTAACTGCGAGACTTGGAATCTCCAAAATTTTGTCCGGTCTAAAGAGCGACATCCGATGGGGGAGACCGACACTCGGAGATGCACAGGTCAAGGTAAAAAAGAAAAGCAACCACTCTCGCGCTTTGGACAGACACACGCTGCAGCACACCTCACATGACTGACAGGCCGACAGAAGTTGAGTTGCTCGGCAGACAGTCTCGTTTCCACTGGACTGAAAACAGCACTCTGACATCCTCTCACACGCGCGCACTGATGTTTACCTGACAGGATGCTTTGCATGAGCTGCGCACTTAACGAGCGGAATTAATTTGTACACAGACGCAGTTTCTAGATGCTCTGTGCACCAAACTATCCGTGTGCTGACTCTTGTTGTCCTCCAGTTGTGTTGTGGATTGCACCATGATGCCATGATAGGGGCGTAATCTCATGCGCACTTTCTAAAAAACAATATCACGCTCAGTGATGCGCTGGAGGTGAGGCTGCTAATGCAGAGGCAGGCGGAGGATGCGGGGGCAGGCGCTCTGCAGTTTGACTGGCATGCTTGTTGTTATTAAGCGAAGACGCGTTAATAAAGAGCTGTCACACTGACACAGTCACGAACAGATGGAACAGGTAGCCAAACGTGTAAGATGCCATAAGGAAAATCTCTGGAAATCCCAGATTCCCACAGCTTTGTACAGTGAGTAGCCTAATAAAACACAAAACTATAGTTTAATGGTAGTTTTCCCATGACTTCAATGTAATATTCAAACAGGAATTTATTGTTTCACAGTGATATTTGCAGTGTATCCTAAAAGCCACGAATAGAGTAACACCTTATATCATAAACTGGATAATTAGATGAACCTCAGTTGTTTTTTTTAATGTTTACTGTGAAGTCAAAGCTCCCTTTAACAAAAAAAGTATAAAATGTAGTAGGCATTATGGGGAGTAAATTTGATTTAATTGTTAAAGTTTTGGGTGAGTTTTTCCGTGATTTTATGCTGTATAAATAAAATTGACTTGACTTGACTCAGACATTAAATTATGGCTGCACCAAGGCCATAACAAGGATTTTAGAAATACTTTTCCAAATTCTCCCAGTGCCACCCCACCTGCTGATGAAATGTTTGAGTAGCCACTAAAAAAAAAGCCTGTAAGTGTCTCTGAATTTACCTGTATATATTCTATAAACTCTGTCTCCCTCTAAATGCTGTTTCAAAACCTTTTCTTGTGGCAAAATACTATAGTCTAATACTAATAATACCTTTATTAGATTTCATTTAGAGTAATGTCAAATTTAAGATATTTAGTATGAAAACCATCAGAATCAGCCTTCAAATCATAATTTAAGAATTAGTTAGAGGATGTAACTCCTCTTGTGGTCGTTTAAACCCAGAAATGATCAGAAACAACAGCAGACCTCAGTGTCCTCAGTGCTACACAATGTTGTTTTGCTGAATATTTCACATTGCAATCTGGCTTACAAATTGAAATAAAATATTTTAGATTTTGCAGATAAGATTTAAAATAAACTGAGGTGTTATTGCACAATTTGTCTATTTATTTTGTTTAGATAAACTTGAGACAAACATGAGATCATACAGCTTGGCATGAACTACTGTAAATGAAATGCAATGGTTAACTTAAAGCTACATTCATCAATATAGTTTTGACATTAATATTGAATTAAATGAAAGGGATGGCCTACAGTGACAGACCAACAGAGAAATATTACCTCTACAGCTTTGTGGATCTTTTTGGCCTCTTTTAGCTCCTTGTTTTGGATTCATGGCTCACACATTGAGTCTCGCTGCTCTCAGTAACTTAATTTCCAAACTCACCGTGTGCCTCTTGTCCAACATCATACAGCAATCATATCTGTGGTGTGTGTGTGTTATAGGCAATATTTTACCACTGAGTTAACCATAACAACTTTACAACGCGATAATATATCAGAGCTGTTGGCCTGTCAGCTTTTTTTGGACTTCTTCTGCCCCCTAGTGGCCAAAAAATGTATTAATGGCCCTTTAAAGTATATAATGAGGGTTTTAAAATGAGAGGAAACTATGTGCACAAGAGTGAGGTGTCACAGCAAACAGAAAGTAAAACTGCCGTGAATCGTCTTGACGAAACCGTTTGACAGGAGGAGCATGGTGAGATCCCATCAGCAGATCAAGCACCCCACGATGAGGCGATAAACATCATGGGGCAAATATCTCTAAACACTCTTGTTTCAGTGTGAAGTTGCAGCAACTGACGCTGACTTTTTAACCAAGGAGAACTCCTGTAGTGGGGCTTCTCTTCTTGTTTAAATTGTTTTGCTATTTTTTTATATACCAATGTCATTTTTTAAGGATTTATTTGCAGTTTTTAAACAGAAGACAAGCGCTGAATTTCTTTGCAGAACAGAGCATAAGTTGAGGCCAGAAATAGTAAAATGGCTTAATAACTTAAGAGTGGTGATGAAGATAATCCTGCCTTCTCTGCGATCTCATCTCCTCGGTGTTAATAGATGTTATATAGGGGGTTGCTTTCAAGGGAGAGATCACAGCGCAGGTTTCTATTATGGTGACATCTCTTGAGATGACATGCGTATCTAGTGCCAGCTTCACTTAGCAGGGCAGTGTCTCTGTTTGAACGATAAATGCTGTGAAGGTGCAGTGAAAGCAAGTGCACAGTTTGAAAATGCTACAGAGCTGAGTGAGTGAGCGAGAGGCAGGGCGTACTACGACTGACTAATTGTGTTTCAAATTGGGTCTTTGAGCGCACAATGGGGAATGGGAGTGCTCTGAGCTCCCCACTGAAGCACCCAAGGATGAGAAAGTTGTCAGATTTGTAGGTCAGGCTGCAGGGGTTGTTGTTAGGCAGACTTGCTCACAGCTCCAGATGTGACAGCGGTTTGATGCTAGGCTATATTTGATGGCGAGTGTTATCTTTTAAGTTTCGATTGCTTTTGACAACCTTGTTTCCCAGTTCCCTTTTTCAACTTTCATATTGTCATGCAACTGTTTTTTTTTTGCAGATACACTGTCAGAGTATTATCCTTTCTGTGTCTGAATTTTTGCATTTAGCTCCTTTTCGTTCCTCTTACAGTGAGCGCTGTTCATTTTCTCTGACATGCTGAGTTAAAATCTTAATTGATTTCACAGTGTTGGAGGGAATTGCGCGAGTGTATCCTAGTCCCATCTGGAGCTTATCAGAGCCTGACCCGGTTTCGGTGTGCTACGTTAGCGTGTAGCTCCACTGGGACCTGTCCCCTCCTCGTGCTGACAAAGGGAAGGAGGCCACAACGGCCCCATCCTAGCCCAGCCCGACATAGCCCGACACAACCTGCGCCTAACATCACCTAATCCTGCCTCACGCTGCCTGCTCCAAAGAACTCAAAGTTGCTTACAGTACAATTTCTCTCTCCTTCCTCATTGTAGGTCACTTGGTCTTCCTTCCTCCATTTTGGAAAGGGCTTCCGGGGATATTTTGCCCTACAAAAAAATAATTATCTTATCTCCCTAATTCCCAATTATTATGCACAGGCTTATTTAAGAAAAAGGATTAGATTTTCTCTCTTTTTTGGTGGCTGCACCAGCAAGCAGGGGATGAATTTGAATGTGACACTCCTCTCCTCTGCTGCAGAGAGGCTTGGGTCCTACACATGGATGAACTGGGGGAGGAGAGAGCACAGTGAGGCTGTCATGTAAGTCGTCTCCTCTGGGGCCACCTCTCGGTGCACGCTGCTTCCTGCCTCAGGTAGAAGCCTCAGTGTTTCTTGCAGCTGAGGCGTCAGGCTGCTCGCTCTCCTCTCCCTCCCACTGAGCAGGCAACAGCTCCACTCTCAAACAACTGAAATGGAGAAGGTAAGGTGGTTGTTTCAGCATTGTTTCCTGTCTTGATTAGAACTGATTCTTCTTTTCTGACACAGCTAGCGATAGGAGGTTGTTTCGTTTTGTGCAGCAGTTTCTGAGTTTGCACTGTTGATCCTGTGATTGAACCCCTTTAGGGCATTTGGGGCCTTTCTGTGAAGAGTTGGCATGCTTCATATGTTTGATATTAGGTATGATGTTGATATTAGGAATACCCCTGCCATTGCCTTTGGGCAAGGAATAGGGTTTTAAAACTGGATTTGGTCCCAAGGCGCTGTTCACTGCTCCTAAATTGGTAGGAAGGGTCCACTGCAGAGGATGAATTTCCCCACAGGGATTAATAAAGTGTTACTTATGTGAAAATAGCTTTGCATCATCCTACTAGATTTCTGTTGACAGCTTTCATGCTCTTTTATTTGCTTGTATTGGACACAAAAGCAGATGTAAACACAAGGGGCTAAGAGGAGTTGTATCGTGTTTTTTGATAATAAAATTGCCAAAATCCTTATTTTAACAGATTTGATGTCTTTCCTTTTAAACATTTACATACATCATAATGTTTAAATGCTGATGGTTGGAAATTAAATCATTGTTTAAATGATTTTGCCACAAATTATTCTTTAGCACGGGTTTAGTTTCTCTCATATTCTTCTGTAAGATTCTGAGGCATTTGCAAGCATGAGAGCAAATAACAACTCCTGGAAGTGTGATTTAGCCCAAAGTAAAGCTGCAACACAAATGTTTCTGACATATGCCACCTCGTCTTTTTGTCACAGAGGCCTCTGTGTGTGTGTGTGTGTGTGTGTGTGTGAGAGAGAGAGAGAGAGAGAGAGTGTGTTCGCTGTTTATTTTAAACACCTATGTGTCTTTCAGAGCTGCTCAGAGTGTTCAGTGCCGACACTTGCACAGAGCCTGTGTACAGTCTGCAACAAGTGGTTGTGTTACCAGTGCACAGATGTGCATCAACATCAGAGAGCCGCTACCACTTCCCAGTACATAGACTTGAACCAACAACAGAGGCCCAGTGCCACCCAGTGTCCTGACCTGCACCAGAGAGGCTCCAGCTCCCTGCCTCCGACTGGACAAGGCAAGATATTTACATATTTCAAGACTTTGTTACCTCCATTTTCCAGGCCAGTATGACAGATTATTAGCAGGGCTACACAGTCAGCCTCTCTCTCTGTCACCTGAAAGCCTGTTTTGGCTTCTTTGTTTTTCCACTGGTGCTCTGTTTGTTTGTTAATCATGTCTCAGTAGGAACCATTGCGATGAATAATGCATGACAGTGGCTATGGTTGATAATAGTTCCTGGAGATCCCATCTCTCTTTTACACGTGGCCCAGATTCCAAAGTGCTCGAATGATTTCATTTTTGCTAATATTAGTGTGTTGCTATTTAAAGGCCCTCAAGTATGGCTGGCAGCTTTGTTGCCAGCTGCTTTTGCAGGTCTGCATCGCACAAGTTGTCAAATCATAACGAGTACATCCTTAACATGTTTATTGTGATGTGGGAGTATTACTGTTTGGTTTGTGTACTTGTGAGAAAAGCTGTGTGACTGCGCTGACAGACAGGATGTGGTCAGTCAGATCGGGTTGATGCACATGAGGTGATGCTCAGCTCTCTACCACAGAGATCTGCGATGATGTGCAGGCAGGAGGGGATTGGCTGAGGTGAGCCGGCCAGCAGAGAGCAGTAGGGCTGCGTTCATTAGCCTTATCTAGCTATTGTTAGACAGACGTTCTGTGGGCCAACAGTTTCTACAGTGACCTATTTAGAAATGTGTGAGAAATATTTTTGAGTGTGTGTGTGTGCATGTGTGTGTGTGCATGTGTGTGCATGTGTGTGTGTGCGTGTGTGTGCATGTGTGTGTGTGTCTGTGTGTGTGTGTGCATGTGTGTGTGCATGTGTGTGTGTGTGTGTGCGTGTGTGCGGGCTGTTTGTGCATCAAAGGCCTATTGGGCAGCACTGAGATATTGTTCACTTACATCTTTGTCTTTCAACACACTTTAACACAGTTTCATTGCAACCTCAACTTGCAACCTATTTTTTCCCACAATCGTATTATTGTTTTCGTTTCAAAGTGTGCAGTTAATATTGTGTATATTACCTGCCAATATAACTCATTACAGATTACTTTTAACCACCCACTGCTCCACTTGTAGCACTATATAAAACTGCTTATACTATGAAAAGTTACATGAATATAAACATATAAGTGTAATGACAGATTATTCAAAAAGAAAATGACCACAAAAATAATCCAGGTACAGAATATACAACTGAAACCTTAAAAATATGTCTCCTCATCTTCAAAACAGATGAGCAGTCCAACAATAAATCCTGGAAAACGTTATTCCCAAATTCCTTGCAAGGGTCTAATGATCAAAAATCATCCATGTGTTTCAATTTAGGCAAACCACACCCAAAACAGCGGGGCGGGTGTTACAATAATTAGTTCCACATCCTGGAAAATATGCTTATTCCCTTTCTAGCTGAGTGTTAGATAAGAAAATTGACACCACTCTCATGTCTGTACGGTAAACATGAAGCTAAGGTCAGCAGCCAGTTAGCTTAGCTTAGCATAAAGAATAGAAACAGGGGGAAACAGCTAGCCTGGCTCTGTCCAAAGGTAACAAAATCTGCCTACCAGCACTTCTGAAGCTCACTAATTAACACATTTGTTTAATTCGTACAAAAACCGAAGTGTAAAAATGACATGTTGTTGTTTTACGGGGGGTTATGTGTCGGACTATTTCTTGTCCAAAAAATATTCCAGCATAAAACACAACACATAACCCCCCATAAAAGTGCAACCTGCCGATTTTACATTCAAACCAGCAGTCAGCAGAAGAAAACAATTCAACTTTTTCTTTGCTCTCAAAATTAGATCCTGTGTATTTTACAGAACCAACGCTTTAGGCTCCAGTTATGTGACTTAGTTTTGTAGTCATATATTAGTTTATTATGGCTCACTTTAAATCACTCTGGTCAGGATGGCTCCTTAGTGGACATTAAAAGAGTCCTTTTGATTTGATTTTACTTCACTCCATTTGTCCTATTCTAATTAGTCAAAAAACACACAAACAATTTTAAAACATTGCAAGTTCTGAAGTGCAGTTAGATTGTAAAAGTGATATAAACGGTATGAATGACTCATCAACAAGACACTTAGGCTAGTGTGAGATGCTGCATGCCCTTCAAGCATCTACAAGAGAACTGAAATACAAATTGATACCCAAACCAAACGTACAATTTATCAAACAAATTCTAACTTTAATCAAATTTAATTTAGTTCCTCTAATGAACTTAAAGTAGTTGCTTGCCTGATCATTTGATAACTTTGTTATTAAAACTTCCTGTTAGTGTTTGTTCTCTGTGCGCACACACTGATGGCCCTCCTCTCGCTGTGGGTGTGAATTGCTTGTCGACTGTTGCTAATGCTCTGCGCTCTCCCCCCTCCCTCTCCTCTCTCCCCCCTTCTCCCTCCGTCTGTCTTTTAGGCCCGGGGTCGTATCCTTGCTCCCTCCTCATGTGCCACTCTCACAGACAGGAGCCCTTGGAGCTGTTTTGTGAGTCATGTGACCTTCTGTGCTGTAGCAGCTGTCACCTGTCCTCCCACAAAAACCACAGGTCAGTCCTCAGATACACTGCACAAGGACACTGCAGAGCAGGGCTAACCGCAGGTTAAAAACTTCCTCCGAGCAACAACTCTCTTTAACTGCCTTGTCACTTTTATCATGAGAATCTGCATACACTATCCTTGGCCCGCCTAATACCTATTAAGTATTCATACGCTTTTGTTTTCTGTGATGTTTCAGTACAGTAGCTGCCTCTAAGGTCACCTGCATAATGTTTTGTCCCCAGGGGAAACAAATTTAATTCTGGTGTTCTTCGCGCCCAAAGAATAAATTAGTGAACTTTCTGTCGGTGCTGTGATCTCTCACATGTTCAGGGTGGTGCAGATCAGGAAGGCCCTACAGGATCAGCAGTGGCTGTTTGAGACCTTGATGATGCAGGTGGAAGAGAGGAGGTCTGCAGTGGAGAACAATGCTAAACAGATAGAGGACAGGTTGGTTTAGACCCACGCAGAATCATAATCATCGTCCAAAGTCTGAGCAACTGCTGCCACAAATGGTCAATAATTTAACAGCTTGAAATATAGCAAACTAATGCATAAATTAATGTCTGAAATACTGCTTTCTTCTTCTGCTTTTGGGGTTTTTCTGCCGGGACTGAGACATTTATTTTCTCCTTTCTGTCTTTGCAGACTTCATGGAGTAAAGATTGCACGCAGGAAGGCCGAGAACCAGATTAAAATGGCAAAGATGATTATGATGAACGAGCTTAACAAACGAGCTAACCTATTAATAGAGCAACTGGAGGTAATTACTTTCTCTCTTATTCTTTCCTTCTTATCGTTCAGCCAGCCGTGAATCTACATGCAAAGAATCAGTAACCGCCGTGATGTAATCAGTCCTGAAAGCAAGCAAACGAGAACCCATAATAATCTGTCAAAGCTGCTTAAGCCAACATCTCAGGAACTACATCTGTCAAAAAAAAAATTTAGCCCACAGTCCATGACTCTCTGTGTACCAGTAATTACACGTAACTGGATGCATTTTTATGGGTTTCCTTACAGAAAATCTCAGAGGACTTCAGGCAGCGTCTGGAGGACCAGCTGCAGGGGGCAATAGAGATATGTGGCCAGCTGGACCATGTTCAGAAGTTCATCACCTGGGCTACGACCCACCACTGCAGAGGCCCGGTGCTCTTCAGCAGGGCTCTGGTACGCTGACAGGACGGCCAACAGGCGTCCACTGTCTCACACACAGATCTATTTTAATTCTTCCTCTTTATATTTAAAAGGGGAACTCCTCAGATTATACATGTAAAGTTTACTAGTCACAGGCGGTACTACTCAGCACAGGCTGTCCTCTGTGTTTCTGGGGAAACTACACATATTAAAATTTGAAACAGAAAGCCTGTGTTGGGGAGAGGAGTTTGAGAGATGCAGGCGTTTACCGGGCAGGGAGGGTTTAACAAAAGACAAGTTGTATGATTGGTTGTGTAGGATCCAGTTTTTGGAGCTTGACCCCATGAGAGGGACAAAAAGTCAAGATACCTTGGCCTCAAGTTTGATCCATTATTTTGTAAATCTCTTTTGATACCTGTAACTTTATGGAAGTTCAATACTAAATCACTTTCATACTCTTTTAACTTAAAGTTATACTCACCGGTGATGCTAAAACAAATTATGTATGCTGGGTACAGTATGACATTTTTCTTAGTTTCATCTGTCTTGGTCCTACACAATCAAGGTCCTTCAGATTAGTATAATTCAATACTTCCACTACATCTTAATGAGATCTTTTTTAGTTTAGGACGTAACATGCTTTAGTATTCTAAAGCACAGTGTGGGATGTTTGTGTTAGTGGAAGTTGATTTCCAACAACTTGGGTTTCAAAGAAAATCCTAAATTATCGTCCTTTCAGCATTATCTGTAGGTGTCTTTTGCACGCACCTTTGCTTTCTGTAATTTTACTATGGAAATAAGTGACGACAAGGTTTTTTTTTTTTTTTTTTTAAATGGTTTCTGTTTTTCTAATATAGAATATATATCTTTCTTTAAGATTTCACTCCAGATGCAGCAACTGCTTGAGTCGTCGCTCCACTCAGACTCTTGGAGTCCGGTCAAGATCAAATTCAACTGGGATGCCAGTTACTGGACGAAGCAGGTTAACTCTTTAGGTAAAATGAATGTTATTGAAGCAAGGTGGTTATATTACAGTATTGCAAGTTAAAGTCTCATTATTAAAAAATAAGATGGAAACTGGAAATAAGGCCACAATAAAAAATGTTAATGCATTAGAATACAATTTTATTTTTTGCATGACAGGATTCAGTGAATTTTTGAGATGGGTTTTAATCATAATTGTTAATGCTAGTGAATTTGTTTCTAATATACTATCAATATTTTTTACTTTTGCAAATGTAGATACATTATCATTCAAAAGAACTTTCTATTACATAGTTAAAACAAATCATTTTATGTTTAAAGTTTATTATAATATTATTTGCATGACATATTGTTTTGAACAGAGCTCTTAATGTGACTCTGGATGCTTTGCAGGCCAGCTGACTGTTGAAGGGGGAAACTGCATGTATCCTCAGGGCATGGCCTGCTCCAGTATTCTCAGGCCTCAGCCCATCACCTGCTTGGCTCTGCCGTCTGTGTGTCACAGAGGACGAGAGCCGGGCTGTGGGTACCAGGCCTGCTGTGAGCCCCAGATGTGTTGCCTGCACGGCATTCCCTCTCAGCCAGATCTGTCCAGTCTGGACAAAAGCCAGCTGGAAGCCACACTTTATAACTCCAGCTGTGGTCAGCCTGCCCTTATCTCTGCCTCCTTGCACCAGAGCCAGCAGCTCCAGAGGTGCTGGGACCCAGACAGCTCGATCCCTCCCACTTCTTCACCTGTCCCAATCATGGGACCCATCCAGCTCAACTGCAGTCGAGGATCTACATCCCAGCCACAAGCTACTGCCTCTCAGGCCCAGTCTCAAACGAAATCTTATCTCTATCACCAACACCAGCGAGCAGCTCTTCCAGACAGCCAGGCTCAGCCAAGCGCAGACCGTAGCAGGCCAGGCCGGCGTCAGAGGAAGCTGTCGACCAGCACGGCTCTGCAGCAGGATCTCAGCCGCACAGCTGTGGACAGAAACGTGATGACTGAAGAGAACTGGGAGGAGAGATGCAGAGTGGAGGCGGCTCGTGGTCAAACAGCGGGGGTTGAAAGCAGAGAGCTGCTGGATGGGGAGCTGCAGCAGCACAGGAGGGAGCAGAGTCCCGCCCAACAGCAGCGTCTGCAGCTCCGTGTTCCCCCTGCAGCAGAGCTGAGAAAAGAGCAGCAGAGGAACAGACCCGCACTGATGCTCAGAGACCACAGAGACGGCAGGGTGAGAGCATTAAAAAAGCAAGGATCCCTCTAATTTAATAGTTTTTGGCAAACATATGCACTGAAACAACAATAAACTTTACTAGGAATTCAATCATTATAATCAATAACCAAAACTAGAAATACAAATACAACAAAAATACATTCAAAGTTCATTCTTGACCTTGGAAACAGCGGTTTACAGGTAGTCTCACCACAAGGTCCACTCAGTAGCTGTTCTGGAGCTTTTGATCGTATCACACGATACAAAATACATTTGGCTCACTTGACCATAAAGTAACTTTGTCACATGCACAAATGACAGAAAAAAATAAGCATTAGCAATTAATCATCAGCATTATGCATAAGCAATTAGCTGTAATAACTTGGGGAGTTAATACTAATTTCACATAAGATTTTGCTGCAAGGGATTGACTCAATTTAAGCATCAATTGAGGCGTACTTTTGCACAAGTTCAGCCTAATTTATAGGCTATTGATGAGCAAATCTATATTACAGTTTCACACATTACACTTGACGCAGGGAAACTGAAGGATGTATCACATATTAGATACAAAAATAATTGACTCATGAAAAATAAGGGATAACTTTTCATGAAAATGCAGCCTGTAAAACATTGACAGCAATAGCAATATATTTGTGATTAGCCAATATCGGTCGGTAATACTACTAAACTGTTGTGTTTGGAATCAGTTTCATAAAGTGATAGTCGTAGTAAAGCAACATAGTGAACAAAAGTGAACATCACTTGAAAATTCAGCTACTGTGAGATCAAAGCAGGATGTGCGGTGGGATTTTGTACACCTCAGTTTTTGTTTTTTTTCGTTTCACACGTGGTTCTGCAAAGCTTCTATGGTCTTGGACTAATTTGAACCCAACTCACAACTCATCACATGGTAAACCACACAACGCTTTTTATACACACCTCTTAAAAACCACAATGTATTAGTCAGAGTACTATTTCCTTTAAAATACAGGTGTTCAAACAGACAAACACAAAGAACAAAATGCAAAGCCAACAAAGCCTTATTCAAAGATATATAAGGGAAATCAAAAGCCAGAAGGAAAATGTTTTACATATGGTACGTGGTTATGGTAAGTTTCTGAAATGTTGAAGTTTACGGGAGTGTTGAGTTTGAGGCACTCAGTTTTAATTAATATCTGTAAACGACTGAAACTAAAGCAGCACTTTATTTTAATGCCAGAATGATCGCTTCCCACAGTTGACAGCTAGCCTGAAAACAGATGGCGCAACAGAAAAGCGCTCGTGCTTTTATGAAGAAAGGATGACGGGAAAAAACAAAGAGCTGCTCTGACAATTAAAGCTGAGCACTTCATAGCGATGCATCCCAAAACCAGGAGAGCACTGTTCATTATAATCACACTTGATGCCAGAGGTTTGAGCAGCCACATAATCACATGTCTAAAACTTCTCAGGGTGCACGCTTACAGTACAAACACAAAGATGTATTATATTTGCATTTTCAAGTCACGGCATCTGAAAACGACATAAAACCACTTGGGGTGCAGTCATTTATGTACTTAACCTGCCATTAATGAGTCACTAAGGGAATAGAGGGAGCTGCCAGTTTGATTTCAGTTCTGGTTTGCACTCTGAGATAAACTCCTACACCCCCCATCGTTCCAGAGAGAAGAATTATAGTCTATTTTCCTCCACAGTTTGAATCCTGCATACCTCTCCCGAGGGGCATGGATCAGGTAAGTGTTTTAATCGCATGATACTTAGGAGCACGTGCTCGGTGGCAGCCTGGCCTGAATATGTATGATGGTGCACTAGAAAAAGAATGGGAAAAAAAAGAGGAAAGAGGGACGTGTTAAAAAAAAACGTGGCATTAAATGACTGAAGACACAGCTGAGGTGTTTAAAGGAGCTTTTCAGGACACTTGCATTAGTTAAAGTGTAATATAAGAGAGAAGGAGAGAGTGGTAGCAAGTGATTTGCTGTTCTGGTTTAATCAAAGGGCCACACTGCACCCCTGATAGTGAATTTACATATGATAATTGGTGCTGTAACCAAACCTTTCATTGCCTGTATGATAACAGTAATATATGCAGCTGTGTGGCCATTCTCCATGTTTGTAAGGATTGAGTTGTTTTGAATTAGTCCCAGAATAGGCTCTGAATGATGTTTTTGTTCATTTAGTGTGTGCATGTGCGTGTGTGCCTGTGTGACACTCAAGGTTGTTTTCACTGCACACATCCCACTCCTTTTTTCTCCTTTCTGTGGATAATGGTGTGAACAGGGGCGTCTGTGCATGTGATGCAGCTTGAAGCCCTGCTCAGTTTTGTATGTTTGTGTTTCTGACAGAGATCCACATCCCTGGAGGTGTCGGTGACCGCCCACGAGTGTGTATCTGATGTGCAGAGCAGCAGGCTCAGCCCTAGTTCGGTGTGCTCGAGGAGGAAGAGGCGCTCCCAGAGCATCCCCGCAGAACTGGCCGCCCCCCCCACCAGCCCTTACACTGAAAGGCCCACAGGATACACTCATGGCCTAGAGACAGGAGCTGCAAATAAGGTAACCCTGCATCAGAATATATTCACACATGGGGAGGAAGTGAAGCTCAGCTGTCAGAGAGAATAGAGGTGATCACAGTTGTTGTTGAGCTCTGGCATTGCAAAGGAATAGCAATAACAGAACAATTTTCTCCTGTCAAACACAGTTCCACTGAAAAATGAATGTATTACTTTGTTTTAGGGCTCCAATGAAGTATGACTTTCATTGTTGGTTAGTCTGCTGATTATTTTCTCGATTATTCGATTAATCATTTTGTCTGTGAAAATGTCAGAAAATAGTGAAGAAATCTCCATCAGAGCTTCCCAGAGCCCAAAGTCACATCTTCAGATTGCTTGTTTTGTCCAACCAACAGTCCAAAACCCAAAGAGATTCAATTTACTATCACATAATACAAAGAAAAGCAGGGAATCCTCACAGTTGAGTAGCTAGAACCAGAGAATGGTTGAGATTTTTACTTGAAAAATGATTTCAACAATTGATTAATTATCAAACTAGTTCTTGATTAATTTTCCGTTGACTGACAAATCGATTCATCGACTAATCGTTTCAGCTCTACTCGGATTTAGACCAGGGCATCGGTTGTTGTCTAAAAATTGGCAGTAGTTGGGAAAAACGATCTCACCACAAGATCCATTTAAAGTCTGTTTACACGTTATAGGGAGTACTACTACAAATGCGAAAAAAAGTTGTATAAAGCTTTTTTGGCTCCAGAGGGTGTGATGTCCGATAAATTTCCTCAAGTGACATCACTTGAGTCAGCGTCAGTTGGGCTGACTCAAGTGATGTCTGTCTGAAGACAGAAAGAATTGAGCTTACCAGACCTCTGTAGCCTCTGCTTGAGGCTAGTGGCTCGAGGCTACATTAACTGCTACTAGCATAACACACCAGAATTTCATTGTGGGTAATGTAGGCGTCAGGTTTTGACAAGGAAGAAGACTGCGTGGAATTTTTGAAAAAAAAATCTATCGTGAGTTCGACAATGTGACAGAAGTGCAATGCTAAATCGGTGGAGTACTCTTTTAAAAAAAGATCTTCTGCTATAAATAAATCCTTTGCAAGTCATTGTTTGGACAAATAAAAGCGTCATGGTCAAGTTACATAAACTAATAAGGCTGTTTTTCTTCTGTCGTAGAAGTTTGCGCCTTGGAAATGCAAATTTTACATGTTTGTTTTGTTCTCAGTATGCCAGTATGGATCCCAGACAGAGGAGAGCTTCAGATGGGGTGCTTTGTGTTGTCAAGGAAACTTCGACTGACACAGTCCCCTTCAGAGGCCACGGGTCTCCTCTACTGTCCTATAAGACAGAGCCAGGTGATAGAAAATACTACTTTACCACGCGATTATTTCTTAAAGCCACAAATAAACAAAAATACAAAGTTTGTGAATACATGCTCACCATCTTTCTTCTTCTTTAGATCATTCTTTTACTTATGTCAATGAAGAGATTGATTATGAGGCCAAGGAGAAATGCAGGGTGTCAAAAAACGGCCACAACGGGTGTGTAACGTCTGTCAAGTCAAATCATCTGTCCATGAACAAATCATGAAAATAAAGTATAGTTTTAATCATTCATTCTCTACTTGCCTCTAAAGTAACACAGATGTTCAGAAGGACTCAGGAAGGCCCAGGGTTCCAATGGTTTGCTTAGAGCGTCTCAAAATACTTGTGTCTCAACTCCCCCCACATGGACGACGGCAGAGTGACCCTTTACCTGCCAGCGGGACGGAGAAGAGCCAGACTCTCCCGCAGCAGAGCCCCTGGCACGATGCGACGCCTGAAGTATGTCTCTCTTTGCGTTCAGTAGAGGAAAAGTCATTGTTTTTATATGCCAAATAATAATAATTATGGTATAATAATAGATGGCTTATTATTAGTTATTGCTGTCTAATACCCTATATATTTTCACAGCAGTAGAAACTTTACAGGATACAATTATTAAAGTAAATGTGTATTTTCTAATTAAAAAACAACAACAACAAAAAAAAACATATTTTCACCCATGCCAAAATGTGATTTTAAGTGATATGACATCGTATTATTATATCACCTTGTCATGTATAAGATTGAGTTTTGAACCTCAATACTTTTTAGATGCCAACCAAAATGTGCAAATGTCTAACAGCTGTTAAGTCAAGTTCTTGTTCACGCACTTACTTACTACTTACTAAAGTTTTACAGTATTTTGTTCAGGCAGAGTTGTTGTCTGGCTGCTTGTGTTCAGACAACATTTAACATTTAAGAACTTTTGCTTAAGTAAGGTATCAAAAAAGTATTGTTTTGGTATTGTAACAACACTTTGTTGCATCTATGAAGGCAGATTAGACCATGTACAATCTAAAAATGGTTTCATACCTTATACATGATCTACAGTATTTAATTTATTTGATACTAATTATTATTTTATGTTAGAAATCACTAGAGATTCTAGTTAACATGCCGTTGAAATTATGTTAAATTTAGTAGCCAATATGAAAAATATACTTGCTAAAAGCTTGTAAGACAGCTTCTCTTCTCTGTTGTAAACATAGGGGATAGCTGGAGGCTCTGAGACCACAAGGACCCCCCTCTCACTCACAGCACCACCATATGCAGAGCGTCAAAACCGTAATCAGTCCACCACACACTCGACCACCCATGAGTTTGACAGCCAAGGGACAATCAGCTCTTGTAAAGCATCCACGCTGACGTCCACTGACCCCAAATATGTGCCACAGAGTTACTCTGCACTGGATCTGGAGTCTGACTCTGATCCCAGATCCGTCTCAGAAGACGCAGTTGTTTCTTGGGCCGATCCAGACCCACAGCTAGACACAGATGCATCACCAGACTCTGACCCAAATGCAGAGTCTTCATCCGAGGCTGAACTCGAATGTCTGGCTGTGGAGAAATCAGTGGCTGCAGGAGAGACGGGGCTCTGCGGTGAAACTGATATTGCAGGGGATTCAGAGCCAAGTCTTGAATATGAGGCGGACCCAGAATCGGATGCAGGAGCAGGATCAGAGGACGGCCAAGGGTTGGACGCTGATGCGGAATCAGGCGATGCTGAAACAGAGTCAGATGTCCAGCCTGACTATGATCCAAGTTTTCAGGCAGAGACCGATTCTGACGTTGTGTCCGAACAGCTTCCAGACTCTCAGGGCTCTGTGGAGTCTGAGCTCGACGTCGATTCTGAACCTGAACTGACAACTGACGACCCACAACCGCTTC
Organism: Macquaria ambigua; assembly: GCA_008360985.2. Classification (NCBI taxonomy): domain Eukaryota; kingdom Metazoa; phylum Chordata; class Actinopteri; order Centrarchiformes; family Percichthyidae; genus Macquaria; species Macquaria ambigua. The sequence continues at coordinate 1,081,470 of VMKM01000004.1, read as the reverse complement.
GCTCTGACCTGGAAGAGGAGTCCCACGTTGGTCCTGGTCAGAGGCCGCTTCTGATTGCAAACCCTGTCGCTCAAAGAGGCACAGAGGAAGTACAGCCTGACGAGGACAACGCAGAGATGGAGAATGAGGACTTCTGTGCTGTGTGTCTGATTGGAGGGGACCTGCTGTGCTGTGACCGCTGTCCAAAAGTCTTTCATCTGTCTTGCCACATCCCGTCTCTGCTAAGCTTCCCCTCGTAAGCTTCCTATATTGTAACCTGAAATGTATACAGCACATTCAACATTATCTTCTCACCACCTATCGGACTGCTTATTTGGAGCTGTTGTTGTTAACCTGATGCTGTTTCTTACCCTGTTCAGAGGCGACTGGGTGTGCAGCCTGTGCAGAGATGTTGTGCAGCCAGAGGTTGAGTACGACTGTGAGAATGAGAGAACATCTGGAGAACACACATCGGCACACGGACTGCCTGCATGTGACCAGAGAGTAGGTCATTTCATTAGTTGCATTAATGATAATGACGGTGGTTTGAGTGGTTCCTGGACTTGTTCTGAGTTTTCTGTGACTGTGTTCCTTTTCCTGCGTTCATAATAAATTTCTTTCATGTTTCGTCGACTGTTTGTAGAAATGTGAGCGGCTGACTCTTCTGATCCTCAGTAACATCCTGAGTGCTCCCTTCCACGAGCCCGTCAGTCCACTTGTGAGTCACCACCCTTTTCTTACAGTCCTGACGCACAAACATTTGCAAAGCCAATTTTTTAAATATTTTAATGTTATGTATTTCTAATATTACATCGGCTAGCAGTCTTTTTCTTCTTTTCTGCCTTCACTGGTGCAGAGCAGCATTTCTTGGTGCGTTATCACTGCCAATTGTCGAGCAGTGGAATAGCTTTAAACTTTAAAATAAACTAAATAAACTTTAAAATGTGTGTAGCATTGCTGCATGCTTACAGGCATGCACGTGCATCCTCGTGAGCATGCACGAGATACAAACAAAGGGGACCCACTCATACAAACATTACATGATAGTGCTGCTAGTGGTCGAAAACTCCACAGGGCACCTTTAACATTGACAAGTAGTTAATCTAAGACACCATCAAGACTCTACAGTTTGTATGTGCATTGCTGACCCCATCACTGTGTGAGCATATTTTATCCTCAGGAGGAAGTAGGATTGCCTGATTTAGATTAAGAGTCTGACCCTACATAGGTGGTGCTCTATTTGTCACATAATGCAATCTATAGAATATTTATCTGATGCATTTTGAATCCAGAAAAACTTATAAGGTAATTACATTGGAATGAATTACAGGGAACGGCAAAGTAGCAGGGTGGATTTGATCTAAAATAGGCTTAAATGTCACCGCTTTTTCATGCAGGCTCGTCATTACTACCAGATCATTAAGAGGCCTATGGACCTGTCCGTGATCAGGGCCAAACTCATCAAGAGGAATACCCGACATTATAACTCACCAGACCAGTTTGTTGCTGATGTCTATCTCATGTTCCGCAACTGTGCAAAGTTCAATTATGTAAGTTAAAAATGTTTATCCTGTATATCCTGTAATCACAATCTATAAGTACAATCATCATCATCATCATCATCAGTTAGTACTTCACCAGCACTGATCTGAGTGTAATAGCTTTTCTCTGTCTGACCACAGCCTGACTCTGAGGTGGCCCAGGCAGGCAGCAGCCTCGAGGTGTTCTTCACCTCCAAGCTGAAAGAGGTTTTCCCAGACAAAGTCTTCCCTGCAGCTGAGGCGGACTCTGACAGCGATGAGTATGATGAGGCCTACAGGACCGCTGAGGGTGGTTTCCCCTGGCCAGAGAGGAGGGAGCAGTGCCACAGGAAGAGGAAGAGGAGACACTCTCTCAAGTCAAGGAGACATAACTTCTAACCAGAGGTGAATGGAGCGCAACCATGGACACAAATATGCTGTATTTGTGTCATTATACTGTTTTTATTTAGCAGCCTGTGGGGCTATGACAGTCTTTCCATTCTGTAATCTGAAAGTAGCCCTAATTTGTGGTTTGCAATAATATCACTGTGCTGCCATCCGATGGCAGCTGAACATATTGAAACAATACTTCAAATGTTTGAAATGCAGGAGCAATTATTATCCCTGCAGACTGATCAGAGGAGCAGAGAGTGTAAAAACTGATTAAAAAGAGTTTCAGTTACATACTATGTGCTGCATATTGTGAATATCTCTCAAATCGAACAGTTGGGTTGCTTCTGCAGCCAAGTTATGGAAGTGAGGCGATGCTGTAATTGTATCATATCATATTTTGCCCGTTGACGATTTACTTACCATATTTACATTCAGACCTCCTAAAATCACATACCTGGTGTTATATGATATGTTGTACAAAGAGGATGCTGTAGTTGGATGTTTATTGATCTCACTTTGCATCTTTATTAAGTGGATTTTTTAGGTGAACATAGAGCTCTGATTATACACAGCACTTTGAAACTTTGATATTGGTAAATACTGTATTTACCTTATTCGTAAACATATGTATACATGTGTAACTGTATAGAACTTTATTTTACTATATTTGTCATTTTAATTACTAAATGATTGCAATTAGCAAGCTTTGAGACTGGCAATTATCATAACTTTTATTATTGATATAATTATGTGTCTCGGTAGCTTTTTTTTATGAAAAGCAGCAGTAAATCTTATTGACTTTTTGACCAGAGTGGTACAGAATGTGAGGGCACTATATCCAGTGTTAGAGCTCAACAGGGCATGTGTATTGTCATGTTTGTTAGAGGATTTAATATCCAGGTCAAACGAACCAAGAACGTTTTGATTTTACATTTAACCATAAATTAAGTTTGTGTATACATGATGTAGCCTTTCTGTTCCACCAGTGTTTCAGCAAAATGTTGTACTCTTCTATTTTATCAAATATCTCAGGCTTAATAAGAGTGTAAGGTATTGATATCATTCAGAATTGATGATTATAAAAACGCTATTTTTAGAGCCGCACTGTTGAGAGGAGATATGTCATTTTATAATACCCGCTGTTGTAGAGCATTTCCTGTTCTTAAATATTCTTTACTTGCTTTCTGCAGCTTAAGGTAGATTTTACTTGACATTTAGAGTAATTACTGCACAAATTATTGTCTGTGCACTCCTTGATCATTGTCAAGATTAGTGAATATACAGTATATGTAATGTTACTTCCTTTGAAATCAATAGATGTAATAATATTTCCTATTGTATGAGGGAAGACTGATAAAGTATAGTTAATGTCACTGTTTCAGGAGAACAGTCTGGTTGTTTTCTTTCATTTTTTTTACTGTAACAGTCAATGATAAATGCACATATATTGCTATCAATAAAATGCATTCAAGAGAAAATACACTTTCTTATTGTTTTCCATCTGCCATTATTAATCATTATATGTTACAGGAGATGAACAAATGGAAAAGAAACTGTGCACCACAGTGTACTGTAAATGTTTATCTACTGTATGCAGCCAGCACTCAGTATGTATTGCAGCCATTTATATTTGTATTTTTGGCAGAAGAGGATTGTGATTTTTTTCAGCTTCTTTCCTAAAAGCAACAGTAGCAAACATATAAATCAATTTAAATAAAATGTATACAAATTCCTTAACATTTTACCTCACCTTTATTTACTTTGGGAGGTAGCTCCAGTAGTTCAAATGTTATGATAAAATATGACATTTTCCTGCAGAGCATTTCTTGTAAATGCATTTCAGCACTATAAGATGTATTACAATCTTTCAATTTGGATGTAATTTTCCATTATTCAGAGAGTCCTGACAGGTTTGGGGGACTGTGAATATAACATGGTTTTTGGCTCCTTATGAAAATATCTTCTGAGTTCCATCTTCTACTCTAATTTCATTGTGTCGTCTCTGATTAAACTCGATGATGATGATGATGATTGAAATATTCCATGCCAAAACCCCTCTCCAAGGTACAGTGATACTAAATCCAGCGTGTTTGTGTTGGATGATATAACCTGAGTGGTGAGTGAAGCAACGGAGGCCATACTGGAACTTGTTATTGTAAGGAGCTGAAGAAGATGATTTGTGCAGATTTTGTAGCAAACTGTCCAACAACAGGCCATGAATAGCATGCATAAGCTCTTTTTAAATACTGGTAAGTAAAATAAAAATGTAGTAAATATAGTGAATAATAACACAATTAACAAATCAATGTCCCTGCAGCTTTTCCTGATAAAATTAACAATATAATTTCTTTGAAGGAAGATGCAAGGATCCATTTTAAGAGGATTCTGAGCACATGAGTTATAATGCAGGGTGAATCAACCATACTGTAGTTCAAAATGAAGTAATGCTAACTTTTATCATAATCAAATACACAAATAAGTCAGTACAAAGTTCTGGGTACTGTTACAGCTTCATGATCAGTTACAGTAATATAGATTAGGTGAGGAAGTGAGTTCACTTGTTTACCACAAACAGAGATATTGATGAAACCGCAAGCTAAAGTTAGCTTCAACAAAGCGTTCAGCAGAGGTGTCATTGGTACTGAAACCTCTGTGACACTTTTAGAAAACATTAAGTGAGCGGAATCTTCTCACAGATCACGTACTCTAACATCAAGTAATAAAGACAGAGGTTTTAATACAACTATTATAAAGCTACTGTGACTGTCATACACTATTGAAGAGTTAAAGTAAGTCCTTCCCAAAAACCCTTTTTTTGATTGTGATACTGAACTAAAAACAATGTCAGGTGGTGGGAGGAGGAGCAAAAGGCCTTTTTTTGCTCTAAATTTGGCCTTCAAGGTAGGTATTCCCATCAGACTGTAGCCATGATTGTTAAACCCAAACCTCAACCATCTATCAAACTGCCATGATTGGCAGAGCTTTGATGGGGCAGCAACCAGCCTGATGGGTAGCTTCTCCTGGAAGACCACACTCAGGGCGAAAATAAAATGAGATATTATTTTGGCAAGTTTACTAAGCCACCAGCAGCACTTCTTGACCTTGAAAAGCCCCGTTTACAGCTCAAAATGCAAATGTTTTAGCCATTTTGTACCACTGTAGATTTAATTAAACACCCATTTAAAAAAGCAAAATGCTCTCAAAGTGAATCAGACTGTCTGGACAGCATGAGAGAAAGAGAGACGCAGCTCGCAGGAGTCTGTCGGCAGCACAGGCATGATGTCAACCCGCTGCCCAGCTTTGAGGCTTTTTACCCAGGAGACACTGCTGGCTCCTGCCTCACAACACACACGAGATATTGTGGACAAAAGGTTGTAAAGATTAGTTAGAAATGTTAAATTGCATATTAAAAACAATATTGTGCTTGTGTCTCAAATTTAAGGGGAATAGTTTATAATTGTTACTTTCTGCTTTACTTTCAGTATCTGAAAGTCTGTTTTAGATTTAGTCTCACAATAGAAGGAGGGATCTATCTTAATAGGTAAACTGATTACTGGAGAAAGGAGAGCTTTTAAGACAAATCCCTGGTGGGGTTTGTTGTTAAACTGAATAACAGGACCCATCTCAGTACAGATGCTGTCCAAGTTGCAGTTGGATATCAGTTCAATGTTGTAAATACTCATTGGTTATTTAGGGACATGGATAAAATCTTTATTAACATTACAGTGCTCTTTTCTTTTTCTTTATTCACGTGTTTTTTTAAAGCACACATACAGCAGTAAGTCAAAGGTGTTACATGTACACTGTTTTGGTCAGGGGCCATCTTGCTATGTTTTATTCTTGAATAAGGTTTGTGACCTTTCAGTCAGCCGACTTGGAGTAAAACATTACAGGATAATAATGAGACACTTCTGTGACCTTTGGTGAAACAATGAAAAGGGCAGACAGAAAAGTACTGAGAGAAAAATGAGAGCTGACCAGTGAAGCAGTCTGCGAAATCAAAGTTTGGAGCCTCTTTGTGCTGTGGTGGGGGGAGAGAAGGGGAGCTGAACTTTTTGTCTCACTGAGGTCAGCTGACATGTTACATTTTATAGCCTGTGTAGATTCTGCAGCTGTAACATGTGGTATCACCAGTTTCTAGGGATCCTAACATCCTGAGTATCCTTTCTAAAATGACTTTTTTGTTGTGTTTTTATACAAGGAAAACCAGACTCAATTTAGATTTTCTACAATTTACCCTGTAAAAAGTCACTTAAGTGAAGTAGAGACAGTGGATAAGCTTTTGAATTGGATTTCCTCATGGCACACAATATACCTATACAGCATTTTTTTTATAACAACATAATGGTATTCTATTGTATATTATACAGGTACAATGCACAACATGTATAATTTCTTATTAAGAATAATAAACTATAAGGGAAAAAATCATTTTTGTTTCAAAAATGTGGGTTGTTGTTCTCTAAAGTATGTCTAAAAACCTGTCTGTGTCATCTGTCCTTTTTCGCCTTCCTGCTTAGAAAACTTCTCTCGTTGGCTGAGAAGGGGCAGAGACTCTGCATGTTTTCAGTTCTCACAGGGGGGCGAAGCAGTGTGGTGGTGATGCAGCTCTTCCAAAAACTGAGACAGAAGAGGAAGGCGAGCTCATTTCACACTTATATCGTCATGAATGTTAAATATATATTTTATTTGCATAGCAGTGTGCAGCATAAGGACACATGCACACTTCTGATGAAGTCTCGGAACAACGCCACACTTGAAATGTCTAGCTTTTTTTTTTTTTTTTTTTACAGTTTTTTGCCAGTACGTATATATACTCATTAAACCAGTAATGTTGTTATATCATAGAAAGATATATCATCACATATTGCTCTCACGGGTTTTCCACTGTGTTTCTGTCGGCCTCACACTAATTATATTATATGAATTTAAGGTGACTCAACAAAACCTCCTTTTCAGTCTGTTTCATATGGGTTTGAAATCAATGACGTGCACATTTTTTACCATCACTCAATGTTTATCTTACAGGCTGGATGACTGTGATAGAATTACAGTTTTCAGAGGGGTATACAATTTCAAACCTTTTCACTTCTGGCCTAAATTAATTAGCTTGTTTGCACCCTCTGAGCAATCATGCACCACAGTAATTACAGTAATCGCTGTTCCATAGATTGACTAAACTGGCACCATGCTGTGTTCATTGCCTCTCTGTAAGAAAGCTTTGTACAATTTAATTTACTGTGTTGAACTCTCCACTTGAATTAATGTTTGTCGGTTAACATTTGATTCACAGCACATGATACTTTTTATAACAAACCTATTTTGACTTTGCAGATTCTTTATACCAGTAAAAGATGTCAATTGATGGAAGACATTTGATAATATGTAAAATATTTGACCCATGTTCACAGGTGGGACTAATATGTTGTAATAACATAAGGATTCGTAATATCTGTTTAGGTGATAAATTGTGGTTATTGTCGTCTGCATCATACAAAATATATGTATAATTTTGTGTTATAGGTATAGGTATAATAGTACCCTGTAGCTGAGAACACACTCAGCCTTTAAAGGTTTATGTTGGGACTATTATGGCAGCAGAGTATGTTTACAGTGAGCACACGTGGTTTTCTTTACCACCACAATTTTTACTTTTATTGACTGAAAAACTCCAGAGTCTCATATGACAGGATCTCTGTGACTCTGCTGTGCTGTAGCTAATTTACTGTCTCTTTGGGCCCCCTTCTTGTTTATTTTGGCAAATGTTTTACCATGTTTCTCATCACTTTTTTTCTGCAGTAGGTTGGAGAAGAAGTATCCTATGAAGTATCCTATGTTTAAAACTTTTCATAGCTTCTGTAGTCAGATCAGTTCATAGACGTTGTACCTGCGTTTGATCTCCACATCCACCTTTGCCGTATCAGAGAGGAAGCAGCAGATGTATCCTGGAGGAGCCATGTGAACTGGGCAGATGGATTTGTGGTGGTGTACAGCATCACTGACCGAATGTCCTTCCTCCACACCAAAAGCATCCTGCAGCAGATCAAAGAGGCCCGAGGGGAGAGCTGTAAGGGGTGAGTGACCGTAGTCTGCTGGGAATGAAGCCAAGCGGAGGGTATTACTTTGATGAACTAATGAGTCCCATTCCTGAGATGATGATGTAGGCCTATCAGGGTGAGGATCAATGTGGTATGCTGCGAGTTAAGGACTACGTCCCAACACGCTGTGCTGGGATGAGCAGAAGTATCTTTGTATGAAGTACAGTTTCACTTTGTAGTCAAACATATAAGTCCAGAATGAGGCTTTCAAAAACTATGTCAAGATTAAATGTTTCAGTTCAATTGGTACAAAGACAATTTGATACCTCACTACTGAGTAATTAATTGAATCAAACATACCTTCTCTTACTAAAAATGGTGGGCACTGTAGGTGTTTTGGTATTTTTGTAATGATAAGGTTAAAGTTCAGGCTGCCTAAATAAGAGTTAAGGTCGCATGAAAACAGCTCCATTTTAAGCTCCAATTAAATTGTTTTTCAGTAGGTTTCCTTTTGTCCCACACTGTTAGGAAAAGTAGCAGTATAATAATGTAATAATGGCAAAAGTAAAGAGTAAGAATAAAAAAGAACTAAATGAAAACTAAAGCAGCAATAAAAAAGTGGCTGCTGTTCTGAGTTTGGAGTATAAATAGTTTTAAAATTTTCTAAATTTTATTGTAGGTACAGACCATAATTGTAGATAAAAGCTAGTAATGGGGCGAGATCATGCCAAATGGCTGTGCACACGCTAATGTCTGGCTGAGTTAGCAGTAATGTCTTGGTAAAATATTTCACTAAGTGTAAGAGAAAGAAGTTTGTTAAAGTTTGCTCCCATAGCTGCTTTAATCACAAGAATAAACCGTTTGAACACACAACTTATTATTAACCTTTCATTTATAATGTCACTTTGTTTTCCAAATAATTATTAATATAATAACAATCCTATTTTCTGTATATTTAATTAGTAATCTGTGATCACAGTTGATAAACTGTGTTGACTCTCTAAGGTTATGATTATCTTATTTCTAAACAGATAAACGTGGTTTAATTGTTCCTAAATTAATTGTAAATGAAAGAATCAACATTAAGAACTCAGACAAACCTCCAGTTTTGTCCACTAGATGGAGACTAAGGACCAAGAAAAATCCAGGGTGCCACAGGGAAAAACTGGTTCCCCATTCGCTTGTATGTAAGAGAACTGTTAACGGTTATTGGTCAAGTTGGAAATGCAAGTCCTGTCAAGGTCATGTTTTCCTACAAAGTAAAGTCTACTTTACGTTGGTCGACACACACGAGCCACCAGGGGCGCTGCAAGCCCCTGTATTAGGAGAAGCCCTGTTCATTCATAGGAATTTTGTCCCTCTTCGCTTTCCCTAGTCACTCGCCGAAAAAGTTTTTTGTGTGAAGATCAACCCCATGAGATCAACCTGCTGAATGAAAATGATCTGCTCTGAGAGGTAAGAAACTTTTGTTGATTTTTTTTACAGCAGCTACAACCACATGGTACCCAAGGTACATTCATATGTGTATCGTTTTTAGACGTTTTTACCCGTTAGTATCATGTTCAAAGAAAAACGTTTGTGCAACTTCATGTTTCGTTGCCATGACAACGTGTGCCATGGGGAATGCTGCCTAAAATTAATGTCAGTCTTCAAGCTTTACTTTCTGCGCTATTTTATGTTTTAACAAGAGTAACGTAACGTTAACTTAGTTTGTTGTAACTTCACAATATGGTGAATGGCAGAGGAACACTTGTCTCTATATTGTATTAGAGTATCTCAGGCTTTTTACTAGCCGTTAATTAGCTAATTTATCTCTAACATTATTAGCTTTCTCATGTGGTTCGCTTACTTTACGGACGGTTGATGTTTAAGTTAAAGAGTTAGTTAGCTATATGAGGAAACTGAAGGCTCGGTATTTCAAATGAACCAGCTGCAACTGCAAAAATATCTGGAGAATATACAGAGCACGAAAATACCTTCACTGATCCATATAACTAGCGCTAGGTTAACCAACCTAATTACGTTAGTTTAAGTTAACGTTACTGCTAGCGTAGCTGGAGCAGTCGATGTCGGTTAGGTTATGTTAATAATATTCATAATATATGAAGCTGTTACCTTCTTACTGTAACACTGCCTGTTGAAAAACTGCTAATTTGACATTTTTGAGTCAGTTAAAGCCTCCACTGTCATCACTTGTCATAATTTAAAATCTGTCGTGGTCAGAAAGGTTAGGTTGTGCTGCATCTTTTGTTTTAACTGGTTAAAAAAAAAAAAAAAAACATTTTTAGTGAATAGCATCAACGTTATCAGCTTGGCAGTTGGACAATGAATGATTTATAACTGAAGGTGTGGATATCTGTGTATTGCGATATGAATGTGCTGAGTTCTTTCCGGGTTGACATTGAAATGAATTTGATTTGTTCTTGTTTCTGCTATGGCCTACATTTTTCTAGATGTCTGCCCTCCCAGCTTCCCAAGGCTGAGCCCAGCAAGGGCAGAGATTAGCCTTAACCAGGATTAAACCAATGAGAAAATTTGAATTTGTTGGCCCTTATCTCCTAGCAACATGTGGAGTGCTCTGAGCAAATGGCAGAATTTGATCTTTTGCTTCCTTTTGGCAAAGCATGTTTTCTTGCCAATAGACACTTATCAAACATGACCATTGGAGACAGAAGGAATTCTTGGAGGGGCATTTAAATGATTTGTTTGTAGGGACACTACATGCATTACTTGTTTGCTGAGTGTAGGAATAGCACCTTAAAGCACCACCTTTTTGTCAGTCCTGTAGTCCAGCAGCTGTCAGGTATAGTCTATTTTCACAGCTCTTTAGTAAGTCTGTTGTATGCTTTAATGCCTTAATGTTGATGTGCTCTTGCTATATTACATTTAGACCACAAGCTTTGATAATCTCTCTGCATAATATTAGGATTCACCTCATAACTTAGTGAACTAGATGGGCTCTATATTTGCATTCTAAACATGCAATTTCTTGCCTCATCAGGTAATGTAATTCCACGCTTCATTAGGACTGTGAAGTTTATCATTTGTCATCAAAGCCCAGCTGTCAATAAATGATTAAGTTTCACATGAGGAAAATGTAATATTTGGGCTCAAGCAAAACGGATAGCAGTTAACATTTTAATTGCAGTTAGTAAGATTTCTTATTTGTTTGATTTTCAGGCTATATTTTAGCGGCTGCTTGTTACAGCTTGAGGCACCGTCATTAGGGAGCTGCTTAAGCCTAATTTATTTTACTAGTTATGCCATTAAAGAAAGCCAACTTCTAAAGGCCCTGTACAATAATTGAAATGTGTAATATCTTGACGGTCTGGCTGAGAAGATTGAAAAGTGGTAACTGTTTTGACGCTGTGGTTTCAGCAGCATATACATATACCATATACCATTTCTTTCTTGGATACACCTCTGATGATTTTTGGTACACTGCAGTTGTCCTACTGGCGAATGCCTACAAATTAGGGCTGCAAATAATGGTTATTTCCATCATTGATTAATCTGTTGATTAAACATTTAGTCTACAAAATGTCAGAAAATAGGGATAAATATCTATCATTTCCCACAGCCCAAGGTGATATCTTCACAAATCTTGTTTGTAGATGCTAGAGTAGGGATTTTTGGCACATCTTACAGCAACAACCTACTTCCAAGGTACATGGAACAGGGAAAAAGTCTGAAGAGGTCAAAACTCCAGCAACGCATGTAGTATAAAGAACTGCTTTATTGTCAGACCAACGCGTTTCGGCTTGTGGCCTTCATCAGGGTCATATCTTGTTGGGCCAGAGCAACAGTTCACAACTCAAAGATGTTTTAAGAATTTATCATTATATAAACAGAAAAAAAGCAGAAAATCTTCACATTTGAAAAGCTGAAACCAGAAAATGTTTGCTGTTATTTCTTGATAAATGACTGAAACAATTAACTAACGGTCACTTCACTTTAATGACCATATGACCAAAGTCAGTGGAATTTGACAGACATCAATAACGGTATTACTTGATAGGCAAAGAAAGGTAGATATTTAAGCGTAAAGATGCAGGGATATATTTTAGAGATAGGATGCAGAGCTCAGTGTCCTTATTGCAGATGGGAAAAGCTGTTCTTGAAACAAGGGCAGAAATGGTTGTCGATATGATTAAATGTCGATCGACTCTTCGATTTATCGACAAATTGTTTCAGCCATAAATGGCACATCACTTGTGTTCTACTGACAGATATCACTTCCTACTTGCAGGTGCACTTTAAAACTGGTAGATCAGCAGCAGCATATGCCAGTAAACAACAGTATTTGCCATTTATACAACATTGTCAGCATTTAGTTCATCCTGTTCAACAGTTTTATAGTATAGAACATTGCAGCCTCTAGGGGCTAATGGCAGTCTTATTGACATCAAGGGGGGAGAAAGAGTAAATATACATTACCTTGAGTTAATGAAAGGCAAGCAGGTTTAAGGAAAGAAAAGTTACAGAGGATCAGAGTCATTCTCTGTATGTCCATACTCTCTTTGTTCCAAAGTGACATTCATTTTGTGTGCTTAGTTCTTGGACAGTATCCCCCACACTCCCAGTCATTAGGCACTACGTACATTTGTTCACTCAGTAGTGTAAATAAACAGAAATAGCTGTCTGACAGAATGATGGAGAGATAAGGCAAGTATGGGCTTGACTTGTGATGAACCGTCGGCTCTAATTACTTCCTGCTGAAACTGGAGATGAGGCAAACGCAACTTAAAAGGTGGACCGTAGCCCGTGTCTCCTTGGGGTTGGGGTGTGTACTGATGTTTGCTCATCTTTCAGCGTGTCTGTGTGTGAACAAAGACCATTATGTTTTGACATTGTTGATTTGTGCAGTCTACTACTAATTCGTCATTATTTGACCTAGTTAATAATTATACATTTATTCTTGGGTCAATCCTCCATCTATGTAGAGATGAAAAAAAAAATTATTATTTTTTATATATTTTATTATTTATTATTATTGATTAATTTACTTTTATGTCCTAAGGTGGTCACTGTATGTGAAGTGGGGTGTTTGTTGTCTTTGCTTTGTGTGAGCTCACCAAACCAAATTCCTATCGACTATGTTGAAATGGCAATAAAGTATTGAATCGTGAACCTTGAATCTTGACAGTCAGTGAAAAGGAGAATAAGCAGTCTACACTACACTTGGTCTTTCAAGGTGGTTTTGAAATTTCACATGTACTTAGGTAGAGGTACCTGGACAGAGAATTTAGCCTTAATGGAAGGCATTTTAGGTGCACAGGTGGCACAGGGGCACACTTCTTACTCACCACTGCTGAGAGGTTTAAAACCCCATTTTATTTCCAGCAATTTGGTCATGCAACAAACACAATTGGCCATGTTTCCAAATAGCAAGCCAGGAAAGCATCACGTCCTTGTCACTGCATTAGTGATTCTTGAGTGTTGTTTGTGTCAACTCCACCGAACAGTGGTGGGATTCGGGAGGAATAGCAGGAACCCCCTGCCTAGTTACAGTCCGACCCCTTGGCGAAGTTCCTTACTGGTGGGTAAAAATAATTGGTAGCTTTTGCCGGTGGCATTTACAATTTACAAGATTTTTAAACTTGACAGTAGATGCAGAGGTACTGTGTAGAGTATCTATCTGTATTGATCAGGGTTCAAATGCAGTAATTATTGGGGGCATTTGGGCCCAAGTCTGATTATTTCTGGGTTACTTTTCCAACTCCAGCTCTTCAAGTCCTCAGTTTGGGTTTGTGATTGGGTGCAAGCTGCAGTTAAGTTTTTATTACAAGTAAGTAATCTATTTTGTGTTTTGACCTGTAGTTTGATCTGTAGTTTTACAAACACAGGTCTAGAGATTGCAGATAGACCACCCCAGGCTTAAAGCAATTCAAGACCTGTGTCTGTTACTGACCCTTTTTAAGGTCAGACTTCTCACCCTGACCTGACCCTCATATCTAATTTGCCTTTCATTGGGGATCTGAATCTAAAGACCAGACACCTGTGTCTTGGAGACACCTGAGGTGCACAGGACCCTCCTCCTCCAGTCACTTCAAGTCCCCAGTGATACACTCATCACATCCCTCTGTCTTCCACAAATGAGCTGTGATTGAGCTGATTGGAATTTCCAGAGGCTGTCACAAATGTTTTGATTGGAAAATAGACAGGAGGTAATGGGAGAGACAGGCCTGTTATGAGATCCCTGTCAGGGCTGAAATAATGCATCAGAGTGAAGAGGTTAAAGACACTGCTTCCTTGTTAATAATTAATTGCTGTGCATGTGGTAGATCCACTTCATCGCTCCCAGTCATCACTTGATAACTGCTTTACATTTAATTTGGCTTTAGAGACTGTTTTTCAAGCTGGGTAAATTGTGCTTAAAGTTAATATGGGCTCAGACAGAGACGTAGACTAGGGGAGGTAAAGATTCAGTTATTCTGTACACTACATAAAAATAATGTCTTCAATACTGGTAAAATAGGCTTCAATTAAAAATATTTTGTTAATTTCTGAATGCTTTTTCACAACTAACAGTGATGATTGCTTGGATCAGAGAATATCTGTGTTTTTTCTAGTAGTCAGTAATATTTTGAAATATTAACAAATAGTTCTTTTCAAACAATTCTGTTCATTTGGTATATTGAATGCTTCTGGAAAAATGTTATACTCTCAGAAACAGTTAGTCATGACTGCATTCATCTGCAATAATAACAATATTGGAAAAATAATTTCACAGATTTTTCTATTAAAATAACTAGTGAAAGAAATTCGGTTATTATTTGTCAGCTAAGAATTTCTTTTGTCATGGAGGGCCCTATTATCCCATGGCTTTCCAAGGAATTTCAGAGAGATAATGACTGCCCTCTCCTTCCATCTCTAGATGACACACGCAGATGTTAGTGGATAAGGCATGAACATGGTGTCCCCGCGGACCAGCAGGGACACATTGGAGAGGAATGTGCCTTTAATACGCCTGGAGGATGATGCTGACCTCAGGGTATGGAGAGCTTCTATACACGATACCACTACAGTCCTGTGTTGTGCTACGGGGCCACCACTGAAGAAGTCACATATACTCACTGGTGACCTCTATAGTACACTCTATCTGCACCAGAAGAGGATCAAACTTCACTTTGCTCCTGTATAGCCCCCCCGCCCCTTCACTGGGGAATTTGACTGCTCCCTTTGCCAAATCCAAAGCAGCCAGTGCTCAGCCTTGCATCACACAGATAATGATCAAGTTAATTAGACCTGAGATTGAATGAACTGCAGCAGCAACTTAATCATTTGTAACTTGATTAGAAATACTATATTGTGCACCTCCAGAGACCCAAAAACTTTCAGTATTTCAGAGAGCTTGAAATTAGGATGTACTTCAGGATTCAGGTCTTGAGCTAAGACATAATGTTTTTGTAATCCAAAACAGTGAAATGATCCTAAAGTCTTAAACGCAAGCTCAAGGGAAATCCTCTGCTGTCTCTGACTGACAGTGAGCAGGTGGAGATTACAAATGTATTAATGTTTTCTTTCTTATCCCCATAGGAAATATATGAATTTGGAAGGAAATTGGGCCAAGGTAGCTTTGGAGTTGTTTATGAAGCCACCCACATTGAGACGCAGACTAAATGGGCTATTAAGGAGGTTTGCAGACCAGCGGTGAGTGCATTTGGCATCCCTCTGGGAAGCCTGTTTTTTTTATTTTTTTTGTGATAACAAGTTGGACTAATAAGAGAGTTCAACGTTTGGAGAGAAACAAATGGCCATAACCGCGCTGGAACTCCATCAGCTGTGATTTGACTTTCTGTCACTTCAGGCAGGAAGTTCGAAAGTCAAGATGCTGGGGCATGAAATAAACATCCTCAAACAAGTGAATCATGCTCACATAATACATCTCCAGGAAGTCTACGACACGGCTAGGGTGAGCATTGCTGTCCTTTAAGTAACGAACTCAAAGTAAGCCTAATTAAGAGAGTGGGTGACACGTGCATGTGACATAATCATAATCTCCTACTACTGTGTCTATGCATGAATATTACTGATAAGCAAACACAAATTGAGTGTATGGTGAGATGCATTTTCTGTGCTTGTTTCTAGATGACTTATTTGGTTACTGAGCTGTGCGTTGGAGGGGAACTAAAGCAGCTGTTGCAGCGGAAAAAGTTCTTTACAGAGGACGAGACGAGGCATATCATCTGTAGCTTAGCTGACGCCGTTGTCTACCTTCACAAAAGAGGTAATGTTATCCTACAGATTGACAGTATTAAAAATCATCTTGACACTAGATGAAAATGTAGTTTTTGATGACCTCCTGTGATTGAAGTCCTCATATTGCTGCAGTGCTGTAGATGTGTATATGTGGTGTGTTTACTACACCCTGAAATCACTGATAGAGGTGTTTACAGGTGTAGTTACTATTGCAACAGACATGAAACTTATGATCAGTGTAATCTGGTTATACCTGTACACTGTAACCTAGTGTGGAACAAGTAGTATTGGATTATGTTTTAGTTTAGGGTATTTTATATTTTTAAATTAAGTGCACAGGTGGAATTAGGTAAAACACCTAAGGTTCAGACTGTGTTTTGAATAAAGTGTGCTTCAGTTAAGTTATAATAGTGCCGTAGTGCCATTATTATACTCAAATAGTGTTGCCCTCAGATTCCTTGCCATTATGGCTTTCAGTCATTATAGAATCATGGCTCATTTTGATAAAAGAGAAACAATAAATAAATTCCAGGGGGAACATAATAAACATTTTAATTAAATCTACATGTTTTATTTGGAAATGTCGTTTTCCCTTTTAATGGTGAAATCTGTGGTTAGAGGTAATTTAGGACATTGCCTGCCAATGATGAGGCATCATTACATGTGGCTAATGACTAATTTACAACAAGCTAGGGAGCAATACTGATTAATAGGTGTGTTTTCACATGGAAAGTCCCTCTGCGCTGGTTTTCCTCACCTCTATAAAGACCAGTGATACTAATGAGGTAGCCAGAACCGTTTTTGTCAAATGACCAATCATGAAAGTCCCTCAGCTTAAATTTGTTCAGGGTTTCTCAGATTATCACATTTTTGCTGTCCTTTGTCAGCCTCAGCTGCTGTTTGTCACATTCAGCCGTTAGTCTTAGCTGTGCTTTGAGCTTTAATGCTAACACATGCTAGTAACAACATAGTACATTTATCATGTACATGTAACTATTAAATTGCAGATCCAATAGTTTTATGAAATGATTTCTCAGTGAGTTACCAGAGTGATGACTGAAACATAATCCACAAAAAATGATGTTATAGTTGTTAATTATGACACGATTTCCTCTTATCAGTATTTTATTAAATAATCAAAATAAGTGCAAAACTAATAAGTGAATTTTAAAATGGGTAATTGTTATTTACAGTATGTTTTTTATTAAATAAAGACATTTATGAATATGAAATTCAGAGTTCAGCTGCCAGCAAACAGGAATTATTGAACAAAAATATCTTAAATGGATGAAGGAAAAAAGAACATTTTCATGTGTTTGTTTTGTGCACACCAGTTGGTCTAACTTACCCTTTCACACACCATCAACACTGTTGCGTTTTATAATTGGTTGCTTCAAACAGTGCAGTGAAAAGGACTGCCCAGGGCAAATTGTATTTTTCCTCCTGCCTTCTCTCACTCCACCAAGTTTTGTTAACGAGGCCCTTCAGCCTGGCCTACTGTAAGCAAGGTAAACAGATCACTGTGTTAGTGTGCGCGAGACATAGTTTATTCTGGTGACTGACATCGTTATCCAAGTAGCGTTCAGTCTGATTTTAATTTTGTCGGTCGGCTCAGATTCAGTCCTGTCAGTCTGTGTTGAGGGCTGAGATATATCAGCATTTCTTTGAGCTTGGTTTACCAAGTAAATCTTTATATATTTTGAGTATTGTACTTACATATGTATATATAGTGTGAATATATGGTGAATACTTGGGTTGTATTAAAGAACACATAATGCACTTTTTCACCTTGAATTATGTAATGAGAGAAAACAAGACACTTAAAAAAGGAGTCGCACTGACATATCATCACCTTATAAAGTTGAAATGGCAAACATGTTAGCTGTTGCCTATTCACACATCAAGCAGACACAGAGCAACATTAGTATTTTGGAGTCGTGTTTCAGAATGTAAATCCGATATTGACTCTCCTTTAAGTTCTGTTTTGGTCTCCACCAACTTGGAACACCAAATATTTGGCTCCTTGGCTTCTAGATGTTCACCAGCTAGTTGATAACTGTGTCTGTCTGCAGTTTGGTGCTTAGTGTACAGTGGGTTTATCAGAGCATTTTTAGCTGAAAACAGCTGTCTGCCGGGGCTGGGAACAAGGTGTATGAGAGCGGTGAGAGTGAATCAAAACAGCGAAGCCGCAGGCCATAAAACCAAAATGGTGTGTGATAATTCTCAGTGGTCTCATCACTATGAGCAACCCCCTTTTCTCCCATTTGATCCATTATTGATATAAAAATATTGATATGAATATTGATTACAACAACTAATTGTGTAAATGTAATTGCCACATACATCCATGTTAAAACAGTATTCTAACCCATTATGTCTGTGTAAAAGTTTTCCTTCTCACATCTTACAGACATAGTGCACCGAGACTTGAAACTTGAGAACATTCTTGTGAAAGATTTTCCCGATGGGGATGATAATAGCAGGATTAATATCAAGGTAAGATGGTGACACAAACTGTGAAACTTCATCACCGCTTCTTATCCATTCTCTGTTGGACTGAGTACAAGCCTCTGATGGGCACGTTTTTCTCGTCCACTATCTCTTCTATATTTAGTAATGGCTTTAAATACTACCTCATTATGACAGACTCCCTCTGGTCTTCCTTTATAGTACACCTTTACAAAGAGAGACTCAACTGTACCTTTAAACAAATTACCAGCTGAGCACAGCATGTTATGTGCATTGACAACGAGCCAGCCAAAGCAGATACCTGGTGTGCGAGCTAAAACAAGTGTAGACCACAGAATAAATGTCCCTGTCTCTTTCTGTTTTTCTCTCTTTGTCTCACACACACATACACAAACACCCACATACTGTACATGTTGTAAGAAAGGGTTGTCATGGCACAGCATAAATTACTTTGATTTCACAGGCGTTAGTCTTCTGGATTTTGTTTTTTTAACTTTTGTAATAATGTGATACCCCTTTGCAAATATGTGGACCTGTACAGCCTTAACAGTTGCTATTCATGTAAATCGTCAAGGATCATTGTTTGTGCTCAAGCTCTAGGCTTGTTTTCCTGACAAAGGCTTTAACAAAGAATTGAATATGGGTTCTGTCAGCACATCTAAATCATGTTTATTTGTATCACCTTTTTCTCAAGTGCTATTCTCTACCTAGGTGACAGACTTTGGATTATCGGTGCAGACAGGTGGTGTAGGCATTGAGAACATAATGACGGAGGCCTGTGGGACTCTTATCTATATGGGTATGACACCTGTATCTCCTACAGCATGATAGTAGGCCACACAGATGACCACAGGGATAGAGCTCTGAGTTTGAATGAGTGGTGTAGCAGCATGGCTTGCAATCTGCCACAGTATCTTGTTGGTTCTACCACTGGGGGGTGCCAAAGTTGGACATTTTTAAATTCTACACATAGTGCTTTTAAGTTTGTTAGCAGTAAGTGTAATTTTATTTTTGCATGTGGAATGTATCAGTTACATACATAAGGTCTATACTTATTATTATGTGAAGGTACCATGTGGAGATTTTGAGCAACAGTGGTGCTACGGAGCAAGAATAAAGAGTGAATGCAAGAAGCTACAATATGACGTCCCTTAGTTTCATGCTATCCCACTGATAGACAGTCGGTGGAGGTAACATGCCAAAAAATGCATCAATCTGCAGGAAAAGACAGGGACAAAGAAGACTGCTAGCCGAGGTTAACATGGATAGAAACAATGCAGGTTTGAAAGTATTTATAAAATTGGCTTTGTGAATGTTTTATGAGAATGGAAATGCATTCAACATGTTTGTTAGGCCTCAAGGATACACTTAATGTGTTTGGAGAGAAACATTCAATATAAACATTTTTACTTTGGGAATTGCGTTCTAAAAAGCTGTTGCGTTAGGCTACCTGCATGATATATTTTTTAATTTTGTGTAACCTGTATTGTTCCGGCTTGCTACCTTTTACGGCTCACTACTGCCACCTGCAGTGGATATGCATCACCGCCCTGTGTATCACATGGCTCCTGTGCTCATGGTGTGCGCCTGTGTCCTTGAGAGTGTGCTGATAAAACATGATACAATCACTATGGGATTCGCTTATTGAAATACTGCTCAGCAGCACCACTAGTGGTCAAAAACTAGTTCTAAGTATTAGTTTTAAGCCCCTAAATTTCCATATTTCAGACAAAGAAAAGTCATACACTTTGTGTATTCGTGTGAATTTTAGCACCTGAAATGATGAGCGGCCGTGGTTACAGCCAGTGGTGTGATGTGTGGAGCATAGGAGTCGTTATGTATATGTTGTAAGTAGACACACACATACTATATATACATATATACAGACATACATACATAGTGTGAATACATGTGTCTGAGCTGTGTGTCCCTGTAGGCTGTGTGGGGAGCCTCCCTTTGTGTCCAAAACAAAGGCAAACCTACTTCAGGAGATAATGAACAAAGAAGTCAAATTTACTCAACCCATCTGGGCCACAGTCAGTGATGCAGGTGACACTTAATAATAAATAATAAATGTAATCCTGCAAAAAAGGAGAACTTGTCATATGGAGTGAAGGAATATATTTTATCATTGACAAGCAGTACAGGATTTTTTTGCATGCATGCAGTTTTACTAGTTTGTTACTAACAAACTCAACGATTGGCTTGAATTTGTCTCAACAGCAAAAAACCTATTGACTTGCCTTCTGAAGGTGGACCCTGCCTACCGCATGTCAGCTCATCAGCTACTAGAAAACCCCTGGATTACAGTAAGGCACTGATTGTTCCAGCTGCATTCATAAACTTTACCAAAAGAGTCACACGAGGAGCTCTCATGGGGTGCTTTGTCCAACAGGGTGACACTAATATGCCTGCTATACCGTCCAATGTGCTGGAGATGATGCGTCACCACCTGGAACAGGAAGAGAGTAAGACGATGACGATTTAACTTAATCCAGGTCATGATTTGATCATTTGAATAAACAACATTGTGCAAGCGATAATGTACGATAAGGTGTTCTGGTATATGAAAATAATGGATGAAGTGGATAAACCCATGTTGGTTGATTTCAGCATTGTGAGTTAACTGGTAACGTAGCATGAAGCATTGGTATTGTTGCTATGATTGGAGAGAGAGAGAGAAATCGAAGCCACGAGAGGTTACTTGATGTTGATGTAATTTATAAAAAGGAACACAGACTCTGGAGGACTTGTCCCTCACCTCCTCTGAGGACGCACTGAACCCGTCCCCGGTCCCCGGGGCAGCTTCAACAGATACCGACAGCGACTGCAGGAGCCACGCTAAACTCAGCCCTGAGAGAGACAGCAGCTTCTGCACACCTGCCACATCCACCAAGCCGGTACTGTATGTCTGTTTAGCACAGCTCTACAACACGTTGACCTCACCTGCCTCTGTGGTTTCTTATTCAGGACTCTAAATCTATATGGCTCCCAAATAATTAAAAAGATGCCAAGTCTCTACTTATCTATTTGAGTACTGTTACATCTGCTTATCTTGTTTTTAACTAAGACTAATTATAACTCGGCACTTAACAACAACACTATTTTTACAAAGTTGTTGAAGGTTTTGGCTGTTTTTCATAGTGGTTATGGACATTTTTTAGTCACCAACTCACAGAGCTCACATGGGTAAGCAACCCTAATTAAACCATAACCATATCGTCTACATCACATTAGAAGAAAAAGTAATAGGAGAATGTTGTTAGTTATTACCCAATCTTCTATTAGATTATGCAAAGGTACTTTATGGTTAGGTTCTTTAAACTCCCAGACTCCCTAAAGCTGCACAAGGTTTAACATTGGGCAATTATAAATATAAGTAATTATAGTAGTAAGTATAGTAGTAAGTATAAGTAGTAGTATAGTAGTAGTATAAGTATTTTGGTTGTGCTCATGCTGTGTTCTAGTTACTGTATTTATCAATTTCTGATTTGTTAATATCATTCATGTCATCATTCAAGTGGTAATTATGATTGTGAATCTCATATTGTTCAAGAGACATGTTAAAAACAAAACAAAGCAAAACAAATCTGAATTTTCCTTTAATGTAAACTACCCTTCTATAAGTCGGCCCTTATCTTTTATATATGGTCATGGAATCCAGGAATCTCTCATCTTTCCCTTTGGGTTTTCCTTGTATCTTGGAATACAGACTAAAGAGAATAGTGGCAGCCTCCAGCAGGACAAGCGCAAAAATGGCTCTGAAACCCCGGGACCGCCTCATCCCACCACCACACAGGTTTGTTGAACCTCCTGCAACTTGGCCTTTTCATTTAAACTTCAATTTATTCTTTGATTTATAGGCTTTAATTATATTTCCAGTAGCACATGGCAGATCCTGTAGTTTGTAATTTGACAGGTTTTAATTTTAATTTTCAAACTACAAATATCTACTGCTGTACATTTTGGATTTTAAACACAAACTTTCTTATTAAACTGCCTTTGAACTTTCATATTTCCATTCATACTGCCTTTCACATTGAATCACCACTAGATGGTGCCAGATTTAGCTATTATAGAAGATGGTAATAAAGGTGTAGCCATGCAGCTGTTTTTAAATGAATGTGATAGTTAATTCTGTTATGTAAGATGAATATGAATCTTATCCCTTCAGTCTCATGCCGGTGTGAAACCCTCCACACAGCTGAATGCAAAGCAGCGCAGGCCTCGGGACAAGAAGGACGTCAGTACAGGACAGAAACCAGCCTCTGACCTCAGTAAGGCGGACAACCAGAGAACTTCTACCTCCAGGAAATATAGGACTGGTGCCCGCAAACCACCAGCCGGCTCTAAGACCAATAACCCTTCAGAATAAAAGTAAAAAACGAGCCATGTCACTTGGGAAAAAACACACAAGCGGGTGGGCAAAAGAGAGTGAGTACACAAGAGAGAAAAACTTTATTTGATATACACTTTATTTAATGTGATTCTGGTTATTTTATGTAATTCTGTTATTTAGCAGTGATGTGAATGAAACTACTGTGAATGGTTCAGGCTTTATGGTGATGACCAGAGACTAAGCAGTGACAGCAGTGTCAAATAAATGAAAATACAAGAAGTCCAAGACCACTGTAGCTGAGGGTCTAGCCTCAGTAGTGCCTTGTGCCAAAGGAAAGGCCCCCGGGTCTGAGGTGTTCCCCAGATGGGGCAAACCTGCTGGACAAATGCTTACTGTTAGCCAACTGTTTGAGAACGGGGAATATTTTCAACATCCAAACCGACACATTTGTAAAAAGAAATTGATTCCCACAAAATTAGAAATGAGCATTTGTCAGAAATGTGTGATTACAACTTGAAGCTGTCTTTAAATCAGTAACAGTAGCCAGGGGAAATTTCAAATATATAGGATATACAGTATGTCTATATATATGTGTGTGTGTGTTTAAGAATAGAAGACTTAAAATGTGCCAAATATCATAAAACACAGAACCATTTTGCATATTTTATTTTTAATAAAATTAAATTTCTTTTTATTGTTTTTATAATAACATTGTAGAGAATACTCATAAAGAGAACAGGAGATTTTACTGGATATCATTTCACAACACCAAAGTTAGCAATAGGGATTTTCTTTTTTCTGCTCTGACCTCTCAATTCCAAAACGCCCTATATGCAGTGACTGCACCCACTCAGTGTCAAAACAGAAAGACTGTCACACAGGCTGGTTACGCTCCATCTGAATGCAGAGGATTGGGACTGAGGGCAGCCACGGGTCTAATCTCGTTTGGAGGCCATTGAAAGCAGTAGGAGCTACTTTGAGGGCACTGCCATTCAAGCACAGGTTTTTCCGCTGTAGAGAGAATAATCCCCAGCATAGATACAACATTAAAGTAGCCAAGCATAACACACAGAGGTTGAATTTCAAATCCACCCATTTGCATCTTGAAGTGAATGAGTGCCAACAATGGGGCTCCGTGTTCATGCATAGGCTCTGTGTTTTAGTGTGTATGTGTAAATGTAGTGTGCATTTGATGAAACTGTTTTCAAAAGGTATTTGTACATCACAGGGAAGAGGTAATTGTCTTAAAAGTGTGGGCACAGCATGTTAACCTTTATCAAATGATGTCCAGGTAGACATACTGATCTCGGGTTTTTCACTGTCTTTTGTTAGATTTATTTTTAATAAAACAGACCGTTTGTGAGAATGAACAAATGGCATGTGAATAATCTTTGATTCAAGCTGCTTGCCAAAAAGACTGCAACATTACTGCAACATTACTGACATACCTTATGCCTTTGGTTTACTCAGACTGGTATAAACAGCAGATGGAGCTGTAGTAAGTTGCTGCATTCATTACCTGGAGTTAATCTGACAGGAGAGTGCTATCCCTAAAGCTTACTACCTAGTTTGGTGCATGAAGATGTGTAATTATAATTGATTGCTTGAGTCACTGCCCATTAAAACTGTGATGTCCATGTAATGTGTCGCTAATTAATATGTTGTATGGTTATGTCTTGATGGTCCATTCAAACAAAAGACATGCTTCTTTTTCGGTGCTGTCTTATTCACAAAATGTGATTTTGTTGGTAGATAATTTGAGAAATAAACAACAAAAACACAACAATGATTCGTCTAGTTAGTTACATTTCTTTTCCCTTTAGACTAGCACGCTGGAAGTCTGTTTAGACAACTGCCTGTGTGGCTAATTTTTGTCAGAAGAGGAGATGGGATTTCAGCATATGGTGCTCATTGTCTTGATTAATTATAGGGAAACAAAAAGGAAAAAAAAAAAATCTCCAAATTGATTTGGGCAAGTAGAATATGACCTACAGCAAATGATAGGAGTGCTTGTACATGCCTCAAGGTGGAACAAATTTAAAGAGACTGAAACACATCAAGAAAATGTGGAAGAATCCGTGTCTTCATATATGATGACAGTAGGTTCAGATGCTGTTAAAATACTGTCAGTTTGTATTGCTGCAAGCCAACAGGAGCCTGCAGTTTTACTTTTACTCCTTTGGCCAAAACAACAGAGAAAAGAGGTGGGAGGGGAGGAGGGGGACACAACGAGAGAGGCTGTATGGTGGATAGGTTAGGGGCGTGAATTTGGGACAAAGCATGGAGGCAAAGGAAATTAGAAAATTCGTCGGGATGGAACAAGGGATGCGCCCCCTGCTCCCCCCTAAACCCTCCCCTCTTTTCCTCCAGCAGTGCTCCTGACAGATGGAAGTAAGGGTGGGTGGGTTGACGGGCTGGAGGGATTAAAACTCTGCAGCCCCATTTTGGAGCCTGAAGAGAGTGTCACTCCCGCAAAGGTGGGGTGCAGAGAGGCACTTGTGGCGAGAGTCGCGGGGCGTGTGAAGTGGGTGCACGCGGGCTAATGTCAAAAGAGGCAAGGATGCTTCCCCTCCCCCGGCCCCCCCTCTGCTCCATCCACATTTATCCACTGAGGAGCATGGAGGGGGCTGCTAGGAGAGGGGAGGGGGGTGCATCTCAATAACCTTAATAGAGCTCCCTTTAATTAATCAGCTCATCTGCAGAGGCCCGATACCTGCAGCTGAACCCCCCCACCCCACCCCACCTGCACTCCCCTCCATCCTCACCCCAAACACATCCTCACACTGCTGCTGTGACATTGTGGTAATGAGGTAACACAGCAACAATGTCATGGAAATGTTGCGGAGACGTTATCTGTGGGAGCTCATCACACATGCTGATGTTCCTGATCCCCTTCAATGTGTGTGTGTTTGTGTGTGTGTGTGTGTGTGTGTGTGTGTGTGTTCATGTATACTGCTGCACCACAGTCCCCTCCACCCCCCACTCCCACCATAACAGATACATATGGCCAAATGGCAGGAGGAAACCATGATGCTTCTATTTCCATAGAAGAAGAGAGAGGAGGAGGGGGGAACCCCACCTCAAGTAAACATTTGAAACAGATGGCAATTTCAAAGCAAGCCTCATCAATCTTTGTTGACACTACCCCCTTTTTAAAACTACTCTTATTTGGGATATTTGCAATTATAATACATACTGTAAGCTCATTTGAATATCAAATTAATTACCGAACACACTGGAGTAAATACCTCTTTTATAACTCCTTGTTAAAAGTGAAAAGTTCTTGACTATGGTTGGATGGCGTGTTAATTTACAGTGATATCTAATCCCAAGTTACTTCACATAAAAGGCATTACTATACATATTTTAATGGGGAGGTGGTTGTTTTCCAAGCAATTTTCTGCTAGAGTACATTTTTAATTTATTCATATTTAATTTATTGGTCTCTGCATACCCGCTCAGTAAAACTAATCAACACCATGTATGGGCCTCTTAAAGCCACATCTCTCCTTGGCAGGCAGACAGGCAGCCTCTGCATTAGGATAAGCTCTCCTCTCTTGTGCACAGAGCTGGGTGAAATGCCCCGCATTCAGTCGAGCAGGAGGATACCACCTCGAAGGAGACTGTTTAGTTCTCACAAACAACCTTTTAATCAGAGGGGGGAAAAAAGGGGGGAAAATGAAAAATGTGCCCAGCCTTGAGTGATCCAAAACATTTCAATTTCTGTGGATAGTGACCACCGTCACTGCTCTCAGAATATCGTCCGCTGGGGACAATGCCCCTCCTCCCCTCTCTCTTTCTGTTACTTCCTGCCCTCAAACTCCTCTGCCCTTGAATTGGTTTTATGGAGCTTTGGCAGTCATTTAGCACAGTATGACTGGAGTTCTTATCACCTGACTCCGCTATACACTCAAAATATCTATCGACCCACTGACACACCTTGAGGAGGGATCTACACAACCTTACACATGGAAATGATTTCAATTAATTACCATTCCCCTTTGACAAGGCAGAGAGGAGGGGGGAAACAAAGGAGCCCAGACAACAGGAGCATTTCTCTGGTGTAATGTGCACCATGTGTAATGAGCAGCAGAAAGGTCATTTGACACATTTCTGCCAGAATGAATTCATTTATTTCAAGCACTTAATTCTGTAGTCACCTCATTGGTGCACGGCTTGGCAGTGCACTGAGAGGGTGCATTACCACAAGTGGAGGCTTAGTTTCCTCCCAACAGCTAGTGCTGACCACAGGTCTGTGGGAATGCCTGAAGAGCAGAGAGATAGTGAAATGGAGTGTGGGAGATCCAATCACCCCTTCTATCATAGGAAAATCTCCTCCATCACCTTCAGCGTAATTGGAGCATTCATTACAGTTCAGTAAAAATGCAGGTTGCCATTAGATGGGCAATTTAAAAGTAGGCTTCTGGAGAATGAAAGACTTGAGGGGTCACGATACGGGGTCACAGTCAAGTAAATAATGGGAATTGGTCCCATGAGGGTTGGAAAACCACAAAGCCCGTGGTCACGCACCAAAATACAACTCGGCACAGGAGAGAGGCAGGAATTCAATCATCAGACAGAAAATAAAATGCCCCCTGTGCCCTCGCAACATCACAATAATTACAAATAGAAGACTTTCTATGCAGTTTACCGTCATATATGTACTCTAACCTGATGAATAATGCTTGTGTGACAACTGGAAACTATTCTGTTATTTTATTCACAACAATCACATTTAAGTATAGAAATTACATGTACGTACAGCTATAAGATTGTATACTAAACTTTATTTTGCACCCACCAAGATGCTATGCCCACATATACTGTGCGTACAATGTATATCAGATTGTAAAGTTGATCATCAAAATTCAAGAATCGTCCTTAAACCCTCCACATCATGTTGAAGTGTAGTCTAACATGGTAACTTTTAGTGGGGAGGATGTTGCCTTCAGCTGCCACTAGAGGCCTCAGTCTGGCTGGAAGTTGCACCACTTTGTTTTTTTATATGTACTGTTCTGCTGCTGCTTACGTTTTGTTATGTTTCAACATTTTCTCTGCGGGGAAACATTTCACTCTAAGCAAAACCACAAACATTTGCTTGATCAAAAGAAGCATATTTAATATGTTTAGGTTTGAAAATGTAGTTGTTACTTACGTTCTGAAGGTTATTTTATAAAACTTTGTTCTTAACAAAGAAAGCACAACAATAGCTCATCGGCTTACTGTATGTGCGGTAGCGCTTCACTAACTGCAAACATGCCTGAAGTCACCACTGGTAACACGATTTTAGATTCTCTTTGAGAGATTTAAACACTCTCACAACAAATCTGCTATTTATTTCTTTGTGAAGCTCCCACTAATGACTATGTTTTTGCAGGAGAAAGTGCTTCTACATTAAATATGAATAAACACATCATGATGAAATAATTAGGCAATGGTCTTCTGTGTAGCTGGTTTAAGTATTTGGATGCTTAAAAAACTGTGATAACAAAAAGCTGCAGAGAAGTATTCACAAATTAACCTCACTTCTCGGTGGAAAATAATGTAATTAGTGGGTTTTGCACTGAGAAAACTCTCACAGGCCCTCCCTTTCAAGACTGAACCTTCACGATTTATGAAATGAGATAATAATCAATCAGAAGTTTGCTTGCCTATTGGAAGGGATGCCCAGAGGTTCATGATGGGATGACACACGGCCTCGGAGTCAGGAGCTCTCACACGGCATATGGGATGTGCTTTCCTCCAACCCTTTTACCACTCAGGAGGCAGATTGGACTTCTCACTCTCAGCTACTCCGCATTATTGTCCATTATCACACCGTGGTCCATGTGTAAGGTGACAGTGGTGCTCTGATGGAGAGGCGACAGGGGGACCTAGACTGCAATAACATATTATTAGCTTTTTTCACAGCTCCACTGGGCTGGATTTACACTGGATATCCAGAGACCTCCGAGGGCAGCCCACTGTCACAGCGGTGTCCACCAGCAGAGCAATTGCCAGAGATACACAGGTGTGCGTGGACTGAATAGCCTTGCACCCACGCAAGGCACACACGGGGCACGTGTACACACACACACACACACACAGACACACAAACAGAGTGCGTCAGTGTGCCTGTAATCAGTGACAGGCCTTTTCCAATTAGCCTCAGTGTGCTGTCATTCTTGTGTGCTATTGTAGTACTGCATGTTCTCCTTTTGTTCTGTAAACTGTAAACACATCTCCAGCCATCTCAGTCTGCGGCGTGTCTGAGTCAACACATATAGATAGATAGATAGATAGATAGATAGATAGATAGATAGATAGATAGATAGATAGATAGATAGATAGATAGATAGATCAGAGTATCAGAGTGCATTCACATTCCATAAGAGGGAGAGTGTGGCACATCTGCCGCTCCTGTTTAATGCAAGATGCTCTTGTCCTTGGTAATGTTAACAGTCTCCCTTGTGACTGATGCCTCTTGTCCCAGCCCTGTTTATAAAACAGTCAGAACTTCGTTAAGGGACAATAACATCAGCCAAGCTCAATTATGGTGACATTTTGCTGACATGCAGATTGCCTCCCCTCAATCTTTTTTTTATGTAAAATACTGATGTGCCAGTCACATATGGATGGATGAACTTTGGGAGAATCAATGGTATTGATGAATCATAGATCATACAAGTCAACAAGACTGACACCAGGAGAGTGAATTCATCGCACGCGGAAAGTCAATATTAAATTGTAATCATAATCAGACAAAATGAGTTATGTACAATCAATAGCACAATTATGATAGTACGTAGGACTTTGTCCTTGCAATACAGACAATAAAACAGGCTGCATTGTGTTTATTACAGCATGAGCCTGTGTAGATGTCTATGCATTCATACTAGCATCCCTTTAGTTATTTACGGTGACACACTTTATCTCAGGCAGCTTATTTAATAATATAACTGCACAACAATCCTAATAAATATACCAAGGATGCTTCATTGCATACTGTGTGTCTGTGAGAAAAAAATAAACATTGCTATGAATGGTTGGAAACTATGGAAGTTGCCAGTTTTGTTTTGAAATATGTTAGATGGAGATTATCTGTAGCCCAGAGTCAGTGGGAGAGCACAATAAGCCTGAAAAATACAGTGAGGCGATGGCATTTGATTGTCCTTCGGTGTGCCCTGAAATATAAAAGGATTGCAAGGTGTTTGAGAGGAGCAACACCCAGCAGCTTCACCTGATGTCGGTGGTAAAAAAGTAACCAAAAAAAAAAATAAAAATGTAGGGTTAAGATTATTTTCTTAAATGAGTTATTTAGTTATTTCTTATTTCTGTCATGCCAAACATCTGGCCCATCCCACGTGGGATTGCAAGACACCGCTATTTTGCAAAACATGCAACAACAACAAAGAAAAGGAACATCAGTTACAGCATTATAAGTACCTCTATATGCTTTCAAATAACATATTTATGTGGAAAATTCCCAAATGAACCATTCACTGGAAATAACTGCTACAAGCATACAGTTTATCCTGATAGAGGACATTTTGTCTCATCTCCCAGGCTTTCTCCAAGTAACTGGCAAATTTAAATGTTCCATATGTGAACAGCCAACTCAGACGTAATGCATCATCCATATTCACAAAATCACTAACTGTTTTTATCTTACTAAACAAAGTACTGTGCAGTACTCCCAGTAAAAAGGACAGTAGAAAATGGAAAACGGAACTCATTTTCCATGTCATTCAGTCTGCACATTGACGTTGGCACAAGTAACCCTACACTGAGCAGAATAACACTCTTGGACTAGAAAAGTAGTTTAGAAGAGCCAAGAGTAAATTTCTGGTAGTGCGAATAAATGACCACACAGAAGGTGGCAAGCAGAGCAGAAAGAAGTACAGATGATGAAGTGGCGACGAGGATAAACTGCACAAGTTGCATAAAAAGAGAATCTAGAGTTAGATTTAACATTGGTGGATGATTCGGCATTGGCAGCTTGGTTCAGAAACATTAACATGTCCTGTCAGGTACAACGACTTTATGATTGGTGGCACGATCGAGTGTGGAAGAGCAAAAAAACAAAAAACAAACAGAGATTATATTTGCCTATTCAAACAGAGAAATCCGTGTTTCATATTTGCTCTGTATGTCATATTAAATGAGTCATGGAGGAATTATTGTTGAGCAGACACAGGCAAGGGGAGCTGAGGGAAGCCAGGGATTGGAAAATGTGAGTTGACATACTGTAGAGCAGCAAATCAAGAGAATATATCTGGGAGGTGAGACAGGTATCTACACACATGCCTACATGCCTAATAACTTTCCTGCATATGTATGACCTCCTATAGACATACTGGTGCGAATATCTGCACATTTTTACACACCCTGTATATAAACTGTAATCTGTCACATATGACAGATCATATCCTTGTTGTGGATTAGAGTTTGTTGAACACAAATCTCACACTGTATTTATAGTATCACTCAGTAATGTATGCTGTTGTTGATATAACTGCTGATATTACGTGTATACAATTTGTCTAATGTTTGAGTCCAGTGATTTCTCTTGCACATTTTCATTTCCATTAAACATATCCAATGTGAGAATCATATATGTTTATACAACTGCTTTAAGGTACAGTAATGAGATTGTGACCACTAGTGGCGCTGCACTGTAGAGCAATGTATTGTTGTATTAACTGCATCTCATGCCCCACATACACGACACGAACGAGGTGATGTGATGCACATTTCTGCTAACTGAGAAGGGTGGAAATTTATATCGACAGTTGGCACCATAAAGGTAGCAAAGTGTCCTTAAAAAGGGGTGGGGGGTGGGTAAGAATAAAAAACATCACAACATTCAAAACAAAGGCCTTTGCAAATGTGGTAGGAAATGAATTTAGCATGTTGGAAAAACCTGTAGGGCACACACACAAAAAAAGAATTTGTGTGTGTAACATTGAATGAAAACTAAACTGTGTTTGGTTTCAATGAAAACTCCACAGGGGTACCTTAGGAGAATCACATTACTACTTACTGTTGCAGTGCCCCAATGCAGTTTAATATAACATAATGTAAGGAAATGTAATCTGATCTGTGACCAGACCTGGTGTTGGGAGTCCAACATTCAGGTTCAGATTGAAAGAAATAGGGGATGTTTATGGCTAATATCAAGACAAAAAGCATAATTAATTTCTGTATCACGATGGTGTTTATATATGATAGCATGAGCAGATCCTTCCACTCCATCCTCACCAGCTAGTGTAATTGTTATATACTGTGCGCAAAGACAGTTCTGCTGGTGAGAAATGGAGCAGGCTGTTTCAAACTTGAGGGTCACTATCTCTTGTTGTACAAAGTGGTGTTTGAACTGCTGAGCAGTCCATTTCAAGCCAGCCAAGTCCCTTTGCTCCTTATACTTAGTTCAAGAGCAAAGACCTGTAGCCAGCCAAACTCTTGGCCAGATGGCATACATTTTTTTCTAAGGAAGTTATTGAGCAGAAAACAACCCTCTTTCCATTTTCAATGTGAGTCACTTCTGTTATAACATGTAGCATGCTGTTAATGGTTGGCAATTTGCATATTTCCTCTTTACATTCAATTTCAATGTTTAATCAAGTTCAAGGTCTGAATTTAAGATGTTCATAGTGAATCATGGCCTTCATAACTGCTATGTCTTCATACCACTCAGGGTAAGTAGGAAAAATGTTTTTCTGTGATCTGGGAGACCCTTTAAACCATACACTATTCTTAACCTTGGCCAAGTTGTTCGCTGTCAGCTAACCTTTCATGTCCAAAGCTGTGTGTTGGGTAATAGCAGCTTCCTGTATATAGCACATAGAGCTCTGCTACCCGAACCAAAATCAACAAGGCCTGACAAAGTTTCAGGCTTAGGTCGGGTTCAGGTTTGGTTATTTTTCAAATGTAATTTATTAAGAAACTTCTCTCATATTGTGCCAATACATCTGTGTCATGTGATGCAATTCAATATGCAAATGCCCAGTGGGAAGAGGGAAAGAGACAGAGTTAAGCCAATGCGATGCATTAGCCTGGTGAGTTAACAGTCAGTAATGGATGAAACAAAGCAAAAATACTGTATAGCTTTAGATCTTGGGTTGGCTTCAGGTCTCAAATTTGTTAGTACCAGTAAAGTTTAATCAGATTTGGTCTTAAAGATGCAGGTATTATGTGGCTTTATTTGCATATATGTAATAACTTGTATGGGATTCATGATCACTTTCATCATTCAAGTCAAACATGACAACATTAAATTTAATTTTCTTTTTGAGGTACGCAAAGGAGTATGGGGAGGAGGAGCTCATAGTCATAAGCAGACCCATAAGAACACAATGTACATGTAGACACAGACATGTGCACCATCATAGATGGGCTCACACAGACTCTGGCTGCTACTCTCTCTCTCTCACAAACAAACAGATGAGGATTTATGCAACTCAAAGAGATATTAATATATTTTCAAGAGTGAATATAATCACCACAACAAGCTCTCTCTCTCTCTCCCTCTCTTGCCTGTGACTACAGCAATAAAAAGCATTACATATGACTCACATGATGTGAGGCTCCTTTTTCTAATAAATCCCCCAGAGACTGAGCCAGCCTCTGTCATCTTCATTAGAAGATGACAGCTTTTCTCCATCAAAAAGCTCATAGTAAGTGCTTTGAATCAGACGCTGTAATTGCTGACCAATGAAAATACTCAAGGCTGTGCACAAACAGTTTTCACCGAAGCCTTTTATCAACTTTTTTCATTCATTATTTCCACTTAACTACTGACAGTTTAGAGGCCACCGAATTTTCCTTCTCTCTCGACTGTGTGCAACATACTGTTAGAGGGACAACCCATAAGCTCTACCACATGAAATTAAAGTAATATCCCTCAGATAAAAGGTGTGTGAGGTTGAAGACCTGCACCTCAGCTTTTCTGAATTAGACATCCCTTTGCCCTTCTCTCTGTTGTCTTTCATTCACTGGCTTTTGTTGATTAACCATAATGAGGTGACTTACTATAGACCCCGGGCCAGCCCCCCTCCTTTACTGAGGTGGTACAGATAAAAAAGTCCATCCAGGCAGCCGTCATAGGGGGTCAGCACAAATCAGATGGAGGGGCTTTCTTGTGTCTGGCAGCCGACACTTTCAAATGTTAATGGATGGGGGCGAACAAAGTTGAAGTGGGTCTGAAAATGCTAATTGTCCCTAATTCATGTAAATAGGTTTCTTAATGGAGGAATTAAGCATTTTAAATATGCAATTGGAGGCAATCAGTCCTTTCATTTGGTGGGGTGGCACAGGTGTAGTGGATTGAAATTCATCTTTCACACAGGGAGGCTCATTTGTCATTTGGCTGTGTTCAGGCATGGATGACGGGGACTGGAAGAGAGGTCCTTCTGCACTGTTATGTACAGATATCGGTGAGTGAAACACGTTGCAAAAACCTTTAATTGTATTCGTGTTGTTGACCGTATCAAGATGGAGGGAAAAGCAATTAACCCAGACTCCGATCAATACTGGTAAATACTGCCAGTGCGAAAATATAATTTGTTCTCACCACTTAAAGAAGCAATATGCTTAGATAGTTATACCTTTATAAAATGTGTATCTATACTATATATAAAATGTATGTATAATATATAAGTGGCGATATAAGTGGTGTCACGTTTGGATAAAAAAATGAGTGCAGCACACAACAAAAGAAGGAGGCCTACCTACCTACATATCACAGGCAGAGGAGCAGCAGAGTGGACAGCTCTGACTTATTATTCTGATCATCTCAAACAGACAATAAAGCAGGAGGTCATGTTTCAGCATGTAATAACATGGTGTAACAGCAGGACCAGAGACAGAGGGAAACACCGCGTATGGGCTATGAATCAAATGGGCAATGCATTGTCTCAGAAAATGACTTATTAGTCAATATAAAAGGGGATACTGTGTCTTTGAGGTGTAAATAGCTGTGGCTCTGCAGAGAAGAGGAGGCAGCCCTGGTTAATGAACGAGACAAGAAAAACCTTGTTTAAAAGGACAAATCAGATCACAAGATTTCAACCCCATTAGCTGCTACTCACAGGGAATGATAATAATGATAAAGGATGGTCGGGCCTTTTGATTTCGGAGTAGCAAACTGTGTTGTCTTGAGAAAAAATCTTTTCCTGGAGGAGAATCAAAGAGCAGTTCATTTTCACACTGACCTTCAGGGCTCAATGCGGCCAGACAAGGGCACAAACAGATTGAGAATTAATTGGTGCAATTAACATTTTGTGATTATAAGGACTTCAGATCAATACCCTATGCAAATAGCAGTATTGATGTGCAGCAGAAACCTTGTTAATTGTGTTTGGCGAACAAACAGGCCCCTGTGTTACTATTCCATAATGGAACAGGAGGCACGGACAGGTTCAAACTGCTGACCACTTTAGATGCACGAGGACATGCGGCAGTTTCACTCTCCTCCATCTTACCAGTCCACCCCTTCACCCCACAACTCTGCTCAAGACTTTTAAGAAAAGTTGAAAAGTTTGATGATCTCGGTTGCTTTTAAGTTGGCCTTTTAGTGACTCTCTGAAGAGGCTCTTAAAGGCTAGATGAAGATTCTTCAGTGTTTCTGTGATCACCACGATCATGTCAGGCTGCGGCAGATTACACAAATGGCCTTCTGCCTCCTTTCTTTTACAGTTTTTAACAGTGGGAATGGGAATGTGAGGAAGAATTGAAACACTCTGCGCTGACAGCCATTGAAATGAATTAGTTTCAGCTTTATTGCTATGGACTGGATTTTCCACTCTCGTTATTAAACTGCGTTAAAAATGCACTTTCATTTCAGATAAGTACCAGTAATCCTGTTTGCGGACCACAGCAGATGAAGTTAAATATAATTTAAGCAGAAACGGAAACGGGTGGAACAATGTAATCACTGAAAGTGAGATTGAAGTGATGCTATTCTTATCATTGTTATTATTTTCATTACTATTGGTGTGGAAAGACACTAGTGATGGCAGCAGCAACAGCCAGCAGAAGGTGAGAAAAGATGGGGGAAAAAAAAAATACTCCATCCAATAACTATCAGAGCCAATAAATCCCTGCTCACTACTGCCAGTCTCACTTTTTTGTGTGTGTGACAATTGGCTTGCAGATTGTTGCAGGGCTTACATCCTGTGGCCTTGAAGAAACACACAGAGCTGGCAATGTACACAAAGCATGAAGCTACTGTTAATTAGCTGAGTTTACAGGCCGAAGGAACAGTTAGCAGGGTCTTTTATGTGCTGTACTGCCTGCTGTGGCTGTGGTGTTGGAGTAATGATGCTGCGCTTGATGTAGGCTTACCTGTCTTTAGCAGTGTTGTGTCACATTTGCTGGGATGTAGCACAAAAGGTAAAGACTTTGGTGAGAACAGAGCAGTTCTGTGACAGAAGAAGGTTGTTTTTTTTTAACCCTGCATTTATTTGATATATGGATTTTAACAAATTGAAATGATTGATATTAAAATAACTCTACACCCCATTTCACCATAATTTAAAATGAGGTTCTCAAGAGTAAGATTACAGGTTATATAATAAAAACATAACAATTGCCATCGTATTAGCCATTTGTTAGCGTGCTAATTGCAGTTAATTCTTTTCAATTTTGGGCTGTGCTCCTTTAGGCATTAGCCTTAATCTCCCTGGTGATGAAGTTGGTGTATTAAACAGAAAGCACTAGAGGGAGGGGAGAGTGGACATGGAATTAAACCATCATACTTATAACCACGTTTAACAAACACCACCACTTACTGGGCTATTTGATAATGACTTGAATCTAAATACCTTTCTGTAAAATGGTGTTTGTGAAGTGAGACCTCATTATATCTAATTTAATAAAACAAATATAGTGCTAAAGTGATGGTTTCCAGCTCGAGGCTGAAGATAACCTAAAGAGATATTTTATGAAAAAGTAATAACGGGCATTACTACGCTAAATATCTCTGTGTTAAATCTAAAGTTGTGCTGTACATGTAAAATGTAAAGTTGAATTTTAAAACACCAAGGAATATCCAAAAGAAAGAATTGAAAATCATAGTGTAATTAATATGGATACAGACTGATTGCTATGGGGGCATACAGCAACCTTTTGGCCATGCGGTTTTCCAGAATCCATTCACAGGTTGATGCACTTGCTGCATGATGAACTTCCTCTTTCACTGGATCAATTCATGTCGACGGTCAAGAATGTAAAAATCAAGATTCAATAGAACTGCAAATACACGAGGATGAAGATCAATCCACAAGCAAACATCAATGTAAGAGGACTGAGGTGCCTCTGGAAGCTGAAGCAGGTTTCACAGTAAAGTAAACATTGCTGGGAAGACGAAGATGATTGTGGTGATGATGACATTGATTCTATCTATTATTGCACCTGTTATAAAATTGATTGTGTCTCTGCTGTAGAAGAGAAGAGACAGGATATTCTACCTAAGCAATCAACATATAAAAGATACATAATGATGACACGTGAACCATTTCCCAAACACTGTTATAGAGACAAAAATAATGCAGATAGTAAATCATAAAACCAGCAGTCGAAATGCCCATCTACGGTCAGGCTGTGGAGAGCAGGTGAAAAACACACAATAGTATTGCATTTTTAGACGTGGTTCAAAAAGACCTTGTCAAGATTGATGTCTCTCCTGTAGCTATAGTTAATAGTAAGGGAACACTCCTGAAATTAGAATCCACTTCTTTCTAAACGCACCACCTGTGAATCGAGGACATCTGAGGGAAAAAAAAATGGAAGGGTACATGTCATTTCTATAGGTTTCCAAGACACAGGGAAAGGAGAACAGCCAATCTGTGAGATGTAATGGATATGTCAAGAATTGCTAAATCATAGGTGTCCGAGGCAGAAAGACAACTAACCCAAACGTAATGTCATTCTGGAGGCAGAAAAGAGGCAAACACAGGAAAGAAGAGGAGAGGAAACAACACGGGTGGATATTGCATTTAAATTTAGGGATGCAAAAATGGGAAAAAATATTAACTGTTTATTTTCTTGCGTACTGTTCTTTATTATTACCTATTTGGCGTCTCTGTCCGGGTGCATTATGGAAATGAAGTAATGCTACTTTGCTTAACAATAACACACTGACTTTGAATCCTCTTACTTAAGGTTTGATTGCTTCTTGACGGTGGTTTTAAATGAATTGTGTTGAGGAGTGATAAAGAGCTTATTGCCAGGAATAAAAGCCCAGAGCAATGAAGAAAAGCTACACATGGAGTGGCTAGGCGATACAGGCTATTACGGTGAGGGAATGGTGTCCTTGACTGCCAGGACGGCTTAGAATTTTATTTCATCTTGTTTTGCTGGCTGCTGACAATGATGCGTGACTCTGGCACCGGAGGAAGAGGGCAAGCATGAGAGCCATTTTAGATCTCATTTACATATAGTGTGTCTATAACAGCATGAAAATAACCGCGTTTGTATTGTGTGTGCATGTGCATATGAGCATGCAACGTGCACGTTTCAGGAGGCATGAATACACTGTGTGTACGTTCAGGTGTGTTTGTGCATTAGGGCATTTTCAAAGTTTGTTTTTGAATTTTCTACAGAGTGGTGTTTCAGGGAAAGTTATGCTTATCATTCTCCTTGTGTGTTGCGTGTGTTTGTGAATACACACTTGCTCTGACCTCTATCACTCACATGCGCTGAAGCCCCCAAACCTCATGTAAATTCGGACAATGGAGGACTCGGGGACTCTGGGAGTTGTTGTTTATCAGTGCAGTGAAAAGAACGGTTGAGCTGTAATGGCCCTCCAGTGGGTTCAGTATGCAAACTTCTGTGTGCAGCAGCAGTCTGAGACCTCCCCTCTGAGCTGCACATCTCTGTGTTATTTTGGTTGGTTGCTTGATTTGGGTGGGGCCAGTTCATTTGGAGGTTAGCGCTTCTTTTGTCAAGGTGAGTCAGTGCTTTTGTTGCATACACTGGCTCAAATGAGGCGGTAAGAGATCTCCAAAGAAAAGTTCATCTTTGCTGTTTTGTTTCTGACTATAAACTCTCCTCAGGGTACATTCAGCCTCCAAGGTTGTAACATCTTAAAGATGTTAAAGGTATTTTTATAAAATGTATGATTTACAATTTTGTTATAATCAAATTAAATGTTGTGTTTATTAAATGTGAGTGTAATTAGCTGCTTTTTACCGACATACCATAACTGCTTTATATTACAAGTCTTCTAGTAATTTATACTTACTGAAAATACCCTAACTGCTCAACTGACTAAGCCCTGACCCCCATGGTTACTGTTGCTATGTTTGCCAAGCTTTCCATTCTCGCATGGTACACCTTACAGTGATAACAGTGATTTACCACTCAAAATTTGTTTGTCATTTTTGAAACAATGGGTCCTTGATTTCAGACAGTGGTAGACAAAA
The DNA here is from genome assembly GCA_008360985.2 of Macquaria ambigua. Taxonomy (NCBI): domain Eukaryota; kingdom Metazoa; phylum Chordata; class Actinopteri; order Centrarchiformes; family Percichthyidae; genus Macquaria; species Macquaria ambigua. The sequence continues at coordinate 1,042,127 of VMKM01000004.1, read as the reverse complement.
GCAGGCTTCAAATTTCAATGTGCAAATGACAACTAGCTGATTGTATCTGCTGCTAGCTAATTAAGCTAACATTAGCTCCGAGAGTTGGTTGAACTTTCCAGCTGATTTGTTTTAAAAAAAAAACACTTTCAAAAGGGTCTTAAATATGCTCTTAATAGCTCCTCACCATGATGATCCATGTAGAAGATGTAGGTAACGCTAAATTAAGAAACAGCATTGTTCTTTTATTGCAGAGAGCTAGTTAGCCATAGTATAAGTATCATAATATATATTTCAATTTATAAGTTTTTACTTTTAACATTAACGCTATTTCGTGTAGTGTTGGTTGGGGCTGCTGGAGTGTAAACTTCCCCAAATTTAAGAAAGAGCAGCTAACATTTCCTTAAACTCTGATAGCATCCAGGCTGCCACATAATATATATATATATATAATACAACACAGTGGATGTGTTAGTTGTAAACGGGGCTTTTTGAAAAAATGTAACCTGTAACCCCACAAACTAATGTAGTTAGTTAATGATGTGCTCCTCGGACTTGGAAGTACTGTAATGTCCGGTTACTACCAGCTAGTTAGCCAGACATGCTAACAATTGTAGCATACGTTAGAGCAGACAAACACACTGTTCAATCTGTTCTTACTTATGCTATTGTGTTTTGGTTTTGAAAAAAAAAAGACACCACCCTCCAAAGTCTTTACATGCAGGGTACCGCTCTTACGACAGCCACACACACACACACACACACACACACACACACACACACATACAGCTTCAGCAAGCTGAGAGTTCCAGAGCTTGACAGGCCTGCTGTGCCTAGTTACGGTTGCTAAGCTACGATTGGACAATCGCTGTTTAGGAGAGGGGGTTAGCGAACAGTCAATTACATTACATTACATTCATTTAGCAGACACTTTTGTGCTCCAGAAAAAGATCTGCAGTAGATCAACACAAGTCTGCAGCTATTTGCTGGAAAGCTTCTGTATAATATTTTAGCTAACCTTAGACTGTCTGCAACACTGATTTGAAAGTAATATGCTGGAAAAAATCCTTCCCTCAAATTGTTGATTAATTGGTAGATCTGGTGGACAACCAGACATACAGCGATGAAGAAAATCTTACAGAAGAACATAGTTTATTCTAAGCAGCAAACTCCAAGCGCTGACTTCTTGACTTTGTGAGTCATGCATGCCAAAAGCTGTTACTCTTTAAGTAAAGTATATGTCCAGTAATTATCTCATATGATGCAGCGTGTTTTCAGGCATACAGAAAATAATGATTATGTGCCGCAAAGTGCTTGAAAAATTGCAGGGGTGAAACCTCTCCCTCTGATAGGTTTAGGCATTTCAGACATCCTTTTCCAAAGAGATTTGGTCAGAGCTTTTCCTCCACTTAAACAGAGAAACACTGAGGATCAATTTGTGGGTTTAGTGGACACTGCTGAGATAAAGTTGGTGCTGAAGAGGCCCACATGACTATCGTCCCCCCAGTGTCCCGCTAAAGTCCTCTTAGCTCCATTCCTGGCCACAGACTAAGCCCATCCAAACCCCAAATGCAATCACAACCCCAGCTCAGTCCAGCCCCTCAGAATCATCATCTCCAACAACACCAGCCTAAATTGCAGCTCTGTCCCCGATCTCCAGCCCTCCCTGCCTCGTCTCCTCCCAGAACTTTATTTAATGAGTGAAGTTTTGTGGTGGGTGTTCGGGGGTCTCACGCCAGGCCTGGAGGAACAGAGGAGGAGCTTTCATAAACCATGGGCGAACAAATGGGATTTAACACACAAGAGGCTCTGATGGCCTATTAATTCTGCTTTGGCTGGCATCCAGAATGAGCCCAGCCTCTCTCCTAATTGGAGAGAGGCTAATTTCTATCAGAGGTATCAGGAGACTTTTTTTTCCTCTGTGCAGGATGCATCCACATAACTTTAATGGATTCATTCAAGGGCTACGGCACGCAGACATTGATTAGATTGCCTCTGAGGCCCCGCTGCTGGTCGCTTGACATAGGCAGCAAATGAAATGTGACCTCTGGTAAAAGGCCTGAACCAGCCAGCCCCAGTCTAATCCATTAGCTCAAAACCTTTCCCAATCCCATTTAATTAATGAAGTGATTTGAAAAAGGGTGAACATTTACCAATCCCTGGAACTGGAAAATAGTGGGTGTATAAAGTAACTGAAACAACAAGAGCAACAAGAACAGCAACAGCCACAGTCATTAAAAAAAAACCCTATACAAAGTAAAAGCACAAGAGTTGGGTTGCATAGTAATTGTAGGCAATGAGATGGAATATTATTCCAGCCCTGAGACAAGATGATCCAACCACAAAACACATGCAGATGTGAGGTAATGAGTTGGGGTTAAGGAAAATTGCCATTTCTTTGGCTGGATTGCTTAAATATTTGTCAGCAAGAGAAAAAGTCAATTTATTCAAATTCATCAAAGCCAGACAGTGACAGCAGGGGAGGGGGGAGAGTTAATCAGTGAAATGTAAAACAGAAGATGGGGAAATATTTTCCACTTTTGTCTGTAGAAAGAATTTACCAGTATGTTCATCTTGGCCGTGCAGCTGTGATCTACACTCATCAGCAGCACTTCAAATCTGCTTTCTGGAATTCACATTTTGTACAGTCATTCCCTTTTAACAAGGATCCCCTTCTATGTGCAAGCTCTTTATTCAGACAATTGGAAAAGGAGCTGTAACGCAGTATTTCTCCGAAGCAAAACCTCAATGTCAAAAGAAAGACAAGCACCAGATCTCTGTTGGCGCATATGTTACATTACTTATTTTTCTAATTGAATTCATTTATTTATCTTCAATTAATAATTTATGATGCAACACACAGTGGTATGCAAATGAACAATTTAAATTTAATGAGTTTTTAATGACCAAACAAATAATTAGTCGAGCCCGGTGTGGTGTGCATGTAATTTGAGAAGGAATAAATTTGAGAGCTTTGTTCAATGTTTGAGTACAGACAGGCTAATTTACTTATAGAGCAGCTTATGCAGCAAAAGAGCTGTGTGGTACATACAAAAGCATTGGAAAGTCATTACCTCAAGGTCATTAGGAAGTCTCCAAAAGGCCGGTTGTGGACATGTAATGCTAAAGAAATAATGTGAGCCATTATATTCCACACAATCGTAGCAAATAGCAAAATAGGGGCACATGCTCTGAATATAAGTCACACGCTGACAAAGGAAAAATCCACTATGGATATCCTAAATATTCTAACTATTCCCATTGGTGTGGGAGAAAAAGGCAGAGGGCTACATGCCACTGGAGCCAAATGGCATTTGATAATGGCTTTTTTCAGCACCCAAAAGACATTGTTAAGATTTACATTTTCAAATATATGCTGACCTTTTTTCCCTCCTCTCCTCTGTTCGCTTGTCATCAGCACTGTAATTGAATCAATATATTTCCTGATCAGCCCAGAGATTGAATAAGGTCACAGGAAGCCATGTGTGGACATTAAAAATCATTATTCTACTCAAATTGAGCAGAGATGGCATAGACCATTCAGGGTTCAAAATGAAATTATATTAGAGTCTATTACACTTTTACAATTATAGAGACGTTCCAATATTACAACGGGAAATGAAGTCATAATAAAAAGCCCAGGGGTGTATTACAAAGAAATGACCCAACTATTTTTTTTCACGTTCGCACTGTTATTGAATTGATGAAGAGAACTTGGTGACATTACATTCACTGATAAGTGACCTTATTCATGAAAAATAGAGGAGCCTGTTTCAGTTGCTCCATTTTCTTACTTCAACTTTGCTGTGGAGTCGTTTCCCACGTGCAAGACCTCAAGTCAGTAACAGTGTGCACATTTACATTTCCTCACAGACACTTTCCAGGACAAGTGGTACTAATGCAGCTGCTAAAGCAGTTACTGCTTTAATTGCCTTTAAGCATACATTTATTTTAATTATTCATTTATTTTCTGGGATATGGGATTTTGCTTTATGCACATGTCTGAGCAGCAAAAAACGGCTAATTAAATACCCCAATAGAGTTGTGCAATTGGAAGACAAAGTTTCAATCCTGTTAATCCAATACTACAGAAGAAAAGTGGAAAATTGAATTAAACCACACTATTAACTGAGAGTTTTCAGTCTAAACTCTTGCAAATTATGTCTAACTATCAAATTAGATAAAACTCCATTTTTAATTGGCTTACTCATTGAAATGAATAACACTTATCAGCGATCAACTTATCAACGCTGCATGAAATAAGAATGAGCAGGACAAGAAAAAAAACGTTCCTTCTGGCTTTACAGTCATTCTTATGGTCCAGTTTCCTATAGTTTACACATTTAAAGATCAGGCTCAGTGTATCTCAAATTAGACAATTATATGGCTTCACACATATAAAGTGGTGACCTGTGATTTGTCTCTACTGTCACGTCCATCTGGTAATGCGGAGGAAGAGGTTCATTTCTTCAGTTGTTATACTTCTGTTTCACTTAAGGCGCAGCCCCTCTGCTCAATTAGGCGTGATGGTCACAATGTCTGCATAGCTCTAACAGTGTGCTCCTTAAAGCCTGTCAAATGATGGTGAGCGAGGAAACCCGGTCGCATGGAAACGACGCCGGCTCCCACAGTCATCATCATCATCATCATCATCATCGCTGGATGTAAATAGCCTTTCATCTCAGGTGGAACAGAGCCATTGAGCGAGCACACCTACGTTGCCCTGTTTAAACTCTGCATAGAGAGGGGATGAACGGTAATGAAAGGGCCATTTACACCATCTATTCCACCTCCTCCTCTCCAGATTTTTTGAATATAAAACCTCAGAGTGGAACGTTTATGAAACACATAATGACAATCTGAATCAGTGGGCAGCTTCAATCTACAAGGATTAGTGAGCTTGATGTAGTTCAACACGTGAAGGCATACTTGTCGCCTTATTACTGTAAGAGCTTCAGAAGTCCTCCCTGAAGGAGTGAGTGAGGGAGGGGGAACACTCAACTATGCCACAGATCTCTGGCAGCAAATTAGGGACTGTGCTATCTATTCAGTATGGGGGAAAAAAAAGAGGCTGCGAGATACTTGGCCTGTTCAGGTAGAGGAAAATAACTCTATGGTGGATTTTAACTTTAATGATATGCCCGGAACATTACTGCCTCAACACAACCAAGCAACTCTGCAGACAAGGAGTGATATGACTGTGTACACTGGTATGTTTGAAAGAGACAGCACTGTTCATTAGAGGTCTGCAGTTTCTGGGTCTTTATAAACGTCTCTATCATTTGCAAACACCCAGCAGTGGCAAAACTAAAGGCATCACAAGATCAAAGTAATAACCCAGGTCACGCAGAGTGCGAAAGCCCTTTGTGAAGTCGAAAAATCATAGAAAATGAAGTAATTAAAAGAGGACTGTAAACTTGCAAATGCTTACATTGTTGGTTGAAACACTTGCTGTCACATCTTATTTGGGGATGGGAAATTTGGCTCATACATTTAGATTCAAAAATGTCTGGTTTCCGAGCACATAAATAAACATAATCAACAAGTTTGCGTGCCATAAACCACACAATTTACAAAAGTGATTTGATTTGGGTGAAAATGTTCACTATCTTGAGAAGGAAACCTCCCTTTCCATAATAAGCTATTAGCATCCAGCGGTCTGGTCAGAGTCCTGGATTTTAAGAAGGTAGTGGATAGTTTTGAAACTGATGAGGAAATAATACCTGTTTTAAGGAAAGGAAGCTCACACTGCTACTCTGCATTTGAAACACAACACAATGTAAATTTCCTGGGGATGACTAGGGCGAGCACTTGTCACTAAGTGCATTTTCATCCACTTGTTTTTATGGGCATTTTCAATTTGAGAATTAAAAAAACCTGAGTGGAAATAACAGAAATTTCAAAAAAAGTTTTTCCTTTTGCTGAGGTGGAAACGTTGGTGTATCGATAAAAGCAAAATGTGACAAAGTGGAATGAGCAACAGACTTAGCAAATAACTTGTGATGTACGTGAAGCATGTGACTTAAACGTCAACTGAAGAGACGGAAAACTGCAGCAGACAAAAACATCAAATCTGTGTGGAGCAATAAGGACACTTAAATTGATACTTGAAACGTAAATACCATATTTCCATCAAGTTTTTTGCAACGTTTTCATTCGTTTGAGGTTTGATTGGTGCTCTGCGTCATTACGTCATCTCGTGGCACCTTCCTCTTCTGGAGAATTAGCGCCACCAACTGTTTATCTTGTTGAACCAACTCCTAATATTTGCATAATTGCATAACAGTAGTGGATGGAAATTATGCTTTCTTTTTCTGGAAATCTGGTTAGAATTTGGGCTAAATTTGGATGGAAACTTGACTAATGGTGTTGGAAAATGAGCTAACAATGTTTTATCACACTGATTACATGATTCCGATATTATTGCAGATATTGGCAATGAATATCATGAAATAAATACTGAAAAATAAAGGTATGGAACATGTTGTTGAACTGACAGTTATACACGTACACACATGCAATCTCCAGTTCACATGAGGTTCTCTAGCCGTCGTGCTCTGCAGTCTGATCGTCTCCTTCCTCAGCCAAACTGGCTGGCTCGCTCTATCACCCTGGTTTGTTGGAGGCCCGATGGTGATGAATGTCTTTTCCTTTTTGTGAAGTCCCCTGTACTGCTACAGCATGCCAGGCAGAATGAAAAACAGATTAAAGAGGCAGGAAACCGACACAGAGAGGATGTTTGGCTGTTGGCTATTGAGTTATCAGCCCTTTTCACACCTAATGAAACAACTTTCAGCACTGCAGCTTATTAAATATCCCCCAGTCACTGGGCAGAGCTGCAGAGTTGCCAGGCCCTGAGAAGGCCACATTAGATTTTAATTAAAAACAAACAAATTACAGAGAGCTCCATGCATCCAGGAAATTTAACTCAATCCAAATAGGACCTAACTTTTAACTGTAGAATGATGGAGGAGGTCTACAGGTACACTCTTAACCTGAATATCTATTTATGCTGAGAGGAGAGTTAATACATCAAAAGACCTTTATAGATTAAAAAAAATGCAAATGGAATATGATAAGAAGGCAAACATCAACAAATACACCCTGTGAGCCCAGCAAACAGGAAATCATCACTGGCTGATTTATTATTTGATAATCAATCTAATCTTGTTAACCTTCACTGTGGACACTTATCTTCAGCACATCCACAATGATTCTGAAAATCATTCTGAAAAGAGGTTAATAATAATTTTCTGTTTCCTTTGTTCTTGCAGAATTTGAATGGATTTTATCTGAAAAGCTAAATTTGCCCTTTTAGGTGTAAATTCATCTACGATGAAGATGTCATATCATGGCTGTCTTTTTTTCTCTTAAGATCCAGGTCTTTAAAATAGAAATATAATCAGCCCGTTATGCCTGTCTATGTTTATAATGATGTTTAAAAAAAACAAACAAATCTATTCATTGCTCCATCACTTGGTTCAACAGTTTCTCTGTGTGCAAGTCAAGTTGTATCATTACTTTGATTTTTCTCTCTGCCTCTGGCCTCACCAAAGCGACACTCACACATCCGGCTTTAAGGGCGCTGTCTCTCCTCCAGGCAGGGCAGCGTTTGTTTTAGCAGCGGACACTGAACAGATCTTCCCATGTGAGAGAGAGAGTCAGCTCATTACTGAAATACAGATATGAGGTATTGTATGAACAAGTGCATTAACATTTTTTTCTTAGACAAATGAAGACAGAGTGGAAGTGAGGAATTGGCTGCGAGGCTGAAGGGCATCTGTCCCAGGCAGCTAAACCAATGTGGACTACTTCTTCTTCTCCAGGCCTTTTCCTCCCAACGTCGCTCCTTTTCTCCCTCTGGATTTCTGCTGTCCTCCAACTGCACACGTAGCAGGCTTGTTCGTTTCATTTGGATTTGACCCCTGCTTACCTTACTTCAGAGTGGGCTTCATTAAATGTCTTTCTGGCTGTTTCAGGGCCTCCCCCCCCCCCCCTTCTCTCTCTCGCCGAGACACTCACTAAGTGGGAGAATTGTAACAAAAGGAAAGCCTCCAATGAGCTATTCTCAGTGGAGAGGGTGACCCCAACTTTAGGGAGAAAAAGAACCTGAGGATAATAACAAATGAAGCCAAGGGCTGCGTTAATGGGCAGACATAGCACACTGACTTCCTGGTGCCGCTTTAACTGACAGACATGTATATTAATACTCAGCACTTTTTTTATCGAAGTGGAAGAAATATGAATATTCATCCTCATTTATATTTCAAGGCATTTCCATTCCTGCGGGATCCTTGGTAGGTTTTGACCAATTTCCATCCCCATTACGGAAATGACAGCTCTCACTCTCGGGCCCTGACAGAGGTCTGCCCAATGCACAGGAGGTCTTACGATGAGGGAGCCTGCGCCCGTTCCCAGCTGTCCACAAACACTCATTAACAGAGGAAAATATCCAATGGAATCTCTGTGAGAATTTTTAATCACACAAAGGTCCTGCTAATTAGGCAGCTGATGGGGCATGGAGAGCACAAGGACGAATTCTTTAAACAAAGGACTAGAAACTTTAGGAGCCTTAATTACTCGGGCAAAGAGTTCATTCCAGAATGGCAGAGCACATCATTCCACTAATGAGACCAAGTGGCAGCACATATTAGTGAGAAATAATGTGGAAAGTTCAATTACATTGTGCTTTTGGAGCCTTTTCCCTCTTTCCCTCCCTGCTACTTATGCACACACATAAGACAAAGCCCGGGCCAGCGCAGGAAGGAAGCAGGGGCGGAGGACACGTAATCACTGGCACCAGCACTCCCTTCTTCACGTGTATCTTGGCAGGCTTGATCATCTTAATTGCCCATTAGAATGTTCTCCTGTTTGAAAATGAATATCATTATGGCACCCAGTTCTGGCCTTTGCTGGAGAAAGACTTGCTGCAATTTCACCATTCAATACCGCATGTGTCTTGAATTCCAAACACACAATTGACTACCAATTTGCAGTAACCAAACCCTTAGAAATGCTATGAATTAAAAGGGCAGAGGAGGAGTTAATTACCAGGAGGTAAGATTAACTCTTTTTCTTTCTTGCTACATGGGCAAATATTCTTACAGAACATGCCTTATGTGGCCCTGTCTGTGTTGCGAATTCTGTTGTGAATTCAGGCCAGTTTCACCACACAGACTGCGTCTTTAGGGCCGAGAGACAAGGAAAAAAATCATTCTCTATTGGTTTTCCTGACTTAATATGCTGCCTTTCATTACAGGTCTGCTCATGCCGATATTTATTCAGCAGTGTCTTTCGGTGAAACATACAAACCATCCGGCGTTTGTGAATTTGGTTCCATTTCAGAGCCGTTACTGGAAAAAATGATACCAAAGTTTTTAAGTCTTCAGATGACGTTATTATCACCATTGCGCAGTAAGGGTGTGGACACAAAGTTATACCCACTTCTATTTAGCTAATAACATTAGCCACAATCTTTAACTTTGTTTCACACAGTGTATAGGTAAATAATTGTGAATGACAATCAAATAATGTGCTACTGAAAGGGTAATATATGCGCATTCTCACCTGCGTAAAAGATTGTATTAAAAATCCTAATGCCCACATCAGGAGGTGCCTAGATACCAATTACAGCAAGCAGGAAGCAAATTTCCCGTGAAATAAAACAGCTAATGGGAAATGGAGGGCGGCAGGCAGCATTCCTTATTGCCTGCTAAGCTGGAACAAGAAAAAGAGGCAGGCAGAGCTGAATGTCCACAACTGGCCTGGTTTTAACCACACTGGAGCCAAATACATCATATGGGCCATCAGAAATGGGGCAGTTAAATGTGTTTGTGCTCAGGATGATGTCACTTCCCCACAAATATCCAAATGTCCACATGCTAGTGACCTAGGAATCTTTTTCTATATGTTTAATATAGACTCTCTAAACTCAGTGCTGAATTGTAAAAGGCTTCATGATGCAATATTCATTTTTAAAAATCATTAAAAATAATGTATTTGTATGTTTTCCTCTATTTCCCCATTGACATTAAGAGAGAGAGAGAGAGCACACATGTGACACAGACAGAGAGATGGCGAATGACCAAAGGTCTTCTGCCAGACTCAGATCCATGATGTTGTGATTAGGGCACGGACTGAGCACCAGTGGCCATCATAATCATTGTTATTCTCTCAACAAACTAACACCAAGTCTACTCATCCTTACATAAAATTACATTCTCCTCAAGCATTCATTTTTTTTTAAAATTAATTGGAGTATCCTTTTACATATTTGACGTGTAAAAAAAAAAAAAAGTTTGGATGATCCATACTTGAATACACCAGTTACAGACACCAATCATTTACTCTTACAGGGATACTCCAGAGATTTAGTACTGAACTTCCAAAACGTTGGGGGACGCCAAGAAACAGATTAAAAAGGGAAGTTGGTGCAGCCGAAGGCGGTTCAGACACATAAGGAAAACACATACAATGCACATACAAAAAGAGAAGTTGGTGCAGCAAAAGTCATGACAAATCTTGACTTTTAGTCCAGAGTATGGGGGTCCAGCTCCAAAAACAATGGATCCTACAATCGCCATATTGCAACTCGGTAGTGTCTTTCATCTTCTGCCCCTCCCCGAACATTATTCAAACGAGGAATAACTTACTTGAGTAATTTTCTCAAACTTGGCAAAGCTCCTCCAGAGCCACAGAAGACATTATAAAACTGTTTTCCACGGGCTGCACTCCTCATAAATTGACTTTGACATGTAAAATTGTTGAAGTGCCCCTTTAAAACTGGAACCATGAATCATTTGAGTCTGTGTTATAACTAACCTTCATCTTTTGAAAGATGAAAGCTATTATCTGTTTGTGCTTTGTTTTCTCAGGTAGCTGAGTGGGTTAAATGCACACGAGCTGGATTCTCTGTAGAGCCCCATTATAAAAGAAATTTAGAAATCAAGAGGATGTTGACTGCGTGCTCCCCTCCTTACTGTCTGCACGCAGCCGAACCCAGAGAGAATAGTCTGACCAGAGAAGACCCACCAGTGAGGGAACCTATTGATTTTTTCTCCCCATGTTCTCTCTGCCAGAGTTGTTTGTTTCTTTTTGCCTATTGCCCCTGTTTTATTTACAGGCAGAGTGATCAATAGAGACACTTCCTCGCTTGCTTGTTTCCAGCTTTATGAAAACACATCTTTCAGCCTCTTAAGCACACTGGCAGATCTACATCATTTCTCCAGTGGTTCAAATAATTTTAGTTCAAGTGATTGACAAGTGTAATTGTGCAAGAAGGTGGCTGTATAGAACGAGCTGAAATGCTGCAGCACTGAAGTGAACTCTTAATATGTATATTTGTTGAGCACTCTTCTGAGCTGTCATGAACTTGGAAAAAGATCTCCTGAAAATCGACCTTTGCAGTCGTCAGTTCTTATAAAAAACTAGACAAATGTGCTGCGTAAGAAAAACTGGGAAGCAGGTTTTGTAAGATTTTCTGTAAGATTGTCTGTACCTGTTTAGGTGACAGATCAATATGTTGTGCAGAAAGCCTCAGCAATTATAATTTGAACATAAAAGCAGGGAAACCTGGCTGGAAACCTGGTTGAGGCCATTTGGCAGTTATAGCGCTAAAAGTGGGTGTGGGCCTTTACAGCCCCTTCTTTACTCCTTGCTACCTAATTCTCTGACTATTAGTGGAAGTGGTTTAACTGAATCATCTTTCCTCCCTCTTGTAAAGTAACTAGCATGAAATCAACAAGAGTTTAAAAGGAGACCGTCCTCCCAAGAAAAACGGCAACATCAGTCGTTTCAGCAAATGCCCCAAAATGACGTTTGTGTTCAAGTGACAAAAGCCCTCTAGTGGCTGTAGGAATTATGACTCCTGTCCGTCGGGAGCAAAAGAGGAAGTAGTGTGACGTTATTTTTAAAGCCACAAAGCCAGCAGAGAGACGAGGTCGGGGTGGATGGATGGGTCAACAAAATGTAGGACTTTAATCCAGGAGACTGGCGTTTGTTTCTCATTTCCTTCTGACAGTCAACATTCGTTTCTTTTAACCATGGCCGCAGTCTTTCCCTGATCTTAACCAAGTGGTTATTATTGTAACCATGACAACAAAGGTCTCTTAACCTTGTGTCTCGTCACAATCCAACAGTTTACGTTCTATGCTTCTTTTAAAACTGTAACTATGATGTGGCCTAAACCTTGACCAAGTGTTTTACTTCCCTAAACATAACCACAGTTTATTTTCCCTTAAGAAACGCTGGGATTGGACGTTGAAAAATGCTGTCATTGAATGTAATACAGGCTTTTACAGAATCGTCCAATTTCAATGATCTGTCTGGCGATAGGGGTGCATTGGAATACATACATGCCCACATGAATAACTGCATGCACAAGTGCCAAAACTGTTTTTATGGCACAGAAATATATACATAATTCACATGATCATGTCTTACATTATGTGATAAAAATAATAGTAAGAGCAAAGTTACAGCACGCATTAAGCCAAACAAAGGAATTATATTACCCATTTTAATATAGTGTAGTATGTATATAATGTCTCACCTTTACATGCCGTTTATAAGGAGTTGGCTGCTATAAGTTCAACAACATCCACTATCTATCCTAAGTGTCCATAGTCCTAGGAGAGATGGCGTTTGTATTTTATAGACTGGCCGTCCTCTCCCTCCTCCTGTTGACAGGCAGGCTGTTCCTGCCCTGATGCACAATGCTTTCACACTCATTTTGGTGCAGAGGGTGCTACACATTGAATTAAAAGAGTTCTGATTGATAAGGTAGTTGAAGGCAAATCTGCTCCCACTAATTGTCTTTCAAATGCCCTCATTAATCAAAGCAGAGCCGGCCCGGTGACGGGCGGTCCTGTCAGCCGCTCTGCTACAGGCTCTCCTCCGGCCACTCACCTCCCAGCATGATGCCTGCTTCCCCTCTGTCAGGCGCCGCTGTCCAAGGACTACAGGAGCACAGGCCATCCGTCCGTCCGCTGCACACCTGCCTTCTGCCAGACAGGATCTGACCGCCCCCTGCCACTAGGACGGCCCCAGAGACCAATTTAGCAGCCACTTAATGATTCATGACTTCAAGTGGTGGAAATGAGGGCAGCATATGATAACAGGAATAAACACATTTAATTAGCTCCTCATATACATTATTTATTTATTTACCTGCACTCTGATTAATTTATATATTTTGTGTTTGTGTTGCGAGGATTTTTGGTATTCACAGCATCTGGCAGAGAGCCTTTGTTGTGTGCTTGAGAGAGCGCCTTCTCCCACACCTATCCTTTGGGAGGGGGATAGCGGTGTTCCTCCTCCTTATCTGGGGACCTTTTGCAAGGGTGCAGTGGGGTGGGGTACCAGCAGGGATTTGGCAAGCCCCCCACAATGAAATGAAATGAAATGGCAGGGAATATTAGACTTTAAAATATACAGTTCCCTGTGCTCTAAGTAGCCTTGTTTGTGAATTTCCTGACAGGTAGTTACTCCCCCAGTTTTCTTTGAGCATAGGGCATACATTTTCATGGAGGCACTAATCAAAGCTGTGCTGTGGCAAACAGCACAGCCACAGTAGGCCCAATCAAAGCCGTGTACCTGGCTCTCTTCCATAAGGCTCCGGGAACGCTGATGACAACTCTTACCCTAGCATCTGCCATCGCATCCATCACAGGTTGACTTCCTTCACACTCACTCTCCACATCTCTCTCTCTCTCTCTCATAGACACGTGAGCACAGACTGCACTATGAGCTCTCACTCAGCAGTGTGAACTTCATGTTTCTAGGAGTTGAGTAAACAGAGAGGAAAAAGTTACATCTTGTTGTTAAGGCACTAAATGAGCATGGCAAAGAAAACCGTGAAGTAAAATTACAGTTAAGTGTGAGAGTTTTAAGAGTTTTTTAAGAGAGTTTTATGCAGAATATTCTATAATTGTCATTTTCATGTAATTTCTCAGATTTGTGCTGAGATTGTCTCCCTCTTACACTGATTAGAGAGGGTAAAGGGAGGAGGAGGTGCATGAAACCAAAGAGAGGAAATGCTTTAGACACTCACTGATATCGTATCCTCTTAATTAGCTGTTGCTGAAGAAATAAACTATAATTGTCTGCATGGCAGCAAATTAAAACGACTGGTGTAAAACAAGCTCAGAAACACAATGTGGGTGTGACCTCTAGTACTGTCCTTTCAAGGCTCGCTCTCTTTGTCGCTTTTGTGAAGAGAAATCAGTGAGAGCAGTGGGAGTGTGATGATGACAGAGAGTTGAGGAGGTGAGAAAGGCCTACGTCCAAAGCGGCGGACGCAGACATTCCCACTGCCCGCTCTCCTCCTCTTCTCCGTCTCTACGTCCCCCCTCTTCTCCTCTAATCCTCGGCCGCTGAAGACCTCCAGACGCCCTCCTCTCATAATGACACGGCTATCAAACCCAATTGCAGTGGCTCAGACCCAAGGCAGTGCATTAAACCCCTTAGTGTCTGATTGCTTCTCCAGAGTCAAGTGGTTGTGTCCTCCCTGTCATTCCCCTGGCCACCGCCATCGTCGCCCCGGCTGCTTGGAGCTGCTGAGACGAGAGCCCTCACACGGGCCTGGTTAACCCACTCACCCCATTCACAAGTGACCTCATACATGCAATGAGGCAAGGGCCTGCACAAAAAAAAGAGACAAGAGTGCTGACTCTTTGACAGACTGCCAAGATTGTTTTTAGGCAAAATAAATGAAATATGAGAGACTTTTTGGTGATCTTCAGCAATGTCAAAATGACCTGTATGAAGAAAAAATTCCCTGTAGATTTACTATAAGCTGTCCAACTTTCTTTTCATTCTGGGAGCTGTGTGGTCCCCACCAAGTTCAAATAATATTGTTTTTAATATTTTAACAAATACATTCAACAGGGAAATAAAGCACACAGTGAAGTTGCTTACTTTTTTCTGTTTTGTTGACTATTCGCTGATGCTCAAGGAAAAATGACAAAACTCTGTAACAGATTGGATTTCAAAAGCAGCACTTCAATAAAGACTTATTCATGTAAAAGTAAGATTACAGACTTACAAATACAAGTACACAAACTCCACTATCAAACATACAAATATACAAACTCTTATTAGTTACCTCCTCTCATTTTAAAAAAAGTAATCCTAATATTTATTGTTATGGTTTTATTCAGTAATATTAGCCAGGAGTTACTCACCTGAAATCTCTAAATAAAACCCTTGAAGGACTTTCACTTGAAGAATACGCTCATTAAATTCAGGCAGTCCTTTGAGGGTGGTATTTGACTTACTTTCATAAAAATAATGATAAAAAAGTTGGTTCACAACCTAAAATGCTACAGAAAGACACGATTGATAATGTTTAAAGATTAAAGACTTTCTATGTTCTACTAGTTCTGACTATGCACGTTTAAGTTCAACATTTTGATAGCTAGTTTTTGCAGGTTTCATACAGTAGCAGTCTGGAGTGCACATCAAGAGACTAATACGATGTTGTGATGTGATTAGCCTTAATAATGAATGATCAAACTATCATGCGTATTGCAACATCAAAATATTTTTTGACCACTGAAGATACATCAAATTACGTGCAACATAAAACAACCAACAGCAGGTTATCATGTGTGTTCAATATGTAATATTTCTCTGTGAGGGAACACTGCAAGAATCTCTTTCTTTTCTCTCTTATTGGTGGCCAACAAATGATCAAAGCAATTGAGCGCAAAAGCAAAAGACTGAAGACACACTATCAGCAGAATAAAACAAATCTCATATATATATAAAAAAGTTGATATATGAAACATTCAAAAGAGTTGAGACTTCGTGACACAATGAATATTGGCTGAGTTGAAAGTCAGATTTATTTTCAGACTTTTGGTCCGTGGATCTTCACACGTCAAACAGCATTACAGCAGAAATCAGTTCTGAAATACATGAACTTGTGATCTTTTAGATGACGTGAGTTCAAGAAAAGTGTTAGATTGTATTTCTAAACAAAATATCTTTAATGTTATGCATAATTGATTGCTCAGGGTTGGACCTACGCTACAATAATGATTTAGCGAGGGAGCCGTCACCAAACATTGCTGTAGGGATGTTCCTACAGTACAAATGGCAAAGTATCGTCCACGTTGCCTGCACACCTATGGCTGCACTGAAGGGAAAAATAATGGGAATGAAAGAGCAAATATGTGTAAGTATTTGTTTGTCGGTGTGTGTGTGTTCCTGTATGGACGTGTGTACATGTGCATGAGCAGTGTATGTGTGCGTGCCTCCGTGCCGGTGTGTAAGATGGAGTGCAGTGTCGGAGTTTGGGCAGAAGGTGAATAACTACAGTGCTTACAGTGTAATCATGGTTCCTGTCAGCCCTGCTGTGGGAGAGGAGGGGGCGCCCAGCAGACTGAGCTCCTCGGTGATGAAGTACAGGCACCGAGGAGCGCTCTACACCTGGATATTTATTAACACAGGCCTGACAGTAATGAGGCCTGAACAGGTGGGCTGGGACACACATATCAGAGTGAGGAGCATCCGCCAGGAGGCAGTGGGGGAGACGGTGAAGACGAGTGGGAGAAGTTCACCCTGCAGGAACGCAGAGAGCTGAGGCTGCACACCCACTCGTACCTACATACACATCTGACTAGAAACAACCACAAAAAACAACTACTAAATGTTTATTCCTCCTATGCTGCTCCAAAATGTGCATGTTGCACTTGCGGAAAACTACGTGTTTCGTTTGAATTTAATAAATCACCCAAACATTGATTTAAGATTTGAAGACATGTTAGATTGTCCCAATTGGCAATTGGTGTACATACTGTAGAAATGCATTAAGTTGCTTAGTTTTGTGGCACTTTTTTGTGTTGCCAAGCATTCAAATAATTGAAAACAAACTCTGCGAATGAAACAGAATGTGAATACAGTGAGAGGTATAATTTGCAAGCCAACAGCTCCTGTTATAAAACAGTCTATGAATATCTGGAACAGTCTTGTGCTTGGTTTACCCTTTAATTTGACAGGAAAACACCACTGTTCCATTTTTGTTATTTACAGAAAACACCACTTTATTCTTAAGAAAGATACTGCAAAACTACCCTGTTAGCATTTTTTAAGTTTAATGACATGCTTTCAAATTGCCTGCATTTCAGGTGAACACTTGACAAACATAGTTGCCAACAAAAGATGGAGAAACATTCAAAGCAGTGTGAATTAAAGCACTGAATTCTCCTTAAAGTACCCTTGCACATAACCAGAGGTAGACATTAAGAGAAAGTTACAGACATGATAAAGGACATTAAGCTCTCAGTCCGTGCTGTGTGGACTTCAGGATGAACAGCAGAGATGCTAAGAGTGGGAAAGCTGGACAAATCGCCAGTAGTGAGGGACATTTTCCAGACCTCATTAGGGTTAAGGACAGAGTCATAGTGAGGTTAAGGGTGAGGGAGTAGGGTAAGCATGTAGTGATTACAGCTGGGCGATCTGGTGTGTTTGTGTGTCTGTATTCGCCTTGTGCTGCCTCTCTGTACTCCGGTTGTCTTATTAAGACTCTGAGTGAGGCTAATCAGTGCTGTCATCTGACGCTGAACAGATGCACCGAACAAAGAAGAGGAGGAGACCACTGCAGGCCCAAGGTGCATCTGCGGGGGAGGAGAGAGCTGTGCTGCCTGAGCTGATGCTAGCTGATGGCACTCCCTGTCAAGTACCCCTCTCAGAGACTAATGGGTGGAGAAAAGGTAGAGGGTGACTACGTCCAACATTTCATGTCAAATCCACCTTAATAATTCGTCATTGCCAGCTGTGACTGACACAAACTGCAGGTGAGACGGCTTCTCGTGCCCACCCAAAATGGCACATGGGGAAATTCACTTAACTAACGTAGTCGACTCTGGATCGAGTCTGCAGCACTGTGGGTAATCAGAATTTCTGGTGTGTGAATAAAGAGTGAAACATGTGCTTTACAGAGGGGGCACGATTTTGAAAAGGATTAGGGGAAAGGGATGGATGACGGTGCCACGTGAACGCTCCATTATTCTCTGTTGTTATGTCTCTCTTTCACTATCAATTCTGTCTCTTTCTTCCTGTCCTCCTGCTCCTGTGTCTCTTTCTCTAACAGTCTCACTCCCGGTGCCACCCATGGACGGAGAATGAGGAACTCAACTAGGACTGCAGACAGACTTTAAAACCAGAGCAGTGACTATTAACTCATCTCTCCAGTCTTCCTGCTGAGTCTGCTGGGAGCTTGCACTCATTTCCTATGCAGACACTCCTAACAGATGACCTTGGTCTTATCAGGACAGGTTTAGATCTCGCCAAAACCGGCAAGGCGTAATATTACTATTAGATATATTTGTTGGAAAGAGACAAATATCATTGTTCATCTGTCATCGTGTTCAAATTTAGCCTCCATAAACCACACTGCATGGTAGCAGTAATGAGAAGTGGATGATCTCTGCCATCTAAAGACGTACAACAATGGTTTCAGATAAGTCTAATTTCAAAATGTGTGATACAGTAGCTTTTGGTTAATCTACACAGATGTGTATCTACCACGATGGACCATAAGCTTCTTCTGCAAGTGCATGTTCTGGAAGAAAGTCCACTACAAGTGCAATTGTAAAGGCATCCACTCTACATGGATTTAAATGAATACCACACATGTCCTGCTTTACACATCAGTAAAAAAAAGGGGCTTTCTCTTGTGCAACGGGTTCCATTTTTAGCCCTCCAGTCAAACCAGTCACATAAGCATACAATAGGGCTTATTAGCCTATCCCCCACACTGCTGTGCAAGGAGGACAGATCTCCAATCTGAAGAGAACAAGCAGTTGCCTTTAAAGATCCTGTGTCTGAGGCTAATCTGGTAAACTCCCATAAATGCTCCTCAACACCCCAGATGGAGGGAATTAGCAGCCCCAGACAGTGCAGAAAGGCCTTAAGCCTGTGATATACCTCTGAGATTAATTAGTTTCCAACTTTAGATATTATTATAGAATCTTAGGTTGCTACAGAAATTACCATGTCTTCAACTCCATTAGACAGTTTTGTGCCGCGGACCAGGCAGAGAGCCGAGGCGCTTAGCAAGGCTCTGTCTTCCATAATGCATGTTGGCCTCATCCGTACTCTGACAGCACTTAAGAAACCTACAGCCATTTGAGTGACAAAGATCTCATCTATTTTTCAGTTTTGACTCTCACTGTATGAGGGAGGATCTTATGTGCCATAGAGAGATTGTGTGTGTGTGTGTGTGTGTGTGTGTGTGTGTGTGTGTGTGTGTGCACAGGTGTCTGCAAGCGTACGCGAGCGTGCGTGTGTGTGTGAAGGGGCAATTAGAAATATGTTGTTGGACAACAGTCTTGGATTTACTCACAAATCATCTCAACTCGGTGCAAGCTGGAGCGTCTCCGTGTGTGAGTCACAGTTTTAATGAGTTCTTTTCATGCAGTCCTCCGCGGCTTCGCTCGCTGGCGCTGCAGATTCACTATTTTGCTCTTACAAATCTGTGTGTTCGAGTATATGTGTAGGATAAAGCCTCCAGTCGAGGGAAGATGAGGGATGCATTCCACGAGAGGAACTAGTGTACACCTTTAAGAGGAAGAAAACAGACAATCTCCTGCCAGTAAGAAATCTGTATCAAATTATTTTGTGGAAATGACCTGGAGTGGGCAGCTCAGACCTCCATCTCTGTCCGTGTCAGAAAGCTTAGATTCTGAGTCTCCCAATCATCCCCTCTGCTCTCTTTCTCTGAAATGAATTTTAATTGATGTGGTTTAAAAAATATATTATTAAAACCACTCCAGCACTCTATCACCATCCAGATAACATGCAGAATATATTATATATTCATTTTGGTGAACTAAATGTATAAACTAAACATTATTAAACTCATTCTGAAATTCTGAAAACTCATTGTCAACATGTTTTTTGTTGCATCATGTAAAAGCTGGATCTTAGATTTGAATTTGTTGCATGCCAGCTTCCATTAAACATCTTTTGACAGCGCTGCTCAGCATGATAAGTTTCACTCTTACAAAGAGGCGGGGCTAGATAATCCATTAATGTAGCATTAGAGCAAACTTTTAAGCTTCCTCAGACAGGCCATCTCGAGTATTTGGCAACATCTGAGGTGGGCGGCTTCTTATTGCACATTAAGTGCTTTTAGACACAAGTGCAGAGCATGTGGTGAGTGATGCATTAGGAGACAGTCTGTCGAAGATATGTGCTCTCTCATGGATGCCACTTTTATTGATTTCTATAGCCTTTTAATTTAAGGCACTCTCACTTAAGGCTGAGACAAATGTGAGAAGAGGCTGGCTGCATATTCAGCTGTTAATGCTACAATCATGTTCAATTAAAAATGCATGAGGCCACACATTTAACGATAGGTCCCTCGAATCGGCTTGTGTTTTCCCGTCATTAAATAATCAGGATTGGTAAAAAAAATACACAGCATGATGTTAAAATGCTTCTAATGATTAGCAAGCACCTTACATGAAACAGGAAAGTCATGGATCAGTTTGTCAAAGACCACGAATGAGACAAAGCAGGGACAATTAATCCCTCAGAGGCTCCCACTGACAAACCAAGTAGATGCAGCTCATTGCTGAGTGTATGACCTTGCCGAACAGCCTTGAAAGCACAGGTGACCTCTCTGCCGCTTGATAACTTTTCCCTGGCTGCATGTGCTAAGTGAAATTGCTGTTTTCAGCCGTGGAGATGTTAGGCTGCAGGTTGACGGTATGCAGAGAGAAAAGAGGGAGGAGTGCAAGGTAACTCTGTCTGTTGAGCAGACTGAGGAGGGCACCCGGTGTCAAGCTCATTAACCTCGGCAAGGGAAAAGTTAACAATGAGACAGAAGATATGCATGGCACCGGGTCACATCCTGAAGTGCTGCTTCTTGTAAAACCTGAACTCTCACCAACTGACACAGCAGCATCGGCATTTCATATATTAAAGGCCTTTTCCTCTGAAGTGGTGGTATGGCTTTTGAGAGGAGAATGGGGAGTTGCGTATGATACTGTAAGTAGATTTAAATATTCAAAGGCACGGGTGGCTCAGACAGGGCTGATGTGATGGAGTATACATCATTATGCTGCTACCAGGGCCTCTCAGTATATCTTCATTTTTAATGCTTCTCATACAGTCATCTACAATCCTGACCTGTTCAAATAAAGCCTTTGTCCCAGACAGACACAATCAGAGTGATGAGTAAACACATACACTATGTCTATCTTGCCTATTAATCTGGGCACCCAGCTGTGAGGAAGGCTTTGCTGCCGTATCTCCCCTGGTCCACACAGTAGCCTGTTGGTATTGCTGCCCATGTTTGGATTTCATCGAGAGCTCGGGATCGTTTCAATGCAACACAGATCAGAGCACACTGGTGAATGGATTGTGGCTGTTTCTGTGAATATTTTGAAGCTGCACTTCAGCATGACAGTGCTTCTTGCAGATCTGAAATATGTGCAACTTAACTTTTTATTCCAACAGACAATTTTATTCCATGCATGGCGATGGGGCGGTAGATAAAATGAGGCAGCTTAACTCTGTGTCACTGGTGACACAGAGCAGCTCCAACAGAAACATAGGACAAATCACAAAACTGTGTCTTGTGTACTTATTTGGTCAAAATTGTAATTACTTAAAAATTTGACCAGAAATGTAAGTTTGATTTATCTTACTGCCTTGATAGCTCCCCCTACATTAGTGTTCTCGAGACGGCGGCGATTTTGGTTTCCGACTGACAATGTCAGTACTGGTTTGATTTGATTGGCGCAATATCTGTGTGGGGGGCACTAAAAGTAGTTTGTAATATCCTCTAACAACCACACAGGCTGTTTACCAGCTTGGGGGCCAACATTGTTAGCCATTGCTAAGTTTGAGCTGTGATTTGATAGCTCCCTACAGTACTCTGTGACTCCGTGCAGTAGTTACTCTGTGGCGTCATTAGAAAAACTGGGTTGCATACAGAGTGCTACAGGACTATCTGTTGCTGTGTTAGTTTTGACAGTCTGGCAATTTGCCATCATCACAACTGGACCCATGAAAGAGAAACAGCTAATGCTAGCTAGACCCCTACTCACATCTAGAGGGAATCAGTGATAACATTAGCAAGCTAGGCTAAGTAGCTTACTCTTTCCGAGTGGAAAACAGTTAGCCTAGCTTGCTAGCTTCCACCTTCCGAGTGAAGTTACAAACTTAACAGCAAGTTAGGTCTTCCCAAATGTTGAATGTTTTACAGGGACAGACAGCTTAAAATGGATGATTACCAAAACTATGTGGATTTGATGAAAAGCGGGAGAAGGCCAATAACTGCAAATAGTTTCAGTATCATTATAGTTAATATTTCTATAAACAAAAAGTGAGGAGAATTCAAATATCAGTTTTTAATGAAGGATGCAGATTCTGCCCCAGATGTCTTCTTTAAAACCTGAAAAAATCTGAATGGAACATTGATCCACTATTTCCTCAGAGCAACAGTTAGACCTTCACACAAGATTTCTGACAGAGTTGCCTGTCCACATTTTGGGAAAGTTCAGCTGTCACGTGCAGGAAATCTACTATACTGACTGGTACTTCATGGACCATTATTCCAACGTACTATAATTTCATCGCTTCAGCCGGACCACACCCCTTTGGAGGGGATCACTTAACAATGGCCACTAATGGCAGGCCCAGGAAGGGTGATTTAAGTTTTGGGATCTGTCAAAGCACGCTCATAAAAGGAACACCCCTTAATGTGCTTCTTTGCAAAACCAACTTGAAAATCTGATGTGAAAAATGTGTGAATTCAGTGGTAGATATTGGGGTATGTCATGGATATTCTAGTGTTTAGTGGTGTGAACTTATGTGTGGCCTAATATGCTTATGAATTTATGCTTATGAACCTTGATATAACCTGACTTAGATTACTAAAAGAAAAAAAAACAGCAGGTATAAAAAACAGAGCCTGTGAACAGACGTAAGGTCTGTAACTCTGCAGGTGAATATTCCATGACATTTCATCTGCAGTGGTATTAAGGTGTGGGGGGATACTGGCCATGCGAGTGGGGAGCTGGCTGAAGCATGAAATTCATTGTCAAATACTTCCTTCCAGTTTAGGAGAAAAAAACCTGATGTGGGGAAAATAACAGGAAATAAACTTACTTACTGGCATGAATAATGGGAGATTACTATTTTAAAACACACAATATTAAATGCTACAGAGTCTGACAAAAGGCATTTATCTTTTTATCATGACCACTTTGTCATATTAAAATCCATCATGCCATTTTAGATGGCTCAATTCATAGAAAATATAGGTGTATTAATAGAATATAACAGAAATCCTATGTGAAATGCATAAATTGCGAATGGGGCAGTCCGCGGAACGTGCGACAGACCTGTTAATGAAGGGCTCTGATTAGCATTTGTTAAAACTCAGTGAAGTTCTTATGCTAAAGGTCAGACTGCTGTTCTGACATGGGGAGATGAAAACGTTCTACTTTTTGGGGGAATGTCATGATTTGAATTAAGATTGTCAGATTGGCTGTAAGCTCGTATCACAGTGCAGGCGTCTTGTATGACCTTTTCAAGGAATTGTCATTTTCCGCCCCTGTGATGCCACCATGGCTCAGCAGGGGAGAGGCCCCTCTTCTCTCGCCATGTAATTTGTCCTGGGTGTTACCATTCACACTGCACTACTTCCAGCCACTCGCCCAAATGCCTATGTATCTACAGACCAGCAGGCTGTGACTACAGAATAACGAGAATGTAGCTGCTCAGGTTCTACTCTACGCTCTGTGTACAGCAGGAAAGGCCTCTGCTGCGTGCTGCTGTTGGCCTGAGCATCACACACTCACAGCCCTGCATGGCTTCAATGCTGGAGCAACCACTGATCTAAAGCAAATATGATCACAGTTAACGATATTAACTACACTCGCTACAACAACTACACCCATGAGCGATCAAGCACTGAAGCCAGTGGTGGAAAGTTGTGTGTACTTTGCAGTAAACTACTTTTTTTTTACTCACAATGACGTGTGTTCATAACAGACAACATAACATCAAACACAAGCGGTGGCATAAATAATGTGTTGTTTCTATGAAAACCACGTCTCACTTTTGTGTTAGAAACACAGAAAATATAAGGAATTTTCTTCAACATGTTGCCATAATATTATTACAAAATACACAGTAACACAGTGCCATTTATGTATATGGTAAAAAGACATGTAGGTGTAAAATGGGCTAAATTTGATCAAAAGGAAATTTTAGGCATCTGCATCTCGTGGTGCATATTCCTTAATAACATTGTGTATAATGAAGTTACCACAAACTAACACAAATTAAGCATTATCCTATCATAGGAGCACTGGTTGCACTGGACTTAATGATAACTTGGAGGCAACAGGGTATATACACATTGCACAGAAGGTGGTAGGTGGTGGGGGGGTTGGGGCTGGGGGGTGGCGGGGGTCAGTGGGGGCCCAAAACCAAATTTTTGCCCCAGGAACCCCTACCTGGTTATTCCAGCCACGTGCAAAATGATATATACAGTAAGTGAAGGGAAAAAAATATGCTTATCCTAAAAACAAACTATACTAAAAAGTGTGATAATGACAATATCATTACATAAAAAGACATTTAGTGATGCAGGATCATAAGCAAGGAGAAACATGAGGAAATGAGTACACACTCCCAGGACACTGCAACATGGCTGTAAAACATGTTTCAGACCTGTTAACGTTGGCCTTAAAGATTCGTAGGGCTGTTTACAGACTTGGGGGTCCACACATTTAGCCACTGTGACACAACTTCTGAAGTCTGTCTTCTGAGATTTGCACCTACAATGAAGATCATGCTGCATAGCAGCACTATAGCTGATGTGGCACTGCTGCCCTTTCACAGCTAATTGGTCGCTCTGTGCTCATCATCTGGTTATCAGCGGTGATTGGCTGATGGTAAGCTGCGACTGGTCATTCGAGTGTCACTAGCCTGTGTTCCTGTAATTAAAATCTGTCATCCAGAACCACATCCCTCGTCGCCACTAAACCCTTTCGTCAGATGGCAGAGCTCAGATAAACTGCCCTGCAGTTATTTCTCTGATGAAAGAATAGCACAGTTTGTGGTGCAAAGTTTAGGAAACAGAGAGAAAAGGCCTAAGATACTTCCTCAAAATGTCCTAAAGTTGGTCTTACTGTGCCAAGTAAATAAACAAAATGTATATTAACTGTTACATTAATAAACTGATGAAAAAGATATGATCAAAACTGAAAAATCAATGTATTTGACTTACCTGTTTTAAAAATAGATTCATGTGTAGTTAATGGCTGCTGTCTTTACACTGTAACTCTGAAACTTTTAACTGCAACAGTGAAGTGTTTTATCATTGATAGAAAAAGTAGAACTACTGTAGATAATGTAGTGGGAGAGAGGAGGAAGCAAGAGATACTTGATATTTTTAATGATGTTGAACATTTGTTCAGGGCTTTAACTACTGGAGGGCACTCCACTGTTGAGTTCCCACCAGGCTGGCCTTCAGAAACATGGACAACAGAAATCTTTGGAAATTAATTAGAGACAAATCCCTTCTCGCTGCTGAAGTGTGGCATTTAAGACATTGTCCTTGGTGCTCGTATAACACCACCTTTCAGTGTCGACCCCTCTCCTTCCACCGGCTGGATAATGCAGCCTAATCCACATTAGCAATCACTCCAGTCCCTGTTGTGTAGTGGCAGTCCTTCCTAATTGCTTGGCATTATTAGGTACTTTACTTGTAAATTTGAAGAGGAGGAACATCATTCTACTGCATCCAAGCAGCAAATGATCCAATTTGCTTAATTTCCAAGAAACACCACCAGTCTGTTTTTTCCTCACTGCTCCCCCTATTGTTTGTTGAGGGGAATGATAGAGGAGCGCATAAATAGTAGTCAGGGGAGGGTGATGAGAGGTTGTTTTACTCAGTTATTATCTGAAAATAATTTCAGAGATAAGAGGAATCAAATAAATATCCATATAAACAAAAAACAACTGCATATCCACAGACACAGAGCAATGAACAGTAAGTATTTCATCAGACTGAAATCAGCTCAAATGAACTAGTGCCATTGTTAAGAATATCCAAACGAGGCAGACGGAGAGTACCTTTGATCTAATATGACGCCTATCCTTCAGCACTGCAGAGTTGTTTACTAAATTAGAAAATTACATTTATTCATAAATGGCGCGAGGCACATGTGATAGCTAGTGCATCAGCATCAAGGCAGAAATGAGCCCTTCAGACTCACACACTGCTGATTCGCTATTGGTGAAGAATATCAGCTTTAAATACCCAAAATGTAAACATCTGAGTGACCTAATCTGAAACTCAGACACGGGCCTGAGGGGCAGGAGAAGGGAAAATAGTCTCATAATCTGTAACCCACTCATTCTTTATCTATTTACTCTGTGCGTGTCGTCTTCACACGCTCAGACGCAGCAGGGCTTTCTCTTTCCCTCTACCTCAGTGATGCTCTTTTTAAAGTTTTACAGTCGCTGTCTTGGCGTCTGTTTCACTTTCACATTTAAAGAGATTTACTTATGAGTAGTTGACTGCTGGTCTCTCTTTATTTCTCTGTCTGCATTAAGGGGCACATGCAGCCCAATCCAGCTCATCTCTCTCCGCTGCCTGTCAGTCAGCCAGACGGCCAGCGTCCCTGGACTGCATGTGGAGGGAGGAGGGAGGAAGGCAGGCAGGGAGGGAGGGAGGAAAGTCGACGTGGCCCAAGGCATGCCTGTACACACCAAGGGGAACAAGGCAGACATGACAGCCTGATGACACTTGCTTTTGTGTATCATATCATTTTACCAATCATCTGCATTTCATTTTTGTGAGACTCGCTACTCCAACGCAAAGTGTCAAGCCTGTTGGCCTAGTTAGGTTGAGAGTGAAGTTGGCTGGGTAAAAAGCGAGCTGATGAAACCCTCCTGTCCGTGGCCCGCTGACAACCCTGGCACTCCAAATGAAAGTGGAAAGGCAGCCTTATTACAGTACGTTTCATACAACAAATGGGGAAACAAATGTGACTTGATATCCCAGGATGCCCTTTGTTGCTGTTATTACTGCTGTTGTATTGTCAATAATGGTGATGATAATGCCTGGTGTTTTGTTTCAGCGCTCTCTTTTGTTGTCTTTTTGTTGTTCTACCCAAACAGGGTTTGTTGGCAGAAGAGCTGCTGCAGCTGGGAAGAGACACATTTCTCACATTGATGGCTGCGCTCTGTTATTGTGATCCTCTCTTTCTGAATTTAAAAGTTAAGATGCAAAACTCGAGATCCCAAGCTCATCTGTGTTTAAGAATGCGGTAAACAAGAGAGCTGTGGTTCCAGACCTAAAGCAGAAAGTTTAGCTTTAACTCTTGTAATCTTCTAACTTTGCAGCACAAACTACCACTCTGAGCATCTTGTGTATATTAAGTGTATCAAATACTAGACATCGAACACGATGGATCCCTTGTCTTTGCATTATTTATGCTTTTTCTAAACTGGCAACCTCTTTCATGAGGTTTTTTTGGAATTAGCATCAGCCTGCCTGTATTGATTGCATCAATAAGTAAATGGCATTCTGTAGCCCATCCTGATTAAACTTAGTCTCTGGATGTGTCCTTCAGATAAGAACAAAGACTTGCTTTGGATTTAAAATCATTTCTGGGTTAGCTTTTAGTTTTGTGCTCAGATATTTCCTGAGCCAAAACTGATTTAAGTGGCTTAAACATTGATATTTTATATAAATATTGTTAAGTGTTGACACAAATGCACCTTATACTATTATAGATTAGCAATTAGGCCCTCTTCCACTCTTTGTTGCCACTTCTGTCAGTTCTCCACAGAGACAGGAACACTTGGAGACACACATTTAAAAGCTCTTCATGTAAAAACAGTAGGAGAACTCTGTCTGAAAAGTCTAAATACAGAAATGAATAAATAAATACAATAAAATGTGGGCACTGTTCTCATTTTGCAGCTTGGATGCAGCCTTGTCAAACAGCACTTAAAAGCGAGGGAGCTGGTCTTGGGGGAGGTTGAGATGTTTATTCTAATGGATGCCATAATGAATGCTTACGGAGTCAGGCCTTGGCTTCGATAGGGGGCTCTGTGCCAGCATGGTTTTAAAGGAGAGCAGTCACTGCAGCAGCCCTGGGCGCTTGGCACGCCGAGTTCTCCGCAATCTCTCGGCACACACAGAAATGGCAGCAAGGACCTGGAGATAACCACCCGTGAAATCTCTCATCACATGCCTTTGATTACTTGTCCACTATTTACTGTTTTTAAACCCTGAACTTCAAACACAGCAAATAAAACACAATTCCTGTGACATCTCCTTCCTCGTAGGCTCGTGTTTATTGAAGATGTATGTCTGCAAATTGTCCCGATGTTGTGTTGTCGCTCACTTAAGACTCTATGGAAGCTCAAAAAATATGAATCAAATGCTGGATTGTCACCAAATATATAATTCTTACACTGTTTCATGGAATCACTCAAAAACATTTAACCGAGTTTTGAAAACAGGAGCCGCTTTCTGTAGGTTTTTATAAATGTGTGTCTATTTTTCTAGATTAAATAGAGTATGGTGTGCAGAATTTGTATGGTCTACGCATGTGTTTCTGTGTGTGTGTGTGTGTGTGTGTGTGTGTGTGCTTGTGCGTGCCTGCTGGGGGTGAAGACTGAAGCGCTTTATTAAAATGATGAGAGCAAGTTTAATTTGAATCATGCAGTGCCTGTCAGTGGCTTCTCGAATTGCAGGGCTGATGAAATTGCTCTTGCCGTTATTTAAAAGCAGTTGTAATCCATCTGAAAATGCTGTGATATAATCCATTTAATTTCTTATTCCTTGCAGCAATAACATTGAGTAACAAAAATCTATCAAAGCAATGTAGCCTGGTGATTTAGTAATTATCTTTATTTTACATTACTGCAATTCAGCCTGGATTAATTGGAGTCTTATCTGAGCAGAGCGGCAGGTCACTTACCTCAATACACCACAATGTGTTTTTATCTTAATCATCAACCTCCACAAACTCAATTGTGACCCACTGTGCCAAGAAATGATTATGTTCTGATGCATAAAATCAGCAATATACACAGACAAGCATACTGAAACCAAACAGCTATTAAAGAGTCTTTAACTGGTTCCCTCAAAATAAAACTTAAAAGTGGTAAAATAAAAACAAAGCTGCAGTACTGCGATGACCTTGTCAGAAGAGATTACTGGTGAAAAAAACAAAGGCTATGGGAGGAGCAGCAGGATGTATCACATGGTAAGTGTCATGGAGTGATTCCTATTTGGGAGAACTCACCAAGTATCCAGTATTGATCAGCTGTTTAAGTTGGGTTAATGTATGAGCGATGCTCAATGTATTCCCTAATGGGTAAACTGCCTGTAGGCAGTGCACTGGTAATAAGACCTCAGACAGCCACATAACTCAGCCTGTCTCTAAGACCACTCTCTTTTTCCTCCACCTGGGCTATCTGACATCTGATATTAGCGAAATCACCGGCACTCTGGAAAGAGGAAGTAGGGGAATGAAGGAGAGTGCCTTACAAGGCCTATAAAGCTATGGTGGGTGAGGGAGAAGTAATTAGACCTTTATTCACCATGAAGGCACCAAACTGGTTTTATTTATATCATTGTCAACATGTGTGGAGTACAGATTATTAGATTAAAGCAGTGTTTTTGTTTTGGTGTTTTTATGTGGCAGCTCATTTCCATATCTTACATTACTATACATTACATTACCATCCAGGCAGCCATTCGTTTCTGTTCATGTCATTGCGGGATGAAAATTAACTTGCAGTGACTTGAACCTTGTTTGAGACAGTTCATATATTACAGTGAACATTTTATTTTGTTGGTATTTGTTTTACTTTTTTGCTCAAATTACATCAATGTGTTTTGAAAACTCTTCGGCGGTGATGTGATCAACTGCTGGTGGGAACCAACCATATTTTTGAACAGCATTCAAGAGGATCTTACTGAAGACCCTCTTTTTCCATTTCTAATATTTAATTAACTTGTTTATTAAATGAGAAAGCGACATACAATTTCCCCCTTTTTTTTTTAACAATTTATAGTTTTATATTTCATTCACACTCAGCCTCTCCCCTTTTCTCTTGAGTTTTTTTTCTCTGTGATCTTTTTGTTCTTTATATAAATATAATTCATGTGTTATTGGAATGCTGGATATTGTCACATGTTGTAAACGAAAATCATAAAAAGAAATGAACAGCATTTATGAGCTATGTTTTTAGAAGATAAAACCTTTGAAAACCAGCAATAAGCAAACATGGTGAAATAAAAACGATAATGTTAATTTTGTTGCTTCTTACATCACGAAGGTTCAACTCTCAACGGGAAGCTCTGACGTCAAAGACGTGTCTCCCACCAGCACTTGACAGCACCAACCCACAGGAACTTACATTTCAACAACTTCATTACCACACAATGGTAATGCAAGTGGCTGCTTGGACTTAAAATCCATCCAAACACTTATGCTATGGTTTGTCTGTAATGTAAAGTAAAAGGGTTGTAACATAGAAAGACATGGTCCTTTAATGTATGTGTGTGTGTATATGTATCGGCAATAGTCCGTTTGCTGCCTGCCTGCCTGCTGGTGGACAAAACACATAAAGGACTGTCCCCACTGATTAAGATTAATTGATTCCTTCACATTTGGATTCAGTTCAGAGAACCAGAGAAATTGATTGTTTTGACAGTGGCGTGGCTCTCACACATGCACACCCAAAATCACACACAATACTTAAACATGTATGGTATGTACAGTTAATCGCAGTGAGTTAATCGCCACGAACGTAATGATTATGAGGAATCACCTGGGCCGTCAATCTCAAAACACACATTTCAGGACCTCATAAAAACAACTTTTATAACACTTGTGCTCTTTAAATCACTTACGCCATGCTAACGGCAGCGCTGTCTTCTCGGAAAACATTTTTCCCATCGCGAGAAATAAATACATCACAGGCGGCAGGTAGAAAAATCATTATTTTTTATTTGAATTTACCTTGCCCGTAGGTACAAGTGTATTGATGCCATAGCAGAACACACACAACAGGCCAAAATAGAAACATGTAAACCCTTGGCTGTGGTGGGACTTCATGATGGCCTTTTCATGTATTTTGATCATACCCTCTGCACTCCCGGAAAGCCTCTCACATGTTCCGCGGCATAAGTGCTCATGTCTAATACCCTCAGAGGACGTTTTGGTCTGTCTCTATGAGTCTAATTTACGGATATCTGCATGAATTGGGAGGGCCTGCGGCCAACCATCTCATGTCTTTTTAAGGGAGGGGGTGGGTTGTTGCGTTAGTAGGCCCTTTCGGGACAGGAGCAGCATTTCAGATAAGATCGGCTGTGGGAAGTGGTGAGCCGGGCCGTTTGTTCTCGTTGGCCATCTCTCATGTTGCACCACTGATTGGGAGGAAAGCTAAAATTGCTTTCACCGGGGCTCACTCCAGCAGTAGGCAATGATAACTAACAATGCCCTCGGGACCTAGTTAAAGCTGCATCACACGCGCTGAAAAAACCACTTTAATGTGGCAGCATTAGGAAGCTGTCAGTTGGGTTGGTGGGGAAAACAGATTCCAACTCATCGTGGAGTTTTGAAAACATTTGTTATCCTCACTTCAAAAACGCATATAATCAAGCAGGGATTTTTAATTTCATTTCACACAGTTTACCATGAAGAAAAAAAAGAAAAGGTTTAAAGATCATAAAAGCGAGGATACAGAACAGAAAATTACCATGCTTCCGCTCTCGTCTCAAACCCTCTGCTACCTCGCTCAGTCATGGGAATCACAGAGCTCTTCTCAGACACAGAAATGCAGCAGGTTGCGAGTTTCTCTTGTTTTACTCGGTTATGATTCAGGTACTGTTCAGTGGATGTATTTTGTAGTCTTTACAATATTGACCCATATGTGCAATTTCTCTAAGTGCTACTTAAAATTAGTGCTACTTATAGCTGCTGCTAATTACACTAAGTCTTTCCTTGTCAACTGTAAAGCAGAAAAACAATATAAATTGTCCTCTTTTTGAAGCTCGATATGATGGAGCTGTTTTTCAAACACCACTTTCACTAAAAGGATAAGGTCTCAGTTTGAGAGTAAGAGGTTGATCTAAACTGATTTACTTCATAAAAAAATATTGTTTTATCACATTTTATCATTTTTATTTATGCTGTTTGAGAAAAAAGATATGTAATATTTAAAGAATTAAGTCCCAAAACACAGCTAATCCTTTTTGAACTGTGCTAATGCTGAAGTGCTGGACCAGGGAACCACAACAACTTATTCACAACTGATTAATGTCCCCATCGGTTTGTATGGTAGAGAAAGAGTGAGAAAGAAAACTGAGAAAATGCAAGCAAATGGAGAAACCATATCGGCCAATTTAACCAATTACAGCACGGATTTATGTTAACCTCCATATGCATTTTCTTAATTTGTGTTGATAGTGTTTCCTGTAGGCTACTACATCCTCCCAGGCATGAAACTAACAATCACACACATCATCTACTCTAACAACATATTACACATTACTGTATAATAAAAGGTACCATAGCGTTTCTTTTACTTGATGAATTATAATATAATTTAAGTTGTTACAAAAGGTTTAAGAACTTTCTCGCCTGATGATTTGAGCAGCATAAATTGAGACATGTAAGAGTCACTTTTAAATGTTTGTGACGTTCTTATATAAAGGATGAGTGTACATCTTTTGAAGAAAAAAAAACCCAAACAAAAAAAACACTCTTCAGTCAGCTGCTCAGTATCTCGCACCAAGCTCAACTAAACTAAATGACTGTCAGCTAACGTGTGATAAAGAGTTCACACAAACAAGACTAACTTTGATATATGTGCAATTTAGAGTTAATTCCTAATGCCAGGCTGTCAGAACTCAAATACGGTACATCATTACTGACCTTTAATCTGGTACAGTATTTCTTATCTTTTCTGCTATCATGTGACTTTTGCAGGCTCTAGAAATTCTCCTCAAGAGTTTAAGATTGATAACTGCATGAAAAGCCATCAGTATGTGTTTTCTTTCACTTGAATTTCGGTCTTCAAGATGAAATTAAAAACAATTCTAGCTTTTTTCTATTACTTTTTATCCTCAGTTGCAGTAACATTATTGGGACATTATTGCTCTTCCCAAAATAAAAGCTATGTAAACAATATACAGTACAGCAAAAAAGATCCACATTTGCAATGGACATTTGATCAAAGATTTAAGGTCTAGCACCATCCATCAAACAGTGGTTAGCTGAAGTGGCTATTGTGCTGTTTGAACTCATTTTTTCCTTTGGATATGAGCCAAATAAAAAAAAACAATCTAATTCAAATGAACTGCTAATTACATAACAAAGAGTATAAACTGTATAATGACCAATGGACCCACTATTTGTGTTTAAAAACACATTTTTTGCAAAAAAAAAGAAAAAAGAAAAAGGGTCAGATAAGGTTGAATTAATGTTTTATCACTGAAAAAGATAACATTAGCCACTTATATGATTTCATTATTATCTACAGTATATTACACTGTACTATACTGCTGAAACAGGCAGATAAGAGTGTGAGAAGTTGTTTCGGCCAGTAAATCTGAGTAAATCTTTGCACTTTGGTTTAATGCTGAAAATACACAGTATTCCAGTCTGTCACCTTTGGAGAACTTGGTCCTTCAGCAGCTTGGCAGTCGATGTAAAGTGGTAACACCTGGTTCATAGTGTTATTGTAACCCTCAGCTCACACGATTCATGATAAGTTGTGCTGTTTAGCTTCTCCCACCTCACCAGGTAATTTCCGAATCAAAAAGTCTGGTGATATGCTAATTCTCTGTTTTGCAAAATGATAGTTATCTCTGAGACATGCCTCTGTAAACCAATTAAAAAGAAACATGCAGGCTGTAAATGTAGTCACTATAAATCTCATCACTCTCTTTAACAGTGAGTATAATTAAAATAAAAAACACATTCTAAATCCTTTAACAACATGCTGCCAGCAGGTTTGAGGGAGAAGAGAATTATAATGTGTATTAAACGTGTTTACTTTTTCTTCTTTGGAAAGAAAATGTCAAAAACAAGGTATACATAACATGTAGTATCCATGCACACACTGCACACTGGCATAACTCTAGTCACTCAACAAAAGACACCCTATCTTTACTTAATGCCTTCTCTTCCATTTGACAATGCTCTCTGAGTGTCCAAGAGGTGTTCTTATCCATTTAATATATGCTCACAGTGTATCCTGTCAAATATAGATTTGAATCAATAGCACTCTGGAGTGGCTCGTTAAACTTAAATCGGCTTGGAAGTGGTGCATGCCTGCCTCACAGCTGCTGTCATTAACCACTGCCTTGCAGATTATTGGAGAAACGTCCTTGTGTGAGCAGATTCACCAGTTTACCTGAGGACTGTCGGTTGGAACTCCAATGTAAGATGAACTAGCACTGAGGTACAAACAGCTCATACCCACACCCTCTTAAAGCAATACTCAACCCAAGATCTATCCATGAGTGTCAAACGTGCCCCCAAGTACGCTTAAAAAGTGGCTCTAGAAAGTCTGCAGTTTTGACCTTCACAGAGCACTGTGGCTGCAGTCCGCTTGAATTCATATCAGTTACCATGAATTCCCATAGTGACCAGTTTTCATGGTGGAAAAACTTCTCAAACCACTTCTGCAGTATAATCTACTTCTCTCGCTGTCCATCCGTGTGCTCAGTATGTTCCAAACCGTTATCGTTTCACCAAGTTATGGCTAAACATACTCTCTCATTCTTCACACTCAACCCGGTTGAGATTTCAAATAGGTGCACATTGTTTTGTGCACGTTAGAGGGCTCTTGCTCTTTCATCAGGCCCAACACTCAAACAGTTACTTCCTCAATAAATAAAACACTGGACTCAAGACAGCCCGTGTTGACCGATGTCAAGGGAGAGAAGCAGGTATCGCACAAAGACAAAGGTGCATATTGGTTTAGAGGCCTTTGAGAATTATGATTCAAAGACAAGTAATTAGCTTCTTTTCGACAGGTAATGAGCTAGCTGATAAGAAATTCAGTGGCTGTTAATTATCCTTACTGCTATCCCTGTGTGCGTATATATTGTTTGAAAAGGAAATGTTCTTATTCAGGTCTACTAGTCACTGAGACGGTGATGTCATTAACCCGACTCCGGATGCTCTGCCATCGTTGTTTTAGGGCTGTCACTTTTTATTCTATATCTGAACTTTTGCTCGGACGTGGGAACTGTAATGACCTGTTCGAATTCAAAATTTACAGTCTATAGAGAGCCAAAATGAAACTGGAACTTGCAGGTTATTTTCCAGAAGTAAGAAAACACTCACTAAAAATAAAAAGTCAGCCTTGGAACAGAGCCTTTCTCTACAGCATGTCGTGTGGCTGGCTTCGTATGTTTAGATAAGGATGGTAGTTTTTTGAAGAAAAAAGATCTAAAACCATTGTTTATTCAGTAGTTGTGTTTTTAGCAGGCTTTAATAAACACCATTTCCCATAAGCCCAAGACGTTCACAGGCAAAACATCAGAGCTTGACAGAATCTGTGAAAATAACGCTGTTTGCTGACTTTGTAAAAAGCAGCTGCCTTACTCTACAACAACAACAAATCAGCTAACGTGCTGATTTGTAGTCATTAAGCTAAAACATACAAAACCACCAGTATGGTCCTTTAAAACATTTCATCTTGTGGTTCTCTTGACTGGCCTATATGGCTTAAATCCTCCCAGAAGTGTCTCGTGTGTGTGTTCTCTGTTTTTCAACTGCATGATTAAATAAAAATACTGAGATGTAAGTGATTCATCCACTCTCCTGTAAAGAGTCTAGCTCATTGCACAGCCACGCCTTGTGAGAAAGGGTTAACTGCGACAGCAACAATAATGAGAGCGCAGTGAGACGTGTGAAGTAATTAGTCAGTCTGCTCTCCAATATTTACCCAGTTAATTATTTGTGAGTATTACTCTTGTCTTCCCTTCAGATGGCTGCCTGTGTTGTTTTTTCCACACCATTTGTCACTGTCCACCTCTTGTGGGTTCTCGTCCCCTCTTCCTGTCGTTTTTCTTTTTTTTTCTTTCTTCTGTAATGGCAGGAGAGTGGCATTTTGGTGAACCCTTGCCAGTGGAGGTGTTAGACCGCTGTCCCTGGTTGTGCGAGGTCAACTATGATTATTTATTCATCTGTCTGTTTGTCTAATGTTAGTAGCAAAATGTGAAAATGGTTGCTAACTTTCCAGAGTGGTGCACACCATAGAAAGGTCAGATAGCCAAGTGATGAAGGGGAGGACTCGGCTACAGTAAACCTTACCTTCATGCTTCTTGAGAATTATAGAAACACATTTATAGAAATATATTTGAGCGTGAAACTTCATCTTAAACGCAGTACCACCGGTGTAGGGGTGGGTGGATCGTGTCAATATTACAACCTTACAACAAACCCTAAGGAATAGTTCAACATTTTGGGAAACACACTTATTCGCTTTTTTTGCCGAGAATTAGATGAGAAGATCAATACCACTCTCGTGTCTGAATGAAGCTATAGCCAACAGCCAGTTAGCTTACTTTAGCACAAACACTGGAAACAGCTAGCCTGGCTCTATCTAAAGGTAAAAAATTCACCTACCAGCACCTCTAAAATTCAATAATTAACACACTACATCTTGTTTGTTTCCTCTGTACACAAACCATAACGTAAAATCGACACCTTGTGGTTTTAACAGATATAAGCCGGACTATTTCTTGGCCCAGATCGGTGACTTCCTGGAGTCTTGTCGTCACCATGAGATTGCCAAGCACCTAGCGGAGACTCCAGGTAGGCAGATTTTATTACCTTTGGACGGAACCAGGCTAACAGTTTCCCCCTGTTTCTAGTGTTTGTGCTAAGTTAAGCTAACTGGCTGCTTGCTGTAACCTTATATTTAATGGACAAGATAGATAATAAGCTAATACTTCCCAAAATTTCGAACTATTCCTTTAACTTCAGAAAAGTAAGATTGTCCACCAGCCACTATAAGTGACCTGAATGGATGCAGAGCGAGGCTGAAGGAAATCTATTATCACTGTCATTGTTTAATTAATGTTTCACATGGGGAGGAAATATGTCTCTGACCAATATGTGTGGGGGAGGGGTCAAAGAAGAGGGGATGGGGTGGGCTTGGTTGGTTGAAAGGAAGACAAAACAGTAATTATTTCATTATGGCATGACAGCAATAATATTAAAGTAGTGCAGTGTGCAGTGCGCCTATCTGTGGAACAAATGAGCTCTCCCTCAGGAGAGCAGACTGCAACACTGAGCCTAAGGTAGGGTTTGCATTGCTGTCTTTCTTTCTTTCTTTCTCTCTCACACACACTTTCTTTCCCCTTTGTCAGCTACTGTTTTAATATTCTCATTCATAGCACATGCAATTATTTTTAAAATAAATTTAGCCCAGATAAAAAAAAAAAAAAAAAAAAAAATTGGGCCTCTTGGGTGACGCAAATGACTTCCTTGTTTTTATTAGAAGACAAGGTGTTTATTAGGGGCCTTGTTGGCTTATTGCAGGAGGTTTCTGAGTTTGAGTAATTGTCCAATTAGGTGTAATTTCAGGATTGGTGCTAACCCAGGCGATTGTGCTGTAAGAGGAAGACTACCACCGGGACACACATTAATGAATCCCACTGAGACCTGTCTACCTTTAAGAAAGAGAGACTGTGTCTGCTTCTGTTTCGCCTTCCCAAATCTTTTTAACGAGGCATTATAACTGGGATTTACAATTGAGACAAGGCACCACTCCTCCCTCCCCCACTTCATTGTTCCTTATTCTTCACCGTCTGTGCACTGGGTTACAAAAATAATTTATCATTCATGTTATTTCAGTTCTCTGAGCAATTGCCTCTTATTCAAACAGAAAGGTTACCTTAATTGTTATGTAGCTCAGCTATTTATTCCCTGGCATAAAAATGCATGTTTGCTGCTTCATGGAAAGGTCACTCATTACAACCCAAATAACTTTTTCTCTGTTGGTCTCTCTGGTGGTCTGTTGGTTGGCTACTTCACACTGGGAGATGGAACAAGGTTTTCAGAGAGGGCTCCAGAGGATTACAGTTGTCGCCCCCTATCTGATGTGGCGAACTGCCTTTCCCTCTCTTGGTCTCACTTTCGTAGCATGTCATTCTCTTTTTACTCCTTAAAAGAATAGTTCAACATTTTGGTAAATACACTTATTCACTTTCTTACCGAGACTTAGATGAGAGGATCGATACCACTCTTATGTGTGTCTGTTAAATATGAAGCTACAGCCAGGAGACAGAGCTTAGCTTAGCATAAAGACTAAAAGCAGGGGGAAACAGCTAGCCTGGCTCTGTCAAAAGCTAAAAACAATCTGCTTACCAGCATCGCTAAAGCTCACTAATCAACACGTTATATCTCAGTTGTTTAGTCTGTACAAAAAACGTTAATTTGTGTTTTTTTATGGGAGGTAATGTGCTGTAACTATTCCTTTTCCCGGCCAGTTACTTTTACACTTTTTTAACAAATCAAACAAACAAGATATAACATGTTAATGTGCTTGAGCGGAACTAGTAGGCGGATTTTGTTACCTTTGTACAGAAACAGGCTAGCTGTTTCCCCCTGCTTCTCGGGGTGTTCAGTACATGTACGAACAAATCTTTATAAACAGATTTTCAAAGTGAACTGACTTTACTGAATCACCATTGTCACTGACCGAATCAGTAGCGTTTAGCAGTGGAGGGAGGGGAGGTTGAGAGGGAACTGAACTGAGCAAAGTGATTTGTGATTTCCATCCCTATCTGCTTCCAGTCTTTATGCTAAGCTAAGCTAACCAGCTGCTGGCTCTAGCTCCTTATTCAGCGTACAAGCACGACTGTGGTCTCGATCTTCTCATCTAACTATTGGCAATATAGTGAATAAGCGTATTTCCCAAAAAGTGGAACTATTCCTTTCACCAAAACCATGACCTTTCCCTAATTTTAACCAAGTGCCTTGAGTAGCCAAAATAATTATAAAAGCATTAATCATGCTTTAGTTGCCAGGATTGGCCATTGTGGGGAAAACAAACGAAATACATTGACGGTTTCTGTATGAAGAGACTGTGTTGGCAGGGAATGTTGATAACATGAGAAAATGAAAATATAATCCAGGCGGCATTACATTTTCTATAAAATACATTTTTGGAGACAGTGTTGGATCAAATGTACAGAAACCGAACGAGACAGAGAAAGAAAAAAGGCAGAGGAAAAGGAGGACAGGATTAGGCTGAGAACTGGGAGGACCTGTGAAAGACACATAGAAACTGAAATATTAATAAGGGTGAGGGCTGTGATGTTTAAACTCTCGGACAACATCCTCCTGCATGTGTTCGCAGGCCTGCTCTTTGTGGACAAATAATAGGTGTTGGGCTGGTTTAAAAAATTCAACACACTGCATTATGTACAAAGGTCTGGCAGGGAAGCACAAGGAATAGGAAGGTGACTCTATCAAAGTAGGCCTGGCCTTCACAACATGCCCACACTTGCTCCCTGTACGACTCTGTTGTAGCATCTTTATGGGTGTAATGCTCCAGTAGGACACGGGGTAGAAATGAAGGGAGAACTACACACAGCAAGAGTCTTCATTACCCCAGAGCTCAGTGCAACAGACATGGCCTCACACCACCTGACCCACAGGCTTATAGTGCCCAAGACCCCAGAATGGACATCATGCAGGCCCACTTGCTTTCAGCCAGCGGTGAGATAAAGCACTAAGCTGTGCATATGAATGCCAGCAGCATCAGGAGAAATGTGTCTGAAGCTCCCATCTAGTTTGGGTTCACGTCAAGGTTGCATTACACCCACCCACCTGCCCGCCACCAACACCAACACCAACACCACCCTCTCTCTTCTCTCTGTCTCTGCTTCATCCCTTCTCACATTAGAGCCTCTCGCAGTCTCACCACAACCACTGACACCACCACGAGCACATCACATCCTTGCAGCAGCTACCCACTGCTCATCTTCACACTAAACCTTGTCCTTTTTTCAGGCTTACGTTTCAACACTCCCTCAGAAATAAGCCATTTCAAAAAGATTCATGAGCAGCTGGAGCCGCCATGCTGTATAACTGCAGCCATCACAGGCTTCTTCGCTGATACAGGCTGACGTCTCAAAAGGCTCCGGGATTCAAAACAAAATCAGGTTTCCTGATCCAGCGACAAACTGAGCTATTGGGAAGGCGCTTTTGCTAAGACTCTTTGTGACATGATGATTGGGAGACAGGCTCAAATTCCCTATGAATATGGATGCAACTGTTTATGCCTCTAGGAGAAAAAAAAATCAAGTACATACTTGACTGGTAAATATTTGTAAAAATCTTGGAATGCTTTTGGCAAGGTAGGCTATATATCTGTTTTGTTAGGGATAGATTATTTCTTTGCAGTGTGTGGGCTTGGACTGTCAGTTCATACTATCTTAAAAAGGATTATCTGATGCACCTAGGTCTGATTTCAATTTGAATAGGTGTGAATTTATTTTGCAGTGCTCAATATCACACACAAATAAGTCCCCTATAATCCAATTCCACCCCCACCAGAAAAAAAAGGATGAAATAAGAATCTCATTATACTGTCCTGCTTTATGTCGGCTTGTTCCCTCACAAACAATCTTCTGAATTCAATATCAGACTGTTTACTCGAAGCTCTTGAATGGACAGAAATGTAAGTGATGACAGGTGATATTTTTCTAATTTCATAAAATTCAGGTACAGAAATTCATCCCCAAGCATTAACTCATTTTGAAATACGTGCACCCCATGTCTTATTTACTGCCCCCGCGACACTGAATTCCTAGTGATTGAATGTGGTGGTATGAAATTAGATTGCATTGTGTGTCTCTGGCTAATAATTCCAGATGGAATAGCTCCTCACTCTGCTTGACATGATGCACCCAGAGAGAAATATGGAGGCAGAGAGGGAAAGTTAAGGTTGCTTAGGTTCATTCGGAGGCCTTAGAAGCACAATGAATCAAGCTTCACTAAACCTTGGGAGTGGTGAGGACCTGTGTAATTTGCTCCGAGAAGTGTTCTCTGAGGAGGTGTGTGGTGCTTCTGGACCCAGGAAGAGGCCTGCCCTCTTCTGTGAGTATGGTGTGATGTGATGATAAGATGAGGTGTCCTGTTTAAGAGCTTGATTAATGGCGGAGGAAGAGATGGCCTCTCAGCACAGATACTGTTTGGCTTTACTGAAGCACACTCCTGCTCAGGCAGGGGAGCACTCCTGGGGTGCTCCACTTCATCCTTGCCCAAACCCCAAATTACCAACAGCACCGTCGCCACAACTCATCTTTACTTAAGGCATAATGGCAAAGATCACGATCAATTTTCACAAGTCCATTGGAGCAGGCTCCTTCATTATGTTTAAAAACCATTCACACTGATTGATCCACGATGAGTGCATGGTATTGATAAATAATTAAAAAGCTCTCAGTTTAATTTGGGGGTAAGTAGAGGATGGAGAGTGTGGGGTGGGGGTCGGGGTTGGGGTTGTGTCAGGCCAGTGGGCTCTTAGTTGTTGTAATGAAGCCTGGCCCCCTGCTGTGGCACAGCCAGCCACAGCTCCCTGTCTGCCTCCATACTTTGTCCCAGTGGACGCACAACCAGCTGGATTCGTCTGCCATATTTGCAGCAATCAATGCAATCCGGCTTGAAAGAAAATCAATAAGATGTGTCCACTTATGCCTCAGAGTGTAGGAGAAGATCTTTTGCTGGGGCAAAGCTGCAAAACCAACACACAAGATTTCATAAAATGTTCTGTGACATTTTTTTTGTTTTTAATTTAAGGCATACATCTCACATTGAAACATAATAATCTTATGATACAGTCCACTAAAGGCTTCAAAGAGAGGATTTCTACACATATTCTGTGGAGGACAATACAACAATGAAGAGGGTTGTTGACAGTCGCTTCCAGCTATTAGTGGAGATGATATTCTGACAGAGACCAGAAAAACAAAAAAAACAAAAAACAACAACTACTTGTTCACCTACAAGTTGGGGTTGTCTACTTTCATAGGTGACTTAGGTCTGTGCTAGGTGAACATCGTCATGCACTCTTGGCCTGACAGAGACTTAAGGATCAATTTAGGCCAGTTTAAAGGCCATTTTCCATCAGGGAAGGAGGTCTGCTGGACTGTTTTGGGGAGGGGACTGTGTTGACAAAAGCGGTTCAGAGAAACATGCACACACAGTGTTATGTTTGAAGGTATCAGAATGTATTAGGCTTTTTTGGAGAAGTGTGTGTGAAAGCCTGGAGAGGAGAAGGTGTTGTCCTATACTCTGGGGTTCATCAGCTCATGGGTTGTTTTTTTTTAATGCTCAACCCTCCAAATCCTCCGCCCCCTGCTATTGCCACCTGGCTAAACCAGTTAACACCGCAGGCTTGAGGTCATGGCTCAGCGACCCTGGTGCAGACAGCTCCTAGAGGTGTGATATGAGGCCTCTGGTGGTGTCTGTCCCACAGCCTCACCCACTGCTGAATATCACTACATGCCAGTCATGGACTCACACCTCGACTGAAGAGCATGATGACTGTAAATCTGAAACAAAGCAAGGTCAACTCTGACACAGACAGATGGACACTCATATGCACAAACACAAACTGACAGGCGCACACAGCTAAACTGGGTAACTGAACACACTCTTTCTGTGTCAGAGGTGGTGTGTGCGTGTGTGTGTGTGTGTGAGGTCCTGGAGTTGTCATTTGCTGCCTTTCTGTAACCCAAAAACAGCAGAAAAAAAAGAATATTATGCTGTGTCACACTTTTTAGTGCTGATATCCGTCTAATTGATGACTTTGTGCCACATCAATCCATTATGCATAATTTAACATGGATCAAGTCCCACATTAACATAATCACCCATTGGATATTCTGCATAGTGTGACACGCAAGTGAGGAGCAGAACCCCAGCCTGAGAAAAAGTGACAGGGGAGATGCACCCTGCATGAGTTGGCAA
This sequence comes from Macquaria ambigua, assembly GCA_008360985.2. NCBI lineage: Eukaryota > Metazoa > Chordata > Actinopteri > Centrarchiformes > Percichthyidae > Macquaria > Macquaria ambigua. The sequence goes on along the minus strand of VMKM01000004.1, from coordinate 999,144 downwards.
ACATACCCACACTTTCCTTCAAACACACACTGACACACACACACACACACACACACACACACACACACACACACAGTATAGGCTGGGATGGGGCTGATGTTAAGATGTCAGATCCTTATTCGCTTTAAGCGAATAGTGGGAGTCCAGTCTGAGCATTTTGTGTTTATGCAGAGCCAAATTTGAATAAACAGCCACACACACACACACACACACACACACACACACACACACACACACACACACTCACACACACACAGTGAACAGCTTGGAGAGTGAGGGGTGTAGAGCCGCCTGCTTAGACGCTGCCGTTTGCAATCACTAAGCAGCTTTAGTGTCTCCTACCACAGTCCTGATTTAAAATTCATAAATGCTAATCCTTCATAATTTACAGTTTAAAAAGCAGCCCTGCTCACAGGCCCTGTGGCCACAGCTCTGTCAGAGTAATTATACCAAGGAGCTGGGAATGGACTACTAGCAGAGACTTTCAACAGTCAAGGAAATCCCCCTCACTGGCACCAGACCCAATTACTCCAAATACCTAAACAGATTAGCAAGTCATTTTCCAGTTCAATCTGGACATAGGTGCCAAATCGGTGTTATACTTTAGTCAGGTGGGTAAATAGCATTAAAGTTGGGACATGCCTGTTTCTTATTAAGTGGACGGTATGCCAAGTAATTTTATTAGCCATTTCATTTAATTTGTGGCCCCAGCGATTGTCTTTTACAAGGTTACTTGGCTCTCTCTATTCCTCTGGTGTCAGGGGGTGATTTGCTGCCCTCTCTCTGTTCACTGACATTGCAGTGTGCATGTGTATATACTGTATATGTGTGTGTGTGTCTGTGTGTGTGTGAGAACGTTACTGATGAATGGATGCCTCTATTTGGGGAGGTGCCAGTTTTTAAACCAAATTTTTTGTCCTTGCGGGGACAAAATACATTAGTTTAGATGTAGATTATCTGTGATTCTTTCATCCAAGGTCGCTAATAGAAAGCCATTATCAAAATGGTCTGATTTCACTGTAATGGTCCACAATGACACCAGAAAACCATTGAAGGTCCTGTGAAAGGGCCCTGCTTTACACGTAGAAGCTCTCAGTGCAAAATGGCTCACCATCCTTTTAAATGCATAATTAAGTAGCTATCTCAAATATTGATTCATCTCTCATCCTGACGTGCTGTATGATGGTGAAGGAGTATAGGCATATGTAAGAGAAAGGGATGTTAAGCCATTTGTGATTACAATGTTCAACAACCCAGCAGATGACGTGTTTTTCATCAGTGCAGAGTGATACACAATCAAGTATTTAATTTTACATGACTTCCACCGTTTGGGGTCCAAAAGACTCTATAAGGTATCAAATGCACGAGAGTAAAAGCTGTGCGATGTATTTAAGCATGAATGCCAAAAGCAATATGGAAACTGTAGAAGTTGTGGGACAGACTTCTGTCAAATAAAATAAAAAAGTGCTCAGATGTTTAATTGATGACCAAATATCTTATATGTTACACATGAGTCAGCTATGTAAGTGCATATTAGGGCTTCAACTAATCATTATTTTCATTATCAGTTAACCTTCCTGTTATTTTCTACATTAATCGATTCATTCTTTTTTCCATAAAATGTCAGAAAATAGTGACAAATGCCCATTATAATTTCCCAGGGACTAAGGTGATGTATTCAAATTGTTTTTGTTTTTTTCGGAACAACAGTGCAAAACCCACTTCCTAAGCCCATCAGCTTCCAAATTATTTGTTAAATTGTCATCAGAACTAGAGTGGTCTATATATGAAAAAAACATCATTCATTTTACACCACAAAGACTTCAAAAAGGACACAGTAACTATTTTGTCTTTATACCTGTCTGATATTTCTCTGTCCTATCAGAAACGGCCACAACCCCAGATGATGCCTGAGCACTATATCACAGTGACTCTCATCTCTAAGTGAAAGAAATCAGGATTCTATTAGAGCAGATTAGGAAGACTGCACTGGACATCATGTCACAAATCCCAAGATTTAAAGTTTCTCCGTCTTTTCTCTGTAACCATCAGCCACAAGGAGCGACTCGCCCAACACTCAGATGTCTCTTCCCTTTCTTTTTCACAGAAGATCTGCAGAAGCCTATTGCCACTGTATACTGATGCCTGCATGTGTGACTGATACTACTGTATTAAGCTTTATACAAACACACATCAGTCACCAGCTATACTCCTCACTACTTTTGCAATAGTTTACAGACACACTTATAAGATCATATCTTCTTGCAGCAAATAACTCAATTTATTTCACACATTGCATTGATAATATGTGCTGTTTGAATGTGAGACGAATACTAAAATTATACACCAGAGACAGACAATAGAGCTAGCCTAATATTAGAAGAAATTACTCCTCTTGCACCCTTATTTTGTTTCACAGCAAACTGCATATTACATTATTATAATTAGCTATTTGTTTTCTTGAGCAGAGGGCTGTCTCAAAGAGTGGGATTAGTGCATCAGTGATCTAACTTTATGTCTTTTGATCTCGATTTTACCCAGGGTGGCTCACCATGGTAACGGATGCTGCATGGCTAACCTGCAGGTTCATTTTAGGATGGCGGATTTAACTTTAAGGCCCGCTACTACGCAACAAAAAGGGAATCAGTTAAAGCTGCTCTAATCAATATGTTTATATTAACAATGGATGGAATTACTATTTATAATGAGGAAGGGGTCGCTCATAGTGATTAACCCACAGAGAATTATCACCCGACTGCAGTTCCCCTCAGCATCAGCCCAGCACCCAACGGCAGACAGACGAAGTCAGCGACTAGCTGGTTTTTGACTTGGATTAGATTTGATTTCACTTTGTTAGATTTCTCTGAAATGTGTCTGGCATCACAAGGCGTGCACTGTTTCATATAAAGCAACATTTATCCAGACAACAGAACAAACGTTACAAAACAAATATATAAAACCTGCCATTTTGATTAAACAGCTGCAGTGCACACAGTTTCATTGCCTGCTTTCACATTCAGTGCTTAACCTACGCAGGTACACAGGTCTTAAAAAGAGAAAAGCACATCAGCTGGATGCAATGCACCAGAACCCAGTGTGACATGACTCCTGGCCTACTGAGGACCCAGACTCTGATTTACGGTTTGACTGTTCAGTGTCTGTTCAGTGTTACCTGTGGGACATAGCATGGTGAACATAGCATAGCATTTAGCAGCTAAAGACTGATATCTCTCACTGGAGTTGGTGGAGAACAAAACATGGCTAAAAAGAGAGTGAATATTGGACTTGAGTCCAAATTAATGATAATGTTCCTCGTGTCTGCTGTATAGGCAACTTACTGCTAACACATTAGCCAACAACTTTATAAGGTGATAATATGTATAATATGTCAATGTTGTGTTTACAGCTGCCCCCAAGTGGACAAAAAAAATCTAATATTGCAGGTCTAAGTGAAAAACAATAAACAGAATGATAGTTACTTGTTGTAAAGCTAGTTCTATGATAACAGGCAGACCCCTCTGAAGTGGCTCTTTCTTCATAACCAAACAGCAGGTTGACCATATTATCAATCAAAAAATACTGTTGATCTGAATTATATTAGAATTCTTGACAGTAATTGGTTCAGTATAACCTATTGCATGCATCTTTTTACAGCCTCATAGTAAAAACACTTTGTTTTATCAATGAAAATTATGCCCAAGGTTCCCTAATGATGTGCAGTGATAAGCAGTTTGCTAATGTTAGCACAGCCTACACTTTTCCTTGAAGGTATCCTCACGCTCTCTTCGGCTATGGAAACCCTCTTACTTTGGTGTTATACTCATTTATTTATCATGTTCTGAAAACAATTATTTTCAGGAACTGATTTATTAAGTGAAGCTTCTAAACATGTTTATATTAGTGCCACTATGATCACACAATTAGGCCTACTTGTAGTCTGTGGCTTTTACTGTTTATTTCATTGTTCCATCATTTCTATTGCTCCTCTGTATATTCTAAGTTAATAATCATTATTTTCTATATCTTCTACCCTTAATAATATTACTTTTTTCTAAACAGACTTCCTTTCCAAACAAGAATCAATTGTTTCACCCTATAAATATGCTGCTTTTGCTCTGTTGATGTTGCTTGTGATTAATGCAGTTAACCGTCATGGTAATTACCTTTTAGTCTTGTAGTATGACGATGATGAACTCACTTCATGAAACAGGCCCGAGGTCTGTTCCTATCAGTGTTCAAAGAAGCAGCCTCAGAATGACAACACACTCGCACATGCTACTGTATATCTCCTCCAAAACACATCATGGCTTCTAATGTGTCAGGTTTGTGGTGCAGCAATTTCACAACCAAATAGCTCGCAGGAGTGATAAGAGTTTCATTATTGCGCGAACAAATCAAAGGCAACAAGCAGCGTCATTCATAAAACAGATTTCAATATTTCACCTGTTTTAATTTAGGTGTTCAACAAAGCGACGGAGAGATGGAAGAAAGAGCAAGAAATAATGGAGAAGGTGGGTATAAGTACACAAAGAAAGCAGCACTCTGAAGGATATTGCTTTTAGTTATTCTAGTTGTGTGCTAAAGTCTGCACTCTGTGTTGTGCAATTTTGAAAAATAAAATCTAATCAAAACAACAATGCAAGAATAAAAGACCTGCCCTACGGCCCCATCTTACACTACAGCTGAAAACAATATGATATTTCTAAGTTATTTTAGCTTTGAAGCCAACCACAATGGCCTAAGCTAAATCCATATCTAATGTTAACTCTTAGCAGTTTTAAAGACTAGGGAAGAACTGTGAGACTAATGGAGTAATTTTGCTTATTATTGTCTGGTTTTAAGAGCTTATTTCTGTGTTTGCAAACTCATCAGACACTATCAGATTAATTCTGGTCAATTTAACAGTCTGACAAACCCAGCATGGGACTGAATGCATGGGGTGGACACAAAAAAAGCAAATATAAATATTGCATGCAAACATCTCTGCAAAAAGTGTTGTGTCAAAGAGAGGTGCTGATTCAACTCCATGATCATTTTTTAATTAGTAGTAGTTTGTAATGTTGTTGTACCAAATTGCATAATATTACAGGTGTTGCTGTTATTGTGTCCACACCTTGTGCAGTACATAACACCCAAATCACTGTCCACAATAACAGCTGCTGTGTGTTTCAGTTACCTATTAAGCTATGGCCTTGAACATACAAACAGCAGTTAAGTGCATAATCATCTGATGTAACAAGGCCAAAACCCAAATTAAACATTTTATTCTCTCTGTGTGCCTGCTCTTTTTCCACTCATCATTCAGCCTTGTACACATGAAAGGCACAAAGCACCAAGGCTTACTAACGAGTAAGCGCTGAAGAAGTTCAATTGATGAAAATACAAAAGGATGGAGGAAGGCTGCCTCTGGTATGATCGCAAACAAAAAGCAATTTTTGTTTAGGTCAGGGGCAGCACAGAGGGCAGCTCAGTGGTTTAGCACAACAAGAGGGTCCGGATTTTGAACATGGATATATTAAGAGAACTGGATACCATATTTTAAAATGGCACCCACTGTACGCTACTTGTTCAGCACACAGACACAGATAGCGACTAGCTGGTGAACATAGTGGAGCATTTAGCAGCTAGAGAGCCAGATATTTCCCTCAGGAGTTGGTGTAGACCAAAAACAGAGCTAAAAGAGAGCGAATATTGTACTTACATTCACCAGGTGGACAGAAACACTCCAAATTAATAATAATGTTGCTCTGTATCTGCTGGATGTGTAAATAAGCAGCTGTTTGCTAACAAGTTCACCATATCATCTTAAAAGGTGATGATATGTCAATGTTGTATTCACAGCTTGTTTCCACTGCCACCAGTTGGCCAACAAAACAGTTATTTCAGGTTTTAGGGTTAAGGAGATTGTTGTTTCGGTTTAATGTTGAAAAAACGTAACCAAAGTGCTTTTGTTGTCTAAATCTAACCGTTATGTTTGCTACATAATTATTATAGAAAAACAAATGAGTAGTATCTAAAGGTAATTTTGGGGGAGACAGGGTTGTTACCAGGCATCTGTGCCTAAGGTTGTTCAGCCTCCTGCTTTTTTTAGCCCAAAGAGTTCAGTAGAGTTCTTCTCTGGCTGAGGCAGTGTACTCCCCATATACATGAACTGTATGAAATAATACACTATTTTGGCTCTTCATGACCTGATAGCTCAAATTGTGATAAAACGAAGAGTAATTTTGTTTCTGATGCTCAGAAAAATGTATTTTGTTGTATTACAGCAGGTTCCTTTGTAAAAGTGATGTGAAAATGCCCTTCTGGGCTGCAGGGCATCACGTGACCTGCAATTCAAACGGTGACCACTACACCAAAATCGCCACAGAGCCCAGTGCTGTTCCTAGAGTCCTGGTTTCAAACCTGGGTTTGGCCTTTCTTTGTGGAGTTTGCATGTACTTCCTGTGTCAGTGTGGGTTTCCCCCAGGCTCTCCACTGTTCTCTCACTGTCCAAAGACATGCAGGTTTGTTAGGCGCATTGCAAACTCTGAATTGCCCATGTGGTTGTCTGTTTATTTATTGTAGTCGTGTGATAGACCTGCAACCTGTCAACAGTGTACCCGGCATTTGACTCACTGTACTGTACTGGTCCTGTGACCCTGAACAGGATAAGTGGTTTACAAAATTAATCAATGTTTAGGTTACACAATCTGTCATAGAAAAATTGTTAACATGAGTTTTGAGCTCTTCCAATAATGCACATGATCCTTGTTGCACAGAAATTCTGACTGCAAGAATCAAGATTTAGACAGATGTGAGCACAGGTAAAGCTACCTGCTTGGCATTTCTGCCTGACGCACCTCCGACGGTGCCATTTGGCTGGCTGCAGGGTTGTCAGCGGGGAGCCACCCTTCATAGATGTTTCGCTCCTTTAATCCCGGAACATCTCAGGGTGGTGGAGCAGCGAAAGGGACGTCTCCCCAACGCTCCCTGCAGCCTGCCTTAGGATCCCTCTTTCCCCCACACCTTATCCTTCCTTCGGAGCCAGAGCCAGAAACTTCCTTGCTCTGCCTCTTGAGCTAGGTCTTGCATTGCTCGTTTCGTCCTATGGCCTGTGAATGCCGATGGTTTTTAGGAGCCGCTGCATGGATGTACCAACGAAACCCCTGCACCCGACTTCCACTGGGAATGTGAAAGCCCTCCAGCCGCCTTGCGAACATGCAAGTGGTCCATTTGCCTTGCTGTTGTTGGCTCACGGCTGTGACTTTGTACTGCTCCTCCTCCATTTTGGTCACCTCTGAGATGATAAGATCTTTTCTCTCCTTCTTAGTGGCTTTGGACCACCTAGGCAATGGTGCTCCCCATCCTAAGCCCGTTCTGCCAGGCTGTGTGAAGCCCACAATCTCCTGATGTTTCAACCTCTCTGTGGCCATGTCAACCGCTTGAGCTACATTCCACTTTCGTCCAGTCCGGACTTGTATGTTTGCATCTCGGATGGACGGATCTGGTGAGTCTCTTAACTCAAAAAAGAGCCTCACCTTCTCCTTCTTGTAGCCCATGCTAATTGACTGGAGGGGGAGCTGTAGCATGTTACTGCCAAAGAGTGCTGCGTTGGAGAGGCAGCGGGGGAGGCCGAGCCATTTCCGGATGTAAGTATTGGCCTTCGCTTCGAGTTTAAGGACAGAGGTCATGGTGATGTCACACAGCTTCAATGGCCACATGAGGCGTTGATATAACGTGAACTGGTAGCACCAAACCTTGAATTTTCCTGGCAGGAAACACTGGTTGATCTTGTGAAGGCCATCCAGAAGTTGGGTTGTGACAGCCGAAGCCATCTGCTTGTCGGAGAGATCAGCCGTGTATAACCTACCGAGGCTTCGCACTGGTTCTTCCACTACCAGGGGAATCCTTTCACCGTCTACAGTGAAGCAGATGTTGTCATTCCTGACCCCCTTCCGGATTGAGAGGCTGCGGGATTTCGTGGGCTTAATTTTCATACGGGCCCATGCTCCTCCAGCCTTTTAAGGAGTCTTGCTGTGCAGGCTGCTGTTTGGAGAAGGGTAGTTACGTCATCCATATAACTCAGTATGGGCGGGAGTCCATACGGACAAAGTATTTATGTTTTCCACCAAGTTGTATGCTGTTTGTTTAATTTCCGACACTATCTTCCATAGGCTGTTCGTTAATAGTAATCTTTCTATCTGATAATCTCCTGTATGTCTTCTAGTCTTACTCAAACTGTTGACTCATGAAAGGTAGTGTTTCTGATGTATTCTTATTACAATTTATGATTTCCGATACTTTCTTATTAAATAATTTTGTAATGACACCATCAAGAGAAGCAATAGCAGCTGTACTGTAGCTTATGTCTACATCCAATGCTCAGCTATACTGTCTACAGTTCTTTCCTTTGATCTAGTAAGCCTCCCAGGCATTAGTAATAGACCCATTGCTATTGGGGAAAAAAAGGAAATTGCAACACATTTCAATAAAAGTTATTGGTCTTCACGCAGACAAAAACAGCCACACATTTGCTGTCACCATGTATATGAATGCGAATGTAATTACTTTGCCTGTGAAGCCCCGCTCCCTTTCTCCCTCCCGCACTCTCTTATGATTATGTTTTTCTGCCTGTGTTATCTGTGAGAGAAGTGTGCTGCTGTGCTGATTAACAAATAACTCTGTGATGAGCCCCCCAATGTCCAGTTAGGTGCAAACTAGATACGCCGTATTTGGACAGAGAGCTGACGCCTTCTGGTAATAGAAAAACTGCTAATCGTCATACATTTTTACAGCTTGAGGGCCTGAGTTTGCTATCATATTATACATTTTATGCCATGATTCATATGCAATATGGTTTAATACTGAACATCCACTCTCACATCATTTCAACATTAGGATCAACCACCACTGGTGGATGTGTAGCAGGCTATCCAGAGCTGCACAGTGTGACTCTCATAACGTAATTAGTCCATCTCTCTAGGAGGGTTTTGCTAGCTTTACCTATATGCCAAAGTAAAGTGCAGTCACTTTGATGATAAAAGGGATAAAAAGGCAGCGATAAGGTGGAATGTTGAGCAGAGCGAGGCTGGTGTGAGCCAGCCAGCGGAGGTCTAATTGGATGAAGGAACCCTGTTGCATGAGGCGTTCTTCCCTGAGAGTGCAAAGACATTATGAAAACCTCCCACGCTGCTTTCAGTTGATTCAATTAATTTATTTTTCTGTTAAACTGATGGAAATATTGCCTCTTTTCCAATAAAAGCCTGACAGCTTTAGCACCGTGACATGGCTTGAAGTCCTCAGCTCTAAGGAATTAATTGTGAATGCATTTTGCTCCTGTCACCAGCCCTGCCCTCAACGTGATCCCAAAAGGATGACCAGAAATCACCCCTGTCTCCATGGCTGCCCAGCCCAGGCTCAGCCTGTGGTCGAGTGATCTCATTTCCCTCTTCCATGTTTGGTGCTGTGGCTTTTGTTTTGACCAGGCTGAGAGTGAGCCTTAACTGATCGCCATGCCTCAACACAGCCAAGGAAAAACATTGGTTCAAACAATAGGCAGAGGATCAGAGAGGTGGGAGAGTGAATAATGTGTCAGGTGCTCCGAATGAATTAAAGTGCAGTGCAGGGCTGTGGAAATACCTCTGTGTGAGGCCCTAATCAGTCGCAAACAAGGGAGGGAGAGAGGGGAAAAAAAAGCTTTCATTCCTGTAACTAATCATTTGCGGTTTCCCAATGCAGTCAGCCAACGCCAAAGGCAGAGACTAATAAACTGGGAGGCTGTGTAGATTTATAAATGATTAATTAAGGGGCCTCCCACGGGAACTACAGCAGCTATAAGCAAAAATATTAATTAGTTGAGATGAGACTTAAACTAACAGGAAAACATTCCAGCCATGTTGGAAAGCACATGGTGGGGGCAGCTTGTTTGACTCTGGGCTGACAAAGAGGGCCCTCACCGCTGCACCACTGTGGGGTGAGGGAGGGGGTTGTGTTGAATTTGGCTGGAGGATAATGAAGAGTTACATAGAGTGTCAGACAGAGAGACACACAGGTCCTTAGTATTGAGTTGTAAGGAGAGATGACTGAGTGACTGAGAGGGTTAGGATTGGGTCTGAAATGAGTTCTCGACTGCCTCAAGTACCTCTGCACCCCCCACCCCCACCCTTCACACAGCTACATTACCATCTCTGGTTGCCTCTCCTCATGCCTGCCCTTCAGGGAGGTCTCTAAAGCCTCTCTCCTCCGCTTCTTTTCATGAATGTCAAGATGCTGAGTTTAAAGTCCCGCAGATTAAATGGGAAGTGTTGAGTTTATTCTGCGTCTAATGAAAGAACTAGGTAATTTCATGCAGAGGATCTCAGTGTCACAATGCTTTCCAACTTCCAGAGCAGAGTCTTCTTATTTCCTGCTATCCACTGGGAAGGTGGCAACTGATTTCACCGTTTTTGATTACTGCAGCATCGTCCAGGATGATGCTACCTGGGTGACATGACCCATCTAAAAGTGTTTGTGCAGGTGTGATAGCGAAGTGAGCACCAGGGTTTCATGGTACTAAAACTATTCATGGCCAATGTCAAATCTGATGGCTGATCTGAACCAGTTTCTCTGCCATCTACCGAGTCAGTCACCAACTGCAAAGTCAAATAATAATCTGTTTCCTGCGTTACATGTTGGCTATACTGCGGACTATCTGTGCTGATAAATAATAACAAACAGGCGTGTTTCTTGGTAATACCCACATCAAAACAAGTTAGACAAATTAGCGGCAGGAAAAAAAACCCACACATTTATTTCAGAAATTCCACAAACCCAACATTAGTTTCTGTCAGAAATACAACATGTACAACATACAATATCTTACAATTTGATCACATATCAAGTCTCTGACACATTTCCCCTCCAGTCTGCACTCTGAAGAATAATGTGGCTGGCCTCTGCATATTTACACATACTGTATACCACAAGGCAAACCAATGAAAAATAGCTTGAGATGGTAATCATACTTCCACAAATGACTCTTTTTTTGCCTCTTTCAAAAATTGCAAAGTAAAAACAAGACAATAAAAAGGAAGCCAACACTGCACTGGGCAGCCAGCATGAAATACAATTATAGAAATATGAATTCATTTGTAAAGGTCGTGCATCCTTTTTGAAGGTCTTTGTGATGAGAGCAAAAACCACTGGAAGTACAAACCGCCTGTGCCAACTCAAATATTATCACAGTTAGTAAAAATTGGATCAGACCTGTGGTACAAATAATCTAAGCATTACTTTGAGGCCTGAAATAATCAGGACCTTAAAGAGAGTGCGAGAGTATGCATCTGGATGAGATTAACAATCACCTGACTATACTGTAGATGACTCAAATGTAATCCATCCACAGAAAAGCCCTGAAGTGAGTAGATCAAAAATCCCCATATGTCAATCTTGACTTCAGTTTTGTGTGCAGGTTAAAAAGAACTGGCCTCAACCATTTTCATGTTTTCAGCACAGAATCAGATGAAAAGAGTCTGAGATGAAAAATTAGGGCCAAGTAGACACTTGAAGAGAGAGGCAGACATTCCTTTAAGCCATCATAATTGACTGACTGGAGGGCCAGGCTCTGGTGGCGGTGAGGTGCTTCAGAAGTCAATGTTCCCAGAATCTAGTGTCAAGGGTGAATACATGTTTTTAGATTTCATAAATAAATATTTCATTCAACTGTCAATGGCATGTATGTGGTGGAAGAGAGCCCTTTCATGTCCCTCTGGTTTTTGGATGGGTCGGTGGTATGTGTGCAGGAAAATTGAGGCTACTAAAGGCTACCAGCAGGAGTGAGCCCAGAAAAGACTCCCATTTGAATGATAGGCAAAGAGTTGAGCTGTGTTTTCTTTTTCCTCTCCTGATATGATTGCTGAGGGTGTCCACTAGATATGGAGTGACGTTTGACAACAATTAGTGGGGCTGCTTTGAGGCGTGACAGGCAGGCCTATATACAACACAAAGAAGACTCTGGTCCCCAACTTCACAGCAGATCACCACACATATCAGCCCCATCAAAACTCCAGACAAGACTGATACTGCAAGGCAATGTCTACTGTAATAGTCACGCGAATTCAGGTCCAATATGAAACACAAAAATAGTAAACTTCCATTATATAAACATGCCTGTCCAGCTGAAACATCGTACTGTTGTTACAAAAGTGATACCAAAAAAATTTGGTTAGTTTTAGGCACAAAAACCCAGACCTCCTCCACTCACAGACTTTGAGGCACAATAACATTGTCATGCTCGTTTGGCCTTTGCTCCTGACAGACAATCATAATTGACATGGACGCTAGAGGTCTTTGACAGTTACATGTAAACACATGTTGTTTTTGCATTTTTGCAAACTCCTCCCAAGAGGAATGATAGCATCAGTCCATTCAGCCAGTGCCCCAAAATTACATATGTTTACATTCAAGTGACAAAGCCCTCTAGCGGCTGCAGCAGCAATTATGACAGGAGCAAAGAAGGAAGTCAGGTGACGTTATAGAGCGACATAGTCCGCATAGGGAGGAGGTCAGGGTGGATGGATGGGTGAACACAACATCGGACTTTAACACGGGAGACAGCTGTTTGTTTCCCGTTTCAAACTGACAGTCAACGTTGATTTTTTTTAAGCATGACCATAATTGTTTCCTAACCTTAACCACGTTATTGTAACCATGACGACGACGCTTCCCTGACCTTGACAAAGTACTTATTTTAACCCAAACCAGGATCTTTGCCTAAACCTATCCAAGTAGTTTTCGTGCCAAAACCTAACCAAACCTTAAGCATAGCTTTGTCACATCATAAAACAGATTTATTTTTCAACAGTGATTTATAACGGTTTCTGAAGTCTGAGGCGTCAGATCAGAAAATGCTTCTATGTGTCGTTCTAGAGGGCATGGACAAACAAAGTATTTTGTCATTTAATTTGGAGGATTTGTTGCACATTTCTTGGGAAGACAGACTCGATGTAGCAGTATTATACCTGAACAGACTTTCTTTCGTATGTTGATGTGTTTGAATAAAAATACAGTAAAAAAACAGAACTACTGTACAGAACAATATTGAAATCTAGAAATTACTCTTAAATCTATCAAATGTCATGTATATGTTCGCTGAGAGCTTTTGCCGTGAGAGTACGCTGAGTGATACACGAGATGGCCAAAAGTATGTGGACAGCTGAACGTCTCATTTTAAACCATGACCATTAATATGCTGCTATAACAGTCTCCACTCTTCTGGGGAGACTTTCCACAACATTTTGGAACATGGCTGCAGAGATTTACTCCGATTTAGCCACAAGAGCATTAGTGAGGTCGGCCACTGATGGTGAGCAATAAGGCCTCGCTCGCAGTCAGCGTTACAGTGAAAAAATGAAAAAATAGGTATTTTTGAGTCTGTTTATTTAAATGACCTATCCCTTATCAGATTATTCAGACACATTAATCAATAACAAACCAAACATTCGGATATGTAAACCAACCAGCATCTAACAGCACAAAATAATGTTATACAAATTTGAACAGCCTACATAGTGTATACAGTAGTGTCCCAGGAGATACCCAACAATGTAAATGAAATAAATATATGCACACAGCCTCACATAAACACAAGTATAAACATAATATACAAACATAAACAAACCGAACAAAATCTACATTTATGTACCAATTCATGTTAGCTTACACATTACACTTTACAGTTCACCCCAAAGGTGTTGGACGGGGTTGAGGTCAGGGGTCTGTGCAGGCCAATCAAGTTCTTCCGGACCAAACTCAGAAAACCATTTCTTGATGGACATTTCTTTGTGCATGGAGGTATTGACACGTTGAAACAGGAAAAGGGCCTTTCCCAAACTGCTGCCACAAAGTTGGAAGCACACTGTTATTATTAAAATATCACTTCATGCTGTAGCATTAAGATTTCCTAACTAGACACCTAGCCCAAACCACGATAAACAGCTCCAGGCGAAAAGTACACAAACTTCTGTGGTCCACATACTTTTGGCCACATATTGCACACTGATATGCAAAACAAACAAGCAGTTACTGTTTTAATTAGTCTATCATAATGCCTTACAGTACCAGGAGGCAATTCAATCAAAACTGTCTGTATCAGCAGCACACACTGGCCTGTATTTACTGCTATTATTTGTACAGGTTCAAAAGGTTGCTGCACCCCTATTGTATTTAAAGACACACACAAAAGCAGGCTGATGTTGTGTGTGTAATGTAAATGTTTGTGTCTTGTGTAAATTGCAGGTAGAAGCAATGACTTCAGGAGCTAAAAACAAATTTAGGCAATAATTGAATTGTAGCATAAAATTGCCCCTGCAAATAACCATGAGCCATTATGTGAACATATTCTCTCCCCTTTCACTAAGAAACCAAACCACACAAAAACAGTATGCATGCATGAACACACACACACACACACACACACACACACACGCAAGGTGGGAGAGACCTTTGAGGGTTTCACAATAGCACATTTATCCGCAAAATTAAAAATGGTGATTGATCCGTGGAATATTAACGGTCAACAGTGTTTTTCATTAAGTTGTGGAAGGGGAGTGAGGGGAGGCATTCTGGTAGAAGAAAGAGAGCAGGAAGGAAAGAGAGCGAAAGCTTTATTTAATGCTGATCCTGTACTGTAAAAAGGCCCGAAGAGAAATGTAAATACTAGACTCCAATAACACGACAGCACACTAATCATATTTACAAACTATATTAAATTTGCCCATTGTGTTTGCCTTGCTGAGGATTGGCTACCATGTAATTGTCATTGTAACCAGAGTTGGCTTATGGGAAAATTTAACTGCAGTGATATAAGGTGACTGGTAGGATTATTATTACTTTATTATGACCCAGTATATGTTTATTAAAACAATTTGTCATGCAGAACAGGAGTGGGGAATGGAAACATTAAATCCTGCTCCACTCTGGCCGCAGAAATGAGTTACAATAAAATTAATGGTGGGGAGGCCGGGGCTGACACCAGAGTGGTACGTAATAACCCGCTGCTTCGTTTCATTTGCCGATCATTTCCTGTTGGGCCCTCACCATTAAACATACATGCTTGGGATTATTGAAATAGCCCTGCGACAGCCATTGTAGTGCAGAAAGTGTGTGTCTGTCTGTGTGTGCGTCTCTCTGTGTGGCTGTGTATGTGCTCGCATGAGTGTGTTTGTGGTTGTGTGTTTTGGCTGGAAATGCTGCTTTTATGTGGCCGGGCATTTGATCTTAAAAACACCGGCGTCATGGCAATATGCCACGGTGTGTTTGTATTTCTGGTTGTGCTGTTATGAGAGGAGAGATATTAGGACAGAGAGGCAGTAAGGCTGGGATCTGAAGTCTTAGGAGGAGGCATCATTTCACTGAGTGCCTGGGAGGGGCAAGATTAGTCTGTCAGTTCTGTCTAAAATGACTTTGAGGCTATAGCTACAGGGATGCAGCAGAAGTTTAGCCAAGGAGTTAAGTGCATTTACACTGAACAATGCCCTTCATTCCCCTTGTGGCTTGGTGTTAGTGAGGACTGCCATGGTAAGGTGTAGACTGATTATATGACTTGCAGAGCATTTTTTCTCCTGCACCTGGTATGTTGCAGCCGCCGCAGCAAACTTAAAACAAAGTATGGTATGCTGCCTTGGCAAACCCACCTTAACTAGCACACTGTGAAAAATACTGCAGATTTACATTTTAAATGCCATATACAGTCATCCCACATCTCAACCTGAGGAAAACCTGCCTGATTTCAGGAGTGGTGCCGCACCCACGCCAGTTGCTGTAATTAAGAGTTAAATGTTAACCAGAAACCTTCAGTGGCACATGAAGGTGCATGTCGAGATTTCATCTACATCTACAGGAAACAGCAACGGCGCATTTGTGTTTTACTGAATCATGTAATGGGTGAAATGTTATTACTAAACAATCTGAAGTGCTTGCAAAGAAATGAACACATAAGGAGTCTCTGAGCATCCTAAAAGGTTACTGACGCCCACCTGTTCAATACTTTCTAGTTTCCCCCCTATGGTAGATGCTATTTTATCAAGTCTTATGTTGTGTCCCAATTCCTTACTACATACAGTACTAACTGTATACAGTATGTACTTAAAAATCTTTAAAGGATGCTGTTTTTGCAGTTAGTATACTAGAAATCAACATACTAAACCGTTTTATGCTAATAGGAGATTATAAAATACATGCTTCTTCAGGCATCTTACTTTTTTCTAACGATGTAATAGTTATTTTTGTTTTTTTGGGGTGTCCCTGGAGCTGTTTCACCACCATCCACAGCAGTTTTATTGTTTTGCAGCTGTGAGCGGTGCTTCCATTTCCATGTGTTTTCCATTGTGGGAGATTAATGTCCATCAACAGCACATTTAATAATCAAGGGTTTTTTAGTATGCACACTGACTGGCTTCTCCAGTGTGAACACATTACATACTCAAAACCTGCTCAGAATTAGTATGTAGTATGGATTTGGGACACAGCTTTACTAAACCAGCTAATCAGGGAGACATGTCATACCACTATCTACATCACATGCTCTCATGCAGTAAGTCAGGTTTCCATCCGAATTCTGAGCAAATTTTAAACGCATTTCCAGAGAATCGTCAAACAAAAAATGCAAATGAATGTGCTTTTCCATCCACTACTGTTACGCTAATATTAGGAGTTGAGTGCATCAAGATAAACAGCTGGTGGCGCTAATTCTCCAGTAAGGTGCCAATAAACCACTGCAGAAGAAGACAGCGCATCGAGATGACGTAGTTAAAAGAGTGCCAGTCAAACCTTTGTTCCATGTATTAATTTGAGGAATGTCTCCTTATCACTCCACACAGATCTGATGTTTTTGTCTGCTGCAATTTTTAGTCTCTTCAGTGGACATTTATTATAAGTCACATACGTCTGTTTCCATTGCACTTTGTCACATTTAGCTTTTTGTCGATAAACCAACTTTTCCACCTCGGCCAAGCTGATATTTTTTCGATTCATTTCCCACTCAGGTACTTTTTTGCACAAATTTAAAATGCACATGAAACAAGTGGATGGAAACACACTTACACAGATAACAGGCATATTCAGGTCGCGAGTAGTTCCACAATCAAAACTCCGAATGGTTACTGTATGAGCAACCACATGTCCTGAGTTCCTGCATAAAACACTGAACTCTACCTGCTCATTGACTATATACAGTATACTGTATATGTGGATAAAAGCATGAGCTAATTGGTAAATGCAACCTAACAGTATTATACATGAGTGCGCAGGTATGAGTAGGGATTCTGCACAGTATGGCAGAGATCCATGTTTGTAAAAGGTTGACCAATTGTATTCACAAAACCTATTAGTTTTTGTCAGGCACATACAGTGAATGTGTCTATGATTTGAATGTTTGTGAGTGCAATTTTGTGTGCGTTTAGCATTCTCTTAGGTCTTTCAGTGATGTTGCCATTGCAATGCAGTTTATTGTTACAGTAGCTTGGTCTTTTATATGCTCTCTCTCTCTCTCTCTCTCTCTCTCTCAGGAATTTCATAGTTATACAGAGAAAAGAATCGGTCACAGTAATAAGATAGGATCCATCCCATGCCATTCAAAATAGCCTGATCAAATCTCTGGTCTGTGAATCTCAGAGTATTGTGTTGTGTTTTTGAATTTACTGCTACACCAGTTATTCCAACAAAGCCTTCGGTTTTCTAAGAAAAGTTTCCTTATTACAGAGGATACACAAATAAACCAATGCTACCCTCTAATTCCTCAATAATTAAAAAATAAGCCTGTGCTCACCATTACATGACTCTGTGTTCTGCGATGGGCTCCAAGGCCTCCAACAGCTCACATAGAGGAAGAAAATGAAACCTTTTGAGTTTGCAGTGTAAATCCCTTCATCATGAAGTGTGTGAGAGAGTAATGCAAGTTGGAGGCCCCTCTAAGAGACCTGTTTTTAAAGGACCATATGGTTGGTTTTACATGTTTTAGCTCCTTAACCAAAAACAAAAAGCACATACTGACCATACCATAGGGTTTAAATTCACATTTACATTTGAAATTTTCCCACCGGTTAATAAACTCGTGGCAACACCCGTGTTACCGATTCTGCTGCTGCTGCTGTACTGAGCAGACACTTTCAGTTTATAATTGTAGCGTAAAAAAAAGAAAAGCAAAACGATGGTGGGGTGGTGTATGCCTGAACACCGTGTAACACCAGTAACACCGACTACCGCAGCAAGCCTAATAAATGTATACGTAAAAAATACATGCAGATACTTGAAGTTATATTTTTGTTGTGATAGTTATGTTATCATCACATGGTAGTGCAGTTGCAAGCAGCTACTGTTCAGCCGCAACAGGCAGCTGTTTTCAGTAAAAAAGCTCCAAAAACCACCTGCACACCACCTGCTCAGTACCAAATGGCAGACAGACAGTGACTAGCGGGTTAACATAGTGAAGCATTTAGAAGCTAAAGAGCCAGATATTTCCCTCAGGAAGTGGTAGAGACCAAAACAGAGGTAGAAGAGAGGGAATATTAAATTCATCAAGTGGACACAAACAATACTCCAAATGAATGATAATGTTGCTCCGTAACTGCTAGATGTGTAAATAAGCAACTGTGCTGCTAACAACTTTGCCAACTTAAAAGGTGATGATGTTAATCAGGTCAATGTTCACAACTTGTTTCCCAAAAAATAAAAAAGAAGTAGTATACTCATGTGTCTCTTTTCAAATGTTCAGCTGTCTTCATGAGCAGTCTTTACTTTGCATCTCTGTTTTGGACAGGTGTAATGTTAAAGTGGCGTGTGTGAGCTTTTGGGCGGAGATGGCGGCCATGTTTTCTATGAACATTGTTTTGGTTCATCAGACTGCCAAACTGAAAAAGTGAGCTGACATGTGCACAGAGCTGCAGAGTGAGATGTGATTCTCAGTGGGATCAACAGTAGTAGCAACCCTTTAACATTATGGTCAGTCTTTTGATTCACTGGTAATATAACCCATTTTGCTAAATCCATTTTAAAGCTGGTATGTAAAGTGTTATCAGAATTGTCCTTTAGGAAGGTGCATTTGTCAGGACAAACTAACAACTCTGCATCCTTTGGAGAGCACAAAGGGCTTCATTCCTGCTAAAATGAAAAACTAATTACTGTAACACTTGTTCTCTTCAACCCCCCTTAGATTGCCTCTGGATAATAAAAACAATGATTATGTATTATTATGAGGAGTTATCGAATTATGGAATCGTGAAAGGGGGATTTTTGCCTTACGCAGTACAGCCTGTAACCTATGCGTACTTAACTTCCCTGGTCCAAAGATGCTCTTGCGTGCACATTGTACATGTGCACAACATAATGTGCATTAGCAGTGTTATAATGATGGCTTTCTTAAAACACATCATAAAAACTCTACAGCAAACCAATTCGTATATACTCTGCATTGACCATGAAGGAGTCACATGATTAAGCAGTACATAATCTGAAAGCTGAAATTACACTTTGTTACTTTGGCTGTGCCATTTTTGAGAAAATTACTGTCAAAAAAGTGGTGGTAATCAAATGGACAATTAGTTTTTAAGTGAGGTCGTAGAGCTCATTCCTCATTTCCTAACGTCTACTGCCCACCCCTCATCAGTTCACTGCACCTCCCCCCATACAAAGCCTCTTATGACCACATTAATGCAACTAATTACCATGTCAATCACAAGTAATGCTTATTAATTGCCCCTCAGAAAGGGGCTATTTCAAACAGTGAGTAGTGCTTTTAAAAGCCGACTGAAAGGCTGACTGTAGGGTAGGTTATGAGAGAGAGAGAGCCATGTTTCAGCCCTATTGCTGGCATTAGTCAATCTGCTGTCCAGATGTCTTCCACAGGTGACAGCTGCAATAGCCTAACAAGCAAATTAATCACAGAGCTTTTGTGGCGCTTCATTTTAGGAAAACTCATTTCGTTTCATAAAAGGCTTCATCTCGTGTGAAAAATGACAAATTGCGGCCATGGAGTGATGTGGAGGACCAAGCAGCCGGCTCTCATTTCTGCGCCATGCCTGCAAGGTACTGAAGAATAGAGAGGCAGAGAGATAGAGCAAAGGCAGAATTGGGCCAGAACCAGCGACGCAGTAATGAAGCCCAGCTCTGCCCCTGTGGGCTCAAGTTCTGACGAGCCTCACAGGTGGCTTGGTCAGATTAAAACCCAGCTTGGTTATAAGGACTAGGCTTTGAATGAGGGGATACACTCTGTGGTCTGTCAGTCATTGTCCTGAAACTGCAACATGGAGGACATTTTGAAAAGCTGGCCCAACAAGGGTTTGGTGGCAGGGAGATTTCTTTGATTTAAACCCAGATGGCTTATTGTACTTTAATGCCTTTTTTTGGTTAGATGTGATGTTTTATCTCGCAGTTCAGTGGTGTTTGTGGAATTTGCACAAAATTAGCAAAAGTGTAGAGTATGTTTTGCTTTAGAGCAGGTAGACCCCCTGTGATTGTGATAGAGTTGGTAACAAATGTATATAGCGTAACAAAACTGTCCTCCCAAGAAAAACGACAGCATCAGTCACTTCAGAGCTCAAAAACATAGACTGTATATAAAGATGGACGACACGTCTCCACTTCCTCCCACTGTACAAAAATGAAGCCAAAATATCCCGGATACAGGCGCTGCCATCTTGAGCTGGTGACGTCATTTGGAGCCAGACTTTGTGCAGTACTGAGGTCACGCCCATACACCCGCTCATGAGCACACTCACAGTTGTCAGTAAGGATGTCTCACCCCATTTTTATAGCATCAAATAAGTAAGTAAAACCAAACTTGACTTGACTTATCAGACTTGAACATACATCAGTGTGATAAGAACTACCTAAAATGACAGAAACCATCTTTGGGAAAAATGTATTTGACGTGTAATTTGATTTTTCAGTTTGGCCCATGTCCCATCCGCTAACATGGAGGAGGCGGGGTTTATGAACTATACTGCAGCCAGCCACCAGGGGGCGATCGAGATGTTTGGCTTCACTTTTGGGGAGCTGTCATGTCATCCATCTTAATATACATATCTCTGCTCAAAAACATTTGTTTACGTTAAATGACAAAGCCCTCTAGTGGCTGGAGCAATAATGGCTCTTGTCCATCAGGAGCAAAGTAGGAAATAGTGTCATGTTGTTATTAAGCCACAAAGTCTGCAGAAGGAGGAAGTTCGGTTTGTTTCACGGGGAAGCCAAATATCAAACTTTGACATGGGAGACTGGTGTTTGCTTGCTGTTTCTTACCAGCAATCAATGTTGGTTTCTTTCAACCATGACCACAATCGTGCCCTAAACCTAACTGAGTTGTTTATGTGCCTAAACCTAATCTAAAATAAAATAATAATGATATATAATATATACAGTATAATAATAAAACCTTTAAACCATAGCATTGTCAGATCAGAAAAAGGTTTCAGAAGGCACTGACAGATGATGTCGTCCTTGATGTCGCTGATGTCAGTTCAGAAGAAAAACCTTTATGTTCTGGAGGGGAATTACAAACTATGTATTTTAGAGGACTTGTTGAGAGTGAAGGTTTTTTTTAAATTGAATCCATTTAGCTGCACAAACAGATTGACCCCAGGACAAGCCTAGTGTACTCCATGTTTTGATAAAAAATGGAACATTGTGTGTGTACATTTCGAGGAGCACCTGCACAGTGGAAATCTTTTTTTTTTTTGACAGAACATCAAGAAGAATGTCACATCACAACTTAAAGGTATTTCAAATGAAAGTATAGAAACTTGAAAACGTACAATGGCCACACCACAGCACCAACAAATTAAACTTTTTGGATTTAAAAGCTTCAGAAAGCCATTAATACAAAAAGGAGATAAATCCTTGAAAGCCGTCCAACAAAAACTGTAATTATCATTGTCAGTAGAAAAGAAAAGAGCACAGGGAGGCAAGAGGATTACACTCTTCTACAACAGAGGAATGTTCTGTGTTTATTTCTCTTCATTTGTTGAAAGAAATTCTGGGGTGACAGATGTCAGCAACACTTTATAATTTAGCATAATTATCATGTTCTTTCTATTCTACCGGTGCATATTGTATTCCACCTTCTATTCTTTAAATTCTTACTTCAACTCGCTCTGATTGCGTAGAAATACATAGTCCCCCTCTTGAATGTTTGACCATGGCACATATGGAGTTTTTTGCTTAACGGATTAACAAAAGCAGATTCTTTGATAATACAAAGAATGTGTTGCAGTATAACTAAAAAGTTTTTATTTCATTTATCTTTGTTGAACTTTGTTGAAACTTTCTCAGTCAATTTATGCTTTGCTATTCAGAGACTTTTGACATTTCTTATTGATTCTTTAGTGTAGATACTTATCTCTGTAAAGAGTACATCAGCCGTTAATAAAAACAGTTCAGTTTTCTGATAAAAGGACCATATTAGGCATTTTCTCCCATTCAGAGTTATTATATCAGAATATTTGAGACAAGTTCTAATTTGAGGACTGTTAATATGATGAAGACCTAAGAATCCTCAAAAGTTACCACATTTAATGAAGATGCCTGGATATCCTCAACAGTGCAACTTCTGTTCAAGAAAGTTTATTTTGAAAGTCATTCGATAAGCAGTAAGAGAAATTTCCTAAAAGATAGAGCTTGTAAGTGTAATATAGCACTCAAAATTATTTTCATCCATTTTTAAGGTGACTACTGTATGTTACATTTTACATGCTACTGAACTTCAACTATTACTAATACCTTAATAATGGGGAAATGTACTGTACCAGGACACACATCAAACAAAATGGTGCTGTTTAAATATTGCCACTAAAGGAGTTAAAGGAGGCAACAGTCAATCAGTAAGTGATGGCTTGATCTTGCCTTGCAGAGTGTGCATCGCCATGGGGACCCCAGACCCTGACGCCTTCCCAGAGATACGGCCAACTTCCGACTTGAATGTGGTCCCACTGGCAGATATGCTCTTATCAGGACAGGCTGTAGCATACATTTTCCAACAGCCAAACACAGATATAGAAAAGGGGACCTAAATAGTGTGATAGGTGAAATTCTAAGCACAGGTGACTGTTATGTATGATTCACTGAAGTGCAGTCAAGATTAGACTACTGTGAACAAACTGTTAAAGGCAGGTATCTGGCGGAAACAGGTAGCCTGGCTCTGCAACAAAATCTAATCCCACACATAACCCACCGTAAAAACCACAACATGTCATTTTCACATTTAGTTTATTTGTACGCATTAAATAAATGAGATATAACATGTTAATTAGTGAGCTTTTAAGGTGCTGGTAGACTGATTTTGTTACCTTCGGACAGAGCCAGGCTAGCTGTTTCCCCCTTTTTTCAGTCTTTGTGCTAAGCTAAGCTAATTGGCTACTGGCTGTAGCCTCATATTGAACAGACACATATGAGAGTTTTCTTATCTAACTCTCAGCAAAAATGTCAAACTATTCCTTTAATACTACTTCATGCATGATTTTTTTTTGGTGATGTCTGTGTTATAACATTCATCATGGATGACTGTGCATTATCTTACAAAGTGATTTTCACTTAAAGAAGAGATTAATTATCATTTCTTTGCATTTTAGTTTAATTTGAGCTGGTTTAGTAGCTCCCTGGGTGTTGCTTTTAGTGTAGCTAATCATGGGAACAGTTTGGAGTGTATGTGTACGTGTGAGTAGGAGGGTGGAGTGAGAAAGAACAGGAAGTAGACTTACTGTCGACTTGAAAATATGGCAATATACAGAAACACACACATACACACTCGGACACTCAACACCCCCCTCCCCTGAGGGCCTGGAAGCTAATTAGCTCCTAAAGCATTTATTTATCACAGATAAACTGTCCAGCAATCTCACTGGCACATCCCCAATGGAAATAAGAACTACTCATTAGTTTGTTCAATTAAGCTTTCTTTTCCCACTTCAGCCTGCCCTCCCCACATCACCACAACGACGAGGATACACTTTTTGGTATTGCAAAAGTTGCTCCGCTTAAGCAGACTTTCCATGTATACGCTGCAGTAAAGGTGGAAGCCTTTGACATCTCAATCAATTTGTATGTAACCCAAATTAGATTTAGAGCCTAAACTTAATAAATCTGTACGTGGAAAGTCCTTGAAAGGAGAACTGTGATTAGTAATCCTAAAACAAAACAACAAGGGGGGGATTAATTCTCTTTTTACATTTTACTGTAAGACACTCGAAGAAGCAGCCGTCTGCTGGTGCTGTTGAATAAACTCATGAGGTGAACTCCCTTCACACTGCAAACTTTTCCACACGAAGGCCTATTTGGGATTATTTTGAGCTGAATGAACTGAATTCATATTGTTGACTCTGCTGCATTTCATTTATGCAGCATGACAACAAGCTGGGACCAAGTGGATCCAACTTGGTGTCAATAGCCAATTATTCAGTGTGCTGAAATGGTACTTTTGAGCTTCCATCTGTACAGTATTTGCAAAAACATGTTCTTATTTCAGGTTGGATGGGTTGTGTTTGATCTGGAGGCTGAGATATCCAGCTTATACTTTCTGATGCAATATAATCTTTAAAACTACAGCGGAGGAAGATGCCTGGCAGCTCACTTGTATTTAATGTTTAATATAATATTTAATGCTCTGTACAGTAGTTTTAGCAGTTTAAATAAAGTGCCAGTTTTGTCTTTATTTCTCTGTTGCCAAGAACCGACATCTTTCTCTTGCAGTAGGGTTAATAATTAATTTATGTGAACTTAAGTTATGTCCTCCATCATTAAGGTTTTTCCTACTATTCTACATTATAGAGTCATTCTGTATGATTCACAGAAAAAGTGTCAAAAGATTTTATGAAGTACTGTACCTTTTCTTGTTCTGACTCATTTCATTAAATCATTAAAAGCAAATTGCACCGTTGGTATTTGAAAGTCACAGTCATAATAGATTTGTTGAAGTAACATTGACGTTGTTTGAATCCTGTTCTTAAGGTCAAACCCTCATCACAGGTAAAGGTTACGGATGTTCCGGTTTTTCCTCATACACCAAAATACTCAGTAGCACAACAGTCATCAACATTGTATGGAGGCAAACTTCTCTGGCCTGCTGATGAATGCGCTGAACTTGGGAGAGGGGCTTTACTTTCCTCAGGCCTGAGTATCTATCCCCTCAAGACAGTATTGCCGAGACACCACGAAGGCAATATTTGGCCCATTCCATCACTCTAATTCACTCCCTGCACATCCATATTTCATTCGGCCTCGGCTTTAATGAAAGTCATGGCAACTTCACCACCACTGGAGTCTCTAAGCGCACACATTGAACAGAAAAAAAATCATAAATAAGGACATTGGCCTTCATACAAAACAATATGAGAGGGAATGAGGCCCCAAAGTTGGGTGGAGGAAGGGGGGAGTGTGGGGGGGGCATTGTAGCTGGGGAGGCCATCTGCCTGGAAGAGCCAGGCTATCTCCCATCACAAGTCCCCACATTTCCTCCACCAGACCCCACCTCCCTCCACTGCACAGACAAGTGCCTGTTTATCCCAATGCCCTTCAGAAGACATTTGCACAGGTCTCATGTGCAATCCTGTTATCTTCCACTGGCCTGAATATGCTCAGATTTTAAGTAGGGTTTGCTGTGTTGAGTTTGGCGTCTATATCCCCAGGAAGCAAACATGACATCCCCACTAAGGCTGCTGGGACACAGGGCTGGGCGGTGCGGCTATTACCTGCATATGCATTGCGTTTACACAGCCTCCCTCCGTCCTGCTGGATACAACACTGCATGAGCAAGAAGAGTACAGTGTCATTTCTGAGCTTGCTCTTTTGGATGTTACTCATGTGACAGAAAAACCTGAGTACCTTAATTGTGCCATTAGTTTGAGCCCTCTAATTTTAACTTGCAACTTAATGGATTAAGAACAAAATAAAAATGGAAAAAAGAAAAGGTAACCTTTAACAAAGGAGCAAACCACACTTGCAATAGTCTATAATACTGTTGACAATAAACATGAAGACAGAAATAGTACTTTAGGTATCCATACAGGTGACCTTTATTCACAGCTTTTAAATCTTTTTTTTGCAATCTTTTTTTTTTGTCAGCAGTTTGACTGAAACAGAACTGTAAATGAAATATCAGTATGATTAAACTTTCTACTACTAAAAAAAAAACGATGAGTCAAGTCCAATTAAGGCATGATGCTTGTCGTGCAGCACTTAGTCACCAACTTTTTTATTCTATAAAAAGATTTTTTTAATGCATTACTACTTCTACAGTAATCTAGCACTCTAAATAGCATGCAACCACAACAACACTGTTCCAACTGGGGATATCTTGACTACCAATCCATAAAACCCTTTTTGAAACTGCAACAACATTGACTTCACCTGATTTCTGTTTAGATATGTGATGAAAGAACATTGCTGAGGGATTACACCCTCTGTATATCACTCTGGAACTGGTAAGGAATGACAGAAAAATTACTCTACTTTCCTCATAGTTCTTAGTCTACCCAAACATCTGTGATGCATTGTAAATCTAATTATGTTTGAGAGTCAGAGTGACGATATTGCTTGGTGTCTCTAAGAACACTATAGTATCATGTGTCACTTAAAAGAAATACATTTTTGGGAAATATGCCTATTTTCTTCCTTGCCGGAGTTAGATGAAAAAAATTTGATACTGCTCTCATATCTCAAATCACTGTCATTGACTCCATTAAATATGAAGCCAGGAGATGGTTAGCTTAGCTAAGCATAAAGACTGGAAACGGGGGAAACAGCTAGCCTGGCTCTCTCCAAAGGTAAAAAAAAAAATCCACCTTCCAGCACCTCTAAAACTCACTATTTTACATGTTATTATCTTGTTTGTTTAATCCAAACAAAAAAAAAACAGTGTAAAAATGACATGCTGTGGCGTGTCATGTCCCAGACTATTTCGTGGCTGGGAACAGTTGCTTGGCAACCAGTGGAGACTCCAGGAAGTCATTGTTCCTGGTGAATAAATAGTCCAACACATATTATTTATACACTTTGGTTTTTGTATAGATGAAACAAATTAGATATAACATATAAATTAGTGAGCTTTAGAGGTGTTGGCAGGCAGATTTTGTTAGCTTTGGAGAGAGCCAGGCTAGCTGTTTCCCCCCGTTTCCTGTCTTTATGCTAGGCTGAGATAACCATCTTCTGGCTGTAGCCAACAGATAGATATGAGAGTGGTATTGATCTTCTCATCTAACTCTTGGCAAGAAAGCAAATAAGCGTAAAATGTCAAACTATTCCTTCAAGATGGGTGAGCATGGAATATTTCTTTAGTTTTGGGAGACATCACCATAGTCAGCAGCCCCAACAGAACAGCATGGACATTCATGTAGAACTTTGTACAGTAGAGAGTCATACCTCTAACTGGACTTACTACAGTAACTTACTACAGGAATAGCTCAAATTAAGTTGTATTAATGAAAGTATTTTACAAGCATGCACAAGTTGCTGGTGTCCACTTCCATACTGCATGATACCACAGGTAGCAGCACTCGCTCACTGGATATGCACCATCCCTACTGTGGAGCTTAACTAATTAACACAGCCAGTCACCAGATTAATGAAAGCTGTAAATTATGCCATCATTACTCAATTCATTATTTCTAAATAATTACACCAAATGCACAGGATGAGAAGAACGCAGCTGCTGGTTTTTAGTCTCTGTTTATGAAAAACAAGGAGACAGAGACTGTTTTTCTGAAAAACAAGGAGATAGATAGATAGATAGATAGATAGATAGATAGATAGATAGATAGATAGATAGATAGATAGATAGATAGATAGATAGATAGATAGATAGATAGATAGATAGATAGATAGATAGATCATTTTCAGAGCAGTGTTCCTGTTATTTTGCCTACCCTCCTTGAAATAAATGAGGTGGACAAAATAATAGAAACACCTATTCTATTACATATACACCTGTATGAAGCAATACAATTTAACAGCACCACAAACTGCAGCCCCTTATTGCAGGACTGCTGTATTAGCCTGCATTACTTTTAACTAGGTGTACCTAATAAATTGGCAACTGACTCTAGATCACAATACAACACAATTAAATTACATAGAATGTTTCTCCAGTTTTGCTTATTGTTGAATGAAATGAAATTCTCAGATATAGATGAAAATAAAGGGCATCGGAAAACATAATTTACCTGCATTTGCTGAAATAAATGTATCAACAAGGTTTCAAGTCAATGGTCTAAAAACAAATACAGATGAGTCTATTATCCTATTACAGCCACTCAGAATGGTACGATGCAGAGAGAGATAAAGAACAGGCCGAGCCCATCAGAGGACATTAAATGGGGCCAGCTCTCACTCTCTCCTCTCTCTGCTCTCACAGGGAAGCAGCAGAGCAGCGGCTGCTACAGTGCAGCAGGCCGGGATCACACAAGGCCTGCAGAATTACACAAATAAATTGCTACCAAACTCATATGCTGCTGTGTGCATAATATAACTATGCTCAAATCAAACATAAACAAAGTCTGAGCAAAGATAAATGATTTTCTGGAAATTAAAACAAAAACAATTGAAACATGAAAAATACTTGCTAACTTGCCAATTTGTATGCATGCCATATCATCTGAAAGGGCTTTTTCATTTACATCCATAGGCTACCAGGACAGCTATCAGGTTTTTAATTATTTAAATTAAGAACATCATAACTATTTAAGGTGGAATTTGTGCCACATACTGTGAAATCCTTGCAAAAAATACATCATATTTTGTTTTTATTCATCATGTTTGACCACATGCACAGGCTGCTGTTTCCAGCAGGTGAAGACCGACATGTAATGACAAAGTGCTTTCATTTGAATTGTGGATGTAAAGAGGATAGTCACAAATGAAAATGAGGAGGGGGGAAAAAAAGCCCATTGCAAATATCCCCCGAAGCTGCCTCTTTAAAGAAGCAGGCTCAGCATAAGGTATTCACTTTGCAGATAAAGGCGTTCTTTCCACTCATAATCAACATATACAGTAATGCATCATTTTCTACCAGATAGCAAGAGAAGAATTAGCTCAAATTATTTTAAGTTTTTGTTAATTACTTTTGGAGCCTGAAGCTGTTCGCTGCAGCAGCTCATGCCTCAGAACTGCTGAAAAGTTTAGTCACTCGGTCACATTAGCTGACTTATAATTCAAGCACTTATCACCCAACTCTAAAGCAGTGCTTTATGAAGCATCCCGGTCTTTATCTGTATGTACACCTCCAATGTGATCACATGGCTAAATGATATTTCTGCTAACACTCATCCCTTAAATTAAAAAAAGCAGTGGGCGTGCATTTCTGTGGGCATAATCTTATACTCCTGATCTCAATGGGGCATTTATGGAGGGTTTTATAACTCTAATTATCTTAGCCCATTACAGTATATCAACTTTTAGTGGTCCATTGTATTCCCAATGTGCATCAACTGGACAGATGCCTCTGTGGCATAGAATATCTATCTCAAATTAGATGGCATAGAGGCTAAACTTTAGTTGGATGCAGTGCTTTTGCATTTATAATTATGACTATAGTGTACTGATAGTTTACAATTGTACAGATATTGTTGCTGTGGAGCAAACTCTTTTTTTTTTTACTCAATCACAGAGAGCCAGAGCAGCATGAGGGTAGCCTTACTGTCAAAAAGTGACTCCCAGGTTTTTATCCCCCATCTGTGACTCAGGGGTTACATTTGCATACAAACACAACATTAGCATGGTAATATAAACCTAAAATATAAGCAGATCAAAATATAAGATTACAAGCATACTGTGTATTGGTAACACTTTATTTAATCCCCTCCCCATTTAACATATAAATGGTACACTATAAAGTAGTTGTAAGCAGATATAATGACAACAACTGTAACTCCTAATATGAAGCATTCCTAACTAGCGGATAAATAGATAATGAATGATTTATAACATGATGTAACAAAGTTGTAATCATATATAAAGACATGTCTTCATCAGTTTTAAACACATTTATAAACAGTTTTAAACCTGTCTGTGATCAAACTGTTCATGTGTATAAACCACACTTAAGGATTGCTTTATGTGCGTAATGATATATTATTACATCTGTGTTATACAGTCATTCATCAGCTGTTTATACACCAATATTAACAGTTTCTTTATATGAGGAGCTGGAATTGTTTTCAAATACATTATTAAACACTTAAAAACCTCCTTCTGTCTGCTTAAAACTACACTAGAGTGTGTTATCATGTGTTATAAACCATTTATTACGTGTTTACATACTGCTTATACATGCTTAATATGAGTGTTTAAAATAAAGTATTACCCACTATATTTAAGGTGTATATAGGATGGGAACTGATCTGAAATGTTGTTAATGTTTTCCATTGAGTATCCCCTGAAACGCAGGCCCCCATACCACAGCAGCCGGTAGCTCAGCCCCTGACAAAGCTGTTAATGTTCTGCAAAGAATGTGCAAATTGCAGAAACGAGTCCAAGTGTGGGCAGAAAACACTTCTGGTACTTAGAACCAGTGATGGAACAAATTTGGTCAAATTGGTAAAGTGCCCAAAGGGAGGAGGGAGATGTTCCACGGAAAACCAATTCCAAGCTTGGGTGAGCTCAGGATTGTTTGGAAACTCTCCAATCTGGGGGCCTGCATTGAATTGCGTGTCAGGCAGAGACTGTTAAATAAGATTAGAATAAGGACCAAGAGAGCAGCACAGGTACCTCACAGGACGGATGTGTAATGGCAAACCACAGTTACAGCCATACATCAGCTGAGGTAGTATCGGAAAAATGTTACATGAGGTGACATGTAAACTCACCGGACAGTCGCAGGAAACATTACAGGTTTTTAGTGCATTATGAGCTCTGTTTGGAACAAGTCCCGTTTGCTGCTTTGATTTATTCCTCGTAGCACCAATTAGGCTTGGCCCACTCCTGGAGGAGTTGAGAAGCTGACGATGGATATGTCATGGGATGGCATGATCAAAGCAGAAGGCTAAAGCGAAACAGAGAGAAAGAAAGGAATTTCATTCAGTTTCATATTTATTAGGCCTTCAAGAGACTTGTATTACAGCTTGTAAACGCAGCCACTTCCAAAAAATGCAGCTTAAATGTTAAAAAAAAAAAGAAGCAAAATGAAGACCATAGAATGAAATGAACAGACACATTAACATCTTTTGATGAGCACTCCAGCGAGCTAATGTGACAGAGAGATCTTGAAGCCTCCAAACGCTGACTGATCTCTGGCTCCCTTCTCTTTGGTTCAGTTCATCAAGGGCAGTGA
This sequence comes from Macquaria ambigua, assembly GCA_008360985.2. Lineage (NCBI taxonomy): Eukaryota > Metazoa > Chordata > Actinopteri > Centrarchiformes > Percichthyidae > Macquaria > Macquaria ambigua. The sequence continues at coordinate 967,883 of VMKM01000004.1, read as the reverse complement.
ATCATTGTGTGAGAAACATTTAAAAGGGGTTATACTTACTGTTAGTTTCTATGTTTTACACTGAATGGCTTTGGACATAGTAATCATTGACATAATGGCAGAGTGGAGCGGATTTATCTAATGCTACTGCAGGATGAAATAGCACACATTTATTGTAATATTTTAAGATCAATTCAAGGACTAAAATACAGGAAATAACTGGAAAACATGTCTGCTAATCAAAAACATACTGAACCCTTAAATACATACCTCAATTAAGCACTCAACTCCCAGACATTTCTCAAACTATTTGTTTTTAACATTATTCTGGTGTCAGTATCTCAAAAATGATAAAAAAGCATTATTTTTCTAATTTTATTTTATAGGGTGGCTAGAGTCCCATGGTATGCAAGAGTGTTACATTTTTTATTCGCGGTGTGCTCGATGCAAGTAATAGCGGGTAATGTTGTGTTTTCCTGCTTGGCCTCATGATGGCAAAGTTGTCTCACTGTTATTATTAATAAACAGTGGACACAATGATGAAAAAGTTTGTTTATATTTGCTTACTGTCACAGTAACACGATGGTGCAGCACTGTGGTGTCAGGTTTAGTGCAGAGCAAGCATTTGAGAAGAGAAGAGAAATTAGGACTGATGAGGGAACCTTATATAGTTACCTCAGCTACCTCAACCTTGCTGCTATAAATGCACAAGTAGTTTTCCTGGCCAAATGTCCAACTTAGGAAGCCAGAAGATCTCACACGCGATGAACTCTCCTGGAAAAGCTTGGCCTCCAGCTGCTGTGGCCATCGCTGGAGAAAAGGAAAGAGGTGCCACGACTTCCAAAAGCTGATGGATGCTCTAAAGGTCTTTGCTTTGTCCAGAAACAGAACATCTGTCCATCCACGCTCGACCCCAACACAGTGGACCAGTGCACACAGTGTGCACAACCATGTTGCAGTTACCACAAGAGTGATTTGTGATCCCTGTGCTGACTAATTTGGGTTTGGTAGATTTCAGTCTATGAGAAGTTAGTGCAGTCTATGTGTAAGATATAAACATCAAATATAACAGGTTATGCTGAAATACGTGAATGAATATATAAAAAAAAAAACATTTTTCTGACATCAATAAATTATGTGAGTTTGTCACCACTTTAACCACTTTTATCAACTATAGCAAACTTGTTAGCAAAGAGTTACTTATTTACACATCCAGCAGATCCAGAGCAACATTATCATTCATTTGGAGTCATGTTTCTGGTCACCTGGTGAATGTAAGTCCAATATTGACTCTGCTTTTAGCTCTGTTTTTGGTCTCCACCAACTCCTCAGGGAAATATTTGGCTCTTTAGCCGCTAAATGCTCCACTCCACTATCTGAAAACAGCTGCCTGCTGAATCTAAAAGCGATGCTGACGAGAGCCGTGAGAGTGAAACAAAACAGTAAAGTAACAGGCCATAAAACCAAAACAATGAGCCCCGTAGAGCTGAGGGGAACTGCAGAGTCGGGTGATGATTCTCCGTGGGTTAGTGTGACCCCTTTCACATTACACATAGTCATTTGAACTATTATTTATATATAAATATTGATTAGTGCTGCTTTAAATTTACAGTTCCAAAACGTCCTACTGATCTGCTGGTAGTAGCTACTAAAATATTGAAGATGCAAAATCAAATAGTCAAAGCAAACTGTATAAGGGTTCCTGGAAATATGCGAAGTGGTCACAGATTCCCTGTTTCCTACATATTTAAACGGTCACAGGTCTAAGCTGGACCTTACAGTAGACTGTGTCATAGGCAATGTGGGTAATTGGAATATGTGTTCAAAGAGGAAATACACTTTTGGTTCACGTGAAGTAAATTCATTGTTAAATACAAGGATGTGGAATTAACAGGCCACCTTTCTTCCTTTCATCCTCAACTTAGTGCTGTTTGACTGAGACAGATGGGGAAGGTAAATCAAGGCAGCTGAGTGGAGAGCACTGCTGACAGCACATTAGAGCCTCTCTCAATGAACTGTCACAAGTGCACAGTGAAAGTAAAGTTTGATCATACGTGGCTGCTGTCCTGTCAGACATCCTTAAAAGCAAATGGGCCCTAAGTGCTGCGGAGCTCTGAATGAGCCTGAGATGACAGTTGTAGTCGGTGCAAAGAGAGGGCATCTGCACTCCATCCTCCATCCTGCAAAAGGACAATGAGGTGAGGAGGACTCTGGCAGCATTTCTCGCCCTGCACCCTCACCTTCGCAGTAAAAGCATCTGACAAAGTGTCAGTCTTCCACATCATCATTCGCATCATTAAGAGCTGGGACTAAACTTTTATGCTGCTTGTGCAAAAAGGTCATGAATCTGTGCAAAACTCCACATCCCCACTCAGTATGCACATTTTCTCACCAATGGAAAAAAAAAAAAAGAAAAAGCAATTTTACCATCATTATTGAGAACGCCAGCCTTTAATGTTGCCTGCTTTTAGAGAAGCAAACTTTTTTTTTTCTTCAATTTTGGCTGAGAAAGACTTTTTTTTCCACTTAAAGTCAGGTTTAGACTATTTTCAGATGTTCCTAATCAGAGTGGGACGTGACCACCCCACCAACTACATGTACAGCAGCTAGCAAGTGCTTTATCTTGCTATATGTTAAATGTAAATATTATATTGCATTATGCAAGAAACATTAGAAAAGAGGGTGATGACATGTGATAAAGGTACTGCACACTCATATATGTGTAGTACGTTTACTATCATAATAAAAATCAACCATGTCGTTGTCTTATTTCAGGTTAGATAACAAACCCACTTGCGCATAAGTGTAATTATTCAGGTCTTCTTTGTAGGTTACCACAATTTCAGTGGTTATATACAATGTTACATATGGATTCAAACATATAAATGTGACTGGTAATGTGTTTAAATGTTAACAGTGAACAACTTAAAGGGTTCTGACTCAGTATGACGACAATATGTCATAATTAGTCATTACCAGGTATAAGTAATGAGTATAATTGTATTTTAACGGTACAAACATTTGCTCGTTTGCTGTAATTGTCATTTTTCCACGGCTCCTGTTACACCCCAGCTGTCGAAGAAGAGGAGGATTTCTCTTTTCCTCTCTTAATCTCCTAAACTTTTTTCCCATTTTTCCCCTCAAGTGTTTTTGTGGAATCTTTTGTTGTTCTCTGACCTATGTTGGGAACAGTTACTGTTGTGGGCTTTTTTTTTTTAAGGTTCATTGAGACATTGTATTGATACTGACATGATACTGATATTAAGCTTTACAAATACACATGACATGACATGACATTGAGTAATGCACTATGTAATGATTTTCAGTGATTACCTTACAGGTATTGGTCTGGTGAAAATTGTGTTAGATATAAAATCTTAATAGAATTACATTATAATACATTGATTTAAAACCTATAGACTCCTGTTTTGTTGGCGCCAGACAAACTGTTATCAAGATACCAATGACAGGTAAAAGAATGGGTAAAAAATAATGTGATTACTTTCATCACTGAGTAATGAGTAAAGTAATATCATTACAACATTTGGAGAGTAATAAATAACTATTTACCTTTTCTGAGTAAATTCTTCAACACTACCATTTACATGAGTTCTTCTTGATACAAACAGGCCAAAATATTTAAAATAACAACACTACGAGAACCAGAGACTTGCCTCGCCTAAGTACATGTGGTCCCTTAAAGTAAATTGGATTTTCTTTCCTCCATTGCAAAGCCTAAGAGACTGCCCCGCTTTATCTAAAACATGCTGTTCCACTTTGACTGGGCCTGAAAGAGTGGGACAACTTGAAACATACTTTCAAAATTCAAACATCATATTGATGTTTAAGTTGTTTCTAATACATACTTCAATTTTGAGTTCACTTTCATTATTCATGTATTCCTTTGCTATAGACCCTTTAATGCAAAAACATGTGTGCCTTTTGGCAATCATGTCAGACTGCCCCTTGTACAACAATGCAGAGTATGCCACCTAAATGAACTGCAGCATATTTATTATTTTTACAGGTCCAATCAGATAGAAATATGAGGCTTAATTAACAACCGTCAATGCCTCTCATTAGAATCAACTAGCAAAACACTACATTTGCCAAAATGCATACACACGTTTATCATTTTTTTAAAAACATTTTTTGTGAATGCTGGTTTTCTCTTATTCCACAAAGCATTTGCAAAGTGTAGATAAATTGCAGATTAAGCTGATTAGATAACGCTTGATTGCAGCTTTTGAGAACAGTAATCTGTAATAACCAAGGCTTAATTTGTCTGATTGGAAAGCAGACCAACCTAAATTACAGAAAAACACAAGGTTTCTGTGGGAATAGGTAGAGAGGACTGCGCTGACATATCTTTAATGAATAACTTACAGGTCCTTGGACCAGCAGTGGGTAGCGCTTTGTTTACCTCAGCCCAAACCTGCACTCCAACACTGTATGCTACTTCACTCTTCCATTAGGGTGTGTGTTGAGGCCTGTGCCCACTGTTTAGCCTGGCACAGAGGTACTTCTAGCTGTAGGAATTTGGTCTCCCACATATTCTAAAACCCACTTTCACTTGCTTCCCAGTGGGCCAGCATACCTTATCTCTGATGCAAAAGAACACTTTCATAAGTGCCCCACTGCAGAGGGAAAACACACAAACAAAGAAATATTCAGACATAGATTGAACTTTGTTGTTCTCAACCAATTTGTTTGGTAGGTGGTAGTGGGCAAATGGGCTGTTTTTTCCAAATGGAATGTTTTACACACTTAAAAAATTTACAAGATGGGTGAGTAAAACATGTACATTGAATGTGGGATCATCATTATGACATTAAAAATGTAAACATGTCTAGAGGCCTTTTAGAGTCACTGTGTGAGCGCATTTCTTCTACACTGATGCTTTCAATGTTGACCATTTAACACTGAAGTTGTAACTGTCCTTGGGGGAGCTTTTCTTTAACAAAGAGGATAACCTAGTTCAAAAACATTGAACAAAGGACAATGGCAGAGCAGAAATGGTCCGTAAGTCCATCTCATTCTAGCTCAGTGCTTTTAACGTCACTGTTCCTTAGACAGACATCACCCCGCGTCTAAAAGTGGGTCTGAACCAGGAGAAACAGCCATTAAGAGCAATTCAACTGCATGAAAGTAGTGTCTGACAGGTCCACTCTCAGTGACAGATGCCATTATAACCTGTAAAATGTGATACTGTCACTTTAAGGTTATATCATTTTACCCTTCAACTCTGGCAGCCCATCTGCTCGATAATAAGGGCACGCTCCTTTGTTTTAGGTCATATAGCCAATGTGTGCATTCAGCATCCATTACTTCACAAGTGTTTATTCTAACCACATTTAAATCCCGTTTGAAGTGAGATGTTAAGGAATAGTTTTAGGCTGTGAGTCTGCTGGCCACCTCAAAATGACTCTCTGCGTGTTACATTATTTTTTCATATACAGTATAATGTTATTATCCTCTCACAACAAAACAAAATCTATTTGTCCCTGTTTCTGAGAGCAGTACAGTTTCTAAAGCTTTGAATCAAGACTCCATTTCTTTAGCTCCAACTCCTCCAAACGAGAAGCTATGAAAAAAATACACTCAAATTTTCATCGCCACCACAGTTCAGATGACAATTATGACAGCCCAGGTTTAATCATAGAATCGGGTAGTTCATTTTCTCAATGTCAACATGAAACCTTGTCAAAAAATGAATTCTGTCTTTCTCTCGGGAGATAAGCAGGCTCCAGTGCACCGGGCTCATTCAGAGGAAAAAAACTTGCAGGTCACAAGGCAGCGACTTGCATGTTTTCTTATTTTTTTTCACCCTCTCGCTCTATCCTCCCCCTCTCCTTTTTTCTGAAAACCACCCAAGAAGAGATTAATCATGAAGGGAAAACTCAACTTCACCCTCTAGCTGCAGGTCACAGTTCTTATTTCGTGTGGAATTGGCTTTCGGAAAGCAGAAGGCCTGCCCGGGGGGCAGGGACCTGATATGAGAGGAATTTGAGAATGAAGCAGAGGGGATTGATTAGCCCACTTCATATCCCACACTCCGTAAGCACAGTCCAGCTGCAATCTAACACACCGCTGAGCTGAATAGACAAGAGAAATTGGATTCCTTCCTAATATTTAACCTTCAAGTCAGCTCTAACAGCTGTTGATGGGTTGCTCTACCAGGTAGTTACAAGAGGACTTTTTACATGTTACATAGAGAGGGAATAGCAAAGTGGGAATGTGATGACTTTTCTGTAGGTTATTCAATTACAATGGCGCAAAGAGCAGCTAGGCCATTGAAGCACATCATCTGCATGCAACTGCACTGAGGGATTTAATTTTACACCTCTACTTGTCTGAACAGGCTGTGTGAGTGTGTGTGGGCACACACATATACACCACTCACATACACGTTGGCAAATGTGCACACACACACACACACACACACACACACAGACAGACACAAACACACACACGCGCGCGCGCACACACACACACACACACGTGCACCTGTGCACTAACAAGTGTACACGCGTATACACAAGTAAAGAGCAATTAATGCCAGGAAAGTGGAGTGTGCAGCTAATGGATGGATCATATACAGCCATAATGACTTACTTTGATGTTGGCTGTCAGAGTAGACCTATTTTAGACTTTAGAGCAAAAGGCGCTTGAAAATATCCTGTAATGCTTCCATTCTTTTTATCTCTTTTCACGAGCAGATGTTAGAACAAAGAGCGATGGCATCACTTCCTTACCCTTAGATCTGGAGAGTGACTACCATTTAGATTTCTGGTTTTCTTGGTCTCTACTCGAATCCAGATCAGTGTATAAAAATATGAAGAGTTGACTGATAAATGGTGCATCTCAGTGACTCTGTGACCATATTAGATGCCAATGAATATTTAGTGGCTTCATTTATAGGCCAGTTTGATCATATCCACCCACCATCTCTTGTGCCAGTCTTTGGGAAGTGTTGATAAGAGAGCAGGATGTCATCCGGCTCTTTTCTCAACTCATTAAGCCATGCAGTTTATTCCAAGCAAAGTGTTTCCCATTTGAATGAGCACATTAGCGAATGTCTTATGATAATTAAGAGCTTGAGTTGCAGAATTGCCGAATCAGATTCATTAGTAGAGTCACACATTTTTTATTAGCACCTTACTCTGTTCCAGTGCTGCAGCATCGACATCGACGACACCCAGCTTCCCCGCTCTCCACAATGAGGACTAGAAATTTACTAAATGTACTGAACTTCCATGATTAGAGAGGGCATATTGTAAAACGTCACATCATGGATTTGAAAGAAGTATATTTAAAGTAAATTTAGCTGATTTTTATGTTCCCCATGAGAATTTAGGTCAATTTGCTAAAGCATATTTCAGGCGCAGGAAAGCAATCCAATAAAGTAGTCTGGTACAAATCTATAGATAAATGATGCTTCACATTCAATTACAGTGAGGATTTTATCTTTACTTTTCAATGATTTTGTCAATTAGTCAACACAGTGTTTCTTAATTCATCAAGGACTCTGGCCTAGTATTAGTCAGTGTGTAAGCATTTATTAGATTAGCAAAGGCAGGGGGAGAGACAGAGAAAACACATTAGATGACATGCATGTTTTTTCATTAAAATAAATCCACTAGTAAATGAACAATCCACATTCTACTGAAGACAGTTTTCTGTTATTTGGGAACGGTCTCTGCTTCTTCAAGTGGGTTCACAGCGGCAAACAAAACAAAGCTGGTAACCAGTAGCCTACCTTATTCCTTGAGTTTTGACACATTGACTATCGAGCACATACACAGCACACCCAACCAATCCACTGGGGAGCACATGCGGGGACCATGAAACTATACTCACAACACTAATTAATTGGGGGGGGGGGAAAACTAATTCTGACATTCCCTGAAGAGGGTCTTTCATCTTATAAATAGTGGCTGCAAACTTGAGTATTTTTGCTTAAGTAACACAACACTGCAGATGATAGGATTCGTTTGGCTCAACCCCAGGGGCCCAGCATGACAAAGAACACTTGTTTAGCGACTGCATAACCGGGTCCCAACATGGGCCTGTGCCCGTGCCCAACCTCACCTAGAAACCTGCTCCATTTGCATTCTGCCTCTCCAGACACCAGGCGACAGAGTCTGAGGGGATACAACGTCCCAGAGATGGCATTGGAAGCTCACACATAAATTAGTCTTTATTCCCCCCTCTCGTCTCCCACTGCTGCTCCTCCCCTCTCCCCCTTATTTGTCCCATGGCTTCATCACATCACAGTTCATGCAAAGGAGAGAGTGAAATCCAACTTTAAAGTTTCCCCATCTAATTACAATCTGTATTTACTTTCCTGGGGCTGCTGTGTGAGCCAGCATATCGGCTTTTCAAGTCTTGAAACCAATGTTTAATTCAGCATTGAACACGTCCTTTGGAATAATAAAACAACAGTGTAAAATAAGGTTCAGGCCAAATCCAAACCCACAAAGCTCGATCCCATACTTTATATTGGACAAAATGTAAACGACAAACTATAAACTGTGTTTTCATCAAGCCCTTTTCTCAATATTTTAGATTAGATTGATTTTTACATCACATGCTGGCAGAGTTGTTGTGCATACTTCCTTGCCCCAGACACAAGTATCCTTTTAATTTTCCATGTCAACATTTCTCTTTTGCCACAACACATCGATACGTGCCATAACCATAACACAAAGCACCAAATGAGGGAATATCTTTTGGTGTTCAACCCTGCAGTAGTGTTCAGAGACTCTATAAAAGCTGCTCCTGCGGCTCAACATCTCACTAAGACACTTTCTATTGGTTTTTCCTTTCATTTGTCACTCATCTGTAGTTGTGTGCTCAACATGCTAAGCTAATATCTTTTACAGCGGTTGTATTATTGTATTAGCAGCTAGTAAGGCCTTAACAGTAGAGGGTCCACAGAGAAGAGAAACACTCCCAATCTGTCCATCTAATGGGAAAAAGGGAAGACAGAAGACCACTGTGGTGTTGAGTCTTTCAAATGCCCCCCCCCCCAATCCTTGCCTTTCCAGACAGTCACACTTTTCGTTGGCACATCATTTGCTATTGCCGCAAATGCAATCATTAATTTACCCGTCCCAGTGAAACTTCATATACCCATGACACATTTTTTTTCTTTGTCTAATTAAATATAATTTTGAAGCTCTTTAAATCCAACTTCATCCAAATGCACAATCTAATTTTTCATTTGCTTTTGTACATGATATAAGACATCAAGTCAATAATTTATTAAATTACTTTTCCCATTCATTTTCTTCTATCTATAATTGATCTCTCCAGTTGAAATTCTGTTGTTCCTCTTACTCAGCCAGTCTGCGGAGAGGCTGCGTGACATCACTGTGAACAGGGCTTGTACCTCCCCATACTCTCACTGGAAAACACACACACACACACACACACACACACAAACGCTGCTTGGAACATCCTTACAGTGTATATATAACAGTACTTTCTAAACTCTATGTACGTTAACAATTAAAAGCTTGATTCCCTCTTTTAAACTAAGCACATTATTTTGGGACACTTCATTTTGACTATTGCATTTTTGTGATGTTACGTTTATATAGACATCACTGCAAACAAATACGTAAAATGAGGAAATAGTGATTAATGTGAATAATATGATTGTTTGCAAGCAATTACTGGTAATTGTTTACTTGTAAGCGACCTTACCTTGAGAATAACAGTTGGACATTTTTCATTATATGCATAAATGAATCATAAATGTGGTTATTATTGTGAGTGATCATCTGGTCATTCCTCTCTTCCACCACTGTCAGAGTTTTGTCAGGAGTGACGGGGATGCTACAAGCTAACATGATAGATGAACGGCGACCTCCAGTTTCAGAGGGTCCCACATCATTTCAGTGTTGTAAAGGAGCTTATCAAGAAGAAATGAATGCTCCTCTCAGTGAAAATTTAGGAAGTTATGTCAACAGTTCCAGTGGAGAACAGGGAGAGAGGACTCTAGTCTGGCATGAGAACAGGGCACCAGACAAGTTCTCACTCACATTTAAAGGGCAACTAAAGCTTGCTCAGCCAGGTGGTCCACCACTATAGACTTGAGAGATGTTTATTTTTATGTTGCAGTGGTGCCCTGAGATGAAAAGTTCCTCTGTGTAGCTTTCTAGGGAGTTGCTTACAAATACAGCATGCTGCTTTTCAGCTACCTTCTGGGTGCAAAGGTTTCTGCCAAGGTACTAGAGTCTTCTTCTACCTCAATGACCATAAGATTTTTTTGGCCTGGTCTACAGAGTCAGTATGTTCCACAAAGCGCAGTTGATGCTGCACCTCACCAGGTGAGAAAAGGAAGGAGAGCTCCCCATGGCCCATCAAGCAGATGATTTATCAGAGAGTGGAGCTGACTTCTGCCACACTAAATGCCAGACCCTCTAAGTCCAGATGCACACCAGTGACAGCTTTGATTCTCATGCATCTGTCAGGTTTATTGGCAGCAGCTCGCTCAGTGGTTCTGTTGGGTCTCCCGCGTATGAGGTGCATGCAGATATGTTTTCAGCATCTGGGGTTGGACCCCAAATGTCACATGCGCATCACAGCCTAACCATTTCCCCAGCAGTCAGCCAAGTCTGGTCCACTGGTCCACTTTTGTGAGTGTCCACCTATGCATCTGTGTTCACAGACAAATTTGACTTGCATGACAGTTCTTCCATTTAGCCCAAGGTCTTTGAACTCCCCAAAACCAAAGGCTATAACTTACGATACAGATGCAATGATGCTGCAACACAGCTTTGTGTTTTGATTCAAACAGCTTTGGCTGGCAGGCACATACTGTGATGTATTAGTGGATTAGGGAAAGTAGTAATAATCAAAACCTAGCTGTGGCAGAAATGTACACAGTGCCTTGCAAATATTTGAAAGTGTTGAAGTCATTATTAACAAGTCTAAGAAATGTCTGAGGTCTGAAAGCTGCAACGCTGATCTCTGTTTTTCCCCTTCGGTTGGTGGACAGAGGCTGAGGTGTGGTGGGCCTTCTGTGGACTGGACATGCGGTTGCATGAGATCTGTACTATTTGTGTGACCCTGAATGACTGATATCCCTCTAACTTGCTAAGTCTTATACTCTGGGAGTCAGCAATGGCTTGCAGGGTTAGCCTTTGCCACTGTGTCCATATTTGTACTATACCATCAAGCTTGGAGCATAGTATTTTGCTTTCCCATCCTTCATCACAGCAGGGGCCAGAAAGGCACCTGTTCCCATGTAACCAGTTCATGTTGATTTTATGTCATGCTGGTGTCACAGCAAGAGGTGCGAGTGTCATGTTTTACCCCCTTAAGCCTATAGAGAGCCTGCTAATTGTATCTGTAGTTGTATGACGACAGCAGAGCGTTTGCCTTTTCACATTCCACTGCACAAATTGCTGATTTGGTGAGTGCCCAGTGGGGTCACGCTATCACTAATTTAGGGTCAATAATGGGTGGATTGATAAGAAAAAACTACGCTTGTCTTGATTTAGCAAGCAAGTACTGTATATACATACTTCAGGCAAGGTTCCACAAAGGAGAGGTCTCGTTAAGGGCTCAGCATGGTCCTCACGCCAACTGCACACATCTCCTCACTTTACGTATTTAGGCTTTTGCCATTGCTGGAGTTCTGCTCGCCGACAAATCTATAGCACACATCACAGGAAGACTTCTCTGACAGTTGGCAAAAGCGGGAAAAGCTTCAAGTGATGTGGCTATGTTAACTGTTAGCGTTAGCTACGTTAGCTGTCAGTGTTTTTGAAAGCCGCGGAAGAGAAAGTGATTGGCTTTGAGGGTATTACAGACCAACGAACCAATCATCAACAAGGAGCTGCGTGCAATCGGCCACAGACCGCAAATGTTATGAAGCACATGGTGGGTCCATGTGGCAGCCACAATTACGTAATTGCAGAGGTTTGCTGGTCCGCATGAAAGAGTGTGAAGACCAGCAGGAGCACCATGCAGTGGGCCTTAGTGGGATCGACCTGTGACCATAGCACCAGGCTTATAAAATATAACCTTTGTAGGTGATACATGATTAGCAGCCTGTGTACCATTTGCTGTATTACCTTAAAAATTGATTCATGGGTTACTTAGAAAAAATAAGAATAAAATAGCAAGTTAAAATGCTTTTCAGTGATCATTCAAGCGTATATCAAGTCAAAGGCAGAGTGAGATATATAAGATAATTATCCTGGTTGCGTGTTTTCTACCGGAACCCTCCAATATCTCCGGTGACGAGTAGAGAACAAGGGTCTGACAACAAGGACAGGCAAGGAGCAGTCTTGGAAAATTGGTCTATAATTAAATGTTTACATAATTTGATGGTTAATTTTGATTCATTTTATAATTCAAGTGCTTCACTGAGACAATTTCCTCTCACTAATTACTATTTCCTTCTAGACTGACATTTACAATACAATCTTCAGATCTTTGGAAATGTGGTTTTGATTTATTATTTCTGCCCTCATCACAGCAGCTAATGACAAGAAATGAGTTTATAAAATAAGCGCTCAAATTATCGGGGCCTTTGACCTGTACAGTTGATTATTGTATGTCAAAGAAAAGCTGAACATTTTTGACAACCATGTGCAGTAGAAGAAGATCAGAGGAAGAAATAGGTTGTTTCAATTTTCTCAAAACGCCTTTCTGCTATTGAAATGAACTGCAGAGACATCAAACATTCGTGGCTGCGTAGCTTTCAGAGGGAAGACAGACAAAATTATTTGATGCCATCTGAGGCTCACCAATGCTGAGGATCACAATACAGCTAGTTGACACACTAGTGATTATTCATGGCACTCACGCTTATTATCCTGGAGAGATTGAACAATGGTTTTCTGTTGTGGGAAGTGAACAGTTAGAAGTTCTAACCTCTGCCAAAACAATCGCCCTATGCATTTCTCTCAGCAGTGAAACAACGGAGGGCTGGAGGGATACAGACGTCTCTGTCTCCCTTGGGTGTAATCTGACTTAGATAAATATTTGCCATGCAGTCTGAACATCACACAAAACCATTGTGATGCTCTTGTGAAGCTTGCTGTGATTGCTTTACTCCACCGCAGAGATGGATTTTAGCCTTCAAGTGACTTTCACTTAAAATGGCCCTTCTTTGTTACAATATCTACAACCAGGCATGATATGCAGCTGAAAGTGGAATGAAAATCTATTTAAAAATCAATGAAAAATAAAGGCAAGCCATGTTGAATAATTTCACAAACATATAAACTGATATATAGATAATTATTCTTGACATGAAAATATTAAAAAAGCCTTCAAGTCCAAAGCTGTGAAGAGGATTTTTACTTTGTATGTTAGAGCTTCATCCCCTTTAAAAAAACAAGGCAACAAACAGGTGGGTTGAGAATTGGCCGTGACACAAATGATATTGCTTTGTCTTTGAGGAGCTCCGGTAAAGCTGTTTTCTGAATTTCTGCTTACCCTACAGCACGCTGGCCCATGTAGCTCGTGTTTTACCATCGCACACATCCATCACTGAGTCAAGAATCATATCAATACTTGCCCATTTCCCCATTTGGGGAGAGCTGAGTAGATCAATTCATTTAAAAGGAACCACAGCCAGACATCCGTTCTAGAGATTAGAGCATATATTGGCTAGTCATCTGATGGAGGGTTTAAGGTTCATTAAGTCAATGGAATCCTTAATCAATAGGGAAACTTTAAGTACAGGCTTTTATGGCAGACTTTCTACATGTGTGTGCATGTGTGTCCTCAGCACTAAACAGCCTTGACCTTATTTTCATGATGTTTACATTTTATTTAAGTATTGTGTATTTTGTCCTAGGTGAAAAACTAGTCTGACAAAAGGCCCAAGTTATGGTTAGTAATGTGTTTAGAAAATTGTGAAATGCAGTCGCAGAGAAAAGGTTTTACAGATCTGTTTCATAACCTCGGTGCTGTGACGAGGCTTTGAGACAATAATAATGGGGAAATGTTGTTGAGCAGAAATTTCTTGTTCCGTTCTCAAAGTCAAACAACTAGTAATTTTTGATAGTCAAAGACAAGGATATAGAGACATGACAAGCATCAAATACTGTCATATCCTTACAGTATTGTCCTCAATCAGTGGGTTTATGTAAATCCCGCAACTCAAGTTTCTGTCTACAGTCCAACATATCCCTCTCCCGCTAAATCATGGGGCATACTCTGGCCGTGATTCTTAAGTGTCACTTGTGTCCACCTGAATTATTGTTTGTGTGTAATGCAGGGGAAGAACCGGCATGCAATGAGAAGTGGTTGTGCCCTCTGATTGATTGTTAAGTGTTGTCCAGGAGCCCATTGCCAGACTCCACTTAACGGCCTGCACAGCAGAAAGCAATCAGTGGCTGTTACTAAGGGTCTCGTGGGGACGGGTCCGGTCATGATTGATCTTCAGTGGATCTCTGAAGATGTCTCAGAGAACTGGGTTTCACCAGAGTCGAGTTCAGGTCGGAGAGAGTGCCCATCGGACTTGAATGTGTGGCATCACATCAACTGAAAACTTTAGTTAGCTCAACACAAAAAAGCCGGAAACCCTTTTTACTGATTTAACTTTCCGTATTTGGAGAATATGAGATGTCTTGGTGTGTCTAATCATAAGTGGTATTGCCCTATGAGGCAGGTTAATTGGCATGACAAATTGTGTGTATTTGCATACATCATTCATACGGTATGTTAACAGTAAATTACTGCATCGAGCAGTGTATTATAGCCGAACAGTAAATCCCAGTGGATATATTGCATGTCTCCCGGCACTATTGTACCTGAGGACACACATGCACACACACACACACGGCCGCCTCTAGTACCAGACAGTAGAGCTGTCGGCTCTACAGTGGTGTGTCAATGTGTTCAGTGACCACAACGCCTGGTGTTAGTCTCATTACAGAGGGATCAAAGGGACATGAGCTTCATAGCAGCGGGGACTCTCTTCAGCCCCCTGAGAAGCAACTCCTCCTCTAATCTCAAAGGTCACATTTAGTCATTCAAATATAAAACAGCATCACATCCCTCACACCCATGTGACCTGCTGGAGTCTTCTCCAGAGCGGGGTTCAGAGGAAACAGACAAAAAGAAAAAAGAAGAATGGAAAATTTAGTGAATGCATGTAACATGTAGAATAAACTGCAGTATCCTTCAGCAATAATTAACCTCTAAGGTGCCCAAAATTATGGTGATGACCCTGGTGATATTTAATCTAGACTAGTAAGTAATGTTATTTAAATATTCAATTAATATTCTGAGGCCCCTGTACCACACACAAACAATAATCCTCATTAAGAAGCTGGATGAGGGTTTGTCCTTGCACAGTGTCATAATGACTGAAAAGAACAGCCATGAATTGTGCAAACACTTGGTAGCAACTTTATATTCTGTGCAATCACTGTTTCAACAACGCTCTAATGTCAGGGGTTAAGTGAGGGAAGGGAATGTAAGTTTAAGATGAAAGCTAACAGCGACACGTCCACAAGTAGCTTTCCACTTAACCATTCTTTTTTCTTTTCTCACATATTTTCTTACTTGCACAATGTGTTGTTTCACGGTCACTTCCATACAACATATAACGCATAAAACACATTACATATGTGTAAATAAAGCAATTTAACATGTTATGTGCAGAGTACTACTGCAGTCAAAGGTACACACACTGCTAACAAATGCACTGCAAACACACAATCTTCACAATTAAAATCACACCAGTGATTTTTGTCATGGAATTTAGTTTTCATTCTTTAAATGACACAGTGAGTGGACAATGATGGTGGCAGCTAATAACATTGCAGTGCCAACAGCAGTTCCTCGGGATCCGAGCAGCTGCTCTGCAGTCTATATTGGCCTGTTCTTCAAGTGGAGAAAAAAAGAGCAACCTAGATGAGAATTTTGTGCTTCAGTGGCTATTGAAAGATGAGGCAATAAACTGCTAAACTTGAGTAATCACACACTCCCTGAGGAATTTCTCAAATGGGGATGGTCAAAAACCTTGAAATTTGAGCCCCTCGCACACAGCCCAGGCTTTAACATTTGATGAGATTCATTATTGTAGGGAGCTGAATACAAGTGTCTTCTGATTACAGGACCCACCATTAAAAGTTCCCACCAGTGTGCATTTCCATGGTAGAACGTCAATGGGATTAAAATCTCAATTCACTCCAGTCAATTCTCCAGTAACAAGATTTCATTAAAAGCAGGCAGGGAGGAAAATGGACTCGAAAGCACTGAAACAGCTGGACTATAAATTATAAAAATGTGCTTTCTGCTAACTGAACACACCTTCAGCATGCAGATGCATTATTATTTAATGTTCAGAGGAGCTGGTTTTATGTAAATTTCAGTCTTCTATTCTCTTCAGCCCCCTTCTCAATGCCAGGTACTTCCAAACCAAGCAAAGGGAGAGATTATGCAAACCAATTAACATATGAAAATAACGTATTAATATACTGTCTCTGAACTGTATCCAATCAGTTCCTTTTCACTGGCGTGTGTACAAAACAATTAAAATTAAATTTATACTGCTCTTCCTTAACATATTCTGCAGCAAATGGAGTCAGTGAGCAAATGCTGACAAAAGTTTTACAGGCCTGTGTTCTTCCTTAAAGGCACACTGACTTTAAGAATATTTATAAGAAGCCATGCTAATAAATTCCAGTCTTTGTTTCTCCCTAATGATGTGTGCATCTGAGACAAAGCAGTGAAATCCATAGCGGTAGCCAGGTGCTAATGAATGGCTTACATTATGCTGTCCGCTAATTACTACTGCACCATAAATAAAACACAAGACAATCAATTAGTGGTGGACGTGTGTTTGTTAGTCATGGGGAGCAAGTTCCTCCAGGCCAAGGCTTTGCAACAGACCTGCCTCTTCAGGGTGTAATTTTGAAATGGATAGGATGAGTTCAGATAAATTACATTTTGAATGTTACCAAATGCACTACAGGCAATCTATTTCTACTTATACAGATTACAAGTAAATTAATATCTACACAGTTTCAAGCGAGAGGTGAGTAAAATGTTAAAATGCACATGAAGCAGAAAGTCCTTTCCACTGAATTAGACAAAAGAAATCCAACAGGCGGCTATCATCTCTCTGCCTTTTAATGGAGCTTTGCAAAAAGGCTTTCTCCTCCACTTCACACAAAGCTCCTCCAGTTTCCCAGACACCAACTGGCTGACGTATCACACTTGATTTGAACCAGAGCAGGGGAAATCAGAGTGCATTAACACTGCATGTAGAAGGCACTAACTGAATGATCCTAGCATTATGCGGCCTCTGGCCTGGCCTATCTGCGTAGTTTGATGCATAATTTGAACATTAATGTAATTTACATTTTAACACAGTCCCAAAAGTAAACTGATTAGTTGATAGTTATCTACTAATGTGCCAAGAGGACCCACATGTCACTTGCATGCGGGCAGAGGGACAGGATTACACATGACAAGGTTGGCCTTGCAGGGACACAGACAAAGAGACAAAGCCTGCCAGAAGAATAGACACCACACACAAATGCGCACAAACACACACACAAAGTCTAACACAGAATCTTGTGAGGTAAATGGTTGTTGTTCAGGTTTGCTACTGTAGCATTTCTGTCTAACAGGATCTATCTTTCTCCTTTATTTTCAAGGACCTCTAAACAGATCATACCAATAAGGAGGGAGAACGTAACAATAAATCGGAAAGGATATAAAAATATGTTCTCAGTCGTGTTTGCAGTCCTTAGACCACTTGGTAACATCTACAAATATGTGTTTGTGCAAAGTTTCAAGAGCAGGTCACTTGACAGACATATAAATCAATCTAAGATTCAAATTAAAAAACTTATTAAAAGTATTTCTGGGCCATCAAATGTCTTTTATCTCTGTCCCGCCAGAGTTCCTTCTTTTTTTTTTTATGGGACAAATTAGTGCCCCTGTAGATGACAGAAGCGCTTTAAAGAAAGTGCAACAGAGTTGCAGTCCCATGATGCAACGCTCCCAGTGGTTACATCTGCTCCATTCTTTCATCTCTCTCCATTGTTAGGTGGGAGCTGTCACATTAGGAGGAGAATCGTGGCTCCTTCCCACCCCCAAGAACCCCTTTTTTCCCATTCCAGCAGTTGGCAGGGTGGCAGGCCCATACAAAGGAGCGTGCACCAGGAGCGCAGAGGGGAGCACCGTTAGAGGAAAAACAGTTTGGGAATTAAGGTCATTAATTTTCCACTTTCAAGGGCTGCCACACAGACGGAGATAAAGTCAGCATAAATATTCCGCCGAAGTTTCTCCTGTTTTTCTCCTCTCCCCATTTTCATCGGCAGCCCATTTATCTCCATGCTGTCAATTAGAGGCAAAAGCAAAGAACTAATTAGGAACTGTGCAATTTTAATTAGCTGTTTTGATAATTAAACTAATTGGTTCCCTTGTGTTCCTGCAATGTGTGCTGAGAACTTTTTTGATATCTGGGCAGCAGATTTCCCATCCGCTGGTTAATTAGTCACTTTTGCATTAAAAAGGAGCCTTCCTTAATAGCCTTAATTTGCAGTTGAAAAGAGAATCTACCATCAATAATTTGTGTAATTGGTAACCGTTTGATTGTAATTTAGAGGCACGGCCGGACAGCTCGGCATGTCTAATTCCTAATGACTAGGATTAAAGTTGGATTAACTGTTTGGGAAAGGGATTCACTCTCCCCTCTTCCCTACCCACCAAATGACACCTTGTCTACATTTGATTGGTCATGAAATTCAAATTGACTAGGTGAACAGCAGGGCTTATACCACTCCTATTACTTTCTATATGGTGAGCCTGTCAGGTTACATCAAAAAGATTCCAATAATTCCTATTCCCCCCCGCCGTCTCAGGAGCTCCACGAGGAAGAGAATAAAAAGTGGTTACAATTTATTATGTGATGTGTTAAACCTCTGCTATCAAACCCATTTGTGTACAACTCTGAGAGGAAAACATAGCCAAGATCAGCCACTAGGAGGAGCAGAACCTTAAATCTCAGGGAAACAAAGTGAAGTAGGTCTCACTGCTCAGTGAAACTTCATTCAAGTAGTAGGCAATGCTTTTCTCTCTGAGCATAAACATGCATATTAATAAACACAGTGTACATTCACAAACAGTAACTGGATGTCTGCCTATAAGTTACAGGCCTAAACGCAATGCAAACATGCTGACATTACTATAAATTATTTTGTCCAATTACTTACAAAACTGGTGTTTGCTACAGTAGCAGAAACACCAGGGGAAATCACACTGATGTTTACAGGTGTCAGCTTAATGCTAGAATGCATTTGAATATTGCTAGAAGCTGGACTAAAAGCATATCATTCAGCATCTTAACTATCAGGCACCATCTCTATACTTTTACAACACAGAGCCCCGTCAGTAGTCTGATTAAAAAACACCATTTATCCCACTTAGCCAGAATACAATTAAGGGACATGGCTTTAAAAGCCCAGCCCCGAAGCCTCTCCCCAGCCCACATAAAAGGAGCACTCTCCACTGAGCCTTGCCTGTAAATATCATGTTTGATATGAGGTTTTAATCTGCTTAGCCATTCTGAACTATAGAATGGGCTCATCCTCTCTGTGAAACCCCTGTCCAATGGCTGTGTGCCTGAGGACGAATAGGAACACAACACTAGTGTGCTATCTGATTAGGTGGGGTTAATTACAGAGCACTGTTTTGTAGTGGCTGCATTTGAGAGCCGCCCATAAATAGATGGGCATGGCTAATGCATGCTCAGAAATGAATTTTAATTAATTGTGTATCAGAGAAGCCCACTCAGGGGCTTGTTTCTAGTATGTACTGACCCCGCTGTTGGATGTGGAGTGGGAAAGGGTCTGCACCCAAGACACTGTGAGAGGGGCTGAAGAGTACACCATGGCCTGTACATGAGTCATGTGTCATAGACACACAAAATGTTATGTCTGTACACAAAAAGGTAATGTGGGTCATTTATATTGATGAGAACTACCTTCACATCATGATGTTGGACTGATGGTCTCTGCACCTACTTCACCTGTGCAAATGAGGATCAAATACCAGTGACACTTTAATATACATAAAACTTCTTCAGCTACATGATTTTGTATAACATGTAGGCTCCAAAACCTGGTGCACTAGTGAGGTAACTGTGGTAACTCCATCCATTATTACCCATCCCTCACACACACCACTTTGGCTCCCTCTGTGAACAGTCCTTATATAGTGTTTTTTTTTCTTTTCACGTTCAAATGTCAAATGGCTATTTGAAGTCAAGGCCCGATGATACTGAACCATTCTTTCCCTTTCCTTTCCAGTTTTTTGTGTGATTGGATTAATTATGTGTCACTCACTTTGCTAGAGGTCAGCAAACATACATTCTCGGTCATAAGTCATCAATCTGTGTGACCGTGGAGATGAAAAGTCAAGCATGTCAGCCAGGAAGCTGGACAGAGAGGGATCAGCCCATTGATTTCAGGGCCAACCCAATCTCACCACAGCCTGCTGCCCTGAGAAGTGAAATTATCCCTATGGGCTATGTACAGTGAGCTTTATACCTTAGATTTGTGGAGCATGATCACATTAGCAGGGCCTATAAAAAAAGTTATTTCATATGCAGGGCAGGATAATTATCAAATAGGAGAGCATGTGTAGTCCATATACTGTAATGTGATGACAAAATCTATAAAAACAGTGCAATGTGGTTCAACTCAAAATAAATGCACTTGAATGTGGATGTGATTATTTTTAATTTAGCTCATATTTTATTAAACGTTTTTAACTCCACCCCAGTTTATACAGATATAATTCTTCACAGATGAGTTTCTACTGCACAAAATCCTACTGTAAATATGGTCTAATGCAGATCTTAAAGAGGCCCTTGATCTGAAACGGTTTGAGAATAATTATTACAATTATTTATTAGCACAATTATTTGTAATTATAGAGCAGCTAATGATAATGTGCTTAGACTAGGGCTGGTGCAAAGTGTAACAGAAGGCAAGGACAGACTGAGCAAGCTCACACCACAGACAGCCTGCTGGCTGCTGACGAACCAGCATTATTGTAGCTATACTCCACTCCACTCTCCTAAATGGCTAATCTTTGTTGGATCTCACCCTTAATTGGTTAACAGTCTCCGCAGGGCAAGTGAAAGTGGTGCTATTTAAGGCTCCACCATGAAACAGCAACACTTTCATCTTGGCAATAACAGGCAACAATTATATTACCAGATTCGAAACTGAACCTTCTATCTACCCACTAATCAAAAACGCAGCCCATCTGTTGTGCTGTCTCTTTTGAAACGACTGTTTATCTGCAGCCTGTATGATAACCGTGTCTGGACACTAATTAACTGCTAAATAGACCACAATTAGATGTTATTTCTATTACATTCTGCAGGAAAAAAAAGTAAGGAGAAGGAAAACAATAAGCGCATTTTTATGTTTACTCTAACTGTACCAGGCACCGATGGAGCAGCATCACTCTCCCTCAATATCTCTCTCTCTCTCTTTCTCTCTCTCTCTCTCTCTCTCTGACACACGCGCACCCGCGTCCGTGCGCACGTGCATCAATACAACCTTACGTGCATGCGTGCTCTCTCCTTCTCTCTCTCTCTCTCTCTCTCTCTCTCTCTATCACGCACATTCAGACTGGCAGGCAGACCAGTCACACACACACACACACACACACACTTTCCCTTAGCTGTGCTTTTGTGTTTTGTCAGAATTAATGAGAAAAGTTCCCTTGCCCTAGGGGTAATTAGTGTCCTTGGAGTTAAATAAGCTAATACTTAGACACCTCTGGCACAAGCAATTATGTTTGTGTATTGAATAATTGATTCAAAGAGGGGGGAAGGGCTGCTAATCAGATCTGAGCATAATGAATTGATTTAATTAACAGGGGAATCCGAGGGTCTCTGGAAACTGCGCGCATTTATTCAGTAGCAGCAGAGGCGAGCGCGGCACATAAACTGGGAGAGAGGCGGCGTGAGTTTGCTTTTAGCAGTTGTCAGATTTGCAATTGGATTTGTTTGAATATAGTTGTTGTTTCGGAGCAAATGAGAACGAGAAGGAGAGAATATTAACAGCGAGGAGAGCTCCGCCGTTCAGTCTGAGCGTCTGATCCGTCCGTGTGTGCACACTTACAGATAGGCGACACTAGATTTATATCGCTTTTCATTGTTTTGCCTTTTTTATTCGCATGGAATTTATCAAGAGCAACCAACGCTGTTTGATCGCTATTTATTTGCGTTACAGTTCAGTCCGGATAGGGGGATCTCGCCGCGTATATCACCGTATTCCGTGTATGAATTATTATTGATAGGAGGAGAAGGGAAAAAAACGTGCAGACGGCAATTCATCTTTCCAGGGTTTTGATTTATCGAGGCGTAGTCTAGTCAACCGCGCGTTTCAAAGCCATTTCCAGGAGAAGCTCTGAGCAGACCGAGCGGTGCAGCCTGCTGGAGCCGAGGACGGATCGCCCGGGGAAGGACTCCTCGTTCCTCAGGACGATGGTGTTGGACAAGGAAGAGGGTGAGTAACATCTCCGACCGTAGGATGCTATAACCTGGGGAGTAACACGGAAAACTACTGACATTTTAAACGTTAAGTGTTCCCCGTCGCCCCGGACCCTGCGCACCCGCAGCCTCCGCTTTATATTGGATTTTTCCAAACCCCATTTAGTCGCGACAGGGTCCGTGTTTCCGCGAAGAAACCTGAATGCTGTGGCTGCTTTTTTGTACCATGAAGTTGAGGTGCACTTACACAAATAGCCTGCCAAACTGCAGTTCAGTGTGGAGGAGTTGCATGTTTATTTAGACCAGATTTGTCTGTTGCGTTTTGATGCGTAACCCGGAGTTTGAGGGACTCCACAGACGCTGCAGTGCATGTGGCTCCTCTTTTCTTTCCTCCTCTAAGTGCTTTTTGCGTCTGTGAAGTTAGCGAGGCAGCCTTTGACATCACCACGGGATGGGAGATGACAGCAGAGTGCTTTTAACTTGATTGCAAATTATGGATAGCGCCGTGCAACGTCCACTCACTTTCCATCCAAATAGGCCTACTTGCATTACTTATCTATTTCAATGTATTTAGGTTAATGGGTGAGGCAATCTAATTAATTTTAATTTAAATCAAACTCGCCTCTAATGACGTCCCATTTTGGATTAAACTGATGTTGAGATGTGCAGTGCATTTATCACTTTCAGGTCCAAATGGGGCTCAGTGCATATGCATTTAGTTGCATTTATACAACATGATAACAATATTCAAATGGAGACTATATACAGTACTAAAGGCTTTACGTGGTCTGAAATGAAGTTATTCTCTTCTGTTTTTCTTTCTTCTGACACTTTAGAGTATTTTGAGGGTTGTTTTGCTCACACAATATAGACCACCTGCTGACATGCACAATGTCAACCTCCACTCACCATAAAACACATTTTTTTGTGTGTAATTTCTCAAAATACAGTATGTAGCTTTTGCATACTGGAGTTTATCCAGGGTTCCTCCTCCTATAAAAGTAATGGATGCATTTGTAACCCATTATTTATGTTTGAAAATGGATATTTCATGTCTCTTAGCAGAGCATCCTTTCACTTACACGTCTAAAAAACCAATAAAAGGATTGCGGCAGAGACATAAATTGGTCTGTCTGGCTGAATCCATGTTGTGCTGCAAATGTACCTAAATTAACTCAACTGTAAATTGTCTCCTCTGGATGTCTGTCTCGCTAAAAGTTCCCTATATGATTCATGATTCAGATTGCTTTTAACAGTTATTGGCTAAGCAATATGGTAAATGTACAAGGTGATGCAAATGGCATTAGTGGGAAAGGATGCACAGGAGCATGTAATGCAGTCAATACTACATTAACTACTGATGCCCAATTACAGAACCAGGGAGAGTGGCTTTTAGGAGCATTAGGACTTGCAGAAAAGCTGAGATCACCTGCTGCTCATTGCCTAAAAGCTTCACCCTTTATTTGCTGGTCCCAACCAGCAGCTCCAGCATTTTGGCCAGGTTGTCAACAGAGCTGCTTGGATCTGGTCTCTTTCATTGTGGTGCCTCTTAGCGTTTATTGGCTCTCAAGTTATAGGCTTGTCAATTCAAACCTTCTTGTCTAATGTATCCACTTAGTGCCTGCACAAATAAATGTGTGTTTATGCAGAGAGGGAGGCGTGGGTCGTTGTTTTGGGTGGCCACACGGGTGTATGTGTATGATTACTGTCTGTTTCTCTTGATTGATTCACTATTACGCCTGTGTGTGTTTGTGCGTGCTGCTTAAGTGTTCATATTTCAGTCCTTATGTGGCCTATAAAACAGATCATCAGTATGTCTGGTCTCGTGTTCAAAGCCTACGATCCTACTTGGCAGCACAGTAATGCTGCTGCTTGTTTGGCAGACTGTTTTTGAACTCTGACTTCTCTTTGAAAAGCCTGCAACAATTTGTGCTACAAAAGCAATAGCCAGAAATGAATCTCTGAGGCCCCCTTATCTTAGCTCCATTGAGAGAATCTGCCTGTTACAAATCATTCCCCACTGGATCAGTCTATTAAGAGTCAAAAATGTAACATAATATTTCAGACAGACTGCCGCCAGTTGTGTAACTTTCATCATAACTTGGATCAAGGATCAATCCTAGAATATTTGTTATGTTAGTTTCATGTTGTATGTAGCTGCCTGCCCATATTGTCTGTCCTGTCCGTCACAAGCTACACGCACGTCATAAACTAATCACCATATTCTCAAATGATGCAGTCATTAACTTATAACACACACTATCTGGTACAGCACTGAGTCTGAGAGCACGGAGGAGGACTGTAAAAGGTATACAGGCACTGCTCTGTGAGGTCATAGTCGGTAATGAATAGCAACACATGTACCAATTCTGTGTCAACATTTTATTTCACCCTGTGATATGCAGGTTCCAATTTGCGTCTAATTTGAGAGTAAAAAGCAACTCAGCCATTTTCTCTCCTTCTTCGTACCAACTGCAGCAGAAGAAAGTGGGTCCACACTGAAGGCATATTTTTTTGCTGAACGTTAACACAGCTACAGTGTACTCTTCACAGACCTCAGCAGAAGAAAAATCCTCCAGCT
Organism: Macquaria ambigua; assembly: GCA_008360985.2. NCBI lineage: Eukaryota > Metazoa > Chordata > Actinopteri > Centrarchiformes > Percichthyidae > Macquaria > Macquaria ambigua. The sequence goes on along the minus strand of VMKM01000004.1, from coordinate 942,822 downwards.
ATTGATAAATTTCTGGTTACCTTTGCTTGTTAATTTATGACCCTGTTATCATCCTGTCCAGTGAAATTTGTACATTCATAAAGCATGTGATTGAAAAGCAGTGCTTCAGCTGAATACAGACTGGTGATCTGTCGGCTGCTGTAATAAAACTTGGGCTTCAGGCTCCGATTTTTATTTTGAAATAATAAGAATTGCTTCATTCTTTACCGGTGTTACCATGGTAATACTGTCTCGTAGCGATGTTATATTGATTTAGAAAGTGGACAGTAATATTTCTTTTCTGTTATTTGGTTTCTGAGGGTTGATTTCTAATTTCCAGTTGGAGATTACTTTTATATGTTCTTTAAGTCTTTTCACTTTTCCAAAGGAATGCAATTTGCTCCCCTGTATTTGCTATTTTCTCAGCTTATTGGTTTGCTCTTACTTCAAAATTAAACTTGCCCATTTCAAATATTGAAATTACGTCTGGTTTTTGTGCTCTGGGCCCTGAACAATATTACAAACACATTGCTTCGTTTGATATTTCTTAAGTCACTACCGTTTTTATTACAGGCACCTGCATCGCCTTTGCAGTACTTTTCCAATTTTGCCTTAAACATAGATTGTCAAAGGAGACAGTTGTGTGTTTTAAACAGTTCTGAGTGTAACCTGTGCACAAATAAATGCATACACTCAACAAAACAGTACCAAAACATACAGTATGAATCTTCCCTGATACAGATGTGATAATAACATTATCTACTCTGCATTGACACGTAACGTGTTTTGCGCCCTCAGTGCTTTGACCATCCATATCATATTAAACCTGATCTCATTATTCAGTTCAGCCAAGCTCAAATTAACACAAAATCACATTTATACCATTTTCAGCTGTGAGTGTTTAATTCTGTAATCTGTTTCTGATCTTACAAATGCAGAATTCTCACTGGAGACAATTTCGTCTGTCACCACTAAACCTCTAGATCCCTATCAGTCCTGATCGTTTCACATCTGCGAGTGCTCGAGATGTGTATCATTTTCCATAATTTTAGTGGAATTCAAAGGGGCTGAATCGAGACTTAAGAGGCACGTGTTAGCGAGCTCGCCCACCTGCCTTCGATGTAAATGGCTGCACTCATCAGTGTGGCACACAAACTCAATTATGCACTCTTGAGCTGTAAGAGCATCCATTTTATTATTGCCAGAGGCCACATGCTAGCCATGTTATCATACAAAGTCTCACAACATGATCTGGCTACCACATGCATCACAGGGAACGGACGATCCCTGTTGTGTTGTTCAAACCCTCTGTTATTATTCACTCCAAATGATTTTTTCAATGTCAAGAAGAATTTCTCGTATGTTGTTGAGTCGTGTGCGAGAATAGTGAAGGTTGCAGACATAGAGCTGCCACATTGAAAATCATGTGAACAAATGAGAAACTCTAAGCCACAAGGGCAAATTCATATCAGTCCAACTGTTACAATGAAACCTTGTTGAGATGAATCGTTACTTTAAACCACCTTGGAGAAACCTAATGTCTCTTTTCAAGCTCTGAAACAAATGCAGACATGCACAGAAGTAATGTTGATGTTCTCGCCTGCAGAAAATAAACCCCGATAACCCTCATCCAGAGTTGAGCAGGTGTAAAAATATCACCGTATTTATGAACAACATGTAATCCCGCTTTAATGACAATGACCCACCAACACTGTAAGTATATACAGTATATTGTTAGTTATTCACGTGTTTGAACCTGTTGGAAGCAGGTCGCACTGCCACTTGTCACTGCAAAGCTGACTCTCTCAAGCTGCTGTTGACTACACGTGTGTCGATGTGGGGGGAAAAAAAGTATTCATACATCGATGCCTCTATAAACACACACGTGCACACTTCCTGCAACATCTCATCAGTTTTTTTCACATAAAGTTATTTATTCACCTGTTTACCCATTGAGCGCTCTGTGTTCTGACTTGTTTGGCATTCTGATGCACTCTGTAAAGCTTATACTTTGCTCTCTGGAAAATCATTTCTCCTTTTATTCTGTCATCATAGGCTCAGTAAAGGAGACAGGGAAGATGAGAGAGTGGAATGACACGCAGCCAAGTTCATGAGATGAGCAGATGTCAAAACTACAATGTCACCAACTATGTTTCTTTGGCATCTGAGTGCAAGTGTGTCAAGATGCCCAGAAAATGTTACTGAATAAAAGGTTTAATATTCTACCTGCAGTAATAAAATAACATGTTGCGTGTTACACTCAAAGGAAACGTAAGCACTTTGTATAGTTAAGTCTGAGTGGACACTGCCAGGGTTAATGTCATGCTTTAACTTACACAATTGTATGTGTAATAATGTGCATGTAATGACATTATGAGAAAATGTCTCACAAATTCAGTCATATGCTATGCTACAAAAAAGCATCATGCTTCTTTATTGCAGTGTAAAAATGGCATAAATTAAATACTTGGAAGGATTTTAGACCAACAAGGAACATGAATGTTTATTTGATTACTATAGTGCAGTATTCATGTGTGAACTGAATCTCAAATCCTAATTGCACTGATGTCTCTTAATGCTTTCTTTTTTAATGCGAGAAGATCTGCTATTATTCACTCAGTGTCTTGTTTGATCCCTTCTGAAATAGTCCCTTGATGCATATTTGTTTAAATGAAAGGCAGGGCTGTGTATACGCATGTATATGTGTTTGTTTTTTTATTATGATCGATACTGGATTTTTAAAGCCAACACCAGTATCGAGATATTTTGGGAGTTTAACAAATCCGATACGATACATCACTGATAGGTTTTTTTTTTTTTTTTAAATAAACAAACAATCGATATGGATTCCTTAGATTTTTAAAAATTGTGACCAAGATACATACTGAGCGCTACATTTTTCCAGTAGAAAAATAAGTCAGTGCTCTCTGGTGGACAAGATATGTAATGAAGACACTGTTTTTAAATTACCTCAAACCTACTTTGGCATTTTTGCACTGACATTTCTTGTTACTTATTGGTTGGCATATACACCAATACCAATATATCTGCAATAACCTAATTAGCGATTTATCTGTCTAGCTCTAGTGTGTGTGTGTGTGTGTGTGTGTGTGTGTGTTTGTGCTGGCACAATCTTGTTCTGGTGGGGAGTAAGAAGCCACATGTAAACTGTGCGGGGTTTTGGGGTGTGGACAAGGGTAAAAATGTGTTATATGAAAATTATAGTGTTTCATCAGCTTCTCATGGAATTTCCCTATTAGAGGCATACGTGTGGAGCGATGTTACTTTTCTAAGTGGCAACACATCTGAGCAGCGGTTGACAATTTTCGCATCCATCCATGTGCTTGTAAGTTGTGTAAATTAGGTGTTGATTGGTTTGATTAGCACTGGTCTATGCTAAACGTGGGACACCTGCAGAAATATACTACTGTATTATTGTAATAATATAGTTTTACAAGTCAGCTATATGAACTGGCCCTGCTGAATTCTCTCTACAGTGCACACATCACAGTGCCAGCAGGAATTCTTGCCGATGCCATATTTCCCATTTGCCAAAGCCCTGATCATTTTGTTTTTGGCCCTGCCCGTGTGAGTATGTGGCTCTGAGGATGACAGTGTTGATTGGTCGGTGAAAGACACTTTGCTCTTGTGGGTGTAAGGAGCAGCACCGCCTCTAGGGGCTGCTAGCGGGGCTTTTAGACTTTCAGTGGCGTTTCACTGCAAATGTCTATCAAACACCAGTCTATTGTATTCCCATTGCAGTATTCAGTTTTCTGCAGGTTGAGTGTCAAAAAGTAGCTTTTGTGAGAGCTTACTGATCTTTGTTGCATTTCAGACAGAGATATATATTTCTCATTTCTGATCCATTTTCCTTCTTCCTGCCCGCACTCCCAGTCAGAGGATGAAAATGCGGTTCAGTGTAATAACACCTGTGCACTTTACAGCAGTTAAACCGTAAGTTGTTCACATTCACGTACAATGTGTAGTTCTAATCCAACTTAAAATGACCTTTACTTGGCTGTATTTGGGGCAAAAACAAAATGTCACATGCATTTATTTAGGGTCAAACACAACAAAATTAAAAGCCTCCTAAAAGCGGCTTTTAGAGAAATAAAGAAGGATGGAGGCTTCACACTTTCTTAAGATATTACAGTTATCTTGTTGGTAAATAGAAAAGCCTGGGGTGCCTTCCCTTAAATAAGAGCCAACTTGCTGAGAACTAATCACTTATTGGATGACCTTCAGTAAATCAAATCTTAAATAGCTAATTAAAGTCTGTGATTAAGGGAGGGTAGCTCTTTCCCTCTTAAAGCTAGTAGATTAGGTTTTGGATATTGAAGTTCGTGATTTAATCAGTGCTTAACTATGATGTTTGCAACTACAAATTCAGAGGCAAATGACAGCCGCCATCCACACACATTCCCACTGAACTCAACATTAACTGAAACTTGTTTCTAAGACCTTAGACCCCTCCCCGTTCCAATCACACCTCCCTCATTTCATTTTATTTCATTTCATTTGACCAGCCGTCTCTAGTTGAATTGCCATTTGATTTTAGCCAGTAACAAGAATTACTCCTTGGGGAAAAAGGGTCTTTATATTATGAGGTAATATAAAAGTGTTAAAAGGAATTCATTAAAAGCAAGCCATCTTCATAATGAAACATCAAACGTCATCTACAATATTCCTCCCTTGTGAGATTTACAGGCTGTGCTACATGAGACAGCTTAGTTTACCATCCCACATGACATCACACCCAATCTTCATGAAGACCTCTTCCCTAACTGCACCCAACCAACCTCCCTCATTATTTACCCCATCAGGTGTGGGAGAGTAGGTGCTTGAATGACAATAGAGGTCTGTGCTGCCAAATAACTGCCCCCTGTGGGGAATTTGCATTATTCAAGATTAAAGAGCCTCACACGGTGCACCACAGTATGGTGTTCCTTCTTCCCCTCCATTTTCGACACACTGAGGACCCTGAATGGCACACCTGTCTCCTGGCATATCCTTTGAAATAATAAGTGTGCAGTAATTGCTGGGGAGTGGGGAGGATTTTGTACATCACTTCCTGACCTCATGAGTGACACAAACTTTAGAGGGCTACACTTATTCCTCTCCAAATGCATTTTTAATGTGGACTAAAAGTGTTTGTGCATTATTCTGTTCCGGATGGCGGAAGGTGGCTGTGACAGGTCTAATGGTTTGATTTTTTTATTTTATTTTATTTTTTTGCCAGGAATCGTGAAGTGGCAGATGAGATTGCCTTGTGTATCAAAGTTTAAAAGTATATAGTGTGCGAATAGATGGATTTTCCCTTTAATCATGTCAACACATGTCAATCTCAAATGCAGACAAAAAATGTAGTTCACGATCTCGCACCTACTGTATGAAGATTGACGACAAAGATGCATTCACCTTCTCACTATTGACAGCTTGCACTTAAATGAAAAATGGTAAAATGGCAGGTTTTAAGAACTAAACACCTCAGACCAACAGCAGACAAAGCCGAACATTACGCCCCACGTTTGATTGGCTGGATGCAATATCAAATCTTCTTGCTCTGTCAACACTTTGACAGTCCTCCCTCTCTAAGAGCTCTCTTGGATTTATTTGGGGTAACCCTGCACGATACAACCATGAATGTTTGCATCTTTTCTCCTCCTCCTCATTCATCTTATTCCCTCACTCTCATTTTCTTGCCCCATCTCCCCCTCTCTCACTGTTTCTACTGTTGACAGCTTACCTTGCAGAGCTCTAATCTCATCCCACTACTGAGCGACCAAGTGTTGGAACAAGTCGCCTTCTGTAATAATTTGGAAACTCTGCCAGTTTCATGTCTTAAAAAAAAAAGCAGCAATGAATTTAATTAGAAAGCTGTTGCATATCTCTGTGATACATTTCTTTTAATTAACCCCATGTGAATAAATTAAAAATAATAGGGGGCTGAAAAGTGTGGAAAAACACCCTAATGAAGTTTTCCGTTAATTGGGATGGAGCCTGCTGCCAAACCACAGTGAGCAGTGAGCACCAGGAGCTAACAATGCCTTCTGTAAGCCTCAGAAAAGGGCCCAGGGCCTTCGTGCTGACTTCAAGTGTTAGAAATGCACCTCTGACGTGATGGAAATGACCGTGGGCTGGGAGAAAAGGCAGTCCTGTTCCAGGCTGCTCTGCTGAGACTCCCCATGCCGCGCTTGAAGCTTGGCCAGTGTTATTGCAGCCCTAATGCGGCTGACTCATTTGGAGCGGATCAGGAGTAATTATGGTAGGGAAAGTGGCTGCCGACCGTGGGGGTCAGGACACTTGTAACATGTGAAAAGAGCAATTATTCCAGGAGACAAAACCCTCCCTTATCCTGGGCAGTGCCAGGGTCAATGCAAGGGACGGCTGGGCTCCGTTTCACTGGGGCTTATTAGCCACAGCAAGCTGCAAAGTTTGAGAGAGTGCATCTTGTTAATGAACAGTCCCCTCCTCATCCGCACCAGCCCTGTCTGCTCTCTCTCCCACTTACTGTGGGTGTTAATTATGTCATAATCATGGCATGCATACAGTCCCAGAAATCACCTCACAGACCCCGGCATTCATACACAACCATCTGGAAATGTAGCATGCGGTACAGTAACATAGAAGGCTCTTACAGCGAACTATAAGAAAAAAAAAACAGTTAGTATGAAATGTAATATTGACTTGGGCCTTGTAAGAAAACTACCTTATTTGAGAGAGAGTGTGTGTCTGTGTGCTTCTCTCTGTGAGATTGTGTGTGTGTGTTCATGCATATCTTTTCTTTTACTTCTTGCATATGCTCCAGCTAAGGATAGGAACATGAATCACACAGTGAATCAGTGGTCTTTATTTTGCTTATCATTCAGAATGCACTCATCAGTCTGCTTTCAACTGGCATGTGTATTCCAGCTGATATTATTACCAGATGTCTTGTATTTTGTCTTGGCAATAGAGAAACGTGTCTATGGGCTCAATTACAGCGATGACGGAAGCTGAATGAAAGGGGCTGATTCATGCACACAATGGCAAGACATCTGCATGAGATCCCTATTAACCTTAGAGGCAGACACCTTGGCCTGAGGACAAATTTTATTTGGGATTGCCATGGCCACAGCATTCACAGTGGTGGCTGAAAAATAAAGGAGTGGGGTTTAAATCAGGCCCTGTAGCTTCTACACTGCAGACTTGCTGAGAGTTTTGGTAATATAGAAAATATATATTTTTCTATTTTCCACTGTTCTATATTGTTTTATCTCTTACCATCCACAGGAGGGATAATGTAATATAATATGGCTTTTTAGATTTATTTAAGATGATTCAGTCATGCAGGGTTGATTGGTGCAATGATTTGGTAACCTTATGCAGCAGTTTATAGATTCATCAAAGGACATTAATGTCTGGTTGATGTCTTGTGCAGGAGTGCTTTGAATTAAGTGATGGTGATGATGACAAATGCACTTGTTTCAGCTAAATGCAATCATTTGGTAGTGTAGTATCTAATTTCCCTGAGCATCCCAGTCTGTGTATTCACCACGCTGGTGGCTAACACTCTGTTATTTGCTGCAGCTGGGAGTTGGAATTATAGGGGCCCCTGAGAGGAGGCCCACCCAGGGCCAGCTTCCACCTCCTTAAAAAGCCCACCTCCCTCCCCATGTGTCAGGAAGGCTGAGTGATTCTCATCAAGATCCTTTACCTCCCCGTGAACCAGCAAAGTCTGCATCACACCATGGCGTCAGTGCTTTTAATTGATCAAAAGACATTTAAAAAGACAGAATCAGATGTAACTGTCCCTTCTGCCATTAAGGTTGAGAGCAGCTGTTCCACTGGGATCATGTGTGTAGTCGTGTAGTGAAGGACACCATGAATTTGTTTCCTTACAATTCTGTTGTATGCACATGAAACTAGAGATCAGTCGATCAACATTAAAATTATTTGGCAACTATTTTGATAATTGATTAATCATCTCAGTCATTTATCAAGCAAACATTTCCTGTTTCCAGTTTCTCAAATGTTAGCATTTGCTGCTTTTCTCTGTTTTGTAAATTGATTTGAATTGGGTTTTGACTGTTGGTCAGACAAAACAAGCAATTTGAAGATGAATGAATCGATTAATCGATTATCAATCAATTATTTTAGTCACTTTTAAAGCAAAAATATCAAACATTTGCTGGTTCCAGCTTCTCATATATCAGGATTTGAAGCTTTTGTTTGTCATGATAAATGACAGTAAACTGAATGTCTTTGGGTTTTAGCCAGTCGGTCGAATAAAACAAGCTAGATCACCTTGGGCTGTGGGAAATGTAACAGGAATTTTTCACTTTTTTATGACATTTATAGACAAAGCGAATAATCAATTATTCCAGAAAATAATCAGATTAATCAGTAATGAAAATAATGGCTTGTTGCAGCCCTTTCTAAAACTATGTAATAGAAGAAAGAGTGGAAATACACACACAGTAACCATGGCAGTGTAGAATTTAGCAAGTGACATGAATTATTATTATGATTATTATCATTTCCTGGTTTTGCACCCACAGCAGTTGTTGCCAAGGCAATAGCCAATCTTCTTTTAGCCCGCATGACATGACACAGCGTGGCTGATGGCTCAGGGACTCATAGGAGACCTGTATACATTACTGTATGTGGCATAATATCCAAGCACCTGCTCGCTTGTTTTAAAAATAGCAACCAAACATTTTAGCCATAATGATAGGAAAAAGGGGTATGGCGCCAATCATCTTTCTTTTCACACACTCTTGCCCAGTCTGAGGAAACATGGGTTTTGCCATGTCTATGTGATAATTGTATTTCTCTAATTTCAAACATTTCTTTGAGTGCTCCAAACAGCGAATTTTCTTTTAAAACCTTAAATATATCAAAAAAGGTTAGCAGACTGATGTGATTTTTTTGATAGCTGTAAAGACGGAAGTGTAAATGGGGTAACATAGAAATTGGATGCTATCTCTATAATGGAAAATACATGCTCTGACAGACTGCTTGGGCTGAGAACTGTACATATTCTCGAAAGATACAATCTTAAAGAAAGTGGATGGATGGAAGAAGGGAGAGATGACAGGCCTTTACACACAGTACTAATGGCAAATTAAATTCCTTCTCAGGAAGGATATTTGGCAGGGCAAGTGCTGTCTCTCCACTTTGAGGGGTAAAATGTTGGAGAATGAATCGTGATGTGGAGAGGCATGCTTTTGGTGACATCAAATGACACTGGAAGGTCAGTGGCACTTGTATCTGTTAAATGGATTGGATTAAGTGGAGGCTGCCTCCTAGTCTGCTGCTTCCTTTCATAATGCAGCTTTTCTTTCTGGGAGGTGGCAAGCATGGGAGGTTCTGTTGTACTCCACAGTTTCACGTAGCGCCGGGAGTGGTGACAGGTGCAAGAAAATGTCTCATGGCATTAAGGGAATTGAAAAGACATTTACTTTACACACTCATTTTTTTTTTCTGTCACTGCTTTTTGTTTAGTGGGTTTGAGCTAGTCCTTGCTACACTACTATTAAAGCTGTTTTCCAGAGGCTGCTTTGGTGGAAGACATCAAAACCATGTTTGTTCCCGGCAATGGCTTCCAGAAAGAGGCATCAGTTGAATGTGCATACTTGTTTCCTGGCAGACAATAGGCATTCCTCCAATGAGACATCTCTCTTACAGTCAGGCCTGAAGGACCAGGACACATGCATGAAGATATGAATGTCAGACTAACTGCAAACACAGAACCTGGGTCGCGCTACGACACAGAGAGAGTTGTCACTTTGATGATCCTGAGCAGGGTTTTAAACAAAGTGTGCATCCAATAGAGAGGTTGAGCAGCATACGGTAATTCCAGGGTAGGTTAAGCTTTGGCCTTTTCAAACGTGATGTAAAACACACACGTGACATGTTTAAGGAGTGTGTGGCGGGTGGTGGTCTCAACCAGTTAGGAGTAGTTCTCTGGAGGTGGAGGAACGACCTTTTTGTATAATTAGTTCTCTTATTTAAAGCAAAGATTTTGAGTAGAATAACTAATTAGGTGTCATAAAAGGCAAATTAAAGATTTTTGTGATCCCTGAGGGAATTGCAACAACTCCTTTCTTTTTCTTTGCACAAGCTCTAAAGCACACCCACATACACATGTACACAGGCACACACACACACACACACACACACACACACACAGGCATTTTCTCTCTCCTCATTAAGACTGTTTTTAGTTCTGTAGAAGTCTGTCAGGCGAGCACTGTTGGCATACCTGCAGAGAGCTCCCCTAACAAGCCATGAAATGCAGGTAGAAGAGTCCGCCCTTAGCCAGTGTGGCTTGAATTTGAAGCTTTTTAGCTTCATTTACACTGAACATTGGTATTTATAGCAGGTTTTGTGATCCTAATGTGCCAGCTTCAAGGGGCCTGTTTTGGGGAGGGAGGGAGGTGAGGGAGCTGGAGGGCAGGCAGAACACTAATTGATGGCTCCCATCACCAGCACTGAACCAATAAGCCTCTCCTTTCCACTTCTGATAAAGAAATAAGATGGCTCAACACTACTGGAGCACTTAACTGACATATAAACCAAAGCCATAAATTTGACTAACAAGCTCTCCTATTTCTTTCACCTCTTTTTTAAAAGGGGAAACGCTAATTATATTACATTCATAGCATTATTGATGTGTGGATGGCCAAAAATTGCAGAGCAAATGTGGATCCAATAAGGTATTTTGCGAGTCCATTTAAGTGCGCAGATATGTGTGTCCGCGCATGTGAGAGAGACAGAAAGAGAGAGAGAAAATATGCTTTTCTATTCCAAAAGTCCTTTGAAAAGTAGTAGGTTTCTGTGAAAGAGAACGAACTTGACAGGCTTAGCAGAGGAAAACAGTGCCCAGAGTGAAGCAGTCCCTTGTTAGCAGCTGAGGTTGTGTTTATCACTGAGCAAAGCACAGAAGTTACTGTAAAATGGCAGCTCTAACTACAGAAGGACCCCATTCACACTTAACATTACACTGCCGCAATTGTGCATACTTTGCTGCTAAAGAAATGAAAATAAAAAGTTCTGTTCTGGACAAAATGTACCTGTGCACATATCTAAAGTGGAACAGTAAAACAGTGACATTTCATATAAAACTCGGTGTTACGTGTCTTTAAAACAGGCCTTTATAGATACCCACACATACAAAATGCTGGCCTAACCCCCTGCGATGCAGAGTGTCCAGTCCTTTTTTTGAGAGAGAGAGAGAGAGAGAGAGAAATGTGTTTTGAAAGTAGAGTGGCAAGTGGCGTCCACTGTGTGTTCTTTTAGACAGATCAATAGCTCAGTGTGTGAGAGAGTGTCTTAAGAGCTGTTGTCTTGTGCTTTCAGCTGTGGCAGACCTGTTAGTGCTACAGAGGGGAGCTGCGCGCCCCTGCCTCTGTACCACCAGTGGCCTGAGGGGGGCTTTTAGTCCAAACACAAATGTCAACCACACATAGACTATTAGTGTTTAGTGCAGTTATTAAATGGACTTTATTTGTCCTTTAGGAGGCTAAAAGGCGCGCTTAAAGGGGACCTGCGTGACAGCAGGGCAATTTGCGAGTTTGGTAACTTAGGCTCGCTCGTTGCAGACACATGAGTACAGATAAGTGTAAAAGGAGGAAAGGCTGTAATGCTCTGAGTAGGGAACACTGTGTGTGTGTGTGTGTGTGTGTGTGTGTGTGTGTTTGTGGTTGTGGTTTGTGTGTGCAAATGTGTGTGTGTGTGTGTGTGTTTCACTCTGTATGAAACACAGAGTGTGAGTGTATGCTAAAAGGCACTTAGGCCATAACATACTGTATCTCACTGGGGTCTGGTAGCAACGTTTCTGTGGTCAGAGGCTTTTTAAAAGGTTAATGTTAATCTATACCAAACAAAGCCCATGAGGAGCTTTTACAGCTGTGGACAGTTGAGTGAAATGGGCTTTGATGAAATGGTAGGTAACTAACGGACTACACAGCACGCTGTAAATACCACAGTAAGCAAAATAAACATTGTGTCTTTTATCGTCAGAAACACAGTAGACATGCCCCTTCCTCTGAAACCTGCTGCAAGTGATCATGTAACTTTTGTATTACAGCATGTTCTTAGTGGAACAAGTAAGTCAGGGCTTTGTAGTGCAATGTGACCTGTGTGCCTATCTACATGGAAGAATGTTTTCTTTAATGCATATGAAGCAGGTAGGCAGTGTGCTGTGGCCGTACGCGAGGCCAGGCTTAGACGCCTCGAGAAGCAGCCGGCTTATCAAAAAGAGAACATGAAAAGTCACTCGTGTTCCTGGGCCGTAAATCACGCATGGCTGTTTGTCTCCTTATCACTACAGGTGTGCCGATGCTCTCCGTCCAGCCCAAAGGGAAACAGAAGGGGTGTGCTGGCTGCAATCGCAAGATTAAAGACCGCTACCTGCTCAAGGCCCTGGACAAATACTGGCATGAGGACTGTCTCAAATGTGCCTGCTGTGACTGCCGCCTGGGGGAGGTGGGCTCCACCCTCTATACGAAAGCCAACCTCATCCTCTGTCGCAGGGACTACCTGAGGCAAGAAACACACACACAATCACCTCTCTCCACTCACAACAAACACAAAAGCCATGCCATTCCAAGAGCTGTGTGACATGAAAGCATCACAAAGGTTTTTTACCTCCTGGTACCGTTTGCTTTGGTTTCTCAGTGTGTGTTTCCTGTGGCTCCCATTCACAGAAACACAGCTAAAATCAATCTAAATTATGCACAGATTCCTCAGTGTTAGAACAACAGCACGGCAAAAGCTAATATGTCGAGAGTTTGTTGTCATGTTCTTTAACAGCGTGCATACAGCAGAAAGAAATGTTGTTTTGGGATGCTTCAACACAAGCATATCACACAGGCTGAAAAAAAGCGGACAATTTAGGAGCAACGCGTCTCCTTATTTTTAACTCTTAAAAATTCTAAATACTGTGTAACATTTCATTAAAATTCCTGCGCAGCCATCAAAACACAGAGTCATGCTGCCGTGACATTTCTGTATCACTGCATCCAGAATACAAAATGCGTAGTCACAGTTTAAATATAAAGTAAGCAGTGGGTTACACTTGCTTGTCATAATAGGTTGTTTTCATACCATACTTAGCATTTAACATCTGGCAATGTCGACATGCAAACAAAATCTATAATCGCAACCTGTTTCTAACTTAGGCTGGTGCTAGTGATTGTTTTCTACACATTTTTCATATAACTATCAATTTCATAGTTTTAATAGAAACCCTATGATGTGACAGTCACAATGAGAGACAACTTTAAAAAAAGACAGTAAATTCCCTCTCTGTTGTTAATGAATTGGGAGCTACTGTATCAGGTGGATCAATTCACCTCATCAACAGCATGAAATTAAATATAATTTACATTAAAACCCAGTCAAACACTCTCACTGCGACCACCACCAGAATTGCTTGGCCTTATTATAGGTCTTACATGCACCCTCTGTGTTTTTATATTTCTACTTTGTTAGATGTTATTTATTCTCAGTCTTGTTTTGGTAGATTTGTTTGCCTTTACAGGCAAACCTTTTTACAGACAAGATGTTAAGTTTAAACCACGACATGTTTGTTTTTGCAGTGTTCTTTTTCAATATTTTCATCTTTTTCTCTGTGTTTACATGAACACAGGGGTCTTCTGTCATGGAGTAGGCTGGCTCTCAGTTGTACCAGAGCTGTAGGCTGTTGCTTCATCACTGTCTTTGGCTCTGTACCCCCCCCTCTTCAGATGCCCCTGCCATCTGCTTGTTAAATTAAACATGACCATTTCCTGGGCGTTAAGTCACATTCCCAATGAGATCCTACCATTTATCTGAGAGGGAATCCCCATGGGGCTGACTTAGGGATGCCGGTGCCCTAGGCCCCCCCTCCCTCCTAAAACTCCCTGTCCTGTGCTGTCCTCCCCCTTTCCCTTTCTCCATCTCCCTTCTGCCTACTTGTCTCTTCACTCCCTCACTGATACTTCCAGCTTATTGGTACCCACTAGGTTTGTATCAGTTCATTCTAACTTGAAGAAAGAAATTTAAAACAGCAGCTATCATTTTGTATCACTTCTAAAATCCAAAGCAAAGAGAAGCTTAATCAACGTGGTTCTCTTCCTACCTCACTCATGGATCACCGTGACATCTCACTTATATCTCAGCTCTTCCTCTGACCTGGAAGAAGCCCGCAGGCCACTTGAGAGGCGCTTAGGGACGTTACGTTGAGATAGGCCATTACCATCCATCAGTTCCCACCCACAGTTAATGCTTTTAAGATGCAGTGAGAGGTCCACTAAGACCTGATGTTGCCCCCAGAAGGGGCAGATGGTGCAGATGAGGTAATAATAAATGGGCAAATGACCAAGAGAAGGCAAAAATGATGAAGCTCAGAGTTTCACTTGGTAAAATACATCTGCTGAAAGGACAGCAACCCCAACCCCCAAGCCATAAGTGCCTAACTGGCACTGTGAAGGGAGAAGGAAAAGCTTTCTCGCACATTAGACCAGAAAGATGTAGAGGTCAGAGAAGGGATGAAAAACTGAGAATGACATATGAAATCAAGAGTTAGGAATACTAAAATAAGACTAAAAAGGAAAGAGGAGGAGGAGGAGGAGAGAGCTTTCTGTGCTCCTCTGTTGCCCCGGATTGCCTAATGAAATCCATCCCACTCGCCTGCTCTTCAGCCTGCGACAAATGCAGAACACTTAATGGCCAGAGATGCTTCAGATGAATTCTATTATGGAACAAATTAAAAACCTTGCCTGGCGTATAGAGGGGAGGCAGTTTGAGAGACCAGAGTATTTGAAAGTAGGTGATGCAGTCTCCATCCCGTTTTCCTTTTCATTCCTTCTTTTCTGTGTAGCAAGACGAAGGCTCCCCTCACCTGCAGTAATGAAGTTAAATCTGCGCACTGAATTAGCCTCCTGCACTTCATTAAAGACAAGCGGGTGGATCAAACACACTTTGGTTATTTCCCAGGGTTTGGAACCCTGCCATGCTCACATTAATTATTATAGGAGCTCCATCTGTGATTGTCCTTCAGTGGCATTAGCAACTTATTGAATGCACTCACGCTTTCCTGAGTCTCACACTTCAACACACACAAACACTAAAATGCACATACCTTAAACAGCGTCCTCCCCCGCCCTCTACACTATTGCAGCAACTAAAAGTTCAGTTTCTAATGTCCCTGACAATCACTTCCCTGTATTAAGAGTGTTTTTTTTTTTTTTTTAGCGACTTGGCCACACTCTTTCATTATAAATGAGAATAATAGATTAATTAGGCGTTTCCTTTATGTCTAGTGCCCAGGATCGTACGACTTCACCAGAGGGTTGACAATCTAGTCATGGTGTGATCATCAGGACTTGAAGCCTGAAATCATTTAATCTTCTATTTCATATTAGAGAGGACATAATAGTCATCCACTTATCAAAATGGGGTATAATTAACTGTAAGAGGAAAACGTTTTCAAGATAATGAACATTATAAGTTATTCTCAAACCGGTGGAATAGCAGGGGGAAGATTGTAGCTCCATCTGGATGTGACTGTTTTTCAAATCTGTCCTCTTTTTACTACTTTAGTAAGTTAAACAATTGCTCTCCTCCCGTAACAGTTGCTCTTCCTCTCTGGGCAAGATAGATCTGAATAGAAAGGTTTACACTTTCAAAAAGACACAACTGTTGGGGAGGGTCAGAACATGCGATGCATGCATTAACAGCTTTCCCTTTTATGAAATCTGACAAACCCGGTGCAGGCTGGGAAGTCTCAAAGAGCTCAGAGAACAGGTAGAAAACTTCAAGAGCCACAGCCCAATCTGAGGGAAGCAATACAGAGAGGCAGACGATGCACTGTAGGAGCTTTGAGGGTTTGAAGTTAGCAAAGCAGCAAGTTGAAAGAACTAAAGAAGGCCCTCTTTTCTCTAAAGAGCCATTGTAATAACTCAATAACAGAGGAAGGAGAGCTGAGCTTCTTTACATTCCTGCCATCCAACTCTGCTCCCAAAAAACACATCAGCACACAATGTTACATTTTTAGCTACTAAATGAGAGTTCTTTAAGGAGTACAGAGTATGGCTGTAATGATATTGATTATTTCCAGACTTTAGAATGAGCTACCAGAAATTCATGATTTATCCTTTCCTGCAAAGACCTTTGAATAAAAATGCTATTCATAGTACATCAACATTTAGAGCACTAAATGTTATTGTTAACTCTTAGATCTGTCAATTAATCAATTAGTCGGTCAACACAAAATTAAATGGCTATTATTATGATAATTTACTGAATTGTTTTAAGTCATTTTTCAAGCAAAATATTCTCTGATTTTAGCTTTTCAAATATAAGAATTTGCTGCTTAATTTGTCACATATGACAATAAACCGAATATCATGGATTGTTGGTTGAATAGAACAAGACATTAGAAGTTGTCACCTTACGCTGTGTTAAATTATAATTGACATTTTCTTTACTATACCACTATAGTTACTACTATAGTTGCAGCCCTACTAACTATAATGTAAAGGGGTCATATAATATGACCCACAGATTTATAAAAAAAAAAAAGATCAAATTTGAAAGTTCAGATCCAATAAATAGCCAGCCTGCTTTCACTTTATACAAATCCATGCCAGGATGTCTCACAGGTTGTGGGGAACAATCCAGATCAGCACTTCTAACCCTCTAATCCATTTAAATAAACCACAGAAGCGTCTATTTTAAAAGAGTTTTTGTGCTTCAAACCCTGTTACCATGTTGATGACTGATCGACAAAACTTGATGGGCTCTGTGTATTATGAGCAGCCCTGAACAATACCCTTAGATTTTTCCAGAAACTTGCCATTCACGCTGTATTTAAATAGAAATGCTGAAGAAACTGTGTTGATGTTGAATTTTTTTTCACTTTCCTTTTCAGAATATTGATTTATTTAATCCAAATGACCAGGGAAATTGAAGTGCATGAGCCACTGCACTCCTACAATACAGGACATGTGTCAGAACAATACGTGGGAATTCTGCAGAAAATAGTCTATTCAAACAAAACGTCTATTGTAGATGAAATGAATTAATGTTTTTCAAAAGGTAATCCACAACTTATATTCTGTGAAGGCACTGTTTCAGTGCTGCGAAGCAGTTTATGGAGAGAAAAAAAGACTGAAGCAACTGTATTAACAAAGTTTTCATATATACACACACAACGTACTGTAGGTGCTGTGTATGGTTTCTTATAGAATCCTTCATTAGGTCAGGTAAAACACTCTTCATTGGCTAACGTGTGATGACATCAACTCTATAGATGTTTTAATCAAGAGTATCGTCCATACTTTAACACAAGATAAAGGTAATAACTGACTCGTTCAGTCCATTCATGTGTTGGCTCCTACTTTCCTTTCAAAAGCTTGAATGGACCTTATTGTGCCTCATCTATTTTACTTTGTGTCACCTACTTCTTCATTTTGGGGGTAATATGTTGCATTCTCTCAGCTGACATCAAACGCCTCCACTTTAACATTTGCCTCTTGATCATGTGTTGGTGTGAAACCTTCATTGCTTGCTATGCACAGCTTCACTTCAGCTGTTACTCATGAGACTGCTGCAGTGGTGGTTCAACTCCGGTTGCTTTTAGCTTCATAGGCGCAGGAAGAGAAGAGTGTAATGTGTTTGAACAGTTCTTGCAGGCTGTAATCTCCTCTTAGCACGAGGAGCCCAATTAAGCCGCATGTTGATGCCACGTTATAACCCAGACACATCAGTTGTTGGCTGAAGAACTGTGTGAGTGAGACGCAGCCATATCCAGCGCTCTTTCTTACACTCCAACTCTTCATGTAATGGTGGAGATGGAGATGAAGTCTGTGCAAATAGAAAATCACAAAGCGGATACGGAAATCAGGTTAGCATGGAAGAAGAGGATCTCTTAATGATTTCAAGACTATCAGGGTGACGATGGTTAAGAGAACATGCCACAGTACCATAGCTTCATTTTTACTGTAGGCTACTAGAAGGTGCACCTAGAAGTACTACCAACTATTTTCTAGAGATAAAAGCCTGTGGAGTTTGAAAGATTTGGGTGTTTTAAATTTGTAGTCTCCAACCCCAAGCTGCGATAACTCATCAGGGTTATTTTCTCAGACTTGACAAAGCCTCTCCAGAGCCAAAAAAGTCATTATACAACTGTTTTCACAGGCTGAGTAGTACTCAACATGACGAGCGCACTTAATTTGATGTGCAAAATCGGTCGACTGCCCCTTTAAAATGTCTTAACCTTTTTCAAAACAAGGGAGGGCAACTAATTTGATCTGTTTTGTTTTTTTCTGTGGAAGCAAATACAGCCTTTAGTATATTTGGACACATTTTTGCAAAGGAAAAATATTATTTTTTAATATTTTAATAGTAATGTTTTTATTCTCCCAGCTTTATAAAATAAGTCTTAAAAGTCAATCAAAATACCCTGTATTTCTGCTAAGCTAGTAAAGTTAAAATGCAGCATGCCTACACTGCTGGGGTTGCATATGTAAACACCTCTGCAGAGATGAGATGCTCAAAAAAATTCTTTGTGTTTCATAATAAAGGGGAAAAGAGGTTATACCTATAGTATTTGGATTATTGGTTTGTAGAGAATATAGATGTCGCTGAAAGGTAAAAACTAGCCACAGGTGTAACACACTGCTTTGACTGAAGGTAGAATTTAGTGTTGGCAGCAAGCTGGGCTCCCCCGCCAGGCATTTTCACAACCTGTATGTATCAAGTGAGCACCATGTCCGCAGCCCAGCAGGGTGTAATGGAGATGGGTTAGTATAATCCTACGAGCTGTTATAGGTGTGTGCATGTCAGGCTCTGTAAGTGACCGAGGCTCTCTGGGCTCTTTCACAGCCCCGGCTCCCTGAGGGAGAGAAAAAGACATCACTGTGTGACCCTTCAGTCCGATATAGCGCTCAGGTCTGGTGAAACCTGGCGCAGACCGTGCCACTTGACTGTCATGATGACACAGGAGGTGTGAGGTAGTGGGTTACATCCAATGGGGACAACGTTTTGGTGAAGAGTAAACAAAAAGGGAAAAGAATTAACCTTTATTTCCTCATGTTACAAAACCATGAAACCGGTGTTGCTGGTGGTTTGCTGGGAAACCTATGTACTGTAATGGAAACAAGGCCAATTTCTGGAGCACTGATATTTTTGGATCAATACTGAATGTGTGAGAATTGTCTAGATGTTTGGAAAAGGAAAAACTGGTTTTTAAAATGGTCACTGTGGGAAAAAAACAACTTATTTGTGTAACGAGTGCCCGGTGGGTGGCAGATGTCTACTGTATGAGAACATGCATGAGCAGTATTTACTGAAACAGTAACCGGTTGTAACAATGTCTCTGTTTAACACCGTGTGAATCCCTCTCATGGAACATAACAACCTTTCTCCCTCTGTTTCTGTCTCTCCTGCTCCTGTGGGGCAGTGGCCCCTTATTAGAAGCAGGGCTGCTGGATAGACGTTTTCTTTAACAAGGTGAAAGCAACTGAATGGGACTAGCACAAACGAGGCAGAATATCAACACTGTGACTCCTCTGTCTGAGCCCTACATGTTTGGGGAAAAGTGTTTAACATACTGTTGGATTGGCAATCTGCTGTTGCCTTATCCCCTCTTGCAAAGCTGTGAAACGGTCCTTCTCCTCCTGCAGAATATATAAATTTATCCGTGCTTCAGAATCTCCAAATTAAACATAGGGGCAGGCGCTTGGAAAATGAAAATGTAAATCTGACTGGGAAAACCATTTGAGGTTCCTTTGCTTTGAGGAGAAAAGAGATCTACACCAGTGCCTCCTTGCTCTGTTTGTGACCTTTATCATTTGGCTCCCATCTAATAAGCCTAAACAAGCAGCAGCGAGGTTAGAGCAGTGAGTCTGTTCACTGTGAAACATTTAGTTAACTCTTCAAGGTTGCATCTCCCATCACTGTCTCAGGCTCCTCCTCTGAATGAAAGCAGAAGATGGAAAGAGAGAGAGAAGGGATTGAGCCTGAATCCTTGTAACGTAAATCTTTTGAACTTACGACTACATTATAGAACGTACCCTCTTGTGTAAAAATCCAGCTGGCTTTGGTTGGAGATAGACTCATTAGGTATTTTAGTTATGAAAGAAGAAAAACTTTCAACAATTCAAATGGTTTGCTTCAGATCTGTGTTCATTGCTTTTGTAACGTGCAAGGGGGAAATTCTTTGAAGAAGGAGATTAAAACCATGTGATCATTTTAATTAGATCATTAGCCGAGAATTAAGATCTATGTTTGCGACTCTCATTAACAAAAATACCAAGTGGGTGCCAAGAAAGAATTTGTGCATTACATTCAACATATTTCCATTTTGCCCTTGTTTCCAGTCCATTGCAGCATTTTTCTGCTATTGTTTTTACTGTCAGTACGCTTTTGTTTGCTCTTTTATTGCATCAAGGTAAAGGGAAGGTGGGTTAATCTCTCTCTGTGCTCTCTGTCTTTCAGGCTCTTTGGTACAACGGGGAACTGTGCAGCCTGCAGTAAACTGATCCCAGCCTTTGAAATGGTGATGAGAGCCAGAGATAATGTTTACCATTTGGACTGTTTTGCCTGTCAGCTTTGTAACCAGAGGTAAGAATGGGGGGATCATAACTGCACAACAACATCGCCTTTTTAAAAAAAAAAACATGAATGGAGTGTTAAAATGGCTAATAGCTTAAATATTAAAAGCTGTTAATGTATTAAAAGCTCTCTTAATGTACAACAGAGTTTTTCTGTCTTATTATATTATTACAGACCACTGAACAAGTCTGGAAAAAAAAAACTAAGTTGCCTTCCTGTGTTGTAAGAATAAAGGTTGCTTCACTGCATTTGTAATGCTCTGCTAATTATTTTCTATTGTGACACACTACCAGCAGTTTGTCCTTGTTTGTGGCTAACTTTGTAAATCTTTTAAGCCACAGGGATGTAAAATTAGCTCTTGTTCTTATGTGTGCGAGGAGGTATAGGAGCTACAAAAATAAAGTCCTCCAGAGGTGTGTTGCTGCATAAGGGAGAACAGACCTACACAGGTGTGAAATGGTGTTTCCTTAACGATAGGAACTATTATGAAATTGGAGCGAGCACAAAGCCTATGGTATGATACACATAGAATATGACGTACCCAAATATTGCTTTTTCCCATTAATACACTGTCAGTAATGGCACCACTCTGGGAGCAGAACGTCCTTTGCATGCTTGTCAGGGGTGCTGTGACCCTGTTCCTCCACACAGCACAAGCCCATTAACCTTCTGCAGGCCAGATTCAGTTACCATAGTGAACACCTGCTGTAAGGGAATTATGACTGCAGTCTCTCTTCTCAGCTGGCAGACATGAAGCCAGGTCTCATCTGGCACAGTATTGCCATGACTGTTTAACCAGCCTGGCTCATTACTAAAGCCAAGCTATGCTCGGCTATATTCTTATCTTCACTCCCCTTCAGTCGCATTATGGAGCTGTCTCCACTGTGTCACACAAACAAACAGCAGCATAGAGAAGAATATCAGTAGGGCAGGCTGCTATGTGTTATTTTCCCTCTTCAATTGACTCTGAGACTTTAGAGGAAAAACATTTTCGAGCACTGGAACCAAACTGGTGTGTTAAAAGCTAACCCCGTGGCAGAGTTTCCTTGGAAACTCTCGTGGTGCCAGTGCCTTTTTGCCAGGCCGAGGAGAGTCGATCTGCCTTTCATTGAGCGCCAGTGCTCGTGTCTGCTTGCTTTGAAATGATAGGGTTTTAATCTACTTTTATTTGAAGCCACATATTTATGATGACCATCAAAACAGGCTTTGAATCTGACGAGGCACAGTGTCAGCGCGCGTCAGGTAAAACATCTCGAACCAAATGTGTGCAATCAAACAGAATCATCATTACCTGCTGATCTTAAATGCAACATTTTCGCTGCCAGAGCAGAGCAGGGTCAGCCAGTCAACACACACACACACACACACACACACACACACACACACAGACGCCACTTTGTCATAATGCCAATGGTAATCGTCTTTGTGTTTTTAACAACAGTGTTGCCTTTGTTTGTTTTTCTCTGCCAACAGGTTTTGCGTGGGGGACAAGTTTTTCCTAAAAAACAACATGATTTTGTGTCAAATGGACTATGAGGAGGGGCAGCTGAATGGGAGCTTTGAGACACAGGTTCAATAGTTGGAACCTCGTGGCAGCAACAATCGGCTCCACACTTTACACACGAGATGGATGTTCTGCTGCACTTGGAAAAAGACAAGCGTCTGTGTGCTTGCCTGCAATACTTTTTAAGACCCCTTTATCAGTCCCTAAGGACTCTATTGTAAATGTTCAACTTTTTGCCCCTCCCACACCCCAACACTGAGCAGTTACAGATTTTGATGTACAGTTGTGCCTGCTTAGCTGAGCACTGTATTGCTTGTATGTTTTGTGAAATTTGTTTCCGGTTTGTTTTATTTTCCTTTTAGAAATGGTTCATTGGAGGGTATGTACAGTCTGTTTTCTCTGTATATATAAACTGGAACATTTATTTTATGAAATGTAATGCAATTTTATTACTAGTGTGAATTAAAGATTCTTAAATGTTCATAGTGAGTTTTTTCTCTTGTACCAAAACCAAAGTTGTTGGAGGAGGTTGGCCCATGTGTTCATATGTAATCATGTCTCCAAAAACTGCAATGCTATAAAAAGCCTTGCAAGAGAAAATATATTTGAAGTGCTTCTTCAAAACATCATGCAACAAAACAAGTTTTATTACATTTTACAGAGTTCTGATGGAATTAGAAATGCTGTTTAAAATGAACTAAATAAGATTTTATTTGGAATAAAAGAATGCTTCTCCGAACTGTGTTGTTGTGCACGTGCAGGTGTCATGAAAGGGAGTGAGTTAAGCTGAGCTGCTCTCTGTGATTCATGCTTCACTAATTGCTGTCTGATTATGAGGGTGAATTGGCCTGGAAATGAAATGCAACAGCAAATAAATTAGAGAGAAAATAAATGCTCATTGAGTTTGAACTCATTCAAACTCATCAGCAACAGAGATGCAGAGCCGTATTAAAGAGTACTTTTCCCAGAAGACTCTGTTAATGGAGCTGTGTAACGCTGTTTATCTGATGAGGTTATATCTGACACACAAACACACACCACAGAGCCAACAATATACTATACTATAAGTCTGGTGGAGTTGCTAAAAATAACATGATGTAGGTGATAAACAGCTATATATATTAATTAGACAGCACAATGTGTGCCTGTGATTTCTTCCCAAAAGATCTGATTGACTTTTACAGACTAAAAAATGCAAGAAAGGTTTATGACTGCAGGGTGACAAGTATGACGCATTTTTTATAAAACCAGTTTTGATTTTAATTATTCTTCTGGTACTTAGTTAGTTTAGTTTATTTAGTTTATTTTGGCTTTGGGTCACAAACAAGCTGAGCCATTTATAACAATTAGTTGATTGTAGGGCAGAAAGGAACAATTATTTTCATTATTGATTAATCTGCTGATTATATTCTCAATTCATCATTTAGTGTAACAAATGTTTAAAAAATGTGAAAAAATGGCCATCACAATTTCTCAGAGCCCAATTTGACGTCTTCAAAATGCTTGTCTGGTCTGACCAACAGTCCAAAAGCCAAACATATTCAGTTTACAATGATGTAAAACAGAGAAAAGCAGAACATCATCATAATAGAAGAGTGGGAACTTTTGCTTGAAAAATGACAAAATGATTAATATATTATCAAAATAGCTGCAGATTAATTTTCTGTTGATCGACTCAACGGTTAGTCGACTAACCTGTTCGGCTTTAATTTATTATATTTAGCATTTTAGAGCCACTTTAGGTCAATTTAGGTCTCAAACTTGGGGGCGGGCATGGAGCCACTGCAAGGGGGGCTGTTGATGACCAGGGGAAAAATATGGAGTGGAACTAAGTTGAGTGAACATGATTTCCGTAGGGAAATAAAAAACAAGAGTTTGCTGATGCTATCGTGCCTTCCTGAATCATTTTTTTAATTTCAGCTGAATTCAACTTGGCTCCTTTTTTATTTGTTGCTCCCCCAGTATTGTTAATGACTGATACGAATTCAGTCCGTTTACATCTGGTGGTGGGGCATGAACTTTTTTTGGCCTCTGAAGAGTGGCATGACAGAAGAAGATTGAGAACCACTGGCTTAAATGAATTTCAGTTCAAGTCAGTAACAGATAATATGACGTACAACGTATCAGTCTGGACAGAGGTCTCTAGCCTTTCATTTCACTCTGGTACAATGACATCACATGTTACCAGACCTCACACATGTTGTGACATGTTAGACCCTGAAAACCAAAAAGACATGCAGTTGGTCATCTTACATCACCAGATTTGATTTAATGCGGTGTTGTTAAGAGCCTGGAAAACTGTATGATACCCGTCTGTCGCCAATGCACAGTGTGTGTAATGGAGACCTCAAAGATCAAATCACTGCTGGAGGATTAGATCAAACCTGCGTTAAAAAACACAAGTTGAACATAATGCCTACCTGTGTAAACGTTCAATAAATCTGGCATACTTTGCAGTTAGTGTATGTTTAATGCAAGTGCCCCAAATATAGCAGTGCAATCATAATAAAAGAGGAAAGGTAGGGGAGTTTGTCATAGTATACACAGGTTCATACAGACATAATGTGGAATATGCAGCATGCTGAATGTGGCTCAGCTCAGGGGTATGGAAAAGGCCTACACCAATTACAGGATAGTCATAATCATTTCATTTGTCTAACCTCCACTGCTGGATTATATATTATTATTCCACATAGTATTCTTCTTCCTTTTTGGTGAAAGCAGGAAAACATCAGATTTCAGCCCACGTGTGACATTCTGTTGGCACTTTTCTACTAGCAGGACACAGAACAGCAATATAATTTGCTAACACATAAATCAAGTGTGCAAAGAGCATTAATTAGAAATTCATTAAAAATTCAGATTCACCGGCAGGTGTGCAAATAAAGGATTAGGTAGACATCAATTATACCACATAAGAGAACATTTTAATTGCAATTCCTGGATTGATTTACAGAGGGAAACAATCAGGCTCCATGCAATATGGCTGATTGCTCATTTTCTGGAAAAATAATGAGGAAAACTCCTCACCAGGTAACACTGTCCCCAGCAGTAAATTCACACACACACATATTCATAGTCGTGTGTGTTCTGTCATTCATGGCACGCATATGGACAGACACATGCAGGATTATATACATGAGTGTACATGCCCACAAACACATTTTTAACACTAACCATATAATAAAACACATGCACATGAAGAATAAAGTAGAAACAAACAGACATGCACACACAGATAATATGGAGACACATGCGCACTCACCCAGAATTACAAAACATGGCACACACACAGGCATGCTCACACACATAAATACACACGCACTGCAGCTTGGCATTCCCATCTGCTTGTGTTGGTGGAGAAGTTCTTAAGCACCAAATGTTGTGCTGTTATGACTCAAGTTTGTGAATTCTCCAACCTCCCGTGTGTTCCTGATTACTGCATTATGGCATCTGCTTAATTAGCTTGGCTTGTGTCATATGTTGCACACGAGGGGGTGTTAAAAAGTGCCCTTCCCTCTTGCTCATTATCTGCCTCGATTCATGTGATGTATAATCTCTCTTGACAGACATTCATATTGACATAGGGACAGCTGTCAGCAGAGCATGGCCATAAAGGGTGCACATAGAATAAAAACCACAAGGAAGGCACATAAGTGAAACTACTGATTCTGTGTTTCATTATGGATCCATCAACACTGCAACAGATCTAATTATACTGAATTTAATTTTATGGATGAGAGTTTTCTGGGAGAAGGAACTGATACTAGGCCATGCATTTTGATTACTTCAGGTAATATTCAAAGTAACCTCCTGCCAGTGTATTTTCTAAATTGGTGTGTCCAACTCCTGGCGAGGAATCAACCTCATTATTGCCATGTGGGAAATTCTAATCATTATCTGCATAACAGCTCTGGACAATCATTTCCATCCCACAATACGCTACTTTCTTGATGGGACAGAGAGTTTGTAGATTAGAAATGTCCCTTCTATACAAGTCAAGGGGTCACATTCTGTCTAGGTTCAAAAAGCATGACAATAATATTACAATATTAAAATAATGTACCCCAACAGGGTTGTTATAACAATGGGACCATTTTATTGCTATGACACAACCCTATCGCAAGACAAAAGGATGAGTTTTTGTAACATTCAATGCCAAAGTTTTTTATGTTTATTTCCACAATATTTGTGTCATGGTTATGGCCAATGATGTATGGTTAAGGTTAGGCAACTAAAACGCTCATTTAAGGTTATGGAAAGATCGCTGATATGCAAAAAAAAATAAAAGCAAACATTAATTGCAGGTCTGCGATGGGCTCTGATCTTCTGCATGTACATTCCCGACGCCTGTCCACCAAACTAACCTCCACACCCTTACTTTCCACTTTGCTACAGTACATAAAGGACACGCTACCTTCTGCCTTGGTCCTCAACATTGGCACTGGAAAAAAAATCACAACCTACAAATGTGTCCAATATGAACATAATTTCTAGGATACTGGGCTGCATAACAAGATTGAAGGACCCAGACCTGTTTCCTTTACCTTCAGCAAATACGAATCAGAAATACGTTATTGTCCATCACATGGAAATTTGTCTTTGACTCTGACTCAGTACACATAGGGTTACAACGCTAAGACTCTACAGCCATGCTAGCGGCTCTGTGAGGCTGTACTTGATCGAAATGCTCGTATCAGCATGCTAACATGCTTACCAAGACAATGCTAGCATGTTAATGTTTAGCAGCTATAATGTTTACCATGTTCACCGTGTTGGTTTAGCATGTTAGCATTGTTTATCATGTTAGTGGAAGTTGGAATGAATAACTTTTTGAATATATTTGAACTGACCATAGGATTATTTGTTCTTTGCTACTGAATAGAAAATAACTTGGGGAAATTTAATTGTTTGGAATAATTTTTAGGATAATATTGGATAGATTGCCATTAAGTGGGTATACGTGGGATTTGGCCTCTTACTGTTTAAACATAAAAAAGCAGCTCATCATCTAAAAAAATTAGTGATGTTAATACCAATGAGGTTGGTTGATGTATTTTTGTGTCTTCATCTCTGAATGGATAATCTATGTTCTCTACTCATGAACCATTATGCTGTCCTTCAAACAGACAGCTGTGACCTTACAGCCTCAGAGACAACGCTACAGCGTTTGTTTTAAAATGTGGTGAACACAGTTGTCTTAAATAAATATAAATATGAGCAGAGATGCTAACCGAGGTCAAGTGACTATTATTCCTCTTGAAAATAAACTGAATTTCACACCCACTCAGCAACTCCAACATATGTTCAATTGATGCCTAATGGGCCTGCTTGTGCTATTCGCAAGAGGCTGGAGAGGGCAATTAGTTGCATGTGGTTTTGATTAGCACTGATTCCACAACAGTGCTGGAAGGAATATAGAACACAAAATACTAAATTAGTGCTAAAGCTCTTTTTGACAGAATGCAATGGAATGGAAGAAACTATTAAACTTCATGGTAATAACAGGTAAATGTGAACACGTTAACTATAGCATGGTGCCCATGGCTAAGATTATGCATATTCTACCTACAAACAGCCTGTGCCAAGCAATGCATATAAAACTGAAATAAATGGCTACAGATGCATGAACTTGCCCTGAAAGAGGTTTGCTTACTCTGTGATCTCATTCTTAAATGAAACCAATTTGCCTAGAAATTGGTTCTAAGGCCTAATGCTGAACTCTGTACATCAACTCCACCACACACACACACACACACACACACACACACACACACACACACACACACACACAGTTAGCTTTTACAAACGCACTTTCACAGTCACATTGCTTCCACCCCTTCCCTCGCTGCAAATCATGTTTGACTTTGAAGTGCTAATTTTGGAAGTTTAGCCAATTTTTATTTGCTGCTTTGAAATGTATCCCCTAAGCTGCTGCACCAGCAATGAAATATACAGACCTTTACAATGAGGGATAAGTGACCAAAATGAGAAGCGCCTGGTTTTCTTCCTAACATTATATAACTGTGAATAATCCCCACATAGCATTTCCTCCTGTGCCATCACTGCCTCAATTTATATTCAAAAATATTATGCAGACTTTTTACTTTTTTGCTCATTCCTCAATCCCTACCTAAATGTTTGAGCTAATTCAAGATATCTGCAATACAATGCTGCAGACAAAAACTCTAAGACATTCACATTATTACTGTGTTTTATCAGTGTTTGTGAACAAAAACAACACAACTAAAATGAGGAGAGTAAATCATTCATCTGAGTCGATGGTTTCACTTTGGAAATACTTTGGTACTATCTGGATTTTGCTAACAATATACCTGATGAGTGTTGAATAACATCATCATTGTATCATAAGTATATTTCTCTGCAGGTGAAGTGCAGGCCTTCATTTATATACTGTAGTGATCCACTTCAGTAACGTCTAAACCCTGACAACAAACCAAGGCCCACATGGTCCTCGGTCAAAGGCCTGTGGACCGGTGTGTTAACACATATAATTCAGATATAGCAGCTCTATGTATACATTGAAATGACATTACAGTTATGTCTAAAGAGCTTTGTCCCTCTGTTGTACAAAAAACGAACCCGAACACCGGAACAAAAGGCCATGGTAATATACATAGCAGCCACCGTGATGGATGCAAGGATGACCTCAATCACAATCCTTCTTTAACGGCTTTCAGCGGGAGCTGGAGCGTTATATAGTAAAATAAGTTGATCAGATTGGCTCCTCACCAAGCAGCCCAGCTAATAACATGGAAAGCAAAGAGCTTGAGGGAGAGAAGATTTGGAATGCGGGCCCCTCCACTTTCCAGCGCTGCTCTGCTTTAACACAGTCCTGGACTTGGCAATAAATTGCTTTGGTAATCAGCTTTTTGAAATGCTTATTTACTGCTTGTTTTGTGTTTATTGTAGTTCTCAGAATGAAATAGAAAATTGGATTTTATTACATGTGCAACTTTCCTCTCGTAAAGAATAGAGAGAGAGAGACAGAGACAGAGAGCGCATCACCTTGTTGTGTATGGATGATCCAGAGAGGATGTATACTGTATATTATTTTTGATTATCTCTCTGTTTTGATGCAGTCTCCTTACACAGTCTCATAAGGATACAAACTATGGGATTGGACGGAAACATTTCATGTATAAAATGTTTAAAAATGCTATCTGTATGTATGAGTGTGTGAATAAGTGACACAGAGTGAATGTATCAGTTCTGTATCCTGTTAGCAAGTGACAAAGTAACTGCTCGTCACTGTGCAACTGGAATATAAGATTAATTTATCCACAACTCTACTTCACAAATGCACAAACCATGTGCTCATGTTTGAAGAATCATAGCCCCACTGCTCCTTTTCACAGTGCCATCATTATGTATACTGAGGTACACTGAGACAATGTGCTTTTACTGACCATGTACTATATAGTTAATGTAAAGCTAACATAGTATAGAGCTGCCCTCAGCCCAGTGATTCTTTCAGTCTTTGTTGTCAGCATTCAGAGCCCTTCGGGTTTTCACTTTATCTTATTTAAGCTTTGTAAATGCGATGATAGAAAACACAGCACTCTGAAATTCAACCAACCCCTGCATCACTCGCAAATACTTCCAATCCTCACAGTATTGGCACAAAAAATATGCGAAAACAAAGAATGATTTACATTTTTACACCACTATTGTAATCATAGAATAATCTAAATCAGAACCAGTTATGAGCTCAAGTTTAAATATATAAGCGACTTGAAGCCTATCATGCTTCAAGTAACGTGTAACTTCACTGATTGTGCATTGGGCTCTCAGCGCTGCCAAAACGTGGGTGACACTCAATACTGTGCCTGAACGCATCCTATGTAGACGCAGACGGAGGACTTAAGCTGCTCCTGTAGCTGCTCTAACATACTGCTCACGCTATCCCTCCTGTATAGACTCGGTCTCACAACCCGTAGATGTGTCACGTCCTGACCTTTGAAAAAAGATCTGTGAAATTCTCACAAACCAGTTACATTCACCCACAAAAGTAAAGGTTTTTGCACAAAAAACCATGAAGATCACTTTTATTCCTTTTACTTTAGCCCATACACCCCAACATTTATCTAACATTTACACAAAATAAATAGACTGCACTTACTAAACTTTTTAAGGTCACTTTCAATTACTTCAGTGCTATCATTTTTATTCTGTGACCCAGTCAATAGTTTCAAGTCTTAGAGCTTGGATAATGTATCTGGTAGCTAATAACTGTACTACGACCTTAAAGCATTAGAGGCATTTGTATTTATAAGATCTCTCATATTAAACACATTTTGAATTAAATGAGTAGTGATTTTATATAACTTTATAGTCTGACAGATTCCATTATAATCTAAAATTTTGTAGGGATACATGCCAGGACATTTACTTTCCAGTGAAGTTAGTACTTTTATTGCGAACATTTTATTAGTTTGGCTCTAACATTTGATACAGATGATCATAATATTTTGTTGTACATGCTGTCTGTCTCAGTGCTACATTTTTGGCCCATTAATATTTAGTCAATACATGCTTCTTTCATTAGTCATTATCTGTTTTTGGTTTTTACTGATGATCAACATTAGTTTATAGCTGTTACACAGATGACACCCAACGTTTTAAATCTATTTCACGTCATGCTTAAACTTTCACTGTTTACCCAACCAACAACAGATTCCAAATGTGATTGTGAGTTTTCATTCATCTAAAAAATGGATACTGCCTAAAACTAAATACACCAAAATATGTGTAGTTGTTAAGGTGCTTCAACACTGTATCCTTGCAATCATAGCAATAAATGCTGTAATTGTGTGAGGAGAATTGAAAGGTAATTAATGTTGTACTTGGGAAGTTGAGACACCTTTTGTCACTGAGGTCAATTTATTTATAAATTCTCCATAAGTATGATTGTCTATTTCATGGCTTATGTTTACATGATGTACTGTTGAAAAAAATACATCATAGTGATGACTTCAGTGAACTCTGCTGCTGTGTCACTATACAGCAAAACTTAAAATCACCATCCTGTATATACTCTGATCTGTTGCATCTCCCTGTGTATCCGTGTTTTGGTGTTGCTGGACTTGCTGTTGGCCCACTGCTCTACCACCAAGAAAATCCTACTACTCCAGATGGTCGCTTCACACCTGCTGTCAAATTTGCATTTAGTGTTTTTAGCTAATTTCAATCACAATTTATTGGTTACCGTCTCTTTTCCTTTCTGATTTTTTGAGGAAGACACATTTGAAATGGCCCTTTCCAAAAACCAACCTCTGTTACTGTCATTTAGTTTCACTTCATTAATTCGGCCTGACATTGTGTTCACGTTGGTTGGTTTGTTTTTTGTTGGGGGCTATCTTGTTTTATGTCCAAACCAAACTATGTCATTTTCAGTCAATATGCAAGCTGCGGTAGTGTTTGATAGTACAGAAGTTAACATTTTTCACATTGATCAAAGAAATATGATGATCTCTCTCTCTCTACACTGAGAGTTGCTATTTCTTATACCGCTGCATCACTCTTATCTACACTTGTTGCCATTTTCCATGAATGCAGCTAGCTAGGTAGCTATGTAGCTATGTAAATCCCACCCACAAAGCTCTGACTGGTCCATTGTTTCTCTAACATAACATTAAACATGTCAATGACATCTATATTGTGTTACACACTACACTTAATAAGTGTCAAAGCAGCATAACAGGCAACAGAGAGCTGGCTTCTTAACATTTCTGGCAATAATAATAACTGCCCTTTACCCTGCTACGATGAAGCAGTAGTAAAATACACAAAAGAGCGAACAGTAGTTCATATTCAGTACATTATGTCCAGCATAACTTCCAAAGCTAGTCCTATTCATATTCAGCAATTATTATGGTGGCAGATAGTTACAATGAAATCCAAATGAGATCTCTGTAGCACTGACATACTTTCTGCTAGCAGGTACAGGATGCCTCATATATGATTAATTAATTGCGGCAGCCTGCCATCTGTGTTTTAACTGATTAAATAGCTCACAAAGTGGGATGCACCTTTTGATGTGAACCTTTAGGGAACTGGCTCTGTCTTTGTATTTCTACCTTGATTAAGCACAATACTCCAGCACTTCCTCCAGCCCTCTATTTCAAAGTCTCTTTAATTTGGGAGGAAAGGACACAAAGGCATTTGGGGTGCTTTAAAATGTTGCCCATTTCCAGTAGTCAAGGGGCTGTCTCTCTCTTTCCCTCTTTTTGTTTTTTTATAAAGTGAATGTTTCACACAGGGCTGGGCCGGTGAGCAAGCATAGAGCTTTCAGATAAAAATTGATTCCAGTAAATTCTCACCTGAGATCCATCACGGTGAAAGGCTTTAAAAGGTCACACATGTAATAAGTTCCTATGGTCTCAGTCCCTCCAATAATAGGCCTTTAGTCTGCCATGGACGGCTGGTATATAGAAATAATTGAGTAATCTGTGGACCATTCAATTCAATCGTGGGACTCAGTGACAGTGCAAGGCCTGCTGGGCTGCAAAGAGGTTGTTCTGGAGAGTCTTTCTGCTGGCAGGGAAATGGTTTGTCCCCTAAAGCCATGCACCTCCATCTTTGCAACGGCACAGTGGATCACTGACATTTTAGAGGCTCTTCCAGGCTTAAATTGTATAGGATCGTGTCAGCATATCAACTCAGATAGAGGGAAGAATATGACACAGAAATGTATACCTGGGAGCACTAATTAAATTAAAAGCTCTCCTAGTATCCTAAATTAGCTCCAACATATAGTAAAGTGCATCTGGTGTAAAGAGCAGCATTACTGAATGTTTTTGTATCTTTAAGGGAAAAAAATAAAAACAATTTCAACTCTGTAGAGTTTTTTTGTCTTGTTTTTGCTAATACAAGACTTACTGACAATCGACCATTCGCTAAGCCACACACCCGTTGCCATTGCTACGCCTGTCAAGCTTTGTGGTCTCGCGTACCACAAATGCAGTTTACAGTTATAACGGTGGAAGATCTGCCACTGCAAATTCATGGTAATTTTTGAAACAATGGGTCCTTGATTCCAGACAGAGGTCGATAAAAGCAGTGTCCTCACTTCTAATCAGAAACCATTGTTTTTGCCAACTGACAATTGTAGCTAGTAGATTTTATCTTCTGAAGCTAGCTAATTAAGCTAACATTAGCTCTATGAGTTGGTCCTCCAGACAGTGGCGGGATACAGTGCTATTGTGAACGTGGATTTGTTTCAACGTAACCTGTAATGCCACAAACTAATGTATGAAATGCTACATTATTTGCAACTTTGCTTGGTTGGGTTACTACTGTGTGTAGTATGCTAGTTTGCCGCACATGCTAACGTTTGCAGCTCACGTTGGAGCAGACAACATATAAATGTTTAATCCATTCCTTTCACTTTAATTCTTGTATTTTGGGTTTTGGAAAGAAAAAAACAACATCACACTCCAAACTTTTTAAATACAGCATATTCCTTACTAGAATCTTATGTTCTCCGCTTCAACATGTTGAGAAATGCAAAGCTTCACAGGCCTGCTCTGCCTAGTTACGGTTGCTAAGCTATGGTTGGAAAATCAATTTTAGGGGGAGGGGCTTAGTAAACAGTCAATTGTGTGCTACCATGCAAAGCTGACAATTATCTAGTGAAAAGGCTGAAAGGCCTGGTTAAACATAAGAAGAAATCCTTATGAATTAAAAAAATAAGTAATTGACTATAAAGCAATGTCAGACCTCTCAGTTCACTCTGATACTGTCTGGCAGTTGAATAATCTTTTCATATTGCAATTCAATATGAGGCTTCTTACACTACAGCCTTTGAGTGAACCACATCACTCATCATTTCATCTCTTTATCTGCCTTAGCACACTGCAGTCTCTTTCTCTCTATCTTTATACAGTATCTACGTATCTGTATCCTTCCAAATCTGAAAGAAAAAGGGGACAAACCTTGTATCTTGTGTTACATTGGCAAGTCCATTAAATGTGATGGGTGTCCTGTAATTAACGTCCTTCAGAAGGATAATTTGTTGACTGCACGTAGTTGTCAATACAGCTATATTACCATGAAACTGATGCCAGGCATTTCCATGCAAGTCACAGATGTCACAATAGTCTTTACGCATCATTTTATTTTCAGCAAAAAACAGTTCCCACCCATCAAAGAAGCGTTCTCCACACGTACACATGCACACAACATGACAGATTTAGAAATATGACTTAAACCAGAACAGATGGCCCTTAAAAGTAAAACACAGTAATTCAATCTGGCTAATGGGAGGAAAGCCACAAACTGCACCATTTTCATTTCTTTGACTGAGAAACTCAGCTGAATTGCTTCTCCAGCTTTGATGCTCAACCCCTCTATCATAGTGTGTTTCTGTGGTCCCCATGCATATTATAAGACATTTAAAAGGAAAACAGTGTATATTTACTAGACATGCCTCACCATGTGCACAGACAGGAGCTATTAGTGCCTAGACAGAGGGGGAAATGTATTGTAATTGATTGTTACAAAAGATTACCCTCTTCAAGAAGCATCAAGCTATTTCAGAACTACATTTGACGCCTTAGAGCGCTGTGCAAAGAAGGCTCTTTCAGCGCCGCACATTCACGCTGACATGCAGTTTGCAAAACAATTACCATGCGCTGTTGTTTGATCTTTGTCCCCACTTTGGTTCTTTATAAGTGCGAGTACAACTCACTTGCCAGCCACGCGGGCAATCATGGCTTCTATTGAGGGATGTCAGTTATAGGCAAATGGAATGCATATTCCCTACATATGTCCAAAAACTGCAATAAGCAGTTGCTTTCACCACTAAAGTGATGTAGTTACAATGATAATGAATTTCTGTTGGAAAGTTGTGGCTGCATATGTTCTTGCAGTTATTTAAATCTCACAATGAGTCTCCACAATGTTGGTGAATGGCATTGCAGTTTGAAATATTAAATCCTGAAAAATGTTCCAAAACATACATTAGGTTTGGTTTGGAAAAGGATTCAAAAAAGCCAACTTAATCGACAACGGCAGGTCTTTTTCAGGGAGTCTGTGAGGTTGAGTGAACCATAAAGTCTTAGCCTTATGAAGACAAAACATTGCTGTGTCTGGAATTTATTTAATTTCACTCACTTTCTCTATGTTTATGAAAAAAATCTCCAGTTACAGAGGGGCTGTATTCCCTCATGTGGTTTGCCTAATTACCCAGTGAATCTGAATGTAGATTTCAACTTTACAAATAGATCAACTGTGCATTCTGTACAGAAATGATGACAGACTAAATATGCGATTTGATGGGAAACACACCTATGTCGATTAAGGATAAGTAATGTGTGTAAAGGGGGGATGGGTATTGAATCTGGAATTCCCAACTAGCAGAAAATTGGTTTCTGCATGGCAGCAATATAGCTTGGAAACTTCTAGTCAGTCTTTGGAGGAAATGTATTAACCTGCTGGGCCATGGGCACAAACTTTCCAACCTTATTGTTGACAGGTTTTATGAGCCTAATGCACTTTGTGATGTATAGCATAATAACCCAGTCTATGACTGTAGGGCCTTACTCTTAATATTGGCTGCCGAGTGGATCAGGCAAAATTATTGTAATGAGACAAAATTTCCATACAACAGCAAAATGAGTTCATTACTCTAAGTTATATTGGTGAAGTAACCAAAAGAAATTGATGGTTTTATTAAGCTGGAATTGAATTTCAGCCATAAACAGAATTACGCAAACATGCAGACAGCAAAATGTAATAATAATTACATTAGTGTTATCAAAAAGGTTATCAGAATGGCCCCTGCTGCTTCTTATTCATCACTTTCAAACAGAGATACTGTTTTCAGCTCTATGATAGCTCTAATTTCTTGGCCTTAGTTGATTGACATTTGTAGAGTTGCCTGTCCAAATTGAACATAACCCCGTTCATAGGTGTAAAAATGCAGGTGGAAATGTAACACTTGCAACTGGTCAATTCCAGTCTTCTGTTTTAAGCTTAACAAGACAGGCATGGCCCAACAGCATGTGGATCAGGGTAGCAGGAACCAGTATCTCACATGTCCTTTTCCTAGCAGCTTGCTCTTGCTCTACCTGGGGGATCCCAAGGCTTTTCCAGGATAACTGGGAGATGTAGTCCCTCCAACACATCCTGGATCTCTCCTCAGATCTCTCCAAACTTGATCATTTCCTGCACACATCCAAAGGAAGGCACTTACAGGCACTTGCTCCTCTCAACATTTGGGATTATTTTATATTCAAAGCATTTAAGTTTGGAAAATAAAATAAAATTTACCTTGGATAGAATGATTACAGTGTTTTCACATACTACAGTATAGGTACACAACTTTAATTACAATCACACAATTATGAGCACAATCTACTTTAGGTGGATCCTGAAGCTACAGTCCATATCTTATGTATCCATTAAACAAAGTATCAGTAGTCATTCCTCCCAAGGTTACCATCTCGTTCAGTAGCTGGCTGCACTCTCCAGCTGTCCACTGAGGACTGCTTCAGTGCATCCTCTACATCAGCTGATTATGCTATCTATCAAGACCAGCTGTCACTGCCCATTTAAACCTTTGTCAAGTCCTCCATGCAATGCAGCCTGCAGTAAACCAAGTAATTGCACTTTTGTAATCCAACACCTGAACATCACTTGCCCTGTATATTTTAAAAACAGATAAGCAAAATGGTGCATTTAAAGAGTAATATTTTGGGACTTGTGTTGCGTTGATGGAGGCATGGGGAGTAGTCTTGATGACAAAAACATTGGTATCGAAAAGAACATTTTTTTTTTGTTGTAGTTACAGCAAGCTAATAGAAAGGAAAACAGATGCCAGCTGCTTTTTTCTTGTTGCCAAGGCACAAACAGGATGCTGGCAGCTACAAAGATTCAATTATAAAAAGTACAGAAAATAATTAGAAAAAATAATAGCACTTGAAAAAAATTGCCCCTCCAGAAATTGCGCATAACAATAAATCCGTTAATTAGCTCATTAATATTCAATTGGGGTCAGTGGACTTAATGGAACCTTTTTCATGGGCCAAGGAAATGTTTAACACTCACTTTTCCTCTGCCTGTTCTCATTATCAACTATGCACAGGCAGGCCTTATCAGCCCTCCAGATGGTGAGGAACAATGCAGCACCATTATCGTCTTACAGCAGCGTGTGTGCCTTGTAACCGGTGTGTGCCTGGGACAGTGAAGTATAGATACTGAGGCATTTAGTGTAATTGATATGTGGTATATATCGTATTGTTTAGGCCTGTTTGTTTGCTCTGCTGGTATTCAAGGCGAGAGGAGAGGCGAAGATTGATTTTCACCGCAGCCATTCCCGCTCTCACCGCAGGTCACAGATAACTTGTCAACGCAGGTTTTTGGGCTGGTGTAAAATGCATCAAGGCTAAACTCTCTCGGGCATAGTGGAGGATAGGGAGTTTCATCTCTGCAAACACAAGCCCTCTCATTGCTGTTACCTTGTGCATGAGACAGATGTTTTATTCAACAAGTACATGGGATGGAGAGATGTCCAAGCAAAAGCCTTTTTGCATCTCTGCTCTGTAAGGTTCCCAGTAATTTCTCTGCAAAAACAAATGTAATTTACTGTATTGAAAATGAGTTTGAGTTTATTTTTCAACTGTAAAATGTCTTGCTCAGTATTTTGGTTCCAATTCTTTAAAAAAATAATTTAAGGGATCCTTATCAAAAATGTTTGTTACGTGTTTAAGAATGAATATCAGCCGATATGTTAATATATTGTATCAACCTCAAAAATCCAGACTATAGCGAAGAGTACTGTTTTAAGTCCACATGATATATGCAAGATCTAATATACTGTCTTCATGATTGCTCTTAAGTTTCATTTGATGAATACATAAAAGCATTCCCTCCTTTAAAGCAGCCTTCATCACTTCATTTTATCAGTGCATCTTATAGCCAGTCAAGCTGATGCTCCTTATTTCCTTAAGACACCCTGCCTGGTGGCACAGAGGATCTGTACACTTGCTAGGCCCCTGCCTCTGCACTCTCTTTTTATAAGCTTCTCAAAGACTCAGATGACTTC
The DNA here is from genome assembly GCA_008360985.2 of Macquaria ambigua. Taxonomy (NCBI): domain Eukaryota; kingdom Metazoa; phylum Chordata; class Actinopteri; order Centrarchiformes; family Percichthyidae; genus Macquaria; species Macquaria ambigua. Next base: position 904,684 of record VMKM01000004.1, on the reverse strand, counting down.
AAGCTATTTTCACCAACATACGGCATCAGCCTATCATCAGAAAGCAGACCAAGAGAGAACCACTCATGCATACACAATTGGACAGGAAATGACTGTGTCAAAGTCTATGGTAAAGCCAAGTTTAATTAATGTAGGTATGATGAAAGCTAAGTTGTCACTATGGGGCATTTTAAACCAATGACATTTACATTGCCTTTGTTGGGATCTCTCCCAGAAATCAAGAAGACCAAGTAATATGCTAGCAAGGATTTTACAGTTCTGTGATTTTCTGAGCAGAGTAAATAATACAATCTGCTAAGAAATCTTCATTCACTGACAGTCAAAGGGGAAACTGATGCCACTTGTTACAAATATTCAGTACATTTATTTGTTATCAGCGGTTTCCATAACACTGTGGATTAATGTGCCTCAATTCGGAAGATGAACCGTGACATCGTCATTTTCCATTAACGCGCTCCATCTCTTGTATCCATCATTGTATCTACAATAGTTAAATGGCAACCTTTTGAAAGCCAACATTTTCAGTCTCATCCAGGGTTATCCCCCATTTAAAAAAATAAGGCAAAACATGAAAGCACAGAGTTTGTTTTCGTCTCTGTTTGAAGCAAAGGCTGGGAATTTTCACAGAGATAAAGGCTGTTGCACTTGTTCTTAACATGTCAGTTTATTGACACCATTCTCGCAGCAATAGGAGATTATTAGAAATGATAGATTATCGCTTGAAAAAAGAACATTTTTGTATCAATTCAGTGGTGCAGAAAAATACAGGGATAGACTGGATGACTTAAAGGAGATTTTCCCACATCTTCTTGTCAAATAAGTGAAACTAAAGACGGTACAAAATAAAATTGAATTCGCCTTGCTGAAACAATGTAGGCAGGAGGATTTAACAATGAAAGCATTTCTAAACAAATAACTGTCTTTCAGCTGTGAGAGCTAACAGAGCACAATGGCTTGGAATGAATGTGCCGAATCTGCTACGGCTATCCCACAAATAGAGGTGATCCTAAATCATGTGCTTAAAGGTTGCAGCTTGAGAGCCCAGGTGTCATGGATAATTCCTACTCAGATATCTATAGCCCTTACTATCTCACCCCATTCTCTCTCCCCTAGCTTAACTTCACCTCTGTCACTCTGTCAAACAGGCAAGCTGCCATCCTATTGATCCCCCCCCTACCCCCAAACGCCCACCCCCCTCCTCAGGCCCAGGCGTAAGGGCAGTCACTAAACCTGTGGGCAAAGGGAAAGAGGACACTCCCCACTGAGTGCAATTGGGATTTCAGAAAGTTAAACACTTCTCAAGCACAAAATTTCAGCCTGGGCAGCAGAGAGGGGATTCTGTCCTCAGGCCTCCTCACACTCACCTGATCAGAAGGTCAGTCCCATCAGCCATCGTCCGTCTTGCCCATCTTGCACTCTCGTCACCTCTGAGTAGCTCTGGAAGGGCTCAGCTTTCTCATTTACTTCAAACACTGTTGTCAACAGTTTTCGCTGCTGTCCTTGACTCTAAAGTGATTCCAGATTCATATTTTGAGTATGACACACTGCAGGGGGTGAAGGGCAAAAGTGCAAAAGGGATGAAAGGGGGATAGCAGATGAGGTCTTAGAATTAACCAGGGAACTTCGGTGGACAACACAAAACCATAAATACACAGAATAAAACGATTCACAAAGACCATAAAGCAGTGAAATACTGTACTCTTCTTACTACAGTTAGTTTTCTTGACATTGGTCAGATTAAAACCCGCAAATTCCATCACAACCCAAGCGGAAATTTGGGGCTCTGACCACACCAGTCACCATATGGTGTATGCATTCAAAGCATATTTGACCACACCAAAATCCTCACAAAACCCAGACTTGATGCTTCAAAGACACATCTAATCCAAACTAAATGATCTGAATTTGTTTAATTTTCACAGATCTTCGCAGCGCTTGTTTTAAAATCTACATCATTACATACAGCATTAATACACAGATGCGGTTGTATGATTCACTTATTGGATCAGATGTGTTGTAGATCAAATAAAGCTGTCATATCAGCATGTATGTGCTAGTTGTTGTTTGTTGTGCCTAATCAGATACAAGCCAATTTAAGAGAGGGTTACTGTACTGCATCCACCCTCCTGTGTGGCACACTTCACACCTCATCAGTGTGTAATGTGTGTTCTGTACCTTTGTGTGGCAATTCCCATGTCAAATCTTTGTTTTTCCTTTCATACATGAATGTTGAACATGAACGAATGTTTCAGTGGCCCAAACATTTACGTGTTCAGGTTTGTACAATAATTCCCAGCTTGTAAATGTAACCTTTAACAGGACACAGATGACACAGGACATAACAACGGCAGCACGGGACAAAATAAAAGGGAGGATCTTGGAAAGATCAGAGGAGGCACAGTAAGGGACTTACATAGATGGTTGAGTAAGTACATCAAATGCTCCACCTTGTATCAAATATAAAATATATCAAATATAAAAAGATATATTTTTTGAAAAAATAACATGAAATCATGAGGGGGATTTGAACAGACTACGTTTAATTAATTATTCTATTAATAAATTCTAATACATGATATTGTATAAGGTGATTGACAGGAAATTAAGATAAGTTGTTCTGTCATTTCACAACAATGTACCACAATCTACTACGATAAATGCTATCTCTAGATAGCTTTGTTTACAACCTCGGATAGTAGTCACAAATCTGAGTTTGATTTATTTTGTTCATATTGTTTTTTAATTGTGAAAATAATATCAATGTAACAGAACTTGAAGTTGGATATGTACTAAAGATGTAGCACTAGGCTACTAGTAACAGAAGGTGCCTTACAGGTTACACAAACCTGAACAAAAGGTGATGCAGAGGACAGATGGCAGGAGAGAACACAGTAGCTATTCAATATTACAAGACCTCCATTATAGAGGATAAGACACTAAAGTACACAGGACAAAGTACAGGACAGGACACAAATTGGTCTAACCATCTACTGGCCAAGCCAGTGAAAAAGTCCAAATGTACTTTCCTCCTGTTCTTGGACTCAGAGGTTGTTCATAATATAACCGTTAAACAGATGAGACCAGACAGGTCAACAGCAGGCTCCGTGGATGTATACACTAACTGACCATAAGTGGTTTGTTGGTCCCCACAAATACTCCTGAACCTTCCATTGGACTTCCTCTTTTTTATTTTTTTTTGTTTTTGTAGTTGACGCCCCCATGTTACCCCACTGCCCTTTATCTATTCAGACCTGTGGGTCTCCTGTAACACAACCTGCAAGAGTGAAGGAGGGGTATTTAAGGCCGTATCGCCACCACAAAAAGAGCTGCATGTTAACAAGAATGAGACAAGCACATTACGTTCAAACAATGCAGCACTGCCTCCAATCGTGTGCTCTCTTTCACTCACTACATCCCACCCCCTCGGGGTTAGCAGACCTTCCTTCATGTTCAAAGATTATCTGTTAATCCAAAATGTGCAGGAGCATGAGACGGCAGGAAAGGGACCAATACTCTGGGGGGAGGGAGGGATGCATGGCTTTATTTGTTTGTTGGCTTTCATATTAATCCATTGGAACACAGTGCATTTTCCCCCTCTTTTCTGGGCATGTGTAAATGTTTTAGAGCCATTAAATGGAAGATGGAATTTTCAATGGATAGCATGTAAAAGTATTAATTGTAAAGACCATTATTTGGTGTCCATGAGGCTGAATCAGCTTAGCCACTCCATTCCCCCATTTGCATACAAAATGCTTTATTTTGGCAATCAATGAAAGTGCTCCACTGTATGTGTGGCTTATCACATGCTTGCAGGAAATGGATTCCTTAGCCATCTCGTTAAATTCTGTTGATGCAGAACAATTTGAAACATGGCACAGGCAGCAATGACATTTAAAGATGCCTCGGCTTAATTATATTTTGCAAACATTTGGGCTGTTTGTCCTCAGGGATAAAGTGCCTCCACTACAAAGTTAACTTGTTAATAATTCAAAATGAATCTCTCTTTTTGTTGAGCACCAATCATTATCTCCTATTAGTGCTGGTTAAGGGCATTCAAGGTGCCTGAAACACACAGGGGAGACATGCTGCTATTTAATACTTAAAATGAAGCACACACATGCAGCACAATGAACTTTGTAAATTTCAGCAGAAAAATCCAACCACTAAAGTGCCTGGAAAATGTCCAACCTTTAAAACAGAGTAGAGATGCTGAAGTGCACAATAACAACTGGGTGAATACATGTTTTAAATAAATACATCTGTACAGTACACACATATACAAATGCAACAAGGAAACAGAAAAAGGAGATGTTTGCAGAGCTTATGTAACTTGCCTGCCGTCATAGAGAGCGACAGTGAGACGCGACGAATAGCTCAATTGGGGATAACAATGCACACTTTAGGACAGCCTCTGATTGAAGGCATTCATTTAATGTAAACAGAGCTGAAACAATTATTCAATTAACTGATTAGTCGAGAAAATTAATAGGCAACTATTTTGAAAATCATTTAAGTTGGTTTTTTTTTCTAGCAAAACTTCAAAACACTAACTTGTGAGGATTTGCTGTTTTTCTTTGTCTCATGCTAACTGAATATCTTTGGATTTTAGACCGATAGTTGGACAAAACAAGACATCCTTTAGATGACACCTTGGGCTTAACTTTTTTATGGTATTTTATAGACCAAACAATTCATCTATTAATCGAGAAAATAATGAGCAGATTAATCGATATTGAAAATAATCGTTAGTTACAGCCCTGAAGGTATATACTGCTAGTGTTAACCTGTATTTTTTCAAATACACAGGCATAGATTCTTTACAAAATGCGTAGATGGGGCACAATTATCTGCTGTCAATTTGGATAAAATATTAATAAAAAAGCAACAGTTGCAGTTCAGTACACTGAATATGCTTCAAGTGTAAGATAACAGAGAAAAGTATGACAAAGATTTGTTGAGCAGCAAAGTACTCTTTAAACTGAATGTCTTCACTGAAAAAACATTTTTTACTGTGTATGTGCCTTTATGCTCATATTCAAGCTCTCCACAGCAAGGAGTGTGCATGTTTTGTTCATGATAGTTCATAAAAGCAATACAAATTTAAATTGCATTCCTTGGAGATAGTGTCTGTCCTTCTGATACTAATAAATTAAAGTGTGCAGACTGGCAACCATACAACTAAAAGACAGTCAAGGTCTGGCCTATATTGTAAAGCATGTTCCGACTCCATTAATCCAACACCTTTTCACAACTGCCTTTCTTCTATGAATATACAGGATTCAAATTTGTGAGTGCGTCCTTCATGACACTCAAAGCCAGGTGCATCCCCATCAATATCAGCAAAAAGAGAAAAAAAAAATTAAACCTTCTCAAAATATATACTGCGGGAGTGCATTGATTTAATATACTGCCATAAGCCCTTGCTCCTACACTCGACATGCAATTTGGAAATAAATTGACTGATTTAGATAGAGGCATGGGGAGGAGTGGAAAAAACCCTGATGTAAACCTGGTGCGCTACTATTGAGTAAGGTGACATTGCGCAACAAATCACTTGCATGAATAGAGAAAGAAAACGATTTCTATTTCTAAAAAGTAATTTTGTTTGGGGAAGGTGCGTTGATTGCCATGTATGTGAATCTATTCCTCCCTCGACTCTAGGTGCATGAACATTTTATAAAGTCAATGTTATATTTTGCTGTTAGCATAATAATCAGAAAGGCCAGACTTTCATCCAAAGAATAACAGAATCTCATTTATTCCAAGTACATAATAGAAGGCCAACTGCAACAGCCTATCTCTCCCATGCTTTGTATACTGCTGTGCAGGAGCAGAAATAGTTGACTTTTGCAGCTGCAGAGTCCATTGTGTTTTAATTGAGCCCAATGAAGAATAATTAAGTAATTAAAGGCTTGATAAGAGAGAGGCACAGTAAACAGATAAAAGACAAGTGCTGGTATTAACAATATGGTACACTGCAGAGTGAATTGGACATACCTCCAGTATGGCATCACTAAAAGAAGACAAAGCATCAAAGGCACAACCCAAAATGGGCCAACAGTCTGTATGTCATTTCTTAAAAGAGCTTGTGGCTGTGAATATGCACGTGGTCAGATTCAAAATGTAATACTTCCCAGCTGGATTTTTGAAATGGGAGTGCACTGTGATATTTTCACCACTCTGACATTAGCGGGTTTTATTTTTTGAGTAATTGCACAGCTTGATGTGTACTCAGGGGTTTCCATGAGAACGATGAAAGTCTTATTTCAACAATGCTGCAATTATGGGGAAATATGGGAATACATTTTGAGCCAGTTCACAGTTGACTTGACTGGAATAATAGGAACAGAAAACAGAAACAGGGAGCAAGGGTAGAAATGGCAATTCAAAACTCAACTGTCTTTAAAACACCAGCCCGTTATGAAAAAGAATCCTTACAACTAAAACCTCTAATACCCTCTATGTGTCACATACTGCAGCACGGCCATATTACTTTGAAGTAGTTCATGGTGCCAAAATTTCCCAAACAGTGGTATCTGCTTTATTCAACATACAGCAGCCATAATCTCTGTTGGCATCATATGCTGGTTGGCAGTGATAATCTATAATCCATTCATCCAGAGAGGGTACACAAATGCATATTTGTTTCCTAGGATTAAAAGCTTATAGAGGGTGTATGGCATGGCCAATAATTTTCATCCATGCCAGCTATGACAGAATTTCCAGCTGTATTGTGGATACAGGGGTTTTCTTTTTAAATCACAAGGCAGTATCCCAAGTATCTGAACACAAAGTACAGACTAAAATGTTCCAATGTTATTAGGGTGGGAAAATCAAATGTAAATATTCTGCCATGACAATATCTCTTTTAATGATAATTATACTTTTCATCAGATTTGTGGAAGTGATAAGAATTTTAAAATAGTCACCTGATTCCCCTGCCTGCCAGCCTGCCTTGTGGTCGACAAACGAAGCTTTCACATGAAGGACACCAGTTCATAGTCCAAGATTGAGAAGGTCTCCAACTGTTGTTCGAGTGAAATGAAACCCTACATCGCTGCAGAAATAAGATGCCAGTCAGAACACTGAAGAAAGTCTGTCTTTAACCAAAACTCCGACTATAGTTGCAACAATGACAATGAAAAAGTCTTCTTGAACAATTCAGTATCATGTGTTGTCATACACATCGATTTACTCCTTTTTAATTTCATTTAATGTCAAAAAAGTCTGAAAGTACAGCGTGGTAAGCACAATGGTTAATTTCAAATATCAACCCTGGAGCAATGATTTGGTGTTCCTTGACATTCTTCACTTAGCTTAAATCTCCTTGATGTCTGTCTATAAGCACTACTTAGACTAAGATTTTCAATGGGCTTGAGAGGGGTACAATGGGACTTTGCCCATGTGATGCACTACAGGTTACTGTTGAGAAGGCCTTGATGGTCTAGTATTGTCTACCTCATGATTTCTTGTACTTCTAACAGTCGAGTGGTCCTTACAGACCTTAAAGACACCTTTTACTCTCTACTACATTTTGGCCTTTTTTAGTTTCCCTACATTCAAAACCCAAGGTTCACAGTAATGCTGAAGTAATCAGCTAAGACTACCAGCTTATGACGCATAAAAAAAGACTTCATTGTCAACAATATTTAATCAAGCCAAAACACAGTGTTATAAGAACAGTTTTCTTGTTATCCTTTTTATAGATCATTAGAGCATGCATGATTGCTGCTTTGTATAGTTACAGTAAGTGCATGAAGTGCTATCCACTCCCTTAACAAGTTTCAAAATGTCCTTTGAGCTGCTCAATGAGCAGAAGCAGCAGACTAGAATAGTAGTTAACACACCCATGGGTGTAATTTGTGTTCTATTTAACAAGTTTCACTATTAGTTTGTTCCATAAGGCTCAGTTTCAGGACAATGAAATAACTTGTTGCACCCACCACCCAATCAGGTGGTGGCTTGTGTTATATAAGAGCTGTACCCGACTCATTGAACTTTGAAGAGTATGAGACCAGCTGGGAATGCAGTTAGAGGGCTATGTCTGTACTCACAGAATTGGAGTTACATCGAGGTAACTATTATTTTATATGAGTATACAGATTTCTGCCCTTTGAAAGTCTTTGCTATTGGTGGAACAAAAAACTCAAAACAGGGCCTGATGATGCAACCACAAATTCCAGCCCAACTTCTTATTAAGTGAAAATGAGGTTTTGGTAGTAGGGGACCAACCAACAGGCATTTTCAAAACCACAACATCTTAAAGATAAAATAGACAGAGATGCCCCAGGTACCCCTCCTCTCTCATCTTGCAGCACAAGCCAGCTACAGGCCAGACAACACTCCTCTCTCTACAGCGGAAAACCACTGGAAAAAAAGAAAATCTGGAGGTCATAATCGTTAGATACGACTGCACAAAAGTGAAGTCAGATTCCACTGGGGTACGAAGCAATAGACAGCAGGCCTCAGCCTCCAAAGCACGTCTTAATAACCATTTAATTAGCAGATGTCTCTTCACTGTAAAGCATTCATAGCCTTCGTGGCCAGCTGCAATTGCCATCACAAGTACGTCCAACGTGGGCAAACACAACCTTTCTAAAGCACTTCCTCAAGAGGTGTGCTCGCTATATGGAATCTATAATGCACTAAGAGCTTAAAAAAAATCAATTCTACAGGTAGCTAATGACAGGATGCAGGAATTTTAGTGTTCGATTTATACCAGATAAATGCTCAGCTGATGCATCTGACAAAGCAAGAGGCAATAATGGATTTTTTTTGCCATTTTCAGAATACAGAGCATTACAGTACGCTAGGCGGAATATGATAAATACATAGATAACAGGTTCCATGTTTTTAGCAAAGATATGATTGCTTCCATCTTGAACACTACTGCATCACCTTTTTAACATGCTTGTATACAGGCAGGGGCTACTGTAAAAAAAAAAAAAAAGGTTTTCTTCAGTATTTGATAACAATATGTGTTACTTGATGTAATTAATGAATTTGCATTTTCATAATAAATGACAAATATTCCAGTTTTATTTACATCTAGCTGCAGGACATATTGAGCCATCCACTTCTGAATGTCTCGGAGATGGTTATGATGACAGTCAAATCCCTGTGGGGTTTGAGAATTACATAATAGCTGGAGCTGCATATCATCTGCATAATGAAGAACACCGATGGTATGTCTACACAATACATGGCCTAAAGATGGCATATAAATAGCGAACAGAACTGGACCTCGATATGATCCCTGGGGAACTCCACAAAGCATCCTACAGGAGGAGGGCCTCTTCACAACATTTAAGTACTATTCTTAACCCTAAACTCTTTCAAAGCAATTGACATGTCCACCCAATGGTTAAGAAGGATTGCAAATACAGTACTGAGGTCAACAAATCTGATCCAAAAATAAGCCATAGCAAGTAAATGATTACTTACACCTGACTGGACTGATTTAATAAAAGGATAATTTTCAATCATAGAAGCAATCTGCAATAAACAGAAGTGTGACAAGAAAAGGGAGATTGGCCAATGAATGTTCAAGATATTTGCATCTCAGAGCTTGTTCAAGGGATGTTGGACATTGGCATTTTATCTATACATGCTCTATCTATACATTGAACATTCATCGCTGTACAAGTAAAGGGTAGTTATGGCACAAGCTAGTTTAAATTAGTTTATTGAAATTAATCAGTCATACATAAAATCCAGACAGTAAAGGACACACCGGGGACATAACGAATAAACAACATGAAAATGCAAAATACTACATCCAAAAGTAAACTAATCGGTGCTGCACCACACGTTGTACTTGAGTTTGTTTTCTTTATAATTTTTGTGTCCTTTGTCATATAATACAGGGTGATGAGAAACACAAACAATCAACAGGTCCGGAGTGATGTGACGTCCATTCCGCACAACATGATTGGTTGATGCCTTTATTCGCCGTGTGAAAGCTCAGAAAAATCAACCTCATTCCGAAAAAAAATGACGTCGCTTTTTTGCCGCGTAATATTCACGTTCTGTGTGAAAGTACTCATGACGAAAAACAACAGTTTTAAAAAAATATATTGACGTGCGAATTAATCGCACGCAAAATAAAACGCCTCTGGTGTGTAGAGGCCTTAAGACTGTCAAGACTGACCGAATGACAAATACACATTAAAATTTTGCAATATCACAATTCTGTCATAACTGTATAGGACCAAACACAGAAACTATGATAGTTGATAGCGATACCATGAAAAAAGAAAAAAAAAAAGTAAAACATCAAAAGCCAATGACAATCTGTACAATTGACAATGATCCATACTGGAAAGTTAGTGATCTGTGGATGTTAAAATTGAGGTTCGTGAAACATATGTACAATGTAGGTCAACCCCAAGGAGGTATCAACAAAGCCTAAACACATATAGATGCATAGCTGAATTTTAAAGCAGGATTCATCAGCATAATCTAATCACAAGGACTTCAAAGGGCATTCTGACAGGTTTTTAAAAAATATTCTGACATGTTTAATTCAGAATACTTTGTGTTTGCTTAGTCAACTATACACAGCTCCAAGTAGCCCTTCATTTTGCTCCACTTCTCTTCAGCCTTCAGCAGTCTCTAAAAACGTATGCCTAAAGTCTTTCTGAATCTGTTTGTGCAATTGGTTGTACAACAGCTCTTCATCATTTTATCTGTGTTTTTGATGTTTTTTTGCCTTGTGAATGCACAATGAAAGATACTGGTGATTGTTGCCTGTTTGCCACTCACAGGCAGTAACACAGACAGATATGTAAGGTGAATTATACTCCTCTATCAAGACAAGAACCATTACACCTAATATCTGCATATATACCATCAATTATATATCTGACCCCTGCACCAACTGGGAATTTCTGAGGGTTTAACACATTGATCACCATTTCAAAAAACCTTTAGACTCTTGATAAATATTCTGTGAAATATACACATGGGAGTCGTCATTCCTGCCATAGTCTTTTTGCTAATAAGTCCTCTAGGTCGCACCTACTTGACCTTTGTGCATGTTGGTTTGAGCTTAAGTGCTAAACTGGACTGCTGCACCTTTAAAATGGCAAAACATAACAGGAATAATGCCACAAACATGAAAAAAAAACCCCTACCATTTCAAATTCATTATAGTTAATCAAGTTAGCCTTGCTTTCTTCTATTTCAAAACTTACATACATAAAAGACTGATGGCAGCAAGAGAGTCCCAACTATCACAGCTGAAAATATTATATCTATTATATCTATTAGAATACTGAATATATAGCCTACTTATGCATCTTTCACTTACTAAATTTTGCACCTGCCACCTCCATATTTATTATACATTTGTGATAACTGCATCTACGTCACATGGCTCATGTTTTCTGTTCTTAATGTTTGTCCTCAATTAACTGTCTGTGTTTTGTTTAGACAAGATACATTTTCCACATTCCACAATCTGGACAATAAAGTTCAAAAGGCCCACACAGGTGTCCCAGCGGTGACGGTGAAGTGATGCCTTATTTGAGCTGACTAAATGCGTGTACTAATACTGTAGCAACACATGAGCTGTACCATCTCTAGTGAGCTACAAATGTGGTAAACCTGCGCATGGTTTTGGGGAAATAAAAACCAAATAAAAACAAATCCTCCTTAGGCACTAGATTCTAAACTTGTTAGACAAATCTATGAAACACCATAAATTACTCTCTAAGTTACTTGACTGTTGGAACTCTGAGTAGGTGATCTCCTGTCTCCCACATGCCATACCTCTGTATCTGAGCCTGCACTGCCATCTGCTGCTCTTTGGTATGAAACACACACCAGAGGGTCTACAGACTGGATGGTTGATAGGTCATGTGTTGCATTCAAGTACTTACCGTAAATAACTAATTTGTAAATGTAAGTTGTGTATTCAAGGCCTTTGCTTGGGAATAATTAATGAATCCTGTAAAAATTGCTTTTGGTGCCTGTTTTAGAAATCAAACAGCACAAAGCTAGTTTCTCCTATAGCAAAGGAATGAACAGAAACACTTGCAAATCAGGGGTGTAGTCTCTTAATCTTTTTATAACTAAAAACTAAACTATACTGCAAGTACTTCACCCTCTTAATGTTAGCAGGTGCTGTTACAAGCAATAGAGGATGCACAAAGCCAAGGGCAAAAAACACATTAGTTCAGTACAGTGTCATCATGGGTTATCTTTGGCCTCTACAGCGAGCTTAGGTTTAGCATTTAGAAATATAATAACATAGTGGAAAACAATAAAACTGCTTTTTTTAGAAGAAAAATGTATCACTCCTCACTCCTCAGCATGCCACAACATGACACTATGACAATTCCAATGAAAAATGTAGCAGCTAGCAGGAATAACAATGCTAACCCAGAGTATTTACTAGATCAATATCAAATGAGACTGGCACACTTGTGAAACACTTACAACCTTATGCCTGTTTGTGTTTTTCTTTCTCTGACAAATCATAAAGTGATGCACTTTCCATCCAAAGCCATCAGTCTGCCACTTTTATTAAACCTGAATTGCAACTAGCTGGCTGGGAGCTGTCATGAAGTTGCACACTGGGAATCCTACATTGCCTCACGTCAATCAGCAAAGCACTGATCGGCCTGACACTGAACACTTCTCATTAAACCACCCATAACACACAGTAATACAGTGAGCTGTCTTACCTTAAACCAGGTATTTTTTCCTCACCAGTCTCTGGACAAAAGCATCCATGCCTTTATCATGACTCATTTTCCAGCTTCAGGTTGTTGCTGTGGTGACCCTAGATCATGGCAAAACAATAAAAAAACAAAAAGGCAATCAATTTTGAGAGATAAACTTTTTGATCTTGTGGCACCTCCTATGGGTAAAATACCCACTGATTTAGCCAGGTCTGTGTAACATGTGTACCAAATTTGGGTACAATAACACAAAATTAAATGGCTTGGTCCATCATGTTATTGAACTACTTTTGTAAAGATTCAATCAAAATTGAAGGCTGTGGTTTTTATTTGTGTTTGGGACAAAATAAATAATGATGGTGAACCTTGAATGAAAATCGGCAGATGACCGCCCACCCAGAGCCTGGTCCTGCTCGAGGTTTCTACCTGTTAAAAAGGGAGTTTTTCCTTGCCACTGTCGCCTAGTGCTTGCTCATGGTGGGAATTGTTGGGTCTCTGTAAATATAAAGAGTCGGTCTAGACCTGCTCTATACGAAAAAGTGCCCTGAGATAACTTTGTTATGATATGGCGCTATATAAATAAAACTGAATTGAAATGAAAATGTACTTGACCATAAAGTAAAGGTGGTGAGTTGATGCTGATTGTTGTGCCTAAGTAGTAGGTAACCCCATTCATCTGTTAAATTTGGTTGCTGTAGGTGTAGGAGTTTCTGAAATCCAGATCCTTTAAGGGCATAATAATAACAACAACAACAACCATAATAATAATAATGTGTGCACTAGGCCAGCTGATTCCCTCTTTGGGGATTTGTAGTCAATATTTCAAACAGCACTTGAAGGCAGCTGGTCTAATCTGGTCTAATCTGGGCAGGAACGTCACCAGATGAGAGATGACATCTGTGGATACTAGCTTTACTGTTCAAGTGAAATAAACACACGGCTGTCATTTTCTGAGACAAAATGTCTATAACGACCTGCCAGAAGGTTACTCTGATATCATGCTCTGTTCTCTGTGTTTCTCTCTTCCTGCCCAGAATGCTTTTACCCAGAGGGAAGAAGGAGATGGGGCAGCCTGAGGGTAAGGCGGCTTATCAGATCATCATCCATCCGTCCGTCCATCTCCCTCCTGCTCCATCTCCAATGTCTGTTTTTTGTTGCTGCTGCTGTTGTTGTTGCCAGCTGTTACTCTGACTATACAGAGTGTGCCAGGCCTAGGGTCCCATCATAGTGCACACATGTTCATCATAATGTTACACAATGGATAAGAAGAAAAAAAAAAAAAACATACAAAACAAACAAACTCACATTTGCCTATTTATAATTTTTAATACGTCTACAATAGATTTTAAATAGCCTATATATTAAAGACAGTACTGTAAAACTGAAATTAATGTAGGGTTCTGTGTTTTTGCTATTATTTAATATTCATATTATATGATTAAGCAGCTGTTTGTTGATAAGTCAGACCTAAAGATGGAGGTGGGCTTTTCTAATCCCTCTGCTTGAACATTACATTTTAGAGTCTCCCATCATATATGTGTAAATGTCTTAAGCATAAATAGATACTTTGCTTCTTAAAAATGTTTTCCAATTCCCCATGAGAAGGTTTAACCTGATAACAGTTTAACATGGTGACATGCAAATGTCTGGAGGCGTCATCGCTATAGGGACACCTCTTACTTGACCAGCTCTGATGTTTCACATGACCAGCCTGTATGTAGAACAAATCTGTATAAACATTGTTTTTAATTGTACTCCAAAGTGTTTCATGGATATATTAATGTACTGTTGTGAAAAAAAAAATATATGTAAGATGTATGTAAAACTGTGGCCCTTTACAAAACAACAATATTGCAGTCAAAACCAGAAAGATATTTTGGATTTCTGGCACCACACAATATTCTTTAAAACATTGTCCAGACGTGAAGCGAGCTATTTGCAGAGCAAGTTGAGTAACAGCAGTGTCAAGGATATTTTAAAAGTGGGGCAACTCTGTTTTCTATATCACCCAATGTTTAAAATGCAATTTACTTCACTTCTGGGTAGTGGTTTGATTTCAGAAAGTAGAATGCAGTTTCATTTTATCAGTTTAATACATATTTGATCACAGCCTAGCCCTAGTAATAACTAACATTTGCTCTAATTTCAGTTAAAAGTAACCTGCTGGCTGCCACACACAAATCAAGCAGTGCTTTAGACTCAAATTAAAAAACAATGTAAAATAGAATAGAAATTATAATCAAGTATCAACAATCTTCGAAAACTATAATGCAGATCACAAAGTAACTCTAATCAACCATCAATAACCTAAACAATGACCACGAACTGACGCTGATCAGAAATAATCAATAACCACGCCTACTATGCTGATCAACAAACAAACCAAGCTAACAAAATGCTATAAATGTCATACACACCTAAAAAAAAAACACGTGATTGTTGAGTGAGCTGGCAACTCAAAATACAATGAATGGTATTGATCGCAGTTTCTTACCTTTTGACTCCAAACAGGATCTCTTCAGCCACATCTCGTGGGTCCAAAGTTAAGGAAATGATGACTTTCCTTCTTTGTTTGGTAGCAATCCAATAGTTTTATATCGTGGTCAACTTACATCTATTGCTGACAGTGGCAGCATGCTAACGCCCTCTCAATGCGTTTGGCTACCAACAGATGGCGCGTTTTGACTAATGTTGGAGTTATGAACGATTGTTTGACGTGTATCTCCCTACTATATTGTGATAACGATCGTTATTCTTTGTTGATGAACAATTTAAAATGTATAACCACCACATTAAACTTGGCCGGCTAGCCAAACACGGTATGTCACACTAGCTAACTACCGCTTGCGGCCGTGTCTGCCAATTGATGCGAGCTTGATTATAATTGGTGGAACAGACTGTCGATCATAAGCAACAGCATTTGATTAGTGCAAAGAGGCGCTGAGGGCGGCAAAAAGGAGTTACCCGGAAATAGTGCTATTAGCTTTATCCAACTAACTAAATACTATAGTTGTCAATATTTAGTTAAAATGTTGTGATTTTGAGTGCTAATATTTTCAAAGGGCATCCTAACATCCTATGAAATGCAGAATGCAGTAAAATAATGTGCATACTCACATTTCCAAAACACATTTTGTACACCAAATTACTGTAAGTTTTAATTTTGTATACAAATACTGGAACAGTGTCTTCTCTGACTTTGAGCAAAAACACCAAAATATTCCCGAATATTGACCTGATACCAGTGAATGTCTTACTTGCCTATTTACTCCTATTACTTGCATGGTTAATTTCTGAAAACTGTATACACTGGTTGAGGAAGAGATCACTGTGAGATATTTGCAGGAACAAATTGCTCTAATTATTGACATTGATTGATTGACTGACTGATCTTTATCTCCTCCAGTTGGACCTGGGTTCTACCCTCCTGTGATGCATCAGCTGTCATTGCCAGCAGACCCAGAACGGTGGGGTGTGGACCCTTCGTACTCCATGACACACAGTGCAGAGGCCATGGCCAAAATAAAAGGCACCGGAAGAGGCAAAAAATACAACCTGATGGCTCAGGCGATACCCATATATGGCTTTGGGATCCTTCTCTACATCTTCTATATAATATATAAGGTAATTACTGTATGACTGACCTGCATGGTAGGCAGATTGTATGAATTTATAACACTGTATGCACTTTGTATAGAGTACCATGAATATGAAGTGTCATCATGCAGCTTTACACTATTCTATAATATGCTGCACTATGCTGTATGTAAATACAACATAATGAGAAATATCATGGTGATTTCTGTGACAATACTGACTGTGTGCATTTACTTTCCAGGCAATTGAATGTACTTTTTTAAATTACCAATGATTATTGCTATGCTCTCTTACTCTAAACAAAACCAGTTTTATGTTCACAGCTGACATGTAAGGGGAAGACAACTAAATCAGGAAATTACACTACAGTAACCCCGGCAAACATGGAGAATAAGATTAGTAAGTACCTTCATTGATTTAAAGTATATGTGACACAGTTTAATTCAAAAAAGATTTACTTTCTTGATACATTTTAACAGCCCTAGGGTTCCTACTAATATAATTTCATCTGTTCATGGACAATATGTTAACATTTGGCTTTTTCTTAACAAATCATAATTAATAAGTGACATGAAGTTCTTCATTGAAAGAACAGTCAAAGCCAAAAGTACAGTAGTAAAATAATTGTGTTATTGTAAAGGGAATTTGGTGTGTAAATGGCACTTTTGCCTTCAGTATGTAGCAGTACAAATCAACCACACATGCCATAACATATATGCATGTGCGTGTCAGTGTACATACACATACATTTACACAGCTGCTTATAATTTGTACATATACTGTCTACATAGAAATGCATTATATTTTGATATTTAAACAATGTTTTCTCTTGCAAATCTTGTAGTAACCGATAATGAGTTTGCCAGGCTTCAGGAGAGACTGCTGCGGACAGAAAGGATGATGGAGAGGATTGTCTCTGGGAAGAGTCGTGGTTCTGGGAGGTGAGACTTATTTTTCTCTTAGCATCCTACTTTTCACTGCCCATAGCACAGAAAAAACAGAAAAACTGTTATAAACTGTCATACTGGGATAAATCAGCAAAGACCTGGCATGGAAATGAAAGGGCTAAAGAAGTAAGAGAAAATTATTCCAAGGCTGGAAAGGCCACTGGCATATTTTACTTAACAGCTACTGCTACTACTTTATTTAAAAAGTCATGTAATAGCATAAATTGTCTAGAAAATGAAAATGAATTTATGTGTAAGGAAAGGGGTAATTATCTAGCTGCTAGTTTGTTGGAAAATACTTATGCCACTTTTGGACATACTGAGGATAAATAAATATTTTTAACAAGCAAATAAAAACTCACACTGAGACTCACAGACTCAATAATGTAGCCTAAGTGATTTTTATTAGTCACAATTCATTGATACAGAAAACAATCTGGGCCTCATCTCACTCAGTAAGGCCTTTGAGAAACCAAGAAGAGTCAGAGTGACGTGCCATAGCCTTGCTATCTTGCCTGACTCTGCTTCCATATGTGTGTTGCTTTCTAGTGGCAGAAGGAGGAAGAGTAAAACTACAACATCAAAGAAGGAGGAGAAATTACTCAGGCAGCTTAGACAGATCACACAGCTGATGCAAGAGAGCCGGTTGGAGGGCGCCTCCCCAGAGATGGAGGCTGAGGAGGTCCCCTACAGTGCAGACTGGGAAGGTGCATGCCTGAATCTGAATCTCCAAGATCCTCACGTCATTTTATAAGATGTACATTTGTTGCAGATTATAGTAGCAGGTTTTGTCTCCAGTGCAATCAAATACATTGTTAATCATAAGAAGATGTTCCATGCACCCAAACGCTCATACTGTATATGAAATTATGTTTGTTTTTGTACACCAATGCAGGCTACCCAGAGGAGACCTACCCAGTGTATGATGATTCATATGACAGACTTCGATTTGACGCCATTATGCTGGAGGTACCTCCCAACCAGCTCACCGCCGAGGCCCTGGCAGAGAGGATGGAGCAAGAGGAGGAAGAGGTTATGGCTAGGAAACTATCCATAGTGCAAGAGGTGGATGAAGAGGAAGAGGAGGAGGAGGAGGACGGGGAGGAAGAGGACGAAGAGGAAGAGGAAGATGAGGATAAAGAGGAAGAAGTGGAGGAAGAGGAGGAGGAGGAAGAGGAAGTAGAAGCAGAGAAAAGGCTGTTGCTCAGTCTTCCTTCGTCCCAGCCTGCAGCGGAAAGAAAGCAGGAGAGACTTGGTTTGGAGGTGAGCAAAGAGCTACAGTGTCAACATGGAGGGAAGAAGCAAATTAGCTTCAGTGACCACAGAGATGTGTTCCACTACCCTAAAGAGGATACTTGTGAAGAGGAGGAAGAAGAGAAGGAAGATGAGGTGGAGGAAGAGGAGGAGGATGAGGGGACAGAGGTGGAAGAGGAGGAGGAAGTTGATGAAGATGATCCAGTGATGGAGGCAGAGAGCCTGCTGTTCAGTTGTGAGGGCTGTCCCAACCCGGAGAAAGAAGCAGAGGAGGATGACGAAGAGTATTTGTTAATGTCAGCGCCTGTGGAGGGTGACGGTCGCATCCATGCAGACACGTCTAAAGAAGTCGGGGTGAGTGGGCTGAGGATGCGGAACAGGAGGGAGACGTAAAGGACTTTTCCAGTTACCTAAAATGGGTTTTTAAACATACAATGTTCCTCAAATTGTGTTTTGCTTATTACTGATCCCTTATATGTGTAAAACATAGAACACAATCTAAATGGAGACATGCGATGCTGTTCTGAAGTGATACTTTTATACAAATAATAGTCTCCTTTCACAACATCAATGTGGTAAGAGCTTCTGATGCTTGTTTTGTTTATTTTCATCTACAGTCACTGCTATTTCCTGTTTGGATTTGATATCCACAAACAAACAGTGAAAAGAAAGAAAGTTTCAGGCTCAGCAGTTACATTTGTATTTTTTCATTCAGAGGGCTTCTCACATTTTCTTTTTCTGGTATAACAGATTTGGAACATTAACTTTTTCTGATAGGCTATACATCATGCTCAATGACAGGCTGTTCTTTAAAGGCCCTGTACACCCATGATACAGCCACACAGGTGTTTTCACTAAATTACCTGTTTTTAGGCCAGTCGAAATGTGTACAAAATGTGCTTGATTAACATCTCACCCTCTCTCTCTAGTTGCACCTGTTAAGGCAGAATTAACTTACACTTTATCATTCTTGAGATTTGTGTTCTCCCGTAATACCCAGCCTAGGCCCAGTCAGTCAGGTTAATTAAAAACACCTGTGTGGGTGTGCAGAGCCTTTAAAACAATTTAAAGAACTGAAGATTATTATGAAGTTATTGACTGCTCATTTGCTTTTCTTTTTCTTTTTTCTTTTTTGATCAACAAAGGCTTTACAGTCTCCAAAACGAAGTAATTTTGTACACCCACAGAATGTCTGCATTATATATCATCATCCCAGATATCTTTTATGTGACGATGTTGTTAGTACTTTTGAATCAGAAAATGTGTTGCATGTTCTACAGAAGCCATGGGTGCTCACAGCAGGAAACTGACGATTGAGGCTTTGCTTCAAACGAAATATGTGAGGTAGTTTATGAGTGTGCAGCGCCTGACACTGTCATGCAATATCTGGCTCCACCTGGTGGTCCAATGTGGTTCTACTCTTGGGGATGCTCCCTGTTGCGGTAATGCGGCATAACAGCTTAGAATACACAGCAACATGATAAATAACATCCAGGGAGCATTGCAAATAACCCCCCAGCAAGAATTATCATATAAATAAGAACTCTCCAGGGTGCGCACAAACAGAGTAGAAGCAAAGCAGGTGGAGGCTGTGGTGGAGGAGGCTTTTGCAAATTTGTAGCAGTTGTAAATAGCAGCAAAGCTCCTGTCAATATACAGAGTAAATGTGAGCATGAAGATTTATAAATTCAAAGCAGTGCAGAAACATGGGAAGGGCGTGGTAAGATAGATCTCAACAACAACTTCGACTTCAAGTGTCCTGCCAACATTAAGTCATTAGCTGCTTTTCGCATTGCTGCCTCTAGTGATTGATGTGATGAAGTTACACTTTATTAAGCACTGTAGGGAAATCCATCTTCTGCACTTGATCCATTCTGTTTAGGAGCAGCAAACTGCCACAGCACAAGGGCCAGGGACTAACTCCAGTAGTCAGCCAACTGCATGTCATGGTCAAAGGCAATGAAGTGTTTCAATATTGCTGGAAAAACTAAAATACTACACTTGTAATGTGTCAGATAAATATAATGCCATTATGACAGATAGAATACAGTCTCAATCTTTCAGTCGAATTGGAAGGTGATGTTAAGTGATTGTTTCTTTACAAGAAAACAGTCATGTCACTCAGTTTCACTAAAACTGTTTGCCAGCATTGGTAGCACACATCTTTCTCAACAGCCTCAGTATTCTTGCAGCTGACATCGAACATGCCCCTTTGACCATTAGACCTCTCTCACTGTGGACATATTGACTTGTCATAGATGTGACATAGTGTGACTATTAACAATAACAATCGCTGCAATCAATTAAGGTATCCCAGTTCCTGAGCCCTCGCATTGTGCATGTGGTCTCAATGGCTTGACTTGCCGGCACACCAAAACAGGCAAAGCCATAATTAATAATATTGTGCTTCCTCTGTTATGACAAGTCAAAATGTATACTTTACAAAATGCTTGACATCTATTTCTCTGAGACATCTACAGTATATTTGAACATGAGCAGAGTTTAATGAATGTGTATCAGTGTGTGATAATGTAAAACCCAATCAAATGTCTAAAACTAGCAGCATTTTTGGTTGTGACTCACAAAGTAAATTAAAAAAAACATTGTAGATGATCAGGGGTAGACATAGAGAGGTTGATATGCATACATCTGAGTCTGAAACTGAATCGTAGTCTCAGAGGAATAGAGATATTGATGAGTGGATGTAAAAGATCAAGCAGCAAACCCCATGGTCAGAGTTCTCTCTCTGATCATAAAAAAATGCAAAGCAGAAAAAAGGATCAGAAAAAGAAAAGAAAGAAAGACAAAGCCACAACAAATCATGCGAAGTGCAGCTTTAGCCAGTCACAAAAGGATGGAACATCTGTCTGTTTTCAATGCTTGATTATCATCCCAGACATCTCTGTAATGTTGGAACTGTTTTGTGTTGAGAGTGTCAGTGTAGTAGTAAACAATGGATCCTGTTTGCACATCACACTGCCACTCCTAAAGTAATAGCTAGTATTGTATTTTAATAGCCTTGCAACTGTTTTTTGTTCACGCTGCTGTTAAAAATACCAGACTCGCACAATAAAGAGGGCATTGCTTGTCAGCTTCCAATAAAATATTTCTGTGTGTATTTTATGTTCTTCCACTTTGTTCAAGCATCATGTGGGCCTTTTGACTCTCCTCTATATGTATGTTCACTGTTAAATTGTTTTGAAATGGGAGCAAAGGGTAAAAGACTGCATCAAATTCATAAACATGACAGTAGCTTTGTTTTTTGAGAGAACAGAACGCATATTTTGACTTACTGAAGTTTTATTTTTTTCCATGATCAAAGAACTGTGTCTATACCACCACAGTAAATTGTACACCATTTACTGTACATTACAACGAGAGCACTAAAAACAGAAAGTGAAAGAACCTTTGGTTCCTGGACACATGTATGAAAAGCAGACTTTACAGCAAGAGTATCAACAATTTTAAAATAGAAATTTAAAATAGTTAGAACACAATTGAGTACAAGAATAGCACATTTGATAAAGAATTCCTCATTACCCACAGTAACAATATCGGTATCAGAGATTGTTCTTTGCCTTCATTCAGCATTTTTTAAAGGTCATAAAATACAAAATACTATCATATATTTGAGAAAGGATGCTTCCCCATAAGGAGCAAGAGGAATAATATTTTGAGTAGAAATGTGAACAGCAATAAACCACGTGATATAGAAACGTACAGCCAGTCAGATGAGGAATGTACCAAACGCCACCTCAGTGGAGCATAAAATTAATCATAGATGTAAAGAGCAAGAGATTAAATATGCAAGTGTTGAAGCTGTGGCAGATTCACAGTGTTACTGTGTGTTTGTTGGCAGTAAGTCAATCTGTGTTCAGTTTAGTTTTCCCAGGTAGGAGACATCAGAAGATATGAGCACAACCTTAAGTCTGAGTGCCTTGGATATCATATCTGCTGCCTGATTTACAGTGCAATGTAAATAATTATTCACCTCTTTAGTGTGATGTGCTCTAGGCCCTAACTGTAATTTAAATATAGCTGGACAATCACTAAAATGTTGTCCAATGATGTGCACTTTGGATTAGTATCTTCTGGAGGTTTTTGCAACTCCAACTATTTAATCATCAGTCTAAATGAACTCCGCGCTAGACAACTGAATTCAAAGTAGCTACAGAGAAATATCTTGAATGCATGTGAAGACAGCAAGAATAGCAAAGACCAATTCAAGCTCAGCTCATTTTATGGCCAAAGCGTAACACTGGAATTAGTCTTCAAAGGCACAATAAAGTATGTACAACTATTTCTCATCCACTACATACTACAAAGTGCACCATCATCCTATACATTCACATACATAACACTGTGACACAATATTGTATATGGTACACAGCACAGTGTAACATGCCTTTGCCCTGTTCATGTCCATGTCGCTAATTGTTTTGTGTGGATACAAGAGATATTCTTTCTTGTGATGCTAATTTATGTGCTTGCAGCTCCATGGAGCCAGTACAGCTGAAACTGATGCAAATGATAACAGAAAACAAAATTAACATGTAATAAATACATAAATAACAAAATAAATACATTGTGACGTGCATGTTATTTTTAATTCAGTAACTATATAAGCAGTATTCATGCTTGAGGAAGAGTGTGACATTGTGTTTTTTGTGTGGCAGATTACATAAAATCCAGTCAACTTTTAAAACGTACAGATGTGTAATTGTTAGTTATAATTTACAGATAAAGAAATGTTAAATTTCTCTAACTACTACATAAAGGAACAGTGTTTGTTTTTATAATGCCATTACAGTACAGTACAAAATGACTATAGTTATCAAAACAAATGAATTTGATTACTCTTTGTGCTTGTGTTCTTCCAATGACCAAGACCATCCCAAGGTCCCACCCCCCCACACACACACATACACACAAAACTTGAGGCCCATAAAGCATTTTGGGATATGCAGGACTTCCAAGGTACTGGGTGATTTGGATATCTCAAACCAGCCCCAGGGATACATTAGCAGCCCTTGTTGAGAGGACAGATGGACCAGTTCTCCACTGAACTTCAGGCTGGGAGTCTATTCACAGGCTAACTTGCTGTCAAAGCTGGAAAGGGCAATGGCAAAGGCTTGCAGGGCACACATTGGGTAGTTATAGTCCATGGTGAAGACATCTTCTGCCACACGGCCAAACTGCATTACAATATAATCAGCTGCAGGGGAGAAGAACCAGGAAACACATTTTGGACAAGCAGCTTCGAGACCATATTCTCCTCTCCCTTTAATTTGTATTCTTAATTATGGAGCATTCAATATTTAATTTAAAAAGTTGTAATGAAACAAATAATTCATCCATGATGAATAAATAGAGGCACTTATAAATAATAAGAAATAATAATTAGTTGCATCATATCCCCCCTCTCTCTCTTACTGTCTCTCACTCCCCTTGTTTCCTGTCTGACTCTATACTGTCAGCCATGCAAAAAAGGCAAAACATGCCAAAAAGCTCAATATTACTAAATATGATGTTATGCGATTGGCTGTTTGCTCATTCAGACAGACCAACTGCCAATCATATAACTGGCTCTGCCCTGTTTGTCTTGGTTGAAAGATAACAGCTTTAAGATAAAAAGTGATATCATGAAATAAAATGGTCATTGGGAAAACTCAAGTATTTTATAATGCTTTTACTGTGCAAAGAAGGAGGATGAAATGAAGTTTAATTAAGTTACATTTATAACGCGCTGAGTTTTATTGTACATTTGCATTTATCTGTACTTATTCATCTGATTGTGCATTTCATGATGTCTTATTAATTCATTTAATACCGAGCACTGGGGCTCTGTATTACTTATTACTAAAAGACCCATTCTAGCAAATACCACCCTACTG
Source organism: Macquaria ambigua (assembly GCA_008360985.2). Taxonomy (NCBI): domain Eukaryota; kingdom Metazoa; phylum Chordata; class Actinopteri; order Centrarchiformes; family Percichthyidae; genus Macquaria; species Macquaria ambigua. The sequence goes on along the minus strand of VMKM01000004.1, from coordinate 880,306 downwards.
AAACCCTACAGTACGCCTTGTCTAGAGTTACTTCACTGTAATGTTTTAGAGCTAAACTGCATATTAGTTAGTACATGTTAGCACAAATACTATAACCATGGAAAATACTTGTTTCTGATTGGCTGGCAGGCATCATGAGACACCTCAAAACAAAGGTTGAAAACTTAACCACCATTCTAAATCAGAATGTTAAACTGCAGGTAACCGTGGCAACGGTACTTTTGCTACTTTTAATTCTCACTGGTGAAACTGACCAGCTGCGTTCTTCGCCTCCACCTGTTCGTAATGTTTTGTATCAGGACACCTTGTTGTGTATTACCACTTTTGTCATCTATTTCTCCATTGCTTTCTCTGACTATTTAAAATATTTCTTTACTATTTCACCCATTGGTGTAAAAAGGAAAAGAAACAAAAGGAAATTCTACAGAGGGGGAGCTGTACTACAACCTACCACTCGTTGGGTCTTTTGTGCCTCACAATATGACTATAACATGGCAAATGTACAAAACATAGATCTGTTAATTGTATTTAGTATTAACAGTTTAGAGGTATGGAACTCACGGTCATTGTCGTGAATGATTTGGAAATTCTTGACGGAGGCCTGTGTGACTCTGCCGTGGAAGTTGAGCACATAGGATTGTGTGTCATCGTTCCACACAGGCGTCTTGTTGTGAAGTTCAATCACGCTCTCTGTGTTCTTGTTCTGCCACCTGGCCAGCAGTGACTCATGGTCCTGTAATGAAGAAGATCAGAATAGCTTCGGACATGGACATCATACACTAGGTCAATTATGTAAGTATTAGAAGAGGTTGAATTGGTCAGCACATATGTGGCTATTGAGAAATTAGGTAACATACATTTCGTGGGCGAATAGACACTCTCTCGTGGTCCATGTTCATTCCAGGAATGATAACACTCATTTTGCGAGGCCCTTTGAATCCTAAGACATTGGTTTCCTAGATTGAAAAGATGATAAACTGTACTGTAAGCATGTTCACCCAAAAAGCTTGCAAAGCTTTAATAGCATATGACAGTATATTATTATACCATATATAATATCCATTGTCACATTTCATCTGAAACTGCATTAAATAAAATACACAATATTTTTATCACAGCAAGAGACAAATTTACATTTATTGATCTGAAGAATTATACACTGCACTATCTACTGTACGTGGCGCAACGTAAGAAAAACATTTTCTACAAATAATGTATGTCCTTTGTTCAACTAACAGCTACCGCCTAACTATTGAAAGTTATCTCTGTCTGCAATGAAAGCCAGGCTGTTCTCCTTTATAAATATTTGATTGGATTTATACATGCATAGATGATAACTTGATTTCAACCTGATTATGGCAATGCCCTGACTCCTCCATGAAAGTATCTGATTATCTGAGTTAGACTCTCTAAATGGAACTGTGTATGTCAAAGGCCACCAGACAGATTAACCTGGATGTTGTATTTTCAAAGCAAATAAAATGACATATACCTCTGATATTAAATCATTCCATGTTAAGTGGCTTTTTAGAAAAATTACATTACTTCAAACCATGTAAGTCCTAATCAGCTTATCTTAACAGCTTGGGGTTAAGGAGCATTTTGACCAACTCACATAGCAAATGGCTGCTAGCTCTTGACGCAGGTTGCTAGCTTCGAGGCTGGTGGTGCTCTTCATTGGGTTCAGTCCGCTGTCGTATACAGTGAACTTAGTTCCCATGAGGTTAGACCTGCAAAGAAAACATAACAGACTGAAGGGGTCTGATGGTTGGTGTGTGTGTGTGTGTGTGTGTGTGTGTGTGTGTTGGCATGGTGGAGTGAAACAACACGTGAAGAGCATTGTAAGGGGCCTTTCCCAGTGTATTTCTGCATAATTAATATGTATCCAGAGTCTGTAATATGATAGCAATGGATGCTCCAGATAGAAATATGAACTGCTATGTTACAACTACAAATAAACAGTAGTGGTTATAAAAGAAATAAAAGAAATGTTCTTTTGGTCTTGTAACCTTAAATCCCTGACGTAAGATTTCTAATATTTATTAGTATTTACTTTTTATTTCTATATTGTGTAGTAAGTCTCATTAACAGTTAATAGCAATCTTCACACAAGTGAGTTATTCTCACATCATGACCTTTTGATCACATCATTACCAAAATGTTTTGTGTGTTAAAACCAGTAATATGATTTGCAAAAATGTGTGGGAAATATTATAGATTTGGCAGTGTTACCACTGATATGTGATCCACAGGATAAATCTAACATCAACACAAATGGTTATTTAGTTATATGACCAACTATACTTGCTGATATGAAATAATTCTTCATCTTATTTTGCTCTGTTTGCGTTTCTCAGTTATATTTATATTAAGGCAGTGACTATGTGAGCTTTCATCCTCTGACGTCCAAATACACACCACAGTGCAACCAGTAACCCGGTGGTTGACTGTAATGGTTTACATTTATATATGCATCATAGGTAGTATGGTGTCGCAATGGTTTTTCAAAGCCAAACCTCTGATAGGCCATACCTCATTCAGGCAAGCCACCTCAAGGACTCTTGAGAAGCACTGGATGAAAGGTCACTGTTCATTTAGATTTAGATCTCCATCTATCAAGTGGGATTGTGATTGCAAAGGTTTGAGCAGTGCATCAACCAATGGTCAGGCCAGTTCTGAAGATTAAAGGCTGCACAAAGCCATATTTGATTAAACTCCCCAGGAGTTTCCATGGAGCCACTAACACAGCCTTGAGGCTGTCTCTAAGGATTAAGTCACTACTCACTTCCTACCAGTCTCACTGTGGCCTTGAGTTTAAAGCTAATGTACATTTATGAGGAAGGTAAATGATACATTTTCATTAGTGAAGCTAAAAGAGTACAGGACATTAAGTTATTCTACTAAATGGTGCCTTACATATGTTAATATTAATATAAAGGTGCTGTTGAAGTACTACTTGTTAACTATTCACAAATTAGCAGTTAGATTCTGATTTGTTCACGATTCATTTCATTCAAGCTACAGTATGCACAGTTTTGTGAACCGTAAAGTGTTACACAGTTACACAGTTTTGTCATCGGGCTCATAAGAATTTATAAATTAAGGAATGGGGCTATGCTCCAATTGTATTTCAAATATTTACCCATGGAAATTCATTCTAGTTAGATTAAATATCCATTAACTATTAATACAAATTTGTATCAACACCAAATTCAAGGCCTAAAACAAAGTTTTAAAAAATAGTATGGGATTAAAGACTCAAATACCAGTGACAGTACAAAAGTTAAATAAGGAATCATGTCAACCAAACAATCAATCAATCAACACTTTACATGATTTCTCAGTGTGTATAATTCCTGATGTGAGCTGCCAAAATGTAGCAAAGCAACTGAGGACTTACCTCAGTTTACCAATGAAGCTCTCTCCACCTCGAGACAGATCAGTGGGATCAATGGAGATGAGGTAATTTGATGTTTTACTCTTTTTCCTCTTCCTGCCAGCTAACAGGAACACCTGCGACAAGCCAAGCCAGAAACCAAAATAGTAAAACATGAGCTTCACCGGTACGCTTAAGGAAAAACAACTTATTTGGACGCACACAGCTTTAAAATACAAAAGAAACTTTTATGTTATACACTCAGTGTTCAGCAGACAAAAAACAGATACGTCTTAACGAAACTCTTTTCATCCAAATATAATGGCGGATATCCTACATGAAATGTCTGTTTACCAGAAACCGTGCTACTTCGTGAGAAAATATTTGAATTTGCAGAGTTTTCCCAATGTTTAATACTACATAGGTGTTTGGATCAGTAAATTCTGTTGCTGTTTACAGCAACAATGTTTCCGCTCCCTGACCCTTCTCACCTTCTTGCCGTCCTCTCTCTCCAGGTGAAGGTAGTAGGTGGGATACATGCCTCTGTCCATGCCCTTCTTGTCCCTGGTGATTCTGCACTTCACTCTGACCCCCTGGGGTGCAGGCCGCAGAGAAAACTCTTCAAGGTCATCTACATCGATGGCAGGTTCATTGACTGGTGGAGTGGGCGCTGACGCTACCTCCTGTGGGTGAAATCAGACCCACACAGGGCAAGACCCGTCGTGAGATGGTGGACTGGTGAGTGTTGCATTAGAGTTGACTTTCATTAGAACAGAGTAATGAGTCTGACGATCAAATTGTCCACTGGGACTGAGAATGAGCACACTGTGTCTAAAATAAGGACCTGGTGTAACGACAGAAGATTGAGTTGACTGAAGGGAAAGATTAGAGTGGAATGAGGAGCAACTAGAAATGATGGTTATCATAAGAACAATGCCAGCCGGGTGTAAAGGCTGTTTTTAAAGAGGGTTACATGGTTATCTGACCTGAGTCATCCATTATCACACCTGATCCAAAGCTCACTGACTTCAAGTGATCAGAAGTATTCAAAATAACAGTTTACTGACTGCTGAAAACAACACATTTTCAAAATACTTAATAGTATGTTTGATTACATAAACTGCACATTAATTCTTAAAATGTATCTCTATGCAAGGCTCTCCGCCTCAGGTGTGTATCTTCCAACCCAAAAACAGTTTGTTCCTGTCAAACTCCTAGAGGCATATAAGGTGTCTGTATGAGATTACTGGTCCAACACCTGCATACAGTATCATCCGCACTGTAACATAGCACAGCAAAATTACTTTGAGATGACATCTGTGAGAAAATGACAGGCCAGAAATAGCGAAAACTCAAAATAATTCCAATATAATTCCAAAAGAAAAGCCAAAAGGCAACAACACTTTATCTGTATCACATTAATTCATAATGGTCTATTACTGTACTTTCAACCATGAAACTTAAATAGAGTTTTAAATAGAGTCCAGCTGAGCGACTAAATTGAATCTACTTTTTTTTTTCCTGCTTGTTATTTACTGGTTACAGGCACTGGCTGAATAAAGACACATCATGCAGACAGTGTAATGTGTGCTGTGAACTTCATTTTACCTTGCTTGACTTCTTGCTAGTGGCGGAGCCTGGTCTCGTGTTGCTGTTGAGCTGTGAGGAACTGGAGCTAATTTCATCTTCATCGTCCTCTTCTTCATCAAAATTCATACTGCTTGATATACCTGCAAAGACAAGAAAAAAACATACAAAAAAAAAAAAAAAGAAGTGTCACTGATTTTTTTCCCCCTGCTGTTAAATTGGTAACTTGAAATGCTGCAATGTCAATATCATCATCAATATCATCCTTCACATTTAAGCCCAAAAGCTAATAATTGATTTCTTTCCAAAATCTGTGTCTAGTTTTGCCAAAACAAAACCAAACAAAACAAACAAAAACTGTAGCTGTGTATGAAATCACTCTTTATTTGCTACCTAGTGCACCATATTTACCCTCTGCCATTTTATTAAAGTCTCCAAATTGTAGAGTATATGCACTATATACTGTAGTGTCCTATATTCCCATAATGGAACAATCTCATAATGTGATACTTTGCATAAATGTCCAAAATCTCAGGATATATAGGACATATAGGAATAATGCATGAGTATACTAGTAAACAGTGTTTACAGTAACTCTCATATTTTTTAAGAAACAAAAACTACAAAATAAAAATATGTCACCATCATACGCTGGTGTCTGAATTATATCACTCAGACACTGGGTCTTAAAATGGCATTCCTATTTGCAGTTGCAAGCTCCAACATGATTCAGTGTGTTTCACCCTCCTACCAACACAGCACAGCAGTGGACCAGAATGCCGTGGGTGTAAATATGGACTCACAGTTGTGCTATTGCAGATGCAGTGACAGAGCCTTTCTTGAACGCTGACAGTACCTTTCTTGAGCATGGTGACGCGCAGATCTTGTTTGCTCTGTGACTGAGTGCAGCTCATGACGGGCTCTGCCTCGCCCTCCTCTGTGGTGGGGTGACCCACTGTCAGGATCTGGATCTGACCGTCATCCTGCTGGGAAGCCAGGCCATCGATCGCTGCTGAGTCACAATCCCACAAGAACAGACTCCATCAGAATACAGCTGCACTACTGTTCAACAATCAGTATCTCATGTTAACGTGAATCCCAGCCAAGTGAAACAAAGGCAGTTGTTGCCAATATAACAATATAACAACAGATCAGGTATGTCGTCAACACTTGCTTGAGTAAATGTGATAACATTTCCACATCTCCACTTTGATGAATGTGTGGGTGTTTTGTGCTGTCTTCTCATGTTTTAAGTAATTGTTTCCCTGTCTTTACTATTCAATTAGCTTCTAATGTGTGAGAGGGAAGAACATTATGTCCGTGCTGCTGTAGCCGTTCGAGCACAGTTCACTACAGTTTCAAAACAACTGACAAGCTTTTCTCTAATTGTCCTTTTTTCCCCCTTACACAGTAGAAGTGCAATAAACAGAATAGAGATGATGGGAAGGGTGAAATACTGCAAATTGACATTTTACAGCACTGTTTTAAATGTGAGTGAGTGTTTTTTTGTGGATCTTCCAGATTTGGTGCAGTGTTTCTGTGTATATTGAAACATATTTTTGTTGAGCATGACACAATTGTTAGCTAGTTTAACCAGTTGGTTTCTCATGTGGCCTCTTGTCTTGTGTGCATGTAGAAATCCAGTGTCTTGTGAATCAGCATGTGGCATTACTACAGGTATGAGTTCATGTCCTCAATGTTGAAATTCAATGTAATTCATTAAAAAATACAATTTTAGCCACAGGTGCAGAAACAAATTGTAACTTTTGTGACATATTTATGATTATTGACAGATAAGTCAATACTCAATCAGTAGGTGTATAAACAATTGGTGTATTTTATTCCCTGATTAAAATAGCTAGAAGTGTTGCTAAGAGGAGGTGTGCATGTAGGAGGCCAGTCTGTATTTGTCTTGTTTTTAATCCCAATTAACAGTATTTAACCAGTCTTGTGTTGGATATTTAATTTCAGATTTAGCTATATTATTTATGGAGCCTTGATGCAGCTGATGTTTTTAGTGAGTGCATAGTAGCTTAGTAAAATGAAAGTGTGTGCTCGTGCTTGAGAGAATCAGAGAGTGCGACAGACAGAGAGTGAGTTTGGCTCTACTGGCCTGATTACTCTTTTACCCCAGTGAAAATTCCATTATCTTTTTTCTTTTCATTTTTCTGGGGCAAAGTCATTCCACAGATGAGCATCTACTGTACTGCGCTAGATCAGATGACAAACATCTGTAATGCTGCATTTATAGTATGAACAAGTGCTTTGTGTATCAGTTCCTTATTGTTCTTTGTTTAAATCTTATGGCAAATATGTTGACTACTACATCGCATAGAGTTCAGTCTGCAGTAACACACTGTGAATGCTGAAAAGCATAGAAGCAAAGGGAAACAATCAAAGCACTGCAGATAGAGTTGGAAAACACCATTTCAACACTCAGTTTTTCCTCTTCCGTCTAAAGACTAATTTATGTCTCCACTTGTGGTGTGTCAGCAGGCTGACAGCATTCAGACTATCATACATCATTACAGACAGTTGAGCTCTGACAAGCATGGCACCACAGCGGTGGCTAAGAGGACTGGCTGTGTTTCTTGCCAGATGTGGCTTGAGAAATCAGCATGTAAGGATTGCAAAGAGGGCTCAAACAGACAGTTGCAGCTGCTGGATAATAAGGATTTTGCCTCTTCTCTTTCATACTGTGGACTGCTTCTACTGACTTAAATCTGCTTTTTTTAGTGTTTAAACATGAATATGTAAAGACCAAGAACAATATGTTTAAAAGAAATATCCTCAATTTGCAAAACATACATACAAGAATGCTTTTGGTGTGTTTAAACTGTAAATATTTCCTGTTTACTTTGTCTTTTTCATTGTCTTTTACCTTTTCTGACCACCTCCTTTCTAATTCAGTTAGCCTGTCAATCTTTCTTGCAGCGTGCCTGTCCATTTATCTCAGTCCTATATATTCATCACTCTGTCTGTCTACCCGTTTGTCTTAATACTGGCAGGCTGACCTTTGTGCTTCCCCTTCCTCTCCTTCTTGTCGCTGCCGGTCTGTGGAGTGGAGCTGGCCGATGCTTTGCCCTTTTTGGCTGAGCGAGGCGGCTGTGTGTCCGCTGTCACCTTCACCTCCTCCTGTTCAGCTTCTTGCACTAAACACAGGGCCGGAGAGGACCAGCAGCACATGCAGGGTTATCAGAGCAGATGGGCAGAAAATTAGAGAAATGGAAAAGAGGGTTGAGCACAGTTAAAGTTAGACTGACAAAAAAGAAATTAGAAATATTATGTTTAGCAGATGATAAAAATAAATCTCATACTATATAACAGTTAATACAGAGCAGTGTTGTTACATTAAAATATAAATCCATAAATGAACAGTGAATGGAAGTCAGGCGATAAGGTTATTATTTCCCTTCTTTCCATCAGAATATTAGTCTAGTGCAGAGTAACATTTTGTCAATATATTTTCTCTTCTCTCTGCAGGAAATGTGACAGTTCACGGCCTTGAGCCCAGAAACTGGCCCTCAGAACTGGGGATTAGATGGCGGCTCTGGTCTCTGTGTATAGATAAGAAGACCTCATCAATCCCCATCCTAACAGCATTTCTGCTCTCAAGTGGATACATTTGCAGCACAGTGTAATTGTTGGTACATTATGTTGTATTGGTTCTATATGGGCTCTAATTCAAAATTATATTATTAGCAACAGTTTTGTAGTTCTTTGTTTTATTATTACTTAACTATTTTTAGAGTTTTGTGTCTGGCAATTGTGCTACTTGTACATACTGTACACTTCTAACTGGGAAAAGAAACAAAAACTGCATAAGAATAAAATCTCTTTCAGCGCAAGAACAAATACTTCCCAAAAATTTGACAGATTGATCAAACAAGCAGCATGACATCTTTAGTTGTTCAATCCATAGTGTTTCTTAAATCCTCTGTTTGAGCTTTCTGAATCAACAGAGCCCCAGAGGAGTGCCAGTCTTACTTACCATGGTAAATGGTGCTGCTGTTGCTGCTGAGGTAGGATTCCACCAGCGGAGCCTGTTCCTCGCTCTGTTTGGTCCGACGAGTGCGAGACCTCCCGTCCACATTAGACTGGACCATCAGAGGCTCCTGCCTCTTCTTCTTCTGCTTCTGTTCAAGGAGCGCTCGCTGTTGTGGAGGTTTCACGTACATGTGTACATGCACACAAACGTGCGCAGATAGAAAGAAAGATAATGAAGAACACAGTGGCACCGAGGTCACTGAATTAAGCACCAATTACACCACATTAAAGAAAAACCTCTATATTTGTTTGGCCATATTTAACCTGACAGTTTTTGTACATACGTTAATGCATATGATAATGATACTGCATATGGTTTACTGAGCAATAGTTTTCCATTTTAAATTAACTCCTTTGTGATAACCACTTATGACGCATCACGGTTTTTCTTGTAAGCTATCTTCATACTGTTGGCAGAGTGTTGCGTTTCAAAAGCAAGTGGCAATAACAGTCTCAGATGAATCTGTTAAGCCAGGAGAACAATCTGAAGAAGTTTAAGGATGTGCTGCCTAAACCTCTTTGACCTGAGGCTGGATATAGCAATTCATCTGGACTAACTGTCAGCTATATGCAAGTCTTCAAACGAGAGCTCATTAAATATTGAAGGTTTCTATTAGTGGAGAATTCAGGCTGCAGAGCACTGGAGCTCTGCAGTATCCCCTGTAAAGCTCACGTCTTTGCCAAGACGGTGATGGCCATAACAGAAGGCGCACTTACACAGTGCATGGATTGATGGTTAAGGCTTTGACGTGTGGGTAAGACACTTAACATCAACTTTGGTATAAAAGGTTTGAAATGCACAGCTATATGCAAGCGTCTCTCCTTTTGACTAACAATGCATTTAAAACACGCTGTATTTTAAACCCTGTGTGAGGCTTCAAAAATAACAGGAACCAGTTGAGTGAGGAGTAAAATAGGAGTAATATATTTCCATGCCACTATAAGTCATTAATCTAAATATTTATTGACTATAATCAATAAGGCTTTCAGTCAATAATAATTTGTTTTATGATGACATGCCTACAGCTAGATTAAGTGAGTAACCTAGCTAAGAATGGTATTCTTCATCCATAAAAAGCAGTTCACTTGCATGTGAAACTGACCGCCCATAAGGCCTTCCTATTGATTGACTAGGAGAAGACTGCAGGAGCATTTGATGAAGCTCTGACTACAGAACAGAACATGAGCGTAGAGTACTCCACGCACATTACTCAGTTCAGAAAAACAGCAGTTTTCACTCTGCGTAGAAAAGAACTGGAGATGGTTGAACTGCAGACCGGGCATGTCTGTTTTGTCTGAGTTCAGTGTTTCTGACAACAAACGATGACAACAGCAGTATCAGTGAGCAGAGCGTGAAGCTGCCAAACTTCAGTTTGATTGAAGGATCCTGATTTTTGCAAGAGTGGGTCTTTGAAATGTGTTTGTCATTAATGCAATGGAGGAAATTTAAATATTGAAATATTTATTTATATTTAATATTCATTTTAGAGCAAGGAAACCTAACATTTGATCAAAATACACGCAGTGAGATGTCTATCAGTGAGAGGATGAATCTGATTATTTAAGATCACATGAGTATAAATGCTGCTGATATCATTTGTATGATGCCTGGTTTTTAACAAAACACTTAACAACTAAACATTTAAGTTAGGTCAGTTTTACATTATTTTATCGACTTTATTTGGCTGCTATTTAAGTCTTTACTTGCTACATGGGGTACCTCTATAAACCTCTATAAAACCTGTAACCGACTAAAAACATTGCAATTCACAGACACACACAATATAATCTCTTCAACATATAGTAAAACTGAGATTGTGGAAGATAAACTGCACTCCGCTTCTGATGGAACAATCTACCAGTATGTCAATTAATTTTCATTTTATTGGCCATGATTAGCATTAAACATGTATCTATTTTTCCTCCACTGGACCTTATAGCCTTTACAGTACAGGTCCAATCATCATATACTGTATATTGTCAATATAATAATCTCCTTAATCTCACAATGTCAGGTAATGAAAGACAGGTAACTTTGTAAGGCACAGTTAAAAATATTCTTTTATATTATCTGTTGTATTAGAATGCCTATGTCATGTTAAAATATGGATTAGGCTCAAAACACCACTTAAAACGTTAACACTGCTTGGCTTTAGCTTTTGTACATGTTATTTACTGGTCTTCAATCTTTCAGAGCCTTATACACACCCTCTCATTAGAACACTGCTCAGAGAGATAACAAGTCCTAGCAGGCAATTTGTGGCCCCATGATGGAGCAGCAGAAGTTTGTGTCATGATAAAACTGTCCTGTTCTAATTAATTTTGCCCGTGTGTTACTCTATTAGAGTAAAACTGCAGGAAGAGCAACAAAGGCTTACCTGTCTGTCCAGTTTCTGCTGTCGGAGGTTGGTGCTCTCGTCATCTAAAGTGCTACAAAGAAAAGAGCAAAGAAAGGGGGGAGATGGTGTTAAAATGATGAAATGTGCTCCTCAGCTGTTTATAATGTTCATAATATAATAATGACATTTTTTCAAACTGCTTTAATTCATTTAGTTGTCACTCTGCAACAGAAGGCTGAACACTTGCAGTATCTGACTGCATTTTAGCTTCATTGCCTATAATATATATGGTAATTAAGTTTGTTGTGGACTTCAGGAAACTGTGCATTTGTTTTCACATTGAGACCTAAATTACCCTCATGACTGTATTACTACTGCACACTCAAAATGCATTGGGTCATTATTCCCTGAAAAGCAATAACAAAATCTGATAATCCATGGAAAACAAGTAATATACTTGCTTTCCATGAGTATATCAATTGTATAAAAGGCATTCTTATAGCTTTGTGCATTCTTATCTTGAACACAACAATGTAGGACAACAGAAGGATTAAAAGTATTACGGAAGATTTTAATGTCTTGTATTTTTGGGTGAATAACATCCTGTATGTATGCACTTATTGGGTGTATAGTTTTGATACTTACAGTTGCTTATGCACTTAATGAATATACAATAGCCTGCTACACTTGTACCATCTGGTTCACTAATTTGTTTTATGTCCCTGTGTTCAAATTCTGGTTAAAATATGTCTAAAACAAGACACACAGCAGAACATGCACAGTACATTACAACATTAGCTTCAGATACAAAGTCCAACAATAAAAACGCACCATTCAGTTGCAGAATAAGTGTAAAAGGGGGCTAACAATGTCACAGCATCTTGAATAAAGGTGTTTAAATCTTCTGGGCGGCTCATCAAATAGGCGCTGAGGCAGTTTAATGAGAGCATGTGTGTACTGTGATAGATACAGCCCTTAAACAGCATCACATCAATAATAAGGGCCAGAAGGGCTCTCACAAAGCTGTCAGTTAGCTTCTTCTCAGTGAGTACAACAGGAACATAATCAGAGGCATCACTTGAAGATGATGTTGTTAGTGATGTCATAGTGACCAGGAAAAAAAACAAACATATGAAGCTGACTCAGCTCATTAGCGGGAAAAGAGGAACAATTTGAGGGAACCTTGGTTTCCATCGCTGAGTTAATTTATGGTTTTACCAGAAGAGTTCCTTCTTCATCTCTCTCTCTGGATCCCTGTCCCCTTTACTAAACAAACTCCTTTCATTGAGACACTGCTTTTTTTCCCCCTTGAGACCCATAATTTGGTTTTAGGATGCATCTTGGTTTTCCTAGCAGTAGACAGATTATGAAATGCTAAGCAGTCCATTATATTCTCTGTAAGTTAATTTGCATTTGCAGGGCTTTAAAAAGAGCTGAGATTTTGCAAAGGTGAGAAGAAGGTGCTGCAAGAAGAGACGAGTGACTGTGACTGGAGGGACGTGCAGATCTCCTCAACTATGTCAACAGAGATTAAGTTGTACTGCAGCAAACAGCATTGTCACTGTTTCTCTTTGAATCCACGGCTCACACTTAAGAGACTGTACCAGTGAACATATGGACAGCAGCGTCTGTCACGAGAAAGGCAGAGACAGAGGGTGTCATGATGGTGGGTGTCGTATGCTGTACAGATTGTAAAGCCATTGGAGGCACATTTATGATTTTGGCCTATATAAATAAAACTCACTTTACTTGACATTGCTTCACACAGAGTATTGTGGTATTGTTCACCCAGCGTTGCCAGAAAGGTGTCCCTTCATTCGTTAAGAACATCACCTGTGGTCAGCCTCACAGCGGCCACAGTTTTCACAACGGAAAAAATATCAAAACATCTACAGAAACTTCTCAAACCCCTCCTGCTGCATGGTCCACCTCCCTGCTGTCCATATGCTCCGTATGTTCCAGTATGTTCTGTGGCACACTATTGGTGTCACTGTTGGTGAATTCATTATAACCGTCATAATTCAACTGAACAGCAGCTGTTACCCTCCTCACTTCCCCTTTGAAGAGAGAGGATTTGATAAATGAAAGAAACTTTGGTGTGCAGCATCACCACAAACTAGATAAAGGGACTTCATTCTTAGCTTACAGCATTCACCCTCTCAGTGATTCTAGTTTAAGTGTCTTTCACCAGGTTATCCTGCCGAGGAATGAGACAGATGCTACTTTCCACGTGTACACAGAATTGTTTTTTACATCTCTCGAAAGCTTTCTCGCGTCCTCTGCAGACTCACTGATTGTTCCTTCAGCTCGTGTGGCCCGAGCATCTCAGAGAACCCTGAGAAACCTCAATGGTTCCTAATTAGAGGGCAATGAGAGGTTTTCTACCGAAGAGTTGGAGAGAATGAGCTACAGCAGAAGAGGATGAAAGATGCAGGGGGAGGGGTGTCTGCTGATGTGTGATGAAGGAGAAAATGATGTTGTTTTTGCAGCATTCTTAACTATGACTGAAATTGCTTTGTTTGTTTTATAAGCATTAGGTTTTTGACATGCAAACAATGCAGATTGTGTGTTTCCTTACACTGCTTATTCCATTTCATACATTCTGCCTTTTAAAGGATATTGTTTTACTATGTGCAGCTTATGACAAAGGCACCTAATGACTTGTCTGCCTATTCTTAATGAATGCACACATCTCAGGGCTGATAGTTACAACATAATTAAAAGCAGAATGCATTTCCAATTTTGTATTTCAGTTGCAATGGTTCATTTTTTACTTTTACTTTTATACTTTACTCAATTTGTTATCTCTCAGCTTGATTGATGGCAACTGCGGCAAATCTCTTTTCATTTCCCATTAAGTCTTACTGGTGCATGATAAATAAAGCCAACAGGTGGTTTGTCAACGTGGTTGATGAGCATTTTTATACTCTTCATATCTCTGGCAAAAGCCTGAACGTGACAGTGACAGTAGATAGTCAGTCAGCTGCAGCTACAGCATGTAAGATCAGTCAATGAATATTCAGTCTACCTGTATCTCTGCACTACCGACTCTAGTTTGACGACAAAGGCCCACACAGATGCAATAAAAATGTATTTACCTCCCACTCTCTCTCAGACATACAGACAAACAAAGCACTCCATGTCTGCAATCAGAGTAATCAAGTGTGTGAATAGGCATCAGACAGGAAGATAATGACACAAACAGAGCTGTTCCAGTGGAGGTCAAACAGCTCATTATTGTGGAGAGTCTCTGGTCACTTTTGTCCTGAAACACGCCGACGGTGAGGTTTACGGGTAGCTTTATAATCTTATACATTTATTTACTGTAATGCAGTGCAATTCAAAAGTCAAGGCGCTTGAGAAAACCTGAGTAACACGTAGACATTTTCAAAACTCCAAATGTGTTGAGAAGATCACGCAACACTAAGGTGCAAGAAGGACAAAAACATGAAATACGAAGAACAGAGGCTCTGCACACTAAGGTCCAATGCAAGAATTAATTGATAAAGCCAAGATTTTGGTTATTAGACCTTCATCACCAAGTGTAGTGAACATCTAGTGAACGAGAAACTTGTCATTAAAAACGTGCATTGGTCCTAAGTGTGCAGAGCCTTCTTTTTCTCTTAAAAATTACTAAATTAAAAAAAAGTCTAAATTACATTTTGAAGCTGTTGGTTGATATTTGGTTGCTGATTATGTTTGAAGGCAAATGTTCTGATTCATCACACTTTTTGACCATCTGTATGCCCATATTTAAGTTAAAATGTATTTGTAAATGATTATTTTTTAACATTATGAAAGCAGAAAAAAACATGAGTATATTATATTTTTAGAATCTTACTTAAGTTTGCTATAATATGAGCACTATTATAGTAAAGTGTACCTTATATACGTCAAGTTCGAGACAGCACTGTTTACAAGCTGATGCTGTAAAATTCAGGACTGATTTTGATCTCTTCTTATCAGTAAAGCATTAAAATGCTGGCTGTTGAAACTATAAAAAATTTGATTTGGATACATAAACAGTGGATTTTCATTAACTCAGCCAGTCACAAGTGAATTTGGAACTCGGGGTAGGGAAGGATTCGACTGCTATCAGTCACTGAGACTCCTCTTCACACTTTTAAAATAGTTTTACATGCATCACCAGGTTTTATATGTGTGAGAGTCACTGGCTGATGATTCTGCAGCAGCACCTGGCAATGCTGGAGGACAATCCAGTATGCAAACAAAAGCATGTTTTCATTTGCATGGTGCGATGCATGAAATTTGATTGTGAGAAAATTAATCTGATGAGCACTACACGGACCCAAACTGACCTTGAAAGTTATGTAAATAATAAAGCTAATATTGACACAATTTGACATTTTAAGAACACTAATACAGATCATGGCATTGAACACCCTAAATTAAACGACCTCAGATAAGACTTTCTGAAAAGGTAATGTGAAATAATTGTAAATGCATTTTTGACGCTATACCAATTGCACCATTTCTTTTGTCAAGAGCTGACAATTTCTGCTCTCCTCCCCGGGTTCCCATGTCGGAGAAGAACTACTGTACAACTGCTGTTTCTTTGTGGATGTGTGTGTTTGTGAGTTATGTCTCCTTCATTTTGTCAGTTTCTGTGCAATGCACACGCTGTATATATCTAATGAGATGAGCGAGCCACACAGTGCAGCTGTCTCCTCCAAGTCTGCACGGAGGCCCCATGCATTTTTCATGGCAGCTTCACGAGCTGAGAAAAACTGCTCATTGAGAAACCACCAATTTCTCTGCCCCCACCCTCTCACTGACACTCAAATGGCATACCTCAAGAGATACTTCTGGATACTGATAGTGGTTTATGTCTTGCTTATATTATTTCGCTGTCCACCATTCAAAATCAGCTTTTAGCACATCTGTCCTGGAATAAAAAGTGAAGGTGTGAGAAGGCCACAATGGAGAATGACCCAATAAATACTGTTTGTTCTTACCAATACTGCATCAGTCATGGAATAATTCCTTTTTGTTTGTTTGAGTCAATCTAATGATTTCATAAAATGATTTTGTACTAACTTTGTTATTTTACGTGATACCTAAAGATCGGTGTCTCTACAGTCTTTTCCAGAAGTTTAAAATAAATTCCACACAGATCACTTTCTGCTGTCTTCCTGATGCAGTCTCATTCTGAAATTCATGGACTGAATTGAATTGGCCACCGTAACTTATAGCAACCGTGAGCCAATGGCATCAAAGTAAGCAGGGAACCATGGCAATGGGCATTCAATCAGAGGAAAGAGCCAGCAGCGTTAGTGCTGCACTTGAAATGATGAAAGCAGATATAGGTTTTACAGCAAGAGACTAAATGCTCACATTTTGGTTATTTATAAAAAAATACTTGGCTACAAATGGCAGGATTATATTCCCAGCATCATGCAAGACAGATCATGTTTGCACACATAAAACACACACGTTCTTCACACAAAGGCAGGAACTTCCTCAGTGATTTTTAAAGTAAAAATTTGTATATGAATGTGATCCTACATTCATAATACCGTTCCAGTGAGACTACTACTTGTGAATCCAATAAAACAGCACTATTTCTGAATCAAATTAAAGGCATCTTTACACATAAACAATATAATAGTTTAAGGGAAGAGAATATTTTTCTGCCTGTGAACCAAATTGAGACTTCAATAGTTTATGCAGCTGAAATTCTGGGATTCGCTTAAAAAAACAGCCTCAGTCTAAAATATAATTACATATGAGCAACATTTTTTGAAACACATTCATATTAGCGAAAACATGAATATTATGCCACCAAAAAAAAAAATCCAGTTTCCATCCACAGTGTTTGCTTTTATTGTGCCAAATCAATGTTACCATTATCAGTCTGATCTCCTTGTCAGACACTCACATGACTGAACACCCGCTCAGATACACAACCATGCACACACACTGCTTCAAAAGATGAACACTGTGCCCTTTCCTGTGTTCTCAGGAATGTGGTACAGTACCTGTAGGGAATCCAGTCGGAGGAGTGCTTGGAGCTCATTCTGTATCAATCACTCTGACTGCTGCTGCCTAACTGCAAGGCTAACGGCCTGCAACAGCACCAGTGCAAGTGGCTACGGGGTCTGAGGACAGCGATCACAGCCAGAGAGCCCACATCCCCTGTTCATCCTCTGCACACAGCCCTATATCCCCAGCCTGCCTGTGTTTCCTTGTATGTCCTCTAGCTGTGGGGCAGCAGATGACTAACAATCCAGACAGACAGCCGCACTCCTCAGTCATGCACGCCGAGCACATGAAATAGCCGTTTTCTTCTCTCCCATGTGTACGCTTCCAGTCAATGCCTCTCCTCTTCTCTTCTCCCATCCACCGCCTCTGCTCCTGCTCTGTGCTGGCTCTCTTCCCTCGCTCTCACTCTGTAGGCTCTATCTAAATCTCCCTCCGTTTCTTGCCCTTTAAATCCCTCCCCCCCCCTTCCCTCCTTTCCTTCCTCAGTCCAAATCTCGCTCTGTGCCTCTCTGCCCAATCTATCTCTCGTTATCTCCTGTACAGCATCACCTACAGCAGCATCGAGTGCAAAGCCTTAATCAAAAAAGGAAAAAAAAAGGTTATAGAGAATCCCCTTTGTCTTGCCTCTTTGATGTTCCTTCTACGCTATTTCTGTACAGTGCCACCCCCTCTCTATAATGCAACCGCACTCTCTCTGAATCTTTCTTGCCTGTCTGTGTTGCATGAGGCATGTAAAGCAGGGACTCAGATGTGTTTTCTGGACCATAATTTATTTATTCTCTCAGAGTAAGAGGCATTAGCATATGACTGTGCAGACTAGTGTTAACAGCCTTTAATTCAACACTCTCTACAGCCAGACAAAGGCACCCTGTGATAGTGCCACAGCTCTGAACCTCTCTCACACACATCTGCTTCCGCCCTCCGTCTGCCGGCCCTCACTGTCACCACACAAACACACATCACTCACTGTGCTCCCAGGGTTATTCAGGAGTCCATCTATAGACAGTTAAACCAAGCAGCTTCCTTGTAACAAAACCGCTTTATAAGGAGTCGATTCATGTCAACTCTATCAGCACGCAAATATCTCAGATTTAAGTGTGTGATCCATGCGTGTGCTGATTTTAAGAAAGTGAAATCATCTGAAACAATCGAGAGGATTATTTGGGAAAGAAAATCTATGCGGGTACAGATGAACGCATCTAACCATCTACTGAATCCCTACAAAACAGCCTCGGGCAAAATTGTATTTTCTGTATTTCATCAGCCGTGAGTTGCACCAATTCCTACTATAGTCACATGGATTTAGGACATTCACTGCACCAAACCATTCTGAAATACACACACACACATTTATTATTGCTGAGGCATTTGTAATGTGTTGAAGCTTACAGTGTCAAGTTCATTCTCCCAAGGTCAGAACTCACATCATGTGCTGATCAGATTAAACACACTGTGCTACATAGTGAAGCTGTAATAAAGCGTTCAGCTGTGAGCAAAATGTTATTTAAGCAAAGACAAGTCAAACAGTGGAGTCACTATTAAGGGCATTCAAGCATCTCCTCTCAATTATTTATTGCATGCCTAAAAAAAAAAAAAGCATCACTGATCGAGTTCAGTGGTAGACTCCCAAAGTAAACCAGGAAGAAAATGAAACAGCAGTGAAAGCTAACAGAGAAATAAAGACGTTTCTGTGTCAGTTATATAAATTCCATGGCACAAAAAACATGTTTTAAATTAAAGATTGATGTGTTAAAATAACCAAACCAAAGATAACAGAATTTGCCTACATGATAAATTAATGACTTACATTCAATATCCTTTAAAAGCAGTGCTGGGCTTGTTACTAAAATATAAATCCTGATTACACACTCACCATTCATTTTCAATCATTCAAGATTTCTCACTTCATATCTCATTTTATACTTCTATCTTATGTTGTAATACTCTGTATTCCTTCTGTGGTGTTGCAACGCACAAAGCAAAAAGGTCTTGTGTGGTGATAGAAATGTAGAGATTTTCAGTTGATTTTAATCTATAGGTCAAAATATCACTTTTAAATAGCTTTCTACAAATATTGACTACATATCATATTAACAGACATTGACAGCCTGTCATGAAAATGGCCAAACAATGACAAATCTTTTCTTCAGGTCAACTGGTCAAATGCACTTGATGGCCCATCCAAAAATATATACTGAATAAGAATTATGGCCAGAACTTGATTTTGTTCTCCTCCAGAACCGACAGCATCAAAGCCTACTGCAACTGCTTTACTGAAAACATAATGAAACATTGATTGCATTCCCTAATGGTATGGCCTTTCAAAAATGTCAAGTCACAAAGGTGTTTCATTTTGACTCAAACAGAAAGAAAGTGTTGACCGAGCGGACAACAGTAAAATAAATCAGCTTTCATAAGATTCCAAACAGGTCGATCCCTCACAAAGTGTTTCACAGACCACCAGTTACGTTTAAATAAATAAAATGGAGGACTGGGGAGTTGAGAGGGAAGGTTGAGAATATATTATATTATATTAATTATATATACATTTATTTGGTACATTTGGTGGTAACTTAAAAGATATAGAAGATTGTTATCCTGCTCTGTAAAAAGAAGAGTCAAATATTACTGTATTAAATTGATGAGAAGCATGTTGACAACAGTTTGTATTTTACTGAAGTGGGCAGTAAAGTCTCATGTCCCTCCTACACGGCTCTGCTGCTGTTTCTTCTGCAACTTACGAAATTGTAACTCCACTACCCAAGAAAAATCCTGGTCTTCCCCATCAAACTCAGACAGACTAAAAGAGAGATGGTGTAGTTTTCGTGTCACAACCCAGGAGACCCATGTTCTTTTTGGGTTTTGTAATTTATCCTGTAATGCCATTATTGTGATGAGTAACCAAAGCATGAAAGTTTGCCGAAGAAAAACAACCTGCATCACTAACCCTCCTAGGTGCAATTATCAGCTTATTTGAGAAGCAGGACAGCACAGTAATTAGGGAGACATCTCGTCTAACTGAGGATGGGACTTGTCAACATGCCCATGTCCTTGAGCAAGGTGCTGATTCCCTACCTCCTCCGACCGCCATATGAAGTGGGGGCGAGAGGGAGAACATAATTCTATACAGAGATTCTTTAAGTATGGATATTACATACGGAAGTTACTAAGCATTGGTAGTGGGATAAATGTAGATGACTGTCAATAAATGTGTCATCTGTGGCTAATGTTGTGTATACCCTCCGTATCAGCTGGTGTGATGAAAGTGGAAGTAAATGGAACAAGCCACTCCACTGAGGAACAGGTGTAAGCACAGCATCCTGCTTAATATTTGATGCTAAAGGGAGGACTTTGAAGTTTGGCTTTTGTCATGGGAGAGTTGTGGAGGGGAGGCTGACTTTCATATATTTTCATGAAGACAAATGTATATTCTCCTTCCTACTAGACTTAGCAGAGTGCTTTCCTCCTTTTTTTCCTTCTGGCCTAATAGCCATTACAGCATTAAACAGCAAATGATAAGATCCTCTCGACAAATTAGATTTTTTCAGTCCAGAATTTTGTAGAGTTTTCCCAGAGGCATTTTATTGTTGGTAACAGGAGGCCAGCAGTATCAGTAATTATAATAATGGTCCTGGCGCAGAAGGCACACACTGATGTGAAAATGGATCTCTGGCTTGTGTCTGCCTGTCTTACTCAGACTGACTGAAACACAGCTGCAGAGCACACAACCTTAATAATATAGCAGCCTGATCAGGCATGCAGGACATGTGCCAACTGATGAGTGACATTTACCTCTGTATGAGTCCGCGTGACTCTGTATATTTTTATCACATACAAATCAACCAAAACCCATGCTGCTACACAGAAGCCATGGCTCCAAAAGCCTTTCCTCCAAATCCTGAGCGAGCAGGGAGGCCGTTCCCAACATGCAAAAGCAAACTTTGTGTCCATGTTTTTCGGATGTTCCAACACAAACATACAGAATATTACTTGTGTTTTATAGTAAGCACTACATAAGAGTGGCTTAATTTCGTTCCAGCTGCTGTTGCCTCGCTTTCGTGATTCCTCCATCTCTGACTGACTGTATTCACAGCAGCTATGTGCTGCCATGCATCCTAATTCAGGGGCTCTGCCTTCGACGGAACATGCCTGTGAAGTTGAAGACTTTGGAGGATTGAAGGATTGCTCCTCCTCCTCAAGTGCGTCCTTTAAAATAACAATTTCTCACCCCTAGCCTCACAGATATCAAAACTAATGGTACTTGGGCAGTTCTCCTCAACTTCTAAATATGGAAATTCATAAGTTTACCCCTAAGAAGTTGCCAAACATAAGAGAATATAAGATGGTAAAGTACCTGGCTTTCATTATTTACATCTTGCAGTGGCTTTTTCTATGACCAGTTAGTGTGATGTGCTATTTATAAATACATTGTGATCAGGTGACATTTCCCACCTTAGCGAGTTGGCAAGAAATGCCCGAACGCACCATTAACAATGACCATTGTGCAGTGGGTTTGTGATGTAAGTTGCAATAACCCGGTTGTGTTCTCCAGATTCAGGCAAGAGAAAGCTGCATTTCTCTGCCGCATTTGGAGAAGCCTTAAAATGGGACGGCCTCGTCAAGCTCTTATGACGTATTCAGCCTTGAAATGCAGACTTCAAAGGAGGCAATTAAGACAAAAGGGAGTGAGTCACCGCTTGGATCCCCATTACGTCACATCACACACGGGAGCGTGCTGCCCTTCAGAGTGACTGGGTGCGAGCCGAGAGATCCTGCCAGCAGTAAATTGATGTAAGCTAAAAAAGCCCTGTCTGCATCAGGATTAAGAGGTCAGGAGGATGGTGTTTTATAATGTTCACCTGTTTAATTATGCATAAACAAAACAGTTGAAGATCAGAGCAATGACTGGGTGACAAATGATATCAGATGGTGCAACATCTTGTGAGTGAGTGCAACTCGATGTTGGACAGAAATAAAGGGTTTTCGGAAGCTCAAACGTGCTTAACTGTATACACCTCCTTCTATTGCAAAAGCTTTGAGTGTAACAGGAAACTGATGCATTTACACATGAAAGCATGATCATGATAGTGAGAGATAGTGAGATAGTTTTAACAGTGCATATGAAACCTTTCCAATAAATAACAGAAATAAGCTCTAGATATTGTCCCCTCTTCTCACCAGAAACCCAAATTAAACAGTAGACAGCAGTTACAAATGCTTTCAAGCCTTTTCAAAACTATGATTACATTGCATATTCACACTACTTCTGACAGTCTACTTGAGAAACTGTTTTCAAATCTGGTGGTTCACTTCATACTGGAGTGCCGGGCTACAGCACTGCATCGTAAATTTACAATAAACCACCCTGAATTAACCGTGTAAAATACAATATAGCAAAAGCTGATTACACATATGGACTGACTGATTTAAAAAAAATCACACTTTCAGCCAGAAACAGCCCACTGAGGCCTTTTATGAATCAGCAGCAGTCTGACGTTCCAACCACAATTCAGTGGATGATATCATCATTTATAGATGGAGACCTCGAAAAATGTCTTCATACAGATATTCAAAGAAGTCTATTTGGGAGTGATAGTAGGTGGCTAAAAAAGGCCAAAAAAGCCAGCCTTTGAAGGTGGCTGTGAGGCATAAACAGTGGCATCTTTATTTGAAGGGGAGTTGTAAATCTTAGAATGAGAGAGCCAGAGATTGAGAGAGAGAGAAACAGAGAGACTATGTGTGTTTGTGAGTGAAAAGTAAATCTCACAGCCTCAGAGACAGAGAGCGAGAGACTGTGTGTGAGCTTATGCATGAAAAGAATGAAAAGTGAATGAGCATGTTGGCTTGTGTCCAGTATTGATTGAATCTAATGTGTGCCCTCTATTGATTCCCTCTAATGTCGGCAACGTGGTCTTTGCCGGTAATGACAAATTGTGGAAAATTGTAATTTATAATTCAGTTACATTTTCAGGGACCACTTCTTTTGTAATAGCGTCACATCAGACCAGGTGCACCTGAGACTGTGTGTGTGTCAGTTTCTGTCTTCAAGACATTAGCACAGCGTGGAACTCAGTCCTTGTATCAACAAAAATCCCTGTATCTCATCTCTCAGTGCCCCAACAGAGGGCATGCATAAAACATGATTTGGATTAGAAAATGTCACGCTGGATGAAACAGTGTCCCAGTGTCCCAGTGAAGCAACCAGATGGACTGCTTCAATACACCAAAGTTCCTTTGCATCCTCCTTTCCATAGCACAGTGTTATGTGTGTGTGTATGTACAGTATGCTACTGACACCTGTAAATGTGATAATTAGAAAAGCTAGCAACACACATTTGCACATTCTGGATAACTTTCTGCATTTGTTACCACCAACAGAATCTTATACAGTATTAGCTTATTCTGATCTAAGGTCTAAAGATAAAACTGAACTAATTTATCTTTGCTTAAACATTTTCAAAGATATACTCTGTGTTTGAGTGCTAATTACAGTACTCAAAAAAAAACTCAAATGACAATTTCTGTAAATGTATTGTTTTTGTAATTCTTTTGAATTAGGATGTTTTACTTTAATTTAACAGTTTTTGTTTGGCAGCCGCGGCTGCCAGTCATTTGACCGTTTTTTTTTTAATTGAAGGTGTTTGATTGTAATAATTTGGGAAATATCTGTAAAATAAAAGTGTTTCTCCATAAAACTTTATGTGCTGTCACTTTATTGAAGGTGTTTGATCGTAATAATTTAGGAAATACATGTAAAATAACAGTGTTTCTCTGCAAAATCTCTAATGAAAATTTCTGTAAATGTGTTGTTTTTGCACTGTATTTGAATTAGGATATTTTACATTAATTTTACATTTTTTGTTTGGCAGCTTCAGCTGCCAGTCATTTGACCGTTTTTTTTACGATTTTTTTTTTTTACAGTGTATATAAATCATTTGCAGCCTGGATTACAGCATAATAAAACATAAAATAAAATATATTCATAATACCAGCAAACATGTCTTGAAATCTGTGATAGCAAATGCCAAAAACAGCACTGACAAAAAAAGGTGCTTGCATGCTGAAGCTCACGAACAGAAATAGACGCACATTTAATAAGATATTTGCTAAACATTCCATAAACGCAGCTTTAATAACACCCAGAGATCCGAATCAATCCCTCAGCATGACAACCTGAACAAAGTCTATATGTCTTGAGCTTTTCTAAATTTGTGTTTCCATTTGGAAACAACTTGTATCCATGGGCAACAGGCAAAGATGCACAGCTGCTCAGTATAATAAGAGGCACAAAACTCAATATGGACTGATGAGTCATCTCCCCCATTTTCCCTCTGTATATGCAGATGTGTTTACATTTCTGGACAGCCAAACTATGCCCTAAACTCGCAATGTCATTTTCCAGCTGTTTAAGATGCATTTTTCCAGCTGTTAAAAGTGTATTCCCTGGTTTTGTTATAGAGTTATAGTACCTTCAAATCAAACTTTCCTCAGCTGAAATGTAGGATTTTGCCATACCAAAATCAGGGAGTTAATCTTTACAATCACCAAATCTACTTTGCTTCTAACATTATTTGGAGTGCATACTGTGTTAAATATTTTCATCTACATTATTCATCAAATAACTTGATGTGTCTCTACAACACTGGCAGCATACAGTTAATGTATCAGTTGTTCAATATTTCCTATTTTAGGTCTTGGGCTTTCATGCTATTTTATATTTGTACATAGCACAGGTTTATGGTAGTCTTAAGATAAAAGGAAGCACTACTTTTATAAAACTCAACAAAATTTTACACAATTTGGCTGACAACACATACAGGTATAAATACAGTGTATTGCAAAACTGTCACAGTCCTTTCTTACACAATGAATTTTCATCACATAGTGGGGACATTAACAGACCATGAAAAGTAAAAGAATCAAAAGCATAATTTGTCCTTTCAGAGGTCAATGACCCGTGTTAGGTTCAAACAGGGGATAAGAACTAACATCTCACACTGACTGACACATGCACATTGAACCTCGCACCCTGCTGACAGAGAGACAGCAGAGAGGCAGAGATGTTAAATGAGAGTGTCGTCCTGTCAGGTGCAGTACAGTGTGTGAGTCCTGTGTCTATCTTTAGAGGATTATATGCATGTGACTCACTGTTTCTAAGCTGTTTCTGCTCATACGTATCTGTCTTCTTTATGTTTTATCTATAGCTCTCAAATTAGTTTTTGCAGTGACACACACTCACGACCATCATCTCTAGTTTGGAAACCTCCCACTAATTACACACTATGAACCAGATTACTGTAGATAAAAGCAGGAAAATGTGAGCCATAGGATGCCGAAAATCAAATAAAGAAGGAGTGTAGCCTTAAATGACACTGTTACACAGCACATCAGCAATTAATCAGCTTGTTCACTATGAAGTCATGTTCAAGTGAAATACCTTTCCATGAAAAAAGCAGCTGACCGTGTGATTCTGACTCTCAGATAATTTCATGGATGAGCGAGCAGTGCTAATTGATGTTTTTAATTCCATGGACATAAGCAGAGAGATGGAGGGAGCGCTGTGGTGTGAATGTGTGCAACCCTTGCATCCTAACTCAGCATCTTTGCGAGGAGGCGGCGGTCACGCTGCCTCTTCTGACACACGCTCCTCTGCTGGTTCGCTCCCGTGGCCATGGCAACAGCGGAGACTAATTATCATTTAAAAGCTCACCGGTAGGCTACTTAACCATAATATCTGCTTCAAGAAAAGACACACATGCACAAACACAAGCACATTAACACCTTGCCAGTTGCCATAGCTGTGATTAATTACCATCTGGATGTGCCTGCAGCATATAGTATCATCACTGTGTTGCTGCAGTAAGTGGCAGTGTTCATTTTTCTTGACCAACAGGGGGAGTCATTGAACAGTGACAGAAATGTGTAGTGATGACTCATGGACACATGGAGGTGCTGTACAATAGCACAAGATCTGCAATCCCAGCTTCACAAACCCCACAATAAAATGCTCCACACTGTCTGTGAGGGAGGGGAATTCACAGTTACTGCAAACGCACATCCTCTTCAAGAGCTTAAAGCCCCAACTTGTATGGAGACTTAGTAGCTGAACACTGCTTGCCAGACCCATTCATGTATTTGTCATGTTAGTGTTGTAAATGGTGAGCATCTGAAAGTAATACATTTACAGAGATGTCTTTAAGTTTAGAGTGCTGGACCAGTGAAAACCTGATGTAATGATAACATAATGTGGCATGTGGAAAATGAAAGACCGTGAGAGTCAATCACAAATCTACAGTCACAACCTGTAGTACACTACAGATAAAAAGTGAATGTCTTGCTCAAGAGCACCTTGATGGTAATTTGTTGTGGAAGGTAAAGCATTACTTCTTAATTATCCCACCTTAACTTTCTCTGCTGTGTGGGGGATGAATGCCATCCTAACAGGCTTTCTACCATCATTTCTAGGCCTACATGTTTTTGTTTTTTCTACCTAGTTATGCCAGTGGCTGTGACAAAAATCTTTCATTCACTAAGTCATTACAGAACAGTCTGTTCTGTATTCTTGGACTTTGGTTATCCATTTATACAGTGAGAAACTCATTAAATGTTCGAGGTGTTGGAGTCAACAGAGGACAAACTGCTAGAAGGAAAATGAAAGAGAACAGAAAGACTCTGCACCCTGGCTCTATACAAAATACTGTGTGCGCATGTTTAAATGTTTGTCCCTGCTATCAATTAAGACACCTTTTTAACTATTAGGGATATTTTACTTTTAAAGGCAGGGAGGGAAGAAACAAATGAGATCTGTATTTGTATCTCCTAACAAAGAGAGGCAATTTCATATCGATCTTCAGAAGGCCTTGGCAGGCAAACAATACAAGCCATCTTGATAAAACATAATAGACACAGTGGGGACGGTAGGTGCATATATATGAATATATCATTGATGATCATATAACAGAGCCAAGTTATATGGCTGGTTGCCAAGCTGTTCCTAACTGTGTCTGTGTTCGAAATTGCATACTAACGTACTGCCTACTACAATACTTAATCAGTATATACTGCATCCTGCCTGCTAAATACTGTATCTCATGACTGTTTCAATCACAACGTTACCGGTCCGAGCTAAGAGATGCAATGCATTTTGGGGCAATTGAGTATGCTCAGAAATTGTTGCTGATCTAGTACACATCCGGGCATTTCTCGCGTACACAAAGTCCACATACTATGCAGTTGGAACGCACTACATACTCAATTTGACGTCATACTTATGCGTTAGTGGCCTATGCGATTCGAACACAGCCAATGTTTCCCAGTGGCTGCTCAGCACCTGTTTAAGTCTTAAAGAAGGCCAGCTGCTCTCTCCATGTTTAACAGATCAAAGTAATCCTCCAACTATCTATTAATCACATAGCAATATGGTTTATGTTCCCACCAGTTCACCAGTATTATAACTGAGAGGCCGCCCAGTGTGAATCAAGACACATGTCAAATCACATAAATCAGGGTTATTGAAGGTTAGTGAAAATTGCAAATTATAAAAGTGATAATTGCAATATTAGTATACTTTAAGCAAGATCGACTGTTAGAGACTGCCAATTCTTTTAAATACAATTATTGTTGATAAACCCATGTTAGATCATATAAATAAGGAAAACATCAACATGACTATGCAATTAGGATAATATTGTGTGTAGTAACAAATTGCTTTTGAAGCCGGTGTCCAGTGATACAGTATGAATCTGTGACAAGTTAAGATATATTCAAAATTGATATGATTGTGAATTTTTAAGATTTAAATAAATAAATAAATACATTATAAATAATCAGGAGAAACAGGACAGAGCCAGTTATGTGATTGGCTGTTGCTTTGGTCTAACCTATCAAACAGCCAATCAGATATCTGTCTCTCGCCTGTTTGTCTTGATTAACACAGAAAAACTTTATGATGAAAAGTGGCAAAATGAAATAAAACTCTCATTAGGGAAAAGTGGGGTGTGAAATAAAACCAGACTTTGTAAAAAGGACATTTTGCAATAAAAAACTGCTGGATTAAAATAAAAATGACGTGAATGTAATAAACTGTGTTACTGGGAAAAGAAGCAGGATAAAATAACATTTCATCATGCTAAGATGAGTTTTAAAAATATACTAGATTATTTTACAATTTCCTGGTTATATTTTGTCTGTATTTATTCATATGATTATTTATTGCATAATATTTTATTTATTAATTTAATAACGAACAGTTGGAATCTCCATAGTCATGAAATTTGTGCCCAAATGCTCCAACAACAAACAAATATTCTGTGTCTCTGCAATAAGCACACGTCAACCTTTTCTTTACATACTTTATTTACTTGTTTTTTCTCCATCTTACCATCACAGTAACTATGAGTATATCAAAATATATCGACATCATTAATCAATATATTCAGTATAGAGCAGCAGAAACCACTTCAATCCTGCAGTACCATCTTTCAGAACCAGCAAGACAACAGTATGACGTTCATTCTCTCCCATGTGATGAAGGGTCGGAGGGAGATAAGGCCGCTTGTGTTCACACTTACAGTCTGCTCATGGATGGAGGATACATAATTGCACACTCCACACACACACACACACACAATCTTATATCTCAAAAACTTAATGCCACTTCTCAGTTTTACACCATGATGTTTCACCATAGCAACCGGCTCCAGAGGCATATCCCACACACATCCACCAGCATTACAGAGCTATGGAGGAGAGGATGGAGATGAATAAAAGAATAGCAAGAGGGAACAGAATTAACATATTTTATATTTATGGGTCTTTTTAAAACAGTGTTCACAAAATCCTTTAAAAATCCAATAAAAAAAATATGAAACCCATAAAATAAAAAAAGGGTGAAATCCACAGTAAAAAGATTAAAGACATCTTACCTGAGCCAATAAAAATTAATTTTAGAGAGTGATTTGACAGACGACTAGTATCCAAAATCCCCTGCGGGCCCTGAGAGCACTTTCATGTTTCACCTGACAAACTGAGGCTATGTATTTGCTCTTAGGATGTACAATGTACAGGCCGAAAGAGGAATATCCTATGCTGACTGCAGGTTAGAGAATAAAATGGAGTAATAAAGGACAATGATAGGGAACAAGAAGGGAAAAGAACAGTCCTAGAGAGAGTGCGATGAGTTAATTAATAGCACGTGGAATAAATGAGGAAAGGAGAATGATCTTGGTATAATTATTCTATAATTTCATCACCTTTCTTGATGCCAACTGTCCACAGAGACTCCACAGTGTCAGACCTCTCATGTTCTCCTGCAGTGTGATTTCTCCTCATATTCATCCAAATTTAGATCCCATTTTAAAATCTGTTTTAAAATTTACTGTAAAGTATCTGTTTATAAAGTGTAGGCCCAAGACTATAATTACAGTAAAGCCTTTGAACGCAGTTAGTTAATTAGCCAAATATACAGACCAAATATGACCATCATCAAATTAAATCATGAAATTTAGATGTATTAATTTATTCTGTTTATTTGTATAGGGACACGTATGTAGCATAAACCAATGCCACACAGCATACTACTACTACTACTACTATGTATATATGTATCAGACATCAAAATGACTCTGTGTTTATGACGCATCAAGGTGAAACAACAAAAGAACATCACATGTGGCCTCAGCACAGAATGCAGGAGGCTGCTGTGCATACCGAACATACATCTTATGAAATATAAGACAAATTATATCACTGAGCAGGAAAATGTAAGGAAATCCTGGTACAAACATATTGAGAATAAATTAAGCCAAACGTTGGAGCAAGAAAATAATAAAATAGAACTGCTGATAGAGCACCACTCATACACACAGAAAATGAACATTTACTTGCCCTATGATTGCTCTCCTCTCACGCATTGGATTTATAATATGGAATTAAATCTGGCCAGCTCTATTCAGCTTGATAAATGCCAGGAAAAGGCAAAGGGTCCTCATCTATTCAAGGTACTTCACATATAAAGAGGTACCATTCTGCAATGTTTGCCATCACTTCTTAATGTTTTCTTCTTAAAGTGGACGTCTATATGGGCCAAGGGCACAGCTGGTCACATGCTGCTCCAGACTCTTGCTCCGAAGGCACACCTGCTGCTGAAAGGGTAATTCAGCACGAATCCACTTTGATGTGAAGAACCAACAACCTCTCCTGTTTCAATAAGACAGCAAAGGCATCAAAGTGAGGAGGCTACAAACACTGTCATGCCACTCGTATAGTGATTATGATTTATGAACGGAGGCGATGCTATTCCTTTCATGAAACTGCCTGTACAAGTCTAAAAATAGAGGATTTGTTTTGGTCAGAAATGCCAAGCTGACAGAAAGATTATCTTTAGTGGTGGCATTTAGTAAAAAGCCTTGATTTTACTGCAGCCAGTGCCGATTTGAAAATGAAAAACATAAATATTAGTACATTAGTTTCCACTGACACTTACTGGCATTTATATATTTAATGATTTTCACTGTAGGCTTTTTTTCTTTGTGAAAGCATCTGTGACCTGAGTACAAGGTTAGATGTTTCTGTTCATTTTAAAAACCTTGAGGTTAGAGACAAAGACATTTCAAAATTCAAGGCTGCTTGTAAGTAGTGGCTGCCGAACAATCAAATGCAGTGTTTAGAGATGAGGAATAAGGCACTATTATCCATTTCTTTTCGCACTAGATTTGCATTACTGAGAAATTCATGAATCCTTGGAATATTGTCCCACACAAACACCTCCACATCTCTAAACTGCATCTCTGGCACTCTCTCACACTTCAGAGATCATCTTTTCAAACTCTTCAGAGCAAACATAATCATCAAGTGTCACAGGAGGACATTTAAGAGGCTCTATCCTGGACTGTGTAGCTGATTGTCCTTTGTCATCTGAATCTAAAATTCATTGCGTTCATACACTAAAGCACGAAGGAGAACAACAAAAAGGTCTATTCAAATGACTCCTTTCCTGAGTTAGACATTTCCTGGACCCACATTGATAAGATTGATCAATGAAAAAAGCTGAATTAAGTTACTACAGTTTACAGAGTAAGCAGAGTTATATAATTACAAGATTTGTGGAATCTGTGGTATAGGAACCATAGTTTGTAGTAGTAAAAGAAAAAGACTGCAAACGTCACATGTTCTTTTAAGTATCGGGAGCTTAATATGATTGACGCAGATGTGCAGGAATTAAGTTTACTGAGAGGATGCTGAGAAGAAAATGTTTTTTAACACATGCTGAAATTTTCTTTGTTGTATTTTAATCACATATATACATATAATTGCACGTTAAAAATTTAAAATCAATCATGAATTTAAATACAACATTTATTTCTGGGAGGGAAAGATTCCTTCAGTAGCATTAAAACTTAGAGGGCCGTTCTCTGGTCCGAGGTACTGTAATTATATTAGCTAACTGCTCCTTTACCAAGGAGATATTTTCTTTAATAATTATAGGGACCATGTCAGCTAAACTGCCATAATACACACAAGCATTAATCATATCAATCATTTTTAGGAATATATATGTGGTGATTTTTAGAGTGACTATTTTTAGCTCATTGTTTTGTTTTGGTTTCTACTCCTAAAAATTATAGCAGAAGTATTACCACCTTTGCCGTTGATGGTCAGGAGACTCAAAAAAAGAAAGAACTGCCTGCGTGTGTACAATGTGTACTCGGCCACATTTCCCAGCAAATGGAATTAGCACCTCTTCTAGAAATCATCCCAACTCCTAAATTGCCAGTTCTCCTCTGTCTCACATAAGGCACCATTGCTTTCAAAAGCCCATGGCCTGCCAGCATCGCCACCACAGCAGGCACCGATCGCTCCCTCACAGCAACAGAAAGCCGAAAACACATAGGGAGATGTCAGAGAGGAAGCTTCTCCACCTTTGCACCTGATGTCAGTCCCTATTTGTCAGCAACATTAGAAGAGACGCAGGTTCAAACCACAGAAGCAGGTCAGCTGGCTTCACTGCTTCCCCAGACAATGTGAGTGGTTTTTTTTCTTTTTACCTGCAGATGAAGGATTGGACTGACGGGCTGGCTGCCTCTCTGCCACAGCACCCTCACAAACTCCGTCTGATCTCCACCTGAAAAATCTTTGAGCCTCACCTCAGTGGACCCTGAAGCACCCACACTCTGCCTAGAGAGACTGCCTGTCTGGTTTTTAGTTTGTAACCTTAAATCACTTGAATCAGCCTGGTTGGTTTAATACTACTGCATTCAGTCGCAGTTCTGGCCATTACCTGTATTACCTGTATTGTTCATATTTTAGAAAAAGAAAGCTGTACAGGCACTTACCATTATCAGGCAGTAAATTAAAAACTTCTGTGATTCTGTTTGTTTTGTATTACCTTAACTTTTCCTGGAAGACATTTGTGATGGGTCTATGTGTTTGTGACAGGTGTGCAAAAAATGTAGACAGTTAAAGTGAATGCCAACTCCTGCTTTGGGGCCACACTAATAATGACAAGGAACATTTCTCAACCAGGAAACGTAACATCTGACATTTGGTTTTTGCAGTTAGTTTACCCAACACCCCAATGGAAGACACACAGAGGTATAAACCGTTGAACTGGTTAGAGATTTTTAAATCCGTCAAGTTTAACATCACGAAATGTTTCACATTTCACAACAGTTGCGTCCACAGCTACAAATCATCTCAGGCATTTGCTAACTGCTGCAGGCAAAAACAAGAGGTGTAGCAGCATAGACAAAAGCAGGAAGGCTTTGTTTGGTATACCCTGCTTTTTCTATCTGTGGTTACTACAGAAACAGGTGGACAGTGACTGAGCTACAAACTGCATAATAACAGCAGTGTAGCAGAGGGGGTCGTTGAGCTGGAGAATTAGGAGGTCTGACGAATAAGACATGACAGGCCGCATCACCAGAGACAATGAGCGGTAGGAAACTGCAGTTTTAGCCCAGGTTAACAGTTTGAAAAGGTGAAATATTCCACAAGCATGTCATAATAACAATAGCGTTAAAGTATAGTGATGTTACAAAGCTGTTAAATATGAAGCTATAGTTGTTGTTTTTTGTTCACAGTAACTTCTAAAGATGCTACAGTATATCCATGAGTCACACCAGGGAGCTGAATCCTCTAAAATCTATCACTGGTAAGGATTTGTGAACAGGCTCTTACAGCAGGCGGAGTGGACGTTCTGACACTCTCTGGACACAGCTGTCACTTCAGCTGCTCTCCTGCACTGTTACTGTAGCAGTCATGGAGAACTGTATCAAGCCTGCTTTCCCAGGCTCATCTCTCTCCATAACGCTGTGCAGTAGTTACCCCCTGCAATCCAAAACCTCAGTATTTCCACTAGCACAGGCACAGAACTGACACAGTGATGATTGCCATCCAACTTACGCTGACACAATGCTATACATTTCTGAAGATGGGGAGGAATCTGAAGAGGTGGAGCCACAATACTGTGCATTGAATATCAAATATCTCTGCTTTATGCTCATTATTCACAGTTCACTTTAAGACAGTACATTGAGTCTGAATAATTGACAAGAAGTATCTAGCCTAGACAGTTAAGGGCAGAGGCTTTGTTTACTAAAAGAGAGAAATCTTAATCTTAGTTAATAATTTGTGGATTATGAATTTTCCTGGTTGAATAAAACATACTGGTTGAATAATAACATACCTTGATTGGTAAAACACACATTTAACACATTTTTTGCCCCACAACTAACACTGCCTGAGGATGGTTGTTTGTTGTTCTGTCAGTTTGTGTGTCTAATATTTTGTTTTAGAGCAAAATATCTCTACAAACTCAGATCAGACTGTCATGACAACCACATTCAGCTTTTTCTCTCCACTCTACCTCTGGCCCACTCTCCTCGCTGATGTTTTTATTGTTTTATTTATTTATTTTTTACCAGTAAAATTTTGTTTCTTTTATAATGGAAGTAACAGTCTTCTTGGCTGGAGACTGATGAATCAATCCCAAACCTTTTGTTTGGTTGTGTGCAATTTTCAACTACGGTATATGGTTCTTTGGTGACTCATTTTTAAAGCCACCCACAACAGCCCCAAACACATGATGGATTCCCACTTCAGGAACTCGCAGTGTGTATGACTTGGTATGTAGCTGACAACCAGTGTTAAAAAGTACACTTGTGGAAGAGGGTCTCTCACAAATCTGGGACTTGGGACTGGGTTCAATTTTTAAATAGCAATATGCATTATTGGCAATGAATGACAACATATTTTCTAGCAGGCTACATCTTCTCTAAGGCAACAGAGAGTGCATACACATAGACAATCTTTTAGCACTGTCAACAGCTCTTGCTGTGGCCAATTCACACCTGCATCACAAGCTGAACTGACACCTCAGATTAACCCATCAGATCTGATCTGAAACCAGATTCACACCTAGTAGTTATTCAGAAGCGGAAAACAATACAATATTCTATGAAATCACTTCTTGCTGCATGTCTAAAGCAGTTATTAAATGTATTATTGTCAGGAGATCATTTAAGTGATCATTTAAGAGAAACGAGCACAGCTGAAATTCAAAAACAATAATACATGCTTGACAATATGGCCACTGAACAAACAATGCAAAGCCTCCCAACAAACACAGGCCAAGACTACTTCACACGAAAAAACAAAACAAGACATCACAGCCAGCATTTGGTAGGGAGTGGGTCATTCACAGCCCGGTTATTCTGCTGAGTCTCAGCAGGTTAAACCTTCTGAGCTTCATGTTCACCTGTACTGTTTTAACACAGCTGAACTCACAGTTTAGCCGTTCTCATTTACGTATATTTCAACTTCTGTTGTGAAATATAGTATAAAATAGTGCTTTGATCGCTGCTCATAAAGTATACCTGTTGACCAGGCTTGTCTGTGCTGCTGCGCTGACACCCGGATCAAATCACTTTTTTATGACTGTGAAGTTGTCTGACAAAGCCAACATGAATACAGGTTACAGTAATGACACCTGTGCTGTGTGATGAGCAAAATGAGTAATCACAGAGAAAATTAGGTGCGACAGAAAGTTGTCCCTCTTAACTTCACACCACACTGGCGTTTTCAGATTCATCCACTTTGGAGACTGCTTTTGAAAAGCTCGGTTTTTGAGCGTGAAAAATGCCAGCTTAGTGTGTTTGGAGGGCCAAAGCAGAGCAGAACAACACGGTTACTCTGAGAAAAGATGTTCTCTACCTTTATGCAGATAAAATAGGCCACTGTGTCTGCTCTCAGCTGTCTGTCAGATAAATCAATGGCCAGACTGACAATGTCAATAATAGCCTTGAGGTTTTGTGTGAAACTGAAACTAATCAGGAGATTTGCTAGTTTTTTGTTTTTTTTCTCCATTTGACACTGTGCCATGAAATCTAATGTGAAAAAATATTTACAAAATATAAGAAAACAGAAGTGATGGGCCTTTGGAGTTTGATTTGATTTAATTTCCATCTCTTCTATCAATTGCTGTCGAGTATAGATGTTTTTAAATAATTAATAACTTTTTACAACCCGGACATTCATTGCTTTCAGGGGGGTCAGGTGTCTTTTCAACTAATCATCAGGTCCCATAATGACGAATGATAAATTAAGGAGAAACCTACTATGTTTAATTTCCACTGCTTTCTCTTTTTCTGTACCCCTTTATCCTGTGCAGTTTGATTGGGGGAACACAATGTACACAAGGAAATTCAAACTAACCTTTGTCTTTAAAAACATGAGATTCTGTTCTGAGCTCTGGAGGCTCTGAATTGTATCTTGTCAGCCCACCTTGTCCCTCCATCTCTAGGATACAGTGTTGACTGAGTGGGTGCCAGGACAGAGTGTGATTATACATACTGTAGGTCCAAGTACAAACAGGCTCCACCATGAATTACAATGCCTGCAAAAACACAACGGTAAGACATGGCTATACTCGAAACTGTAGGTGAGTCTTTGAGTATGAATAGGTTTATTCAGGTTAGATAATTATCTGTGGAGCATCCAGTATCGAAAGAAAACAGTAATAAACAATAGGCTTGTTTATTACTGGGGCCAAATTGGCAAGATTCTGCACACTGATCTGACAGTGTAAATAAAATGGAAGATATATAGTCAAAGCCACAGTTGAACCTTAACTTTCAAATTAATTTCATTTTGACCTCCAGTTTTATTTTCCCTATGGTCAACGTGGTGCTTGTTTGCTGTATTTGATACAACGAAAGCGGGTTGTGTTTCTAATTCTTAACTGGCGACTATCAGCTGAAACAACACATTTTGCTGGCAGACTTCATCAGCTGTTGTTAATTTCACAAGTTGGACAAACTACAAAATGAAACTTGGCTAATAAACTCACTTTGCTAGGCAGTGCAAATAAAATTATGCTCAGTTAGCTTAGCAGGTAGCCCCTGTTTCAACAACCTTAACTTAATATCTCTGAATAAGGACCACATTCAGGGCTGAGCAGCAGCTTGTAACATTAATGTTAGCTCAGCAGCAGAAGTGTATACGGACAGTTATTTTTTTATTATTATCTTTATTATGAATCTTTATTATTGTCAGATGTGACTTAGTGATAATCATTTGTCATTGCTGTCATAAGAGGACAACCACTTTTGAATATCAGGACGAATGTTTTTGAGTAAAATTACTACAGTTATTGTCATATCTCACTTAAAGGCCCCAAACACCCACACAGGTGTTCTCACTTATTTGCCAAAGTTCATGAACCAATAAGAAAGATAAAGGTGTATCCTCTCCTACGGTAATAGGAGGGTCAGACAAGCACAGTCTGCACACACACACACACACACACACAGTCCTTAGACAAGGTTTAATCAGGCAAAATAAGTGACACCTTTGTGAGTGGACCACAGGTGTGTACAGCCAGGGGTAATAGTTGTCATGGATATTGCTTTGGAGGAAGTACAGACATGTGCGTGTCTATATTTCAGCCTGTATTTACTCACCCTCCAACTCAAGTGGGCCCTGCACTAGCACATGCAGAAGAGATGCCATTTTTTAATTTTCACCCCTGCCCCTTAGAGGGTCTGAGCACGCCACTGGAGACCTAACTACTCTTTGACAGGAACACCCAAAACAATCTGTTACCTGTATGTGGAAAAGAAGTACTGGGAAGTGAATCTCCAAAACTAAAGCTTAAGGTTTTCTGGAGGAAAGATATCATATGACATTGCAGTAAAAGCAAACAATACTCCTCCTTTGTTGCACAGACCCT
This sequence comes from Macquaria ambigua, assembly GCA_008360985.2. Taxonomy (NCBI): domain Eukaryota; kingdom Metazoa; phylum Chordata; class Actinopteri; order Centrarchiformes; family Percichthyidae; genus Macquaria; species Macquaria ambigua. The sequence goes on along the minus strand of VMKM01000004.1, from coordinate 842,727 downwards.
GGTACCTCTTACAGCCTATAACTGGTTGCACACAGTAAACATTTCACAGTGCTGGGAGAAATCTTAGGAGGCTGAGAGACCACTGGCTCTGACATCTGACATCTCCTGGGATGTCCAAGCACAGATTCAGAATACCAATTATACTGCCTGAGCCAACGTACACTGTGCTGTCAGGGTAAAACCTCCTCCAGTGTGCCTCTGGTGCTCAATGATACAGCAACAGTATCTCCAACCATCCGTTGTACTTCAGATTATTGGCTGAGTATGACTAAGGAGGGATTGGTTAGCTAATAAAGAGCTGTATGGTTTGATGTGCGTTGGCTAGAAAGTATTCCTGGAGATATTTGTAATACTGTTAACTGGTGGAAACACTCCACAAATCTGTGTACTACAGTGTGTGTGTGTGTGTGTGTCAAGTGTACTACACATATATTTCGACTGTATTTATACTGCGAATATGATTGTGTACTTGAACATGCTTACAGTGTGTTTCCTCCATGTTAGACTCATTTTCCCTAGTCATGGCCATTCAAACTGACTTCATTCACACTTGTGCCTGACATTATGTTGATGACATCACACTTGTCACACAAAACGGACATTTTGTTCATTTACGATACTTATTTAGAGAAATACGAATGTGTCACAAGTCACACCTCAGGAAAACAATCCTTTCCACTTGCTCATATTTTTTATTTCTTTACAAAAATTTGTATTCAAAAATGCAGCTGTTGTCAAGCTGAGGACTACCATGTCTCTACAGAGAGGTTGTTTTTTTTTTAAATCATCTATGCTCTCTGTGTTCATACACCAAATGCTTGTTTGAATTTGTACCAAAATGTGAGGTCTCGATCACAGTCACCCCTGAGACCTACCCTGCCAACTTCCAGCTCTTTAGCTATTAGCCTGACACAGATATTCCTAACCACTGTGCTGATGATTTTAGGTCTATACAGTAAATGAACATTGTCACTTCTCCAGCACATAAAACTTTTAGTATAAAATGTCAAGTCATCAATAGATAGATAGATAGATTAATATATTGAGTATCATGAAAATGCAGTAACCATGAGTAACATAAACACTGTGTTTGGTGATGATGGGCTGTCTAGGACGATGGCAGATTTGTGAACCTACACCATGGACACATACACCATCGCATCTCTTATTTCCAAATCCGTTGCACCTGTCAACTAATTGCGCGGGGGGGGGGGGGTTCCCACCAAGCTGTAGCCTCAACCTTTACAATATCGGCCTAGCATGACAATACAAACGAAACGCTGTAGACTAAGACGAAAACTAGCGTCGTTTTAAGCGAACAGTTGTCATTATGGGAAAGCTCGCTTACCTGTCATAACTCCATCTACTGTAAGACATGCTCCTGTTGCTGCTGACTCCCTCCATGTCTCCGGCGAACTGGATGGACCTGGACTGGATGGCGAGACGGCAAAATCAAAGTGTAAACGCTCCTCTCTCCTTCCTCACTAATGCAAACGCGAACTAAAGGAATCGCCGTTAAGTGAATGAGCAGAGAGGATGTGCAGAGCCAGACGCTCTCCTATGGGCTATACCACTACGGAGAGGGGAGCGCGAGCTCACTGTGCACGCGCGGATGCTGATTTATTTCATTCACGCGGACACACAGCGCTGATTAATTTTACTGACAAAATCCCTACTGACTGTGCCCTGCGTGTAAACAGGCCATGTGAATGGATGAAACTGTGATTTGTTTATTTAGATTATTGGCACGGCATGACTGATTAATAGCCAACAGCAAACACTGAACCTTTTCATTCATTTGCTGATCAATACAGGCTATGCTGTTGCCCACATACACAGTTCTGTTCTTTTATTTTTGAAATAAATATATATGTGGATATGTGCACTCTCAAGAAGTAATTTGCCACAGATGTAATTTAATGCAAATTAGAATAGGCCTAATTTTTATATTTTTCACAGGATCAGGCTCACACACAGCTCATTGCTTATTGCATTGCTTCTCTAAGGTCCTTAATTGGCTGGCTGTCTGCACAACTGTAATTGTGTGTGCAAAAAATGGAGATGCTTTAAATTTACATGCAGGCAAATCTCACAGATGTCGCTATGATCGGAAGATCTTGAGGATAAATCAAATTATAAGACATCACCATTAGATCTCCATGCTCAAAACATATACAATGGCATATATATATATATATATATATATATATATATATATATAAAATGAAGAATCTTGTTGTTGTTGGTACATGCTTTACACTTGCTCATAGACACTAGCATTGTACAATGTTTCATAAAGGCCAGATGATATCTTTACACCCAGAAGACCAAAATCAGTGTATTATGAGTCTGTTACACATACAGCTGGATTAAGACCTTAATGGCCCTTTGGTGTTTAATCTTAAAATTTTATTCTCTCTTTGCACATGCAAGGGGTCGTTAGGATGCCTTAGGACATGGATGGATCCAGCCATGGTGAGGCACCATGTCTGTTCGAATGACCAGATGTTTACACTTCAGAATTCTGTAACTGTCTGCAACCCCTAAATGCAAAATCAATCACAAAGCATTCAAAGCATAGCACAGTTCTGCAGAGTTATGAACTGCTGTGTATTTTTACAAGTAACTGGAACATTACTCAGAGAGATGATGCCCTACGTGGTGTGTGTTTACTGAACCATTGGGGTCAGTTTTAGACATTCACCTACAATTAAAGATAAATTAGTCAGGATTTACTATCAATGGTACGATGGAGATGTTGTGAATCTACAAATTTCATAGTCTCAAAATGAGGGAACATATTTTGGAAGAATGGTGTTCATCCCTTCAGTAGAGACTTGTAAAAACTACACCAAGGAGCACTGAAGCTGCTCGTGACAACTCTTTATGTTGCATGTTCTTCTTTTGTCACCTATCTATATACAGTATGTTGTGCAGTTCATGTTTGAACCCCTAGTGGTTCAAGCATTAAATGACCTTAGTCAAAACATCCCCCTTGTGGTCAAATATGTGTATGCATGTACTGGGTTCACCTTAACACAGGTGTGTGAATTAGACAGGTTACTGGTTTGGGTTCATTGTGTGTCAGGACACCCTGAGGAAGGCAAGCGTGCCAGTATAGATGCTAAGATGTTTTTGTTAGCAGCCATCCTCTTGAAAGCCAGGAATTAGTTTTTCGTGCCACTTTGCCACCATTGAAGAATGTATATTTTTCTCTTTATAAGCACTCATGCTGATGGGTCATGAATATACACATTTTGGAGTTTTATTAAGCATTCTGATATTATTTTACTGTTTATCAAAAGCTCCTGAGTGAATTGAGGGGATTAATGAGTCAATATCTGTCAGTGATGTCAGTAATCAGAGCTCATATATTTTCAGTGTCTGCTTTTGCTCTCAAAGGCTCTAATTTGGAAGAGGCAGAGAGAAGAGTGTAGGTATAGTTTGAGGGTCTGGCCAGATCTTTAAACACAATTAGCAGAAGAGAATGTACACATTACATTGCCTTCCAAATAGTATATTTCTACTATACAGTAGACCTATGCTAAAGGCCAAAAGTATTTTGGGAATTCTGAAATTCCAATAAATCTGGTCCCATAAACAAAAAGAAAACAAATAAAACCCAGAGAGAAACATGCAGTTTATGTGTAGCTTAAAACCAAAGATCAATGCTGATAACCAACAGGATTGTAAAGAGAAAAATCTGATCGAATCCAGTTTTTCAGAATGTTTATCCTTATTGGATCCTTATTGTTTTCTGAGATATGAGTGGTCATATTGACGATCTAACACCAGTTGGAGTCATACTGTGAAGAACGATGGGATACTGCCTCTCAGATTGACTGCATCGTTAAATCTCACTGACACAAGGCTCAGTATGTAAGATTCAGGCCTGTGCAGCTTTTTGAATCTAAAAGAAAAATTCTTTACCCCATCTGGCTCAATGACAGATTTTATTTTAGCACCAAAAGCTACACACAGGGCAAAAGACACTGATATGGAAGAAAAAGAAAAAAAAAACAGTATGATTTGGATGTACACTAGGATTTGCAATAAGATGGGAAGTGTGTATTTCAAATCGCAGTGATTATAATAATTCATTTGTGTGGTTCAAAGCTCCTATGTAAAGACCAGAATAATTTCTAAAACCCTCTCCCACCTGACCTGGCATTTTACACTCTGAGCTGGTGGCAAACATCTCAAGATAAATATATTCTCCATTACTAAGCCACAATAAGAAAAAAACATTCTTGGTCACACCTGGGTGAAGAATCCAATTATGCAAATTTGGGCCAACAGTCATCTTCAGTTTAACATAATCAATAGTTTTTTCAAATTAAATATTCCTCTTTACATATATACACAGCTGTGCTGTGAACATGTATTCACTTATAAACATATAAAAATACTTGTCAACTAGTTTGATAAGAAAATAATGTATAAAAGTAGAGTAGAAACATTTAATCAAGTCCATTACTTCCATCATCTGATTTTCTTGTTTATATTACAAGATGATGATATGAAAAACAAACTGCAGTACTTCATTTGTATGCCTGAACAGAAGTACAGAAGTGGAGAGGGAAGGCAGAACAGTATTTTGTGTCTGTGGTGATGATGGCTCCACAGGTGGCCGGTCCGGTGAGTTCATGTCCCATTGGAGAACGGTTGTTTTACGATGTGCATCTCAATGCTTCCACTTGTCCTGGTTTTCCAGCTGACAGATCATTGGGGGGTAAAAGTTATGTAACAGAATAATTCAAGGACACAACAAATACATTGCCACTGTGTTATTGGAATGATATAACAGTTATTTGAACTATACTGTAGACTATAATGTTTGACAGAAAAGATGCATCACATTGGAATGATCTGAACTGAACTGAGCTCTGAAAGCTTCTTGATTTGCAACTAATGGATTTTGTTAACATTACTCGTCAACAGCTGAATATAGAGCATACAGTGTTCAGTGTTTTGATCTGAAATCATGTTAGTTTTCAAATATACACAATCTGCTACCAATAAATTGATCTACTGCCTCTTAGAAATCTGAAACAATGTATGATGTCCAATTTTGACTGAATCGCCACCTAGGAGGAAAAGAAATTCAGACAAATTTGCAACTTTCGGTACGTTGAGGAGATGGCATAGAATCCTTCAATCTATAAGACTTTTTTTTTTAAATCAAATACAGTAGACACTCCATATTTGGCAATTGAGATGAAAGCAGAAACCACAGACAAAGTAAAGAATCCACTGCAGAATGCCAAAAAGTTCTATCATTGTAGCTTTAAGGGCTGTCTAGGCATTATATTTATATACATACTTATATATTCACTTTCATATATGCAAAACCAAACTCAACCTCACACACTGTACTGTGGTGATTTAATAGGTCATTAGAAATACACTTTGAAAATCACAACAAATGTCACATATGTACAGTAGCAGATTAGCACATGGGAGTAAAGGTGGATATGGCACAACATACACAAAGCTTCATAAGATAATCTCTCTGCTCTGGTCAGACGCTGGAAACTAAAGAAACTCGTTAACATTCTGGATATATAGTTTTCATTCAATCTCGGTAGCAAGTACAAATGTCACTACAAGGCAAGAGAAGTCCTTCAGAGTACAAAACATTAATTTGTCAGGCTGATTTAGAAGGCAATGTTTAGTGTTGGGACTCTCTCGTGTGAATTAGATTACGGCTGAAGGTAGAGTGGTGTTAAAATTTGGCATTGTCAGTTGTCCATAGTGATGTCCTGGGGACAGCAGTTCCTGGTCAAAGTATCTCAGAAAAGGCTGTCTGAAGTCATGCACGTGGAGAAGGCAGCGGTCAGTCATCCACTTAGGATGTGATGTCAGGCAGAGTGGGTGGGGTGGTAGAGAGCAGCTGCATGAGTTACAGTGATAAGGCTGACTCAGACGATCACACAATGGCAGCCGCTCTTGTCTTTCTCTTTTCTTGTAGGCTCTGGCGACGGTGGACATTCCTGTTCTTGGAATTTTCTGGGAGTTGAGAGAGAGCAAAACTATCATGACACACTGGACTGTGCACTATTTAAGATCTCTCTTTTTCTTTTTCTTTTTTTTTTTTTTAAAACAACCAACATTTTCCAACCAAATTTTGAACAGTTCTGGTTATTTCTCTGCGAATTCTGTCTGTGCTGTTTCATCTGAGCTTTTCTCGCTGGTTTGAAGTGGGCGGGGCGCAGGTAGGAAAAAGGTAATGTCGCATACTTCGATGTACCAATCAGTATTTAGCAATATTTGAATCAAAACGTGATCACATTTGTCTGATCAAACCACTCCCACACAGTCTTGATGAAGCAGATTAGCTGAGTTTGAGTGTTAAATTCTTAATAAATAATACATAAAGGTTTATTAAAATCTTTAAGTTTGATTGTTGTCATGATTCTTTTGAGTTATTTTTTGGGGGTCATTTCATGCCTTTATTGGCTAGCTGACAGTAGAGAGATGACTGTTAAAGAGGAGAGAGAAATGGGGAATGACATGCAACAAAGATTCCTAGCCGGACGTGAACCAGGGGTATTGAGATTCATGGTCTGCGACTTAATCCCAAGGCCACCAGGGCACCCTGACTCGTGAATATTTAATGTTACAGCAACATCTACAAAACCTTCACTGTATTCTGCATTTTTAGCAGTTATCATAGTGCCTGAATGTTATAATTGTAGCCACTATTATACCTTTGAAAAGCTGCAAATTTGAGTCACTGAAAGATCCACATGATGACAACATGTAAAAGAGGCCTTTATAAATCACCTACCTGATTACTCTAACCAGCTCGTGGAAAGCCTGGTCTACGTTCATACGGATTTTGGCTGAAGCCTCCATATATGTAACCTTCAATTGTCTGGCCAGCTGTTGGCCCTCTTCCTGGGATACCTGAGGAAAAAGGAAGAAGAGAATAATGATGGGCTGAAACTTGAATGTAAATTGAGGTCTAGCACATGTAAACACATTTAATCCCTCAAAACAAACCATGTGTTTATGAAATACTAGTATCATCTTCTGACTGGTGGTGAAGTGCATATGTAGGCACTGCATACCATGTTCAGACTTTCACATCCAAGTGAAAGAGCCTCTTAATAATACTGAAAGGAGAACTTTCTTATTTTCCAATTTACGTAGCTCCTTTCCTCAGCTAAAAATAGATTCAAACATGACCGTATTCAGAATATACATTTACCTTCAAATCTTTTTCATTTTGTAATTTCTCAAGTGCAAACTTACTACACACTTAAATTAGTATGTTTGCATCTGGGACACAGTTGGAACAATCTGCCTCCACTCTCCTTTTGAAATAGCTGTGCATATAATCTGGACTTGAATAATGCACAAAGTAATTAGATCCAAAGCTAGACTAGACCAGTAAACAAAAACTATAAAAATGTGAAATACTGACCAACGTTTGAAGAAGTTGGTCTACAGATTGTTCCACCATGTTTGTTGGATATTATTGATATGGAGGAAGATGTACAAATGTATTTGTCAAATAGACTGAAGGGTAAATATACCATTATTTACACTTAAAGTGTTATTGTGTGTCATGTTTAGGCTTCTATTACAGAGCTACCATCAAGCTAATTAGGTCATCTACATCATCTACATGTCTAAATAGAATAAGTAATAAACCAACACAAACCCATGTCACATGAGGCTTAAAATACCAAATGCTGATTTCAGTGAGTAAACCCCATTGATAGAAATTAGCTATATGTGCCTGTAATGCTCCTTTTCACCATTAGGGGGTGGTGTGGATTCACTGCAGGAAGTGACGAGCCACTGCATACCAACAACCAGAAAATTCATCATTTCATCACACTCCCTTTTCTCTCCATCCATCCTCCCCTCCTGACACCACCATTTCTACAGCTTCTGTTTTATTCTTTCACTCACATCCTGTTGTATCTCAGCTGCTAGCTGCAGCTGCATCGCTTGCTTCCACTTTCAAATATGCAAATACGAGTCCTCCAGAGTTGATATAATCTCTTCAGATGTTCAAACAGGGCATATGTTTGTCAGGGAGTGGGTTCAGATCTCTGCAATCGGTTGGACTTACTTGTCTCTGTAGTTCCAGATCTGCTTTGTTTCCTACAAGGATCATAGGGAATTCATCTCTGTCTTTCACTCGCAGAATTTGTCTTTGGAATTTGTAGATTTCTTCAAAGCTGTAAAACATATTACATGGTGTTATGTGGTGTTTTCTGCACAAACAGCTTATATAATCTTTTTACCATACAGTCATCTAAAAATGCACATGCACTCCGGCACAGCAATGTAGCTAAATGACCCCCCCTCATCCACACAAACACACCCATCACCCAGAAGTTGGGGTCATCACCACTGTGGATCAGACTGAAGGTCAGCAAAGAGGAAAAAGCCAGCCACACTATTACAGAAACACAAAATGTGTTTGTCTGAGGCTCTGCTCTGTGCACTGAACTGGCCGTTGTCCCACTATAACATAAATGCCATGTGCACTGTTTCAACCAAATAGCAAATAAAAATGTCACTCTGGGGGGAAAAAAGGGGGCAGAATGCAACCACAAACCCAGGACGGCATTCCAGCCATGGGCCCACAGACAGCTTGGTGAGCACCTAGTAAATCTGGAAAGACTTGACTAATATAAATGGAGGAAGGAAAGACTGTTTACAACATAAACATTGGGAGGGGGCTGTGGGCGGGGGCAGTTGAAAGCAGCTCACTGCACTGCTGGGCAGGGACACAAAGACAGGGAGGACAGGGTGTGACAGAGTGACTACAAGAAAAATACAATATAGTGTAATGTGAAAAATATTTAGAAGGTTACTTAAGCCCTGATACATCACATAGAAGTAAAATCATTGAAAATTAAACCTTTTTAACCACTTATCACCTAGTTTTCAAGCTTTTCAGCACTTGTTCTGCAAAAGCCAATTAATATATTTACATTCAGTAATTGTCTCTCTATATAGTAGTTTTTATTGGTTGTGGTGGTGTCCGCCATTCCTGTGCTGAATTCAGATTGCCTACCTAAGCACGAGGGATTCATCATGAACGCATGTAATCCAGCCCAATTTTGTCTCTTTGATAACAGCCTCACTGTTTTCTGTGCAATCTCTTTACTTCAACAACCTGAGTTTGCTTGGTTGTGTCGTGAACAGATACACCAGTGGCTTTTCAGTTTTATTCCTGAGAAAGTAGCAGCTAGAGGAGTGTTGGTTGTAGCATTAAAGTGTCACCAAATCAACCAGCACTGAAATCTTAAGGATTTGAATTTATAATCTTTAAGATTTTAGTTTTAAATTTGAAAAAATCATCTTATTTCACATCGTTTGACTGCATCATATACTGTATATTCTATATTGGCTTGCTCCACCTATTTATGGAAGCTATTTGATGTTTACACTGAGTGAAATACTCAAACCCATGATTGTTTTACATGATTGCGCCATTGCATCAAGTGAAAATATTCTAGATATCAGCTTTAAATAGAAGCAAAGGTAGACGAATAAGTGAATTTAAGAGAACAGGATGAGGGAGGAAGTGTTGAGAACAAAAGAAAATGACAAAAAGAACAACAGCCGGAAGTGGCAACAAGTGAGAGAATAGGTGCTAGAGTTATGGTTTTAGTAGAGCGAGAGGCAGAGGAGGAGAGAAAGCGAGTGTGTATTTGTGAACAGTAAACAGAGGTGTGCAAACAGAAAGAAACAGAGATCGACGCGAAGAGAAGTGAGCGCGTAGCTGTGAGTTTGCACACGACGAGAACTGTCACTCACCTTCCTCTGTCAGTGACTGAGAAGACGAGCAGGAAGCCCTCCCCTGTCCTCATGTATTGTTCTCTCATGGCTCCAAACTCTTCCTGTCCAGCCGTGTCGAGGACTAGAGAGCGTGTACACACACGTCGACACACACACTGAATAACTTGCAGCAAAATAGACCTTTGCAATCAATTCCTTGAGTACAATATGGTACAATAGAAACATACAAATAGCCTACGTGTGTGTCTTTGTGTGTGCCTATTTACTCTGGTTGTGTTTGTTCAGCAAAGTGCACTTACTGTCAAGCCTGGCCGCCCTTTCGTCAATCACACACTGCTTGGTATAGGAGTCTTCAATCGTGGGGTCATAGTCAGTGACAAAGTACGACTGCAGGAGAGAAAGAAGAGGACAAAAGAGAGAGAAGAAACTGAATATTTCTGGAGTCTATACATCATGTCAGGTTGAGACACACAAGCTGTGTCCCAGTTACATACTAACAGTATACAGTATACACATATACTGTCTTTGCAATGAGTGTACAAGAAACCAACATGCTTTACTGTTTTATACCAACAGGAAATTAAGCAATATGTGCAAAAGCAATCATACTGTGACTTAGAGTAACACTGCCAACTGCACTTTAAAAAAAGAGACACTAAAATGTTTTTCCAAAAGTTTATTAGGTTTTTTTTTTTTTTGGTTTCGGAGGTGTTCCTGGAGCTGTTTCACCACCATCCACAATACATTTTTTAATTAATCTTCCATCAACAACACACGAAAACTCATAGTTTTGAGCACACTCAAAACTATGAGTTTTCGTCTGCTCAGTATACTTTATTATGTCACCAGCGTCACACTACTGTATATACTGAAATCCAAAAAAACAGCCACTCTGTCCTTGTGTTTTTGGTGAAAACATCCCAGGCAGCCTTGCTGACCTCTACCTTTACTACCATTCTTCAGACAGGAGGTAAACACACCGTCTGCAGACACTTGCACAAAAAGTGTGAAGTAAATATTCCCTCACACAACAACCGCTGCTTAGGTTCAGACAGCAGGCTGGTTTTCATGCCAATAACACATTTACAAGACATCTCTTCAGTTGCAACAGTCACACCACTCACTCCTGAAGGCTTTAATTCTTTCATTCAGGGGCCAATATCTGGTCTCCTAGTAACCCAAACTGGAAGGGTGGGGCCAGGGGGGCAGGAAGCCAGGAGGAGGAGGAGGAGGAGTCATGCATTTTTTACATTTTTCCCATGTTTTGTAGTTCTCGCTTTCCTCGGGGACTAGTTAAGTGGTGACAGCTGAGGGGAGTGCTCGGGGAATGTCAAACCAACACCCTAAAACACAGAGCGATCACGAGAACATAAAATCCAGACAAGATTCCCTGTTGTTCTAACAACAAGCCAAATCAAACATTTACAGTTACAGTCATGTTGTTTGTGTGTGAAACCGTGTGTTGTTTCACACAGTGACACAGGCCGTATACTGCCTATTTGCCATTATTTGCCTGCCAGGGACACAAGACAGAGCTTGGATTATGTGTACTGCATGTCACATCATACCTGACTCTTTGAGTAATATAGAGACAGCTGATGCGGAAGCAGGTAAATCACTTCCTTAATTCTGATTAGAGCCCGACTGATACATCTGCATGACCCATATTATGGACCGATATTAGATTATTATTAGAGATATCAGAATGGGCTTATGTGTTGGCTGATAAGTAACAAGTAACTGTAGTACAGAAATGCCTTTGATATGTTTGAGGTCATTTTGAAAATGTATCGTTTTGTTTTGTCTATAAAATATCAGGAAAAATTCAAAACTATTTACTATCATATATGGCAAAGAAAAGCATCACATGCTCACATTAGAGAAGGTAGAAAAGTTTGGCAATTTTGCTTGAAAAATTACTAAAACAATTAAACATATCAAAATAGTTGCTGATAAATTTTCTGTTGTTTGACTAATCAACTAATTGTTGCAGCTCTATCACCATTACATGCTGTCTTCAAGAAGGAAGTGACTGTAAAAAAAATCCTGCTCAGAACATACTATAACCCGATCCAAATAACCAAATTCATGGCATCAGAAATGTTTGTGTTAAGCGTTTGTGTCATTAGCCGATATTTATCAATTTATGATATCAATATGAATAATGGCCTGTAAAATCCAGTGGCGGTCAAGTTCTCATTCTGATATGTGAACGTTTATAATTCAGCTTGTTGTCTCTTGTATCCTCTGCACACACATTTTATCATCTCACCTGCACCTCTCTGCTGTTGCAGGTAATCTCTCCCTTTCACTCTCCTGTCGCTCTGCAGCATGCAAGTATGCTGGCCTATAATGTCACATCCACTCTCCACTGTTCAATAATTCATCAGTATCACTGTGTATCCTAGAACGTGCTTCACTGCACTGCACTGCACTGCCAGTGTGCCTTCAGACAACCAGACAGAGACAGAAAGAGGGGGGAGAAAAGCTGCTTGTGTTTCTTGTCCCTCCCACCACCACTCTCCCCAGCCGTAGCTTCAGCACGTGACCTCGGCTTCCCGTCAACCTCTTATTCCTATTCTGTCAACCTCGGGCAGCCGCATTGAGCTCCGCACTCCTCTGTCTATTCCTCCCCTCCCTCCACATGCATGGGTAGTGTAGCTGCTGAGCTCTGTTCTGGCTGAGTTGATTGCCTCAGAACCGTTTCCCGTGATAGATGAGGCTGTTTTGCAGTGCCAGCAGCACCAGAGCCAGCACTAACAGGGCTGTGGCTCGGCCTGGCCGGGCCTCAGCTGGGCAGCGACGGGCTAGGTGAGGGAGTGCAACATGACTCAGGAGGACTACCAATAACATAAGCCAGCATGACTCATGTCCAGTAATATGACCTATAAATCCTTATATTAGTCCATGACTTCATCAGATGTTACAGGCTGCTCAAACAGAATGAATCAGGTCATATGAGTCGAGCAGAGCTGCCACAGGGTTTTGGGAAGCAATAGCATCCACAAGCTACTGCTAAATCCACCACCTGCAACTAGGGCTGGGTATTAAACCTCAGTACTTCATGACCTCCGACCAAAATGTGTCAAGTATCAAAAATAGTTTTTACATATTCTTTGATCAGATATTTCCTGATTAAAGTCGTAACTTTGCCCATTTTATACTATTTTATTATGGCAAAGTACTTGTACGACTGCTTTTGTTAAGACAACATTAAGCACTGCTGTGACATGTACTAAATAAGGGTTTAGGAAAAAGAACATGTTTATACTCTTACTAAGATACTGACATAATCTTTGGGGGTGCAACTAATGATTATTTTTTCCTTTGTTTTTAAAAATGTAATCAATGGATTGGATCGAAGCTGAAACCAGAGATGTTTGATATTTTTGGTGGAAAAATTACTGAAAAGATGAATTGATTATCAAAACAGTTTTTGTCGATGGACTAGAAAGCTCTAGAAATTCTTTATTTATTATTTTGGCATTGACGCTGAAATTCAAGCACGGTATTGACATAAGTAAAGACAAATTTCAGATGATATCCAACATATTTTATACAGACAAGCTGTGACGTCAGTGTTCTTACTGTTATCTGCCAGACTATCACAGGTATGTACCGAGGAGGCAGACGGATTCCTAGACAGATTTCCATGAAAACATTGGACAGCTGACATGAGGAGACAGCTGACACTCACAGCCGGGTCAACAGCTCAATTCTTAAAGTGTGAGTGTAGTTTGGACTGTACATACAAACACACACACACTCCAACACACACAGATGGTCCACAGTGGCCTGTGTGCACTAGATCTTAAAACATTCACTGCTAAATGCCCTCCTCTCAGATAAATTATCTAACTGTACTGCAAGCTACTGAGGCCTTTGCAGCAGAAGTGGTCTGCAGCAACTTTGCAAAGCTGAGGTAAATTATTATTTAAACAGATCCAACTTGCTGTATAACAACTTGTACTTTGCATGGAGCATGGAATGATGCTATAAAAAAAAAAAAAAACTAGGAACAAACTCAAGCTCCACTTAGGCAATTATTAGGCCAGTGCTGACATGACCACCATCGTTGGCGTGTGAGCTGTAAAACTAGGATTATTAATCCTTGGATTTTTGCCTTTGCTCTGCACCAGTCAAAGTCAAGTTAAAGTTTATTTAAAGTGGACTTAGCTGCATAAGCACTGTACAAAGAAGCTAAATTGATAGATCATTATAAAAAAAGAGAACAAAATAAAACAGAGAGAGACAAGTCCAAACGCCTGCAGAACCAAGCTGCAGTACAGTTTAGATGTTGGTGGCAAGGTGGGTCAGGCCACACTCAGTCCCGGTTAGCTCAGCAGGAAGGAAACTCCACCTCTGCAGCAGGCAGCTGGCCCGGGCCGAGCCTTCGGGTGGTGGTGATGTCACAGACGGCATGTTCCCCTAACACGCCTACCTCCAAACTTGTCACTCGGTTCCCCTCCAGCATTCCAGCCATACATCCCAGCCCTCACCACCCACACACAGCACATGCACGCTCACACCAGGAAAACATTAGAGGCCTGTTTTCACCATGAATACAGGGCCGGTGGGTGAGTCTCAGCCGCAGCACAGCTTTTTGTGCCAAGCTGTTCTGTATCTGGATGCTGTGTGAAACGCAGACGGACCATCAGTCCACTACCCAGACAAATTCAATTGACAATGATGTAACATAGAGGAAAGCAGCAAATCATCCCACTTCCTCTCTGCACAAACAGCTTTACTGACACTAAATATAGATCCTTTTCCATCTCTGTCAGTTATCCTACTTGTTTGGTTAGAGCCACCTCTTTTACTGTTAACCAATATAGCATCATTAACTACACAGAGCACAAAACCACTGATTCAGCACCAACGCAGAGAAAACTGAGATTTTCACTACAAAAAAAAAATAAATAAAACCTCAGGCGATTAATTAACGAGAACACACTGCACCTACACAGATGAGGGGAAATGGTGTGCCTGCCTACTAGATTGTCATAATGAGAGGGAACGCTGAGCTAAAACAAATAGTCATCAACACGGTTAGGAGTTAATTACCTTCTGCAGATGGCCAAATGCCCAATGAGAATTCACAGAACCTTGACTTGAAAATCATGAGCCGTAGTTATTCTTTAATTAAAGAAAATGTAGATTGAATGCCATTAAATTGTGTTATTCTAGGAAAAATTCTGTTTACATCTGCAGATATATAATATTCCCCGACCTCCTAATTCCCCACACCAACACACCGCAGCCTACACTTACACCTACACTACGCAGCCTACACACAACACACACAGCCTACACTTATTTTGCAAAAGCTCATACATGCTACAAGAGATTTTGTCATTTGTAATTGTGGGAACACCAATCTTATGATCTTATTTTGACAAAGTACCGGCATTAAACATTACTCAACTCGAGTTCCCAATAACCCCAGAACTCTCAAACTCACTTGTTTTGTGCACGTTGTGGACTAACAGAAAGTAAAAAGATGTAAGAATCGCTCTGGATGGGTGAGAAAAGGGTGGTTTCATGCATTTTGCAAAGTGAACTGAAGGTGAGCAACAACATTCTCAGGACTCGTGCTGTTGTTTGTTTAATCAGTAAGCTTTGTTCTCGTCAACGGAAGAGAGGGGATAACTGAGTTTATCACCGCAGGAAACCTTCAGAATCAGTGAAACTACTTTTTGAATTGCACCATTGCAGTATAGTAGTAGGACTCAGCTCTCATTGACTATTGATGGGTGTTTGTCTGAGATTCAATGGGCAACTATCCCATTGTATCAAACATGTCTGATAGAAGCCCAGCTGAATAATAGGTGTCTGAAGACTGAAACCTCACAGTAGAAAAACAAATCTAACAAGATTATCATTTACCAACAGGAAATACCTTTACAATAATCTGGAGACGCTGAGGTTCTCTTGCAGTAAGTGTTCGTCTTAAGCTTCGCCAACCTGGTCCATGCGCTTAGTTCTGCTGACGGAGCAATACGAACTGCTACATAGACTGAGACATCAGCACCGGGGGGGGGGGCTGACAGGTGAAACATACCATTTGTAAGACTTGTTCAGTCGGCCAGAGCCAAGTGCAGCAATTTCAATTAAAGACACAAACTTCATGCCAGACAGTCTGGAGCCTGCCAAGTTGCACTCTCAGCTAGAGAGCAGCAGAAAGTGACAGATTGGGATGATCCATTTCTGATAACTCGTCATGACATGACAAGGCCAACTCGTATATTGCACATACTTATAAATACATCAAAAATGTATAATGGCATAAATATTCATGCCTTTTCTTTCTTTCTTTCGTAGGCATTAAAGTAAACTATTCTAAAATATCTGAAATGTTCTTCTTTTTTTGTACCTTTATACTTGGTACCTTTCAGGATAAGTAAGAGTCCACTAATCTACCCTTATCTGTGTGTCTAGGTCAAACTTTTCTTGGTTACCTAAGCACTACACACTAAAGCAGTGTAGCATGGGGCATTGATCTAAGAAAAGAGAAATTTGACTGCGGGCATCTATATCACTTCCTGTCCCCAAACTAGTGCAGGTTTAACCTTTGCTGAACCTCTGGGGCTGGACTCAGCAGCAGCTGTGGGTAATCACGTAGCCACCATAAGGGTTTAATGTTAAACAGATGAGAGTGAAGACCAATTCCTTTGCATTTTTACACACGTCTGTCCTCTATCATCGCCTTTCTTCTCATGCTTCACAGGGTTTCACACAAGTGACACAGGAATTTGTGTGAGGAGCATTGTTTTGTTGAGTACTTAGGAGCGCTTGAAGTGAGAAATAGTGGAAAAAAATAAGACAGAATGAAAGGTTTGAGGGGGAGGGAGATTGTAGGCTACATGGAGAGGGGGAGAGCAAGAGAAAAAAGAGGGGGAGGGAAAGGCATTAACTTCCTGTAGAAACACCCACTTTTCCCATGAGCTCATGCAAACCAGAAAGGTCACTTATTCAATACCTAATACACACGGAGAGAAAGAGAGCACACAATGTGTCCACTGCCTTAAAGGGCCACCGGGGAGCATTCTGTTAAAGCTGGGAAAGCTTTAAGACAGTGCACATTGCTGCAGAGAATGACTTGAAAATAACAAAAAGTTTCAATTGACACTAGCCATTTCCAAAACTCTTAAACCGCTGCTGTAAAGCCGAATGATCATATTGCATGCTCAACATCCACAGTAATAACACTTGAATGTTTACAGTAAGGAGAATGCAGTCTAGGGGGTAGCACTGAACCTTTGGCCAGGTGCCGAATTAAATGAACCCATGCACATCACTCCTACAAGCTCTCTTCCTCCTAATGCGCAACAGATCAATAGGCTGTCCCTTTAATCATTGCCTTGTCCTTAAATGCCGACAGATCAGTGAAACTCCCCACCAGATAAACCCTTAGCATAACGCTCACATTAATCCAGTACCATGACCTCACTGGAAATGCAGATCCTGCCACTCTAAAGTTAAAGGAAAATTCAGTTTTTTATTATAGGCAAAAGAAATGATGGCCAAAACTACAAAAATAAGGTCCAAGTAGTTAAAAAAATGGAACAATCCTTTCAGTGGATTTCATATATAGTCTTGCTAATCAGTGAAGGACAGTTATGTTATCTTTGGACTTTCAGGCGATCAGGAGGCATAAGCATGACCCATACATTTTTTGCAGGTGTTGGGTAACAATAAGCTGCACAACAAAAAGCACAAAACGTACCGGCAAGCTATTATCTTGTTCTCAGTTCTTCTTTAATTCTGCATGGACTTGACAACGTTGGTCTTCCTCAGGTCTCAGGTTTTTCCTTTGTGTATAGCCCATTCATGTTTTTACGGTCTTGGTGCTGCAATACCCCTATAATATTTGATTTTTTTGGTGTTCCAGTAGCCCTAATAATGTTCAATATTTACAAATATTTATACATATTCAATATTTATATATATATTGTACGTTATATTCTATGTGGACTTTAAAGTTGTACCCTCTCAAATTATTGATTATATTAGATTGCACACTACTGCATTGGGAATTGCTGATTCTTACCAATCAATCAATCATCATTATTTGGGTTAAACTGGTTGTTCTGTCTCACTTATGTTGCTTGCCCTATAGGACTCCGCTTAGACATGTTGCCATATTCTCAGATTCCCGAGCGATTAAGCTGCAGAGTAAAATGTCATAGTAACAGATGGTAGTAAGAAAACTATTGATATTTTTATATATTTCTATTTACGTTCATGTTTTTCATTCAAATTGCCATTTATCAAGCACAGTTAAATGGTACTATGCTGGTGTTTTACAATAAAAACAAGGTACATACAGTACATGCTGAATGGCCCAGCTAGCACTCAAGGCTGTGGAGTCGGGGATAGCACTCATGCAGAGAATAAAGCGGTGGATAAATGTCCCACCAAGTAGGCCAACTCCTGGCACAGTCAACCCCCTGCTCTCCTCTAACCTCTCTGGCATTAAGACTTCAATCGCCCTGCTAAATATCAATGTGAGCTGGACTCTGAACACTTTTGAACCCGCTCAAAGATGCAGAATCAAAGAGGTGCTATTTAAAGGCCTTTTTCCACCAGATCACTGGGCTCAAAGCCGCCTGTTTGCTCTATAGCGGTCACACTACAAACTATTTCTTTATCTCCATTTCATAAGAACATTTTGTTGCATTATAAGTGGAGACCTGTGTAAATACTTTAGAAGGCCACAAACTGATTAAACAGAACAACACAAAGACGGAGAACTGTGTGAACCGCCCTTATTGTTCTAGCTGATCATGTGACATCACTAATGTTCCCCTTCCCCACCTTAAGCCTCCCCTAAGCCCAGCCATTGTTGGGTTATCGATGCAGTTTTCTCTATGGCCCTTCCTTGTTTTGCTGGGAGGGACAGAAAATAAAGACTTATTTTGATAAGAGTTACCCCCTAAAAAGACATGGTGAGTCCCTCTGACTGAGTTTTGCTCTGGCGAATCTTCATCAATGCCTGCTTTTGTGGAAGTGGGAAAACCTTGTGCCCATGTGACTCTACATCAAAATCGACACATATTAAGTGGAATAGATGTAGAGGATAAATGAAGCAAGGCGCTGACAGAACGTTGAGTAATATCGCTGTGATGTTCCTGTAGTTAGAGGGCGAGGATTATAAGATAAACCAGATACAGTAAAAGATAAAAGACAATACCTGCAGATTCTAAAGTCGACCCAGAAAGCTTTTAAAACATAAAGTATACTGTGATAGAGACTCTCAAGCCTTGTTGTGACTCATTGTCTCAGACATTATAGTGTTTGCATATGTTTTTGTTTCATTCTAGGCTTTATTCAGCTCTTCTTCCTCTGCTTGTCTTTGTGCAGAAGTAATACCGCACACACTCACATCAACAAAGCATTACTGTGACGGCTCAGTGAGAGGACACCAGCTACTGCAGTGGCTGTGTGAACAGAGAAACTACTGTGTGACTTTCAAAAACCCATACAAAGTCACTCAACGGAGTGTGGCTCACAGTCTATAGTCTAGGGTTTTCGGAAAAACCGTATGACCAACCAAATAATGGGACGCTGTTCAGCACTGAAAATAAAAAAGTCAGAGGATCCAAACAGTTGGTTTACCAATTAGGATTAAAGATTAATCATTTATAACTAAAAAACAAACTGTGGAAATGCATTTCTAAAAAGACTACAGCACCTGCAAGGATGAATTCATCTTCTCCACCACCTCCCCTCTCTCCTCTGGTATAACTGCTGAGTGTGTATTTCTGCACCAGTGTACTCTGCTGCAGACTATAATTCTTAGCATGGGGTGATATGTCAAAGGAAATGGGGCCACTCACTGGCATCATGTCAGATACACAGCATCATTACTGTTGTGCTTTTAGGCCAGCAGCCCTACAACACAGGCAGCTGAAATGTTATTACTTTATCAGGCTACTCCTCATAAATAAGACCTAATGGACACATCTTCTCTTCTCTCTCTGATGGTTCCTCCCTGCCTGCCCAGTCGCCATCATTAAAAGTCTTTTTACATGGGTACAGAAAATGATCATAATCAACAACTGTGTATGTCACAATTATGTTTTCCTGTAAGAAGACAAATACAGATGGGTGAAAACTTGAAAAGTGGACAAAGGTGTTAAGGCCCAGTCACACCAGCATTTAAACAACAGAATCAATTTATTCTAATGGAATCGCACAGGGAAAGCTGAGCTGCAAATTTGCACTGTTGACCAGTAGCAAGGTGCTAACTAACAGTTAGCAAGCTTGCTAATTCTTGAGAGCTTTTTTCCCCACTTCAATACAACTTGAATTAAATGATGTGCAATCCTGAGAACAAAATGCCAGCAGGAGTATACAGCACAGTACAGAGAAAACAGAAAGAAGGTCCTGCTAGCATGTTCCGAGCCGGCTATCTTGTTAGCGGTTAGCTTGCCAGTTACAGTAGTTTACCAACTAGCCCTGCGAGTAGTCACTACATCACCAAGTTACTGGAACCAAATATTTTGCAAAAACCACAAGAATGAATTTCACCACATGAATAGCTTTTGGGAAATGATGTTAATTTCTCCAGCAGTGAAGCTGTTCTGGAGGCTTGTGGCCTAACACCTTACTAGTAGAGTGTAACTGTTAAAATCAAACTGTCCAGGCTGTCAACAAGGTAAATGTCTTTTGTGCGTGCAGGGGCCTGAGCTCCACATGTTTTAACTAGCATTTAGAAAGGCCTGGCTGTGAGAGCACGATGTTTTGGTTAGACATACCAAACACACTTTTTAGGCAGCTGTTGACTCGGTGTGCACTGGCGTGTGCCAATTTAAAATTCTGCATCGGGTTTGCAGACACCAACTGGTGCTGAAGACACTGTCACATTTGCTGCATGTGCTAGATCAGTATAACAGTCAGACGACAGCTGTGTCACTGACTCAACCAGACTCAAATATTCCTAAATGTATCTACACATGTACCTGATGCTCACTCAACAGCCTTTCTGATTATGATCTGGTATCTTATCAGTGACTCAGAAGCTCATTTGTTGAGGACACAAGTCACACTTGGCCATTGTCGTCAGCACATTTGGACATTGAGTCGTGCTGTACTGTCACCTGTTGAGGGGTTGTCTCATTCCATGCCTCACCTCCCCCTGATGGACAGCAGGTGCCTCACAGGCCTCTGGACAGTGTCTGCATGAGACGTGCCAAATGTCCACCAGCTGCCTGGCAGGCAGCTCAGGGCCCGGCATCAGCAACAAGCACAGACGTATAAAAAGAACCATTCATAGTGTTCTATCAACTAAGTTGCATGAAAAATGTCTCCTCTGCATGTGGCACACTACAGAAGGCAGTGCTACTTTAAATAACAGCGTAGACAATGTTCAAAAAGGGACACACACCAATGACAAAATCAACACTATATATAATCAACACTAGCATCAGTGGTATGCTCATTAAAAATAGGCTCGTCTAATAAAAAGGTGTACGTAAATTTGGAATGCTAAATGCTAGAAGGTGGTGGGAGTGGGTTGCTAAAATAAGCAGCATGTCACTTTCCCATAGCCAGAGTTGTTGTTATGTGACTCTGAGATGTGAGACCTGATACTGTGGCCAGTTATTCTGAAACAGACAGATGTGTGAATACAGAACAATAGCCAAAAAACAACACAGAAGAGCCGACTGCCCTCTTTGCCTGTCTGACTAT
Organism: Macquaria ambigua; assembly: GCA_008360985.2. Lineage (NCBI taxonomy): Eukaryota > Metazoa > Chordata > Actinopteri > Centrarchiformes > Percichthyidae > Macquaria > Macquaria ambigua. The sequence continues at coordinate 821,265 of VMKM01000004.1, read as the reverse complement.
CTGAGGGGCAGTGACCGGAAAACAAGGGGGGATATCGCAGGTGAATATATATTTATTTTTTTACCTATCAGAAGGAAATGCTAAAAGTTCAAAGTACACATAAACAATTGTTGTATGCCCCTTATCATTAAAATATAGTTTTGTATGGTAAAATGCATGAAACCTCAAAACACTTTTTTTTTTGTTCCAAGTCATATTTAGAATATACTGGCTTTATATAATTATGTAATATTATATATAAAATTGAAAAGCAGCATTTGAAAATCTGTTGAGATCAGCTTCCAAGACAGAAGGTTGTTTCCAGAAAAAAACTGAGTCATTCTTTTTTATATATTAACACAAGAGACAAGATGCACACGGTAATAAGTACTGACTTGTTGTAGATTCTAAAAAATATATTTTATTTGTTAAAATAAATCATGAAGACCATCTATATTAAAAATATTTAGAATTTGTAATACTACCACCAATGCATGCTACTACACAAAAGCATGCCTCCTGAAAAACATCTCTAAACAGATGACAAATTAATATCTAAATCTAGCAACCACCAACTGAATACGATCTGAAAATAATATAAAAGTAGAAATACAATCCTACAGGAAAGAATCTTCACAAACAAGCTTTTTGTCATCAATGAACGGCCTCTATATTACCAGAGTCCTCTGACTACTGTCCCTGCAGGTGGTAACTTGCTGGGCCCATAGCGTACATCCAAAGGGCTACCTGCAGGACCTCTTTGGTCAGATCCCCCAGTGTTTTCTATGTAAACAACATACATATATATAGAGGAAACGTAGCTCTGAGGTGAAATTTGAGACAGACAGATGAGACAAAGACATAGCAGAAAGCTTCTCCTATCAAACTGCTGAAAAATAAACAAGTTTGGCTCTGTTAAAACTTAATACTGTCTTATTTTTCTTCTTTGACAGTATTTTTATTTTTTTTACAAAGATCAATTAAACTCATGTTCATGGGGGTGGACATGACTGCTAACATGTCAACTGTTAACCTTGAGAATTCATGTAGATTCCTGTGATTCTCGCTGATGATGTTAGCTACATGTGTTATAGGCAACTAAAAGTATGAATGAATGTTTGTGAATGTCTCCATCCCACTGATGCATATTTACCACCATCATGTTCTGGTTTGATAACATGACAGAATTAGAGTTTTGGTACGGATAGGAGAACAATAATTTCCCAATACATTACGCTAAGAAATATAAACATGTTTTTTTCATTTATTAGTTACAGAAGCCAAAGTTCTCAAATGTGAAATATCATCTAAACACAAGCGGCCTTTCAAGATTTTTTCCTAAATTTTTTTTATATTCAGGTTCAGATCAACGAAGTAAACAAGATTATAAATACGACCCGATATTCGATGCCAGCTTTCAGTACCTGACAGTTTTCGATACTGGGTGCCATCTTCAAAATGCAAAGAAACGTACTGTTGATTATTGTGTTAATCTCTGCAGCATCAAGAGCAGCTTATATACAAATAAATCATTTTTGTACACGGGAAGTACTTTATTCAATCAACCCATGAGTAATAGTCTGTTTGTAAGAAGTACCTATAGTTCTGATTTAACATCTTCATCCTCCACTGCAGGTGTTTAATCAGACTTTAGTTTTCTTTAGAATCTGCACATTACTGTAACGTGTTGATCTAAGTAACTTCTACAGGCTGTTATATTAGTAATCATTCGGATATAGTCATTGCCTCCTTCCCTGTTGTTACTCTAAGAATGGATAAGTGAAGTTGAGTCCTACCTTTCTATGAAATTTATGAAAATTATATGATAATTCCTGACTATTACGCATTTTATAGCACACCCACCCCCATTCAAAATGGAGAATCATCCTACAAGAAACTCATACATAAAGACATTTCACAAAGATCTCACCAATTTAACAGGCTGCATAAGTGAATGTTGTGCAAACCAAATAATAATAATAATAATAATAATAAATTAATTAAATTAAATTAAATGTGCATGAAGTAATAAGTCACTTCTTTGACATGCAATACCTTTCAAACAATTTCATTACTTACTTTTAATATTATTGTAATAGTGGAAGTGTACAGACTTAAAATAGTTGTATGGTTTTATAACCCACTGGCTCACACAGACTCAAGAATGCATATTAGCCAACTGTGCCATGAGTACACACCAAGATTTTTGTTTTTCAGTCTATGATTATACAAGATAAAACCCTTTGCTCTTTTGTTAGTTTCTCTGACTTGTGCATACATGCTACAGAATGTAGAATTAGTATTACACTTTCTTGTGGCTGTTGCAGAGACACAGAGACGTGGGGGGAGAGAGATAGGAGCGGCTGAAATTATCATCTGATCTCAGATCTGTAATGTCTGGTAGGCAAAACTGCAGCTCACACCCTCGCCGGCAGCTAACAACTCTACACTGCAGAGGTGATGCTTCGGGAAGGATTAATGGTTTAGAGAGCATTTGATCACTGACAACATACAGCTTACAATTATTTTTATATCTCATCACCTTAAAAGATATATTCTTTTGATATAAGCTCTAAAAAGGCTAATAGTTCACTTGAGCTTCTCTGTAACAGTTCTCACACAGAGCTCCTCTTACTGTTGCATTCAAGGCTGCATATGAGTCAAGGTGTGAGTGGATGAGCTGGTTTGATACATTCTAATAATCACTGGTATTTCTCTTGACTTGGGGAGGGTGTCATTTGTTTGCCCCTGCTGCCAGATAATAAACACGGTAAAACCCAGAGTTGGGGATAAAGTTCTTCTTTCACTGAACAAGGAAATGATTGTGTAAACAGTAATGTAACGAAATTCTTCTTAAAAAAAACTACATTACAAGAGTGACGAGTTATAACAGAGAACTAATTTATAACAAACACATACGTTAACAATACACAGAAGAAGTATGCAGAATGAGGAAGCACACTTACAAAAGAAGGTGAGCAATACCCATTGTTTTTTCAGGTGAAAGTATTGGTATATGTGTGTGTGGACAAACATGTGCACATGAATCCAAGCCAACTTCAGTCAACATGTGTAAACAGGTAAAGGCCACTGAAAGTCACACAAGAAACAGACGGAAAGGAGAGTGAAATGAAAGTGAAATGTGTGTGTAAAACCATTTGTGTAGCAGTAAATCTCCTCTTATTAGTTATTCTAATTGACAGTGGATCCTCTCTACTATTAAAATGACTTTAAAACACCGGAGCAACACACATGATCAGAATGGAATCAACCACAAAATTATGCAATAATCCAGTTGTGCCTTATGTTGCACTTTACATGTACATGTACATCTTTATTTTCCGTTTAGCTATTGCTGATTAATAAAGTAAATAAAGTCGTCTTCCTCCCAGGATAGTCATTAGTTTCTCGGTAGCTTGGAGCAAAAGGGATGACCTGCTAGTCTCGTGAGCTTTCCCAGATGGGTGGGAGTGTCTTTACAGATCCCGAACTCCCTTTTGCATGAACATTCCTATGGTGTGCTGCGTGGCATTTTGCCAGATTCAAGTAAATTACCTCAGCGATGGGATTGTATAAAGCCACTTGTGAGGCTTTATATTTTTATGTCTTTTTCAAACAAGACTAAAAATATAAAGCCTCACTAGTGGCCCTTGGTGCTGCAATGTCCATCACATCCCATAACACACACAGTGTTGGATGGCACAAACAATATACTGATTAGACATCTGACTATATCTAATAAGCGTCTAACTGTTCTTAGAATTTGTGGGTGAAAAACTGTAAAATTTGTCCTGGGGTTGGTACTAGAGGAAAGGCCATGGGATCATTATAATCAAAGGGGTTTATCTCCTTGGAAGCATGAAAGTACTCAGCAAATTTCACACAAGGCTGCCCATTACATTATAAGATATCTTGTGTAAGACGTTTTTGCCTGAGGGTGGCACAAGAAAAAAAAACTTACAGAGTGTCTAAATTGAAATGGTTCATCTTCTGGGTAGCAAGAATGTGCTCAGTATGGCAATCTGCACAAGTATACTTAAGTATACATTTTGGGCTGATGGTGGTGCTACAGGAAAGGTCTGACAGTCACCCAAAACATTAGGATCCACCCTCTGGGAACAATGAATAATTATGGCACATTTAATGGAAATTCACACCATGCAGACACATACCATGCAGCATAGCACCATATCGTAACCATGCTGATGTCCCTCTGTCTGCTATAACTTCTGACAGTCTTTAATTGTGCAATTGAATGGAAAAAAAAAATAGAATCCTACTTCCTACTACTGTTGCAACAATATGCCAACTTTCACACACTTCAACTGAGCATACAGTTGACTAACAAAGGAAAAATAGTTATGTTATGCTCTATGTTATGTATGCTCTGTACACTGCAACCTCTGTGGCATCAGTGCTACACAGGCAACGACAGCAAGGCCTGCTGAATTCATACCTAATTCGTCACACAAAAACCATATTTAGAAATATACTTATGATAGGCTATATCTGGTTAGAGTTTGAAGACATATAATTAAGTAGGCACACTTGCATGGTGACATCTGACAAAGATGATGCACATAGAAGAAGGAGAATACAAAATGGCCAGTTAAGGCCGGCTGGTGATTTAATTTTCCAAAAGGTTGTCTTTAAATGTTTTCTTATCGTAGCAGTGTTATAGCTCTTTCAAAACAACACAGGGACGCAGGATAAACTTGCATTTGCACGTCTGATAGTGTTTTGGTATAAGAAGGAGAACAAATGTTTCTATAATAGGAATAGGGTAAGTAGTAAGTCACTTCCCTACAACAACTACTACTACTACAACCCTTCTGAACAAGCTGGCAATGAAGTTGTTACATTAACTTTTCATAAGAAAATGGAAAAATAAGGCAGAGTAACACTGACTTTGTGGTGCTGTCCTCAATGCATGTAAGCTATTGTTTTAAATATCACTGTTAGGTTAATACTGGAGCACACTAACATGATATTAATGTGAGTGTAGCACCAGCCCCTTATACTAAATGTAATCTTAAAAAGAAATCAGAATGACAAGTGCCTGACTAAGAATGACTAAGAGTATTTTGTTTTTCAGCTATGACATACACACCTGCAAGCTGTTTATAGAAGCATGCAGAACACAAGTAGTTTTCTTTCATTTTTCTGCATGCTGATAGCGTCAACCACATAGATGATTCACAAGCAAAGTGACTGTGAAACCATTCACAAAACCAGTAGGTCTACAGGAATTGTTTGCTATTTAAATTGTGTGTGATAGTAACTGCACGCAATTTGAAGAGGCCCACATTTTTTCTCCAGGTGACATGGCGCTGAAAGGTTTTCACCTGCATCTTTAAATACGATAATTGTTGTTTATATATTTACACGTACATTTGTTTTTCTTCATGGTTAGAATTCCTGTCGTGAAAACCTGTGAGGGGCCTTATTTGCTCTCATTGTCGTTCTGCTCTGTGAGAAATCAACAGGTGACTCTCCTACAGAGCTAAACAAACAATGTACCCTCATCACCTGCCCTCACACACACACACACACACACACACACACACCTGCCACAGCTGCAAACCCTACAGCCTACACTAAAAAAGAGCTTACTATCATCTGGTTCAGTCTTCCATTACAAAGAAAAGATATTAACTCCCTTAAAGGAAATGAAGAAACAGCGGTCAGAATATAAATGGAATTGTTTGCACTCAGCGGTATGGCATGTGACATATCACTGAGCCAGATAGAAAGTTACAAAACTGCCTGTATCCTAATATGGGCTGAGAGTATGCCATGTGTAGTGTTTCATGCAGCAAAAACATCTTAACTAAATCACAAACACACATGCACAAAAGCGTCACTGCAAACACTTTGTCTAACCACCTGTGGCTGTTTCTGAGAAACGCACACAAAATGGCGCACACCACATTCAACTCCAACACTACTATCATCACCACACCTTGCCTCCACATGCTCAAGGTGGGCTGCCCTTATAATCCATGCTTGTTCTATTGAATTTCTACTTATGGCAACATTCCTCCCAAATGACCTCATATCTAAGTAATCAAAGCCATGCTAGAAAATATGTGAGATATGTGGAAAGGGAGTAGGAGTATAAGACAGAAAGAGAAAGAGGTCACTTATGTGCTTTAGCTGTAAATCCAGCTGAGGTGTACAAACTAAACTAATCTCAACTAATCTGTCTGGACTTGATCAGTCAGGATGTTTTGCTCTCGTGCATGAATCTCCACTGCCGAGGGCCGCCACCACACTAATATTAGCAAGCACACCATGCTTTTCAGCCAGCAATCAGATCACACAACATCTCATTATAGAGCCGCCTCATTCCAGTAGCTTAAAATAAATGTAAATGAAGTCTGGTTTTGATGTTCCGTTATTTCTGGGGATAAAAACAAACCTACAGGCTCACCACCCCACATGCAGTCTTCACATAGCCAACGTGAGTCATGTTTTCCCTTACTTGGGATGCTTCTTCCATCACAGACGTCACATTAAACGACACACTGTGTTCCACAACTTTTGTCAGATGACTCAAGTGTCATGTGACATCATATGTCATCCCAATGCTATTTCAGCTTGAGTCAACTGCTTGGCATTATGGTGGCCTGCAGCTTCATGGGACCTGTCACTCTGTTATTGCTAGCGACATCATCTTTCAGCCCCTGAGTCCCAGAAATCTCTGCTTCAGCACAGTAGTCTGTTTTTTTGTCTTAGGCTCTGCTCAGCACACTCAAGATTAGCACTGGGTATCGAACCTCACTACTTTTGAGAAATGACTGAAATGTGCCCCTAGAATCGAGTATCGAAAACTGTCAAGGACCGAAAGTTGGCATCAAATGATTCATAGTCTTGTTAATTTATTTGGTCATATTTCCTGATCTAAATCATAACTTTTTTAAGAAGATTTTATTTTTTTGGTGGGCAAATGTTTTGTACAGCTGCTTGTGTTAAGACAACTTTAACAATAATGCATTGAAGCATTTGGTATATTTTGCAACATTTAAAAAAGGGTTTTGTGGAGAACATGTTTATATTCATCAAAGTAAGGTATTTCATCAGTACAAAAGCTCAGGTGTCGTATTGGCTCCAGTACTGAACATTTTCAAATGACACAAGATTGAAACGTGCTTCTTAAAATAGTTAACGTGTCGTGGTCATCCCCAGCCAGTCAGCCAACCCCAACACACACACATTCCTGCACACAAAAACTAATAGCACGTGATGCCACAAAAGGGAGCACCTCTCCTCTATTAAATCATACTTGGACAGAAGAAGTAGACTGTTTGCAGAACTACCTCAAGTAGACTATTTTTACTGGCCTATTTACAATAGTAACTACTAACCTACTTGATGACAGGATATCAAATTATGATAAATCGTCTCACCAGGAGCCTCAACATTAAATCATTTTTTCTAGGTGTGAAGTTGATGGAAACCATAGCCATAAGAAATGGCAGCAAATACTGTGTTGCAAGAGTGTTTGTAAGCAGCAGTTGCTAACCAGCAAACCAACCCAAGAGTTTCAAAGAAAGGTTTTATTTACATGAGCACTTATGGGAGGCCTGGTCTAAATTGTAAAATGTGTTACATTTTATAACATGTGTAATAAAAGTAATACTGCAATAATTCTTGGTGAAAATTACAACAAGCACTTAATATTTTTGGCAAAACACAAAACCCTGAATCTAATACTCTGTCAAGATTTCCACGAAACACACACACACACCTACACACACACACACACACACACACACACACACACACGTACGTAGCTCCAGTGATTCAGGAAGCAGGTCATGTTTTTCCATACAAAACTAGAAGGCCCTAAGAGCAGCAGTAGAGGGACTTCCTTTACCGAAGGGCCAAATTCCACATGGTCCATGACCATTAACCCACCCAGGCTGACTCAGACCCCCCACCCCTCCAACCTCACAACCTCCCAACACTCAACATAGTTCTGGGGAAAGCCTCGACTTCACAACCAGCTGTTAGGTCTTTTCCCTTGGCAGGCGACTTCTAGAAACTTCTGAAGGGGATGTAGGTCCTCCTCCTGCTGTCAGCATCTCAATCTCTCTCGCTTTCATGGCACCAGAGACGCCAGCCAGCAGTGAGAAAAGCGTGAGAGGAAACTAACTGTGGGTCACACTGAATACATTATACATACAAAGTGGATGTTTGAGCAAAAATCCCACATCAATACTGAAAAAAGTGACGGTAAACACTGATACTCTGTTTTACTGTTACCTTCCCATTTGAAATGTGTGGCACGATGCAGACAGCTTGATAATATCTTTTAAGAAACTGTAACAGGTTGAACTCACTCACCCAACAGAAATAATATGCTGTAGGTAATTCAAGAATGGGCTATTAAAATGAGTCGATCATTGGTATGGCTGTCCATTATTCTGGCAGGAGACTTCTAGAGACCTCTTAGTAGAGGCTGCGGCTTTATTGCTACATCTCTGTTAGCATGTAAATCCACCATTAATGCAATGATAAAAACAATCTTTGCAAGATCTATAAAGGGTTACTTTGAGAGCAGATATCAAGCATGATCTTCTATCTACAAACATTGACATTTATGAGATAATTCTGCTATTATCAGCAACAGCATGTGGTAATTTCACACTGCAAATGAGAAACCTCACAACTACAATATTGTGTTGTTACTACATTAAACCAAGTGAAATGTCTTCTGTGTGTGGTTCATATTCAGCTTTAAATGCTCGCCTGCTCCAGGTCAGCAGGGTCAGCGGGCTATACAGCAAATATCTGTGCCACAGCTATCCGATCCCTTTTTACTTGGTATGCAGTTAATGAGCTTTTTGAACCCTCATTAGACACAACTCCCCCCAACACACACACACACACACTCACAAGCTTTTCACCCCCACTCTGAAACGTGTGCCAGCCCCACTATTGTCTGACAGTGTGGAGACATGCAGCTGCCTGCAGTCTGGTCAGTAACACACTGACACGAGGGGGAAACACACAAGGCAAAGGGCAAAGTTTGTCATCTCTTTCATACAGAGTGTGTGTGTGTGTGTGTGTGTGTGTGTGTGTGTGTGTGTGTGTGTGGGTGGTGGTGGGGAAAGGAGCCCTTGCCTAAATGACCATTATGAAAGCCTGGAAGGTCAAAGCAAGGCAGGCTATGTCTGCAGTGTGCTGGAATGCAACCAGGGATAAATGGGAGGTAAACTGTTTACATGCCTTTTATATGTGACACGGATTAGTTTTCAAGTAGGCTGCTATGAAACGGATGAAGACATTGTCTCTCAGGGGGTGGAAGTGGCCTAAAACTTTTTATTTCTAAGAATATTTATATTAGTGTAGTTGTTTGCCTTCGCTTACTGGAAGTGCTTCCAAATGAGGTCAGTCAGACTACATCTGAACACAAAAGTTAATCATCTTTCAATGGACATTTTTGTGCTGCTGCTTATTTCAGAGTCACTCAACCCTAACGGATTTTCTCTGTCTAGCTCTGTCTACATATTTCTAATGAGATTTAGAACAGTTTGCTGGCTTTTAAAAATGAATTCAGGAGTGCTTTTTTTCCTCTCTGAGAGTATCAGTACCCCGATGATATTCTTAGAGAGACTAATGTGATTTTTGTGCAACTTTTCTCTGCACTGTTCTCTCCTACTTGAAGTTTCTGCCTTGGTGGGCCATTACAGATTACTACATTAAATCTAACAGCTGTAACAATTTAGCATGGACTCTAAATCCGCTGCTTTACTTTGCAGCAAGTTCATAAAATAGGACAACCCAGGAGCTCCATGGACCCACTTTCCTTTCTCTTTTGACTGGCGGCTATAAACTGCAAAGTGGAAGTAGATCTCTCGGAAATCGTCGTGTTAAAGTGACATCCGTCCCTCCTCGTTTAACTCACAATATAAGGCTCCCCGCCTCACCCTAACATCATCTAACAACCCCTCGGTAAATAGTTGTAGGCCTCGGCAAAGTAGTGGAGAAGAAAACAGACCCCGGTATCCGCTTACGGGGTTCCCGTGTCTGGCCTCCCCCCTTCTTTCGCCGTGTTTTCGGATAAGCAGGGAAATCAAAGCAACGGCTAATTCAAGGCAAGGGTGAACGCTACTGACCTGAATAAACTGGATAGTCAGGGCTGATTTCCCGACGCCGCCACCCCCGACCACAACCAGCCGATACTTCTCCTGCACCGAGCCGTCCTTCCAGCCTGCCATCGAGGACACTTCGCTGCGCTCGCCGCCGCCGCTGCCGGAACACCAGTGAGCAGCAAACACCCACTTTTTTTCCTGTAAACTGAAGAGGCCCTGCAGTGGAGAGACCGGAGCGCAGAAAGGAGCCCTGATAAGTGTCAAAATGAGTCGTCGGTGCAGTCCGTTCAGGGCACGGAAAGATAGAGAGGGATCCCGGAGCTACGCGCGCCTGTCCATACGCCTGGCCGTGTTTCTGCCTCGACAACACTGCGATGTTCAAGCCGTGGATCCGATAGTAGGAGTAATCAGCCAGTACTGATGTCTGGCGCTAGGGGCTCTTCTACAGGCTGTGTGCGACTGCCTCAACACCCCAACCATCCCACCACAACCCTCCCTCCCTACACACACACACTCAAACACACACACACACACACACACACACACACACACACACACACACACAGCCCTAACCCACCCTGCAGACCTGTCCTGAGACTAATGTCACACACCCCTGCAGTCACATTCCTGTCCTCAAACACAGCCTGCACACACTCAGAAAAGCAAAGGCATGCTTACTGTAACCAATTATACAGTGATAATGATGGTGTCCTGCAGCTATCATCATAATGCAAACCCCCAGCAATATAAAGGGTATTTTGTTTAAGTATTAGTCTTTCTTCATATATCTTATAGGCCAGTTTTCTCACTAGTCTATGTTGTAAACCATGAATACACAAAATAAAGCGTTGTACTTTAGTACAAAGTAGTAGTACAAAGTAGTTTGTACTAGTAAACTACTCAGTGAAAGATGCTGACTTGACCCCTACTGCCTGTCTCTCTCACAAACACACATACAAACCAAACACACAAAAACAGGAGCATATCATAAAAGTTAGCAAAAATCATATGCCCAATATTTAAATCTTTCTTATATCATCATTTCCATGATAATTTTGGCAGATAATCATATAGAATTTTCTCTTTTTCTTTGCAATATATCATCTAGTTCCCACAAGTAGAATTTTCCTATTATACTATAACTAAGACACTTTGTGAGGATGCTAAAAATCACTGATTCATTGTTATATGCCCTAATTTATTATACCAAGTGTCTGCATTGTTCAGTGGGATGGGCACATTGATTTAACACATTTTGAAAACATCTCACATTTATTTTTGCATAACAATTTCAAAATTCTTTTTTCTACATCATGTACCACTCAGTAATGGCAATTAATAACTGTAAAAAAGGGTTTTAAAAAAAGGGGGTAAATCACACAAAAAACACATAATTGAGCAATAAAAATAGGCTGTACAAATAGGCAAATAAAGCAATAAAAATGGGTTAACTGCAACACATGTCTTATAAAAAAGTACTATATAGACAAATGTTGAACTCACTTTTCTGCTACATCTTTGTTGGCATATTGTGTGAATGTTTATTACAGTGACTTCTAATTTACAAGTCCCCTTTACAAAGGCATACAGCTGTGTTATTCTAATAACCTGTATCATAAAGAGTTCCACATGGTGATGTTTATCTTGTACTTTGAAGTGGTGTCATGATAACTCATCACAGAGGTGAAAATAAAAAGTGAGGGACTTGTCACTAAAAATGGCAGACTTAAGCCAGTTTATCTGAAATGACAGACTTTACTTCAGTACGTATAAGCATGACTTGTATTATGTCAACATGTCAATTACATGCCATATTATGACAAATCATACTACAGGATTACACCAATGCCGAATGCCACCACACTGTCTGCTTTGACACCTGTGGCGCCACCTAGTGTCAAAATAAAGAGGCCAGACTAGAAACTGCACTTCAAAGTCATGATTAGCAGCATTAAAGTAAATAAAAAATGGTTTCAGACATTCATATTAATAGTTCATTCATATCTACATTACTGATAGTGTTGCTGAAGCTTCAGTCTCATCTACGTGGGTTTAAAGTACTGAGGACAAGCTTGTATGCAGCTTAGAAAAAAATCTATGAAAAAGAATTTCTGCAGCTATTCTTGTCATAAAATGCAGGGCAGGCGTCTGTAAAAACATCACAGTAAAACTCCAAGTGTCCAAAGAAACATAATGTTACACAGACACCTTAGAGGATGAAAAGCAGAAGTTGCTTTGACACTGGCCTTGATGCAAAATATAATAAAGCCACCATAAATTCACTGTATGACAAAGTGTAGACACAGTATGAATCCGTATAAAAAATATATGAGGAATTAAAAGAATGTAACAGTGATCCTTAATTGTGGAGAGTACTTTCTGCCGACATGATAGCTCGCCAAAAGACAAAATCATTACAAAAACACCGGGTTAAACTCAGATCTTAGGTTATGGAGTTTAGCTGTGATTGTAATAATTATGGGTAATATCTACCCTAAATCCAAAGAGGTCGTACAATGCACACATTAGCTTGGCTGTGACAGTGCTGCCAGATAGCCAACTGTTTATTTTCACAGCTGAAGCACTGACCTCAAAGCCACCTTTCAGCCTTTATCTAACCCCCTGGAGAGACCGATTTCACAGATATTGTTAATGTATGACCAGGGTTGTGACCTTTTAATCTGGCATATTCCCAGAAATGTCCCATTACTCATAAATTATAAACAGGAGAGCAAGTGGAATAAGTAGGTCTGTGCCAACACTAATCCATCTCCATCTCATTATGACAGGGACAGTAAAACTTGCAGATGGCTTTGAGAGTACCTTTGAAATCACTGCAATACATTATCCTAGGTTAAAAGAAATCATGTCCCTGCCTAGGATATGTATGTATTTCAGTCTTCATGATGTCGTCAATTTGGGAGTACTGACAGAAAAAAAAATCCAATCATTTTCACACTGTGCAAGATATCACAAGAGGCATCTGAGGAATTCTAATTACAGCCTGGAGCTCTGAAGCTGGAAACAGCGGGAGTCCCTTCACTTTGGGACACAACCACCTTTGGGTAGCAGGAACAATTCTCTTTGAAATCACTTACTAAACATCTGCGATCATGCCACATGTACAGTACAACTTTCCAGGAGAAAGCATTGTGTTCATAGCATCACAAAGTGTTCATTCAAACTTCATCCTCCAGTTATTTAATGATGAGTAGATGAAATATTTTGTATGGTGATATTTCTATGTATAGAAAGAAGGCAGAAACGCCCTCTCATTTACTTAGTCTCCAGCATCTTCCTTATTTAAAGTGTCAAATTGTCTTTTTAGATTAATTGAAGTTATTTCATCACACTTCATATCATGCTACACATGAATTTATTAAAACACTTAAAAGGAACTTAGCTATAAAGTACTAGAAATGAATAATACATATTAAAGATTGTTGTAGATTGTAGTCTAAACTCTGTAAAATAAAAATCAGTAAAATTGACAAAATGACAATAGTTCACATTAATGGCTTTATCTAAAAAATAAAATGAGATGAACTATAATGAATTAAATATAAGTATAAAGTGGAAAGTGTCCAAAATTAAATTAAAGGATATGACTCAATGAATACAGAATGGAGCAAAGTTGTCTCATTCTTTTAATACATATGTTTATTGAAAATTAAACAGAACAGGGAAAGAACATTACTGAGATGTAGTTTTCAGACAGAGGTGACGTACAAAAAAAAAAAAAAAGAAGCACAGAAGCAACTGACCGTATAGAGTTCTTAATAAGCTGTGATGAAAAGGCTGTAAGATGGGTGATAAAAAGAACAGTGGGGGACTTTTACAAAGTCAGAGGGATTCAGCTGGATCAGAGTTGTCTCAGACATTCGTCTTTTTTTGGGAGAGGTTGATCTTGTCACCGAGGCTCAAGGCCATCCCCTGTGAATGAAGGAAGGAGGATTTATTGTAACAGACCTTCCAGAAGATTAATTTGTGGCATTGCTTTAGAGCAAATAAATTCAACCAAGCCTTTAGTTCTCAGGCGCATATAAGGGTTCATCGTGCAGCAGCTGTGACCCACCTGACTTTTGGCTCTAATGCGTATGTGTCCGTTGACAGGTGCGTCAGGCCCCAGGTGGATGGGCTTCTCGATGCTGACATTAGCCAGGGCGTCTTCTCCAAAGATAGAACGAGCATAAAGGTTGGCAGCCATGAAGCCGCAGAAGCCAGAGAGTGCCTGGTTTGTAAGACAAAAAGAAAAGAGTTGAGAATATTGCACAACAACACAGTATTGAAACACAGCATCTAAAATGATGGGCTTGGTGATGACTTATGCTAGGTTACATGACAAGAAAATATATATTACCAACAGTCATAATGGGACCACCACAAAGACCACTTATGATTCTTCCCAACATGCAACAGGCTTGAAAACGTCATTTACTTTCTTTGCTCTGCTGTATGTAACGTCGCATACCAACCTTCTCAGGAGTCAGACACTTCATGTTGGTGGACTTGAGGATATGCTGGAGGTAATCGTTCAGATCAGTGATGTTGGTGTTCACTGTCACCTGTAACAAAAAAAAAAATCACTTAAGGACCATCTTCAATGTTAACGTTTTTTAATTTCTGTAAATATTGTTATTGATTTGTTGAATATAAAATCAATGTGTTCCCTTAAAAAAAAAGGGAAGTTGAGAAAACTACAGAACAATATAAACATGTCTGACTCATGATGACAAATAGTCATTTTTGGAAAGCCAGCCAGTTTCGGGGAACTGGCCAGAAAGCAGAAATGCAAAGCTTACCTTGTTTTCCCACTCAAACTCTGCCCACATCTGTCTGAATTCTGCATCGGTGCAGGACGCTGGCTGGATGTAGTCCATGATGTCGATGTGGATGTCACTGAGGACCACGCAGTTTCTGTCGCTGGCAGCCCCCGACACATCATAGACTGGGAAGAAAAAAATCAAACATCCCCACAGATAAGAAAACATGCTGTGAACAACCACAGCATAGGCTGAATTATGATGGTAAATGGACACAAAATGATTCTCTTACCGATGTTGCCAAATATAATGCCATTCTCAGTAGAAGCCACCTTGACATTGGCCTTGATGTTAGCAAAATCATGAGGAGCCAGAGTTAGCGGCGAGGGCTTCTCAACCAACTTGAGATCACCTGTAGGATGGATATATTTAGTGAAATGCGTACATAGTGCAATGTAGCAACCTAAATGTGATTGGCTTCAATCAGCATTACTAGAGAAGAGAACCTGTACATTCGTCCAGTGATGTGGAAAATAAACTAGACTAACCTAAAGTGGCCAGCTCAAGGGTGCAGTTCTGGAGCGTATCACTGGTTTGGTTGACCACCAGCACGTCCAACACAATGTCATACTGGTTGACATGAACATAGGCTTCAGCATACACAGGGTCTGAGAAGCCTGTTAGCTGGGTCACCTAGACCGGACAAAAATGAACTACATTTAATCATCAATTATTACTAAATACAAATATTTCTTCACAGTAAGCGATTCAGGATTTTTAAAGCAGTGTATTTGCACGGAAAGAAATATTTTAATTACTTGTAGGTGCGTGTCCTTGTATGAAAACTATACCCATAGTTATACCCAAATTACACCCAAATAAATAAATAACACTAAATCAGTCCAATTCCACAACTAAATAGTAAACTATTTGTAAAATTCAAACACACAAAAACCAGAACAACTGTTCTCTTTCCCATTGTCCAATCAAAAATGGCAAATGCCGCACTAAGGTCTTAAAATATCTATGCATTTTAATTGCAACTACGAAGGGGCAAGCTCTCAAAACAAAAAAAAAAATCACCTTGTTGAGTTTTGAAGCCAGGGGATCAGCAGCCTCCTTCCTCTGAGTGTTGCCCATAGCAGCCAGCAGACTGAGCTGGAACTGGTCCTCTTTAGAAGCCATTTCGTTTTTGGCTGTCAGCTGCATGAAGGAGATTGGGTCGTCGGCCTGCACTGTTACATTACGTTTCTCAGACTCTTTCTGTGGTCAGAATAAGAAACACATATATAGTTATATTTGGGGGGATTATCCGGGCAATAGGTAGAATCAACACACCAAAAATACCTACAATAGTAAGCCAAGATGTACAAATAAATGGGTAACAGAAAGAAATTAAATAAAATCAAGTAACATTCAGAGCTAAGAGTGGCTGCAGAATCAACACAAAAATTGCAGTGACAATGTTCCTGTCAAGAGAAACCAAGACCCTCATATATTAATGTTGCATAATAGGTAATACATTCTTAAAAACAAAGCTTATTTGGCTTATAAACAGTTATCACATTATACACACATACATGTGCATTTGCAATATTGATAAATGAGGGCTGAGTCCAAAAATATGCAATTAACACCAAAAAGGTGTTCACTTTCTCTGCTTGTGATGATGCTCCAGCTTCGTCCAACTGTCAGGAGGTTAAGTATTGAGCTCAGCCCTCTGAGTCAACTCTCATTACCTTCTGTGACAGCTTCTCCTCCTCCAGTCGGACAGTCAGCATATGTGACAGGGATTTGCGGCACTCCTTGTTGAAAATGTCATTCATCAGTGGTGAGCACTCTGACAGGACCTTGAGGCACAGCGAGATGCGGTCCACATCATCGTCTGTAATTGGCTTCTTGGGCAGGGAGGACTTGCCCAGGTGCAGCACAGTGACCATGATCAGCATGGCCTCTGCAACGAAGGACTGAGAGGGACAGCAAAGCAGCAGGGATTAGAGGAACAGGCAGTTGGTTTAGTGATTTGTACTTAGGCGTTGCCTTTCAGTGAAGTGAAGAGAAGACAACTTACATTTTGTTTCTTTTTGTCTTCAACAATAGCAACATAGCGCAACGCCACTTTGGTCAGTGTGGTGGCCAGGGAAGCTGCCACGTAGAAGTCTCCATCCATCAGGAAGCCTCTGAGTGGAGGTCTGGAACAACAAAATCAGTGTTTATTGAGTGAGCTGGGTGGTAAGACGACCAAACTCCACAGAATCAATGGAATATTACAGGCAAATAACAATCCCCCCCCACAACGTGCAATTTTTACCTATCCTCTTCTTTCTTTGAAGGCCGGGAGGAGCTGAGGGCACTCTGTGTCACGTAGGTGCCCATCTCTGTCACCAGCTTCTGGGCTGGAGCTGCACTCACTTCATCCTCTGGTTTCACCTCTCCAGTCTCTTTCTTTATCTCATTGTCTACAATCGGGATCTGTCCAAGCAAGAGACAGATGTCAGATATTTGTGGACAATTTCAGTGAAGCTGGGACTGTCAGGTAAGGTTGTGTTACATTAAATTCTGACAATAACGGACAAACATACCTCTCCCAAGGACCTGCGTACTTCTGTCATCACACTCTGGATGTCTTCCTTGGTGCTGCAGTATTCTCCCAAGATCCACAACGCTCCCCTGTAGATCCTGAAACATGACAATGGTGACAAAGGTCATGAACATTCACAGTGCTACATACTCCTGTATTGATATGCTACCCAGCCCTAATGCCAAAACTCAGCAAAGTCTATGAAACAGTTGACAAACGTGACTATAGAGAAAAACTTGACATGACTCTCAGAATACAAAGTTTCACAGAGCAGATCAATTCACCAAAATCAGACCATTTTTATTCCTCATGTAAGGTAACCAGCTGCTAAAACTTAAGAGTCACCCTGTTTTGCACATTTTCTATTTTCTAGTTTCCTTATTTATCAAATCATTTAGAGAGCAGACACAGTTGGTGAAATGTTAACTACTGAAATGTGTCATTGTGCCTCACAGCCTCTTCATTTTGACTAAGTAAGTGCCCAAGAGACATTGCAGCACTTTCAAACTGACAGTTCAGCTCACATTTCACTTACAAAGTATTAACTTCTCATTTGCAAACACTGAATGAATAAAGATTTACTTAATCGTTGATCAACTTACCTATTCATCTAAATTATAGATAAATAGGCTAAACAGGCTAACCCAAATATGACCTGCTTTTTACAACCATTAGGAGAGAGACAAAAATCAAGACATGGCATAATATTCCCCTCAATGTGTGTATAAAGCCTTACTTGACAGTTTTGATGGCGTGAAAGACTTCCAGCATCTTCTCGATGACGAGGGGTCTCAAGTTGTCAAATCTCTGAATGGCCTCCCGTACAAACTCCAGCACATCAGCAGCAGCTGCCTCATTAGTGTCACTTAGGAATTCCATCAGCTGTAAATCACATCAACACACAGAAAAGTCTTAATATATTCTTGATCTCTCTCAAAAGGCTATGAAATATAACACATTTCAAGAGCATCTTCTTTTCAATGTGCTTAAATAATAGGAAACTCACCACAGGTATGACATTGGCCGCCATGTCAGGGAAGCGCACACTGCAAGAGTGGAGAGTGCGTACCAACAGTTGCCTGTACTTATCAGTGTCTTCATGTTCCGTTACGTTGTTCGTCTTAATCACCTCTTTCTTCAAAACAATCACCAACTGGGGGAAAAACATAGATGTCACTATATTTGTATGTTATTCCCTTTTTTCTGTGTCCATGCTTGGACATGAAAACAACAACAAAAACATAGATATACTGTGCATGCCACTGACCTCTTCTACATTGCGAGATGAAACAAGGTCCAGTGCCAGCTGCAAGGTCTTCTTTCTAACTTCCAGGTCAGGAGTGCTGAGAACACGCAGGATGTCCATCACAAGGTCCTGGAGAAAAAAAGCAACCAAATTAAGTGTTAACAGGGTTGATACCCTGTAGGTGCAGCAAACTGGTACTGTCTCATAATAAAACTATGTTTGCCAGATTCTGATATCTTCCTGACTTTGCTGCTTTTGACTCTATAAACTAGACTAAATAAAACTTTATTCGGAATATTTTCTTACACATTTTGTTATGGTCTCGTATTAAATAATAATCATAAACAAAAAGATAAATATCATAAATACTACTACTAACAAGTTTAATGGATAAAAACTTGTTTATTTTCAGTAGGGATTAAATTTTTGGTTAATGTTGTTTTTAATAAGAAACTTTTTGAGATAGAGGGCAATGGTCTTTGCAGTTAATAAGGCACTAAAATGTAATTGCTAATTGCAGCAAAAAGCTAACCACAGCTGTAATTCAACGTACCTGGAGTACACGCTCGTGAGTGGGATGCTCCTTCAGTTCAATCAGACGATCAAGAACAATCAGCTTCACATTGTTGTCGCTCTCTTTGATAATCAAATCAATGTAGCACTGGGCAGCAGCCTGGGGTACAACAGAGCACAGAATGCATAAGAGACTGTACTAGACCAAAGACATCACACTGGGTCAAGTGTAGCACAATATCAGTACGGTATAAACAGTATAGGACATACACAAGATCATTGACAAAACCTTGGTGATGTACCTTAATGGCTGTGGGAGCACTGGAGAGGGTTACAAGAGTGCCAGCAGCCTCATACTTAACAGCCGGACTGGAGGACTGCAGCAGGTTGTAGATGCAACGGATAAACCGGGCGCGCTCAGAGGGGTTAGCATGGCAAACCTAACAGACACAGAACAAAAACAGCAATTAAAGACATACATTAAAGCAGCTCTTCTGGTAGTATGTTGTTGTGCTACAAAGTTTAAATGAGACTAATAAAAAGGACTCGACTCACTTTGTAAATCAGCTCCACAATGACCAGCTGGAGAATGTCGCCAAAAGTGTGAACTTGGTCAATACATGTGCTGAGGTAATCCAGAGCTCGATCCTGTAAGATGTGAATATGTGAATGACATGTCAGTTAGGCCTCCGAGATACATACTGTAGGTCTAGTGGCACACAACAGTAGAAACAGTAAGAAAAGGACAATAAGCTACAGACCTGATCTGCATGAATCAGCATCATGAAAGCATTTCTCTTACAGCTGGCATCTTTCTCATTGACAAGAAAATCATGGATCAACTCTGGAGCATCTGGGATGAGATGTTCAAAGTTCCTGAAACAAATAAATATCAACAGTTGTTGTTCACTAATGAATGGAGTACAGAATATCTACATGCAGAAAGGCGACTGAACATACAGTACCTATAGATGGTGTAAATGGCCAGGACAGCATTGCGGCGCACGTAACTGTGACGGTGCTCCAGGCAGGCCCGGATCGCTGGCATGAGAGGCTCAAGCAACTCAGACTCCTTCAGCTTGCACAGGAAACGCAGAGTGGAGCCACGGATGAACTCATTGGGATGCTGCAGGTCCTGAAATTGAAAGAAAGACTTCACATGATGATTGCTGAATGATTTAAAAATATATATTAATGAAACCGACATATTCTAGCCAAGTTACTATTTCCAATAGTTATACTATTATTACATTATAGATAAAGTAAGTACATAACTCAGCCAAACTGGTGTTAAGCCAGGATGTGTGCATCTTACCATCAAATATGACCATTTCAATATATATTAAAAATATACACATAGGGCATTACAACGAAGAGAATGCCTTATTTAAAAATATGCAGGTATACTGATTGAGTTGTTGAATCTTGAATCAGTTGATCACAACCGTTAAGTGTGTCAGTTAGCTTACCTTTCTGTAGGCGTCACAGACCAGGATCATCTCCTGAAGCAGCTTGCCATCTGGGGTTGTTTTGGGAACAATCTCCCAGAACACCAGCAGCAGCTTTTTGATGGTGTGGTCTTGAAGTGGCAGCACGAAGCGGATTATGGTCATCAACAGTCCTGGCAACTTCTCACCATTCAGGATCATGATGATGACCTTCTTCAGGGCTTCGGTCTTTGCCTTGATCTCCCCCTTTTCTGTAAAAAAAAAAAAAAAAAAAAAAAAAATATATATATATATATATATTGTTACTAGTATGAATGTAATCAGCATGGATTCAAGCATTTGTTTTTTTCACTGAGAATATTAAGTGATCTGTATTTTGATGAGCAATTATCATTTTAGTCATTTGATAAGCAAAACCAACATTAGTTACAGTTTGTCTGGATAACCCACAGACCTCACTGTCAACAGTTTTCACTAGAACTACTTTCTACTGAAGAAACAATCCCTGTAAAAATTGCTGACAGTGAGATTTGTGGATTATCCAGAGTAACCAGGACTTTGTTTCAGAAAAGAGATGTTTTACTTTTGATTCTTTTATGCATTTTTTCAATCCACCACAACTTAAATTTCACCTCTATTGTATTGAGGTGGATAGAGAAGTCTTAGAAATGAATATCTCCCCTCTGAATGGTTTATTAAGATATAAGTGAGTAAATCTGTTTAGTAGCAAAACTTTGCAAGTTAACATTAAGAATAGTTACCAAGATCAGCTTTTAGGCTGACTTCAGAAGGGGGCTCTGAATCAGATGTAACATTGATCAGAGTGTAACAAACATTCTCTGCAGCTGTCATTTTGCTGCTGGGCTTGTGTCCGTATAGAAGAATCCCAATTAATGTCGCTCACTGGATAATACCTATGAGAATCAGAAAAACAGTACATTTAGTAAATGGTTAAAACATTTACACAGACTTATACATTTAAGTGCAGCAAATGTGGGACATAACTACAAAGATGTCCACATAGACAGAACAAAATCTGCACAAAATGCAGAAACAAACAAGATAAATCTATTGTACAGCATCATGTGCATAAAACAGAATACAGCACTCCAGGGTCGTATTTCACTTCCTTTGCAGCAACCGAAGAAGGCATGGCAAACCGTTAATAAAATGGGACTGGACAACTCATCCAGGTATCAATTACAGGACTTACTTTTACTGGAAAACTCTCAGAAATAGCTAATTACATCTACAATGCATGATTTACCAAATATAACCTGGAATCAAACTGCAAAGTTTGCAGCACATTAGCTCATTGTTAAGCACTGACAAAGCACTGACAAAAGGTCCTTCCTTCAAAGAAATGCATATCAGATAAATTGGAAACTATAAGTAGTTGTGAATGTATTGTTCTGTTGGTTTTGGCCCTGCCAAAGACTTGCGATCTGTCCTGGGTGATTCTCTGCGTGGGACTCAAAAGCATGCTGGGATATGCTTCAGGCCCTCTATAACCTTGACCAGGAAAGCCTACAAATAAAGTGATTATTTAAAGCGATGAGGCATTCGTTTCAGAGGCAAGTATGTAATCTCTGTAAAACTCTTTCAGAAAAACATCAGCAACCGGTAATCCCACCTATATAAAGTTGAAAACACTGTGGGTTATCTCAGGCCCAATATTAATAAATCTTGAATAAAATACGTAGTCCCTGGAATCCACATCACCGAATACTAAAAAGAATTTGAGTTCATGGAGTTTATCAATGTTACAATGTGACAAATTCTGGCTTATGCTCACAACATAGTATATGTTATATATACTACACATACTATATATATATATATATAGTATGTGTAGTATATAGTATAGTATATTTAAAGAAAAGTGACAGTGCTATACAGAGTAGCTTGTTCTCTAAATAAAAATGTAAATGTT
The DNA here is from genome assembly GCA_008360985.2 of Macquaria ambigua. NCBI lineage: Eukaryota > Metazoa > Chordata > Actinopteri > Centrarchiformes > Percichthyidae > Macquaria > Macquaria ambigua. Next base: position 798,702 of record VMKM01000004.1, on the reverse strand, counting down.
AACACTTGAGAAAACATATTCATGGCTACAACCCAACAGCATGTGTTGTTTGCATTATAACAGGTTGCATTTTTCAATAAAACAGCAGCATGTGAACATGAAATTTGAGTGATAAAAAATGACTAGTTATACATTTATTTAAATGCATAGGATATGTTCACATTTTTCAAGTCTGTCTTAAAACAATAGTCAGATGGCAATATGTACATACATTGAAACAGACTTTGTTTGCTGTAATCATTCCTCCTGTTCATACTGGCCATTTAAAGATCCATTCTTAACATGCTTCCAATGGAAGTATTGGAAGTACTTTGGTATCTTCCAAAGTTACAGTTGGTATATAAGTTTCCCCTGATAGTGTTTCCGTCTTGAGCTGTGGTGGGGGAATAATAACGTAAAGAGGGAATTTTGTACTAAAAAGTTTGTAACTCTGGCAGACACACTTGATTTGCCTAGAACTGCTGAAACCTCACATTAACTTCAGATACATTTTCGAATGTATTTTTGCACTTAACAAAGACTGTGTGAACTTTGTCCCCCATTGCTGACATTCGAAGTGCATTAGGAAGTGATCTCTTGACGGCCAGTAGGAACAGGAGGAATTATTACACCAAGCAAAACCTGAAAACAGACTTGAAAATGTGTGAACCTCTCCTTTAAATAAAAGAAAAAAATTGCTACTGGGCATGTATCCATCTTATTTTGGTAGCACTGACCACCACAACAGCAATTAATTGTAAATACTAGCTGATTAGTAGATCACCTGTATGGCGCAGGTAACTGTCAACCCAGACAATACAGACAGATCTGCGTGATGCCCTCAAATGGATTTGGTAAAAAAATACTTAAATTTTAAATTATGAGGAGAAAAAAGTTACATGGCCGCTTTTCTTGACTGAGAAAACAGTATAGTGTGTCCCAATGCTAGTTATAACAAAAGGAGGACCTCAATTACTGCTGAGCTGTCTTTGAATAGATACATAGTTAAGTACACATCAAGAGGTCACGTTTAGAAGAGTCGGGTATCTTCCTGCCATTTTCTGCATCGTTTGACTGTAAAAACTAGACGGCTGGCATCATAACAACATAGGTAAGAGCTGTCATTGTGACAGCAAAAGCAGCTTAAATTACAACGTTACATTAGGTTGATAAAGCAAGTCAAGAAAGTGTGACACGCAGCGCTAACACCCTAGTACAACGCTGAAGCTAACTACTGTTACAGCGTTAATGACGTAACCTGCGTTAGCACCAACAGTTGTGCAGCAAAACCTCAATAAAACGCAAACATCACGTAGTTAGTCGACTATTCAATTAGTTACATAAAGCTAAAACATATGTTCAATTGCTAACTAGCGATCGTTAGCTAACGCCAGCGTAGCTTCTGCCCAGGCTAGCAATGAAATGGAGGACAGTAACGTTAGCTAGCTGTCTTAACAATACCACGGGTCAGGAAAGAAAACATCACTCATGATGGTTAAAACTAAGTTACATAACCTACCTAATTGCACGTCTATTACCCTCCGAAGTGGCCTTCGATATCCAGTTTTGGATATTTACATCTGTAAAAATTCTCTGGAGCTCCCTTTGGCGAGCTGTCGCTTCGGTTTCCACTACTTCCTAGTGACGTGGAAGATTACTTTCTGAGCCACATCACTGCTACGGTGCGCCGGAAGGTTCAAACTCGAGAGCAATAACCTCGAACACGAAAATCGCAGGATGATCCTGATGATCTCTTTCCATTCAAAAACAGACAAGAGAAAACCACTATGTTATATTGGACACTTTCAATTTGTATCATGCTGTAAGACACAAATGTTCTTGTGTATGCCATCTGTGAATTTATGGGACCTTAATTAGATTTATGAGGTAAGATTGTTCCGATTTCCTCTGGATTTTGATTCACTTTACAATCTTAGCTGGCCTGGGTCTCCCCAAGATGAACTGGAAAAGAAAAAAAACACCTGAACAACTGTGTTCACCCTGTTGCCGATGCTCACTGTGACCCTGATAAACAGCTGTAAAACTGATGTTTTTTGAAGACTTTTCACAGTAAAGCTGATTAAGACTAAGTAAATGCTACACACATTGAGCATTAAACAGCACTTATGACTTCCCTGCCTTTTCATATAAAAATGAATAAATAATGATTTTTTATGATAGATAATAAATAGGGATCATTGCAGTAGTTATGTATTTATTGTAAACATTTCACAAATTTTATAATTTTATGGTTTTTATTATTTATGCTCATTTTACTTATTTTCAATATTATTATTTTATTCTATTTCTGTTTTATCAACATTTTATTGCTGATTATCACTATTTATTTCATTCTATTTTATTTTGTTAACATTTTACTATTTTATTATTATATATTTATTTTGTGTAGTATTTCATGATTTTAGGCTATTTTTATTGCTTGTATTATTTTTTATGCTTTTTTTTGGTTGTTTTGGTGTGCATTAGTCTCTAAGTCAATCCTACGTTTTGTCAATCGCTTGTAAAGCACTTTGAATTGCATTTGATTGGTTTGAAAGGTACTATATAAATACATTTTGATTGATTGATTGATTTTTGACAAAAGAGACAACATATACATTCAAAAACACTACAACTAGAATGTATAATGTTGGACATAATCATGTGTTATCAAGTACTCAGTATCGGTTTTAGCTGACGTTTTGGAGAGTGTCCAACATTTTCCACAGTGACTAACTACTTCCACTTCAAAGTCTATTGGTTCATCAGACCCCTCTGCTACAGTCTTCTTCAGACCTGGCCCCTGTATCACAACCACAAACAAATCATTTAAAATATGATGTAAAACAACCCCACACATACAGTAACTGAACTAATATTGAATTACTTAACCGATTTTAATGGTATACAGCACCCTCCAGTGGAATCCTAGCCTAAGTGACACAGTGGATGCACAGAAACTTGAATGATAAAACTGCACAGAAACAATGTTTTGACAAATTATATTTTGTAATATGAAAGTTTAATAGGATAAGTCTATAGTTGTTTTTATCAACAAATCCCATTTAAAAACACTAAAACCGACAATTAATTTAAAGTACTGTCTGTGCAGGAACAAACTAGACTGACCATGTTCATCATAATTAAAGGATATGTCCCCTTGTGCAACACTGTGGTCCTATTATGTGTGTAATAGTTTTTGAGGAACATGGAGTTCTATGGCACAGAGGCATAAACTACATCAGACTATAGCCTAAACAATACCACAATAGACTACATTCATTTTTACACTGATTAACACCCACTTACATGTAAGACATTCAAATGGTAGTTTTCATGATAAGGAGGTTTATGGTTCAAGTCAAGAGCAAAGTACTTGTTTACATTACAGAGCCTTATCAGCCAAAGAACAATGGCTACACATGTGCTTCTATCTACTCTATATGCTTACTATTAAAAATATTGTTTATTATAGGATTCTATTTTACCTTAGTAAAAAGATCCTGTTTTTTGCAGGCATGGTTTCTCTTAGGCCGGAAGATCATATTGTACCGGATCGTTCAGATTAACTTAAAGGAAGAAATGTATAAAAGGAGACTGCTGGACAATTTCATAGAATAATAGCACATAACAAAGTTGTCATGGTGGTGTGCAGATATAAGACTTGACTTTAGGCCAACCCGAGGTCTCCCAATGGTAACAGCACTGTCTGGTTACGGAACTAAAAGAGAGGCAGAAGACACATATTTATACAAGTTTATTTAGCATTAAAGGGTAGCATTGTTGAACACACTGACACAAAACTGAAAAAAAGACCTAAATCATATTTTATATATGTTATTAAATGTAGACACCAATGTCAAGACACCAACAGTAAACACTGAATGGAAGTATCAACACTTCAAATGATGGTGTCATCAGGTGTTTTCTTTTTAGACACACGTCAAGGTGACACCTCTGTATATACAGTCTATGGGTGACACACATTTAGTGACATTTAGAGCATTCAGTTCATAGAATTTTTATTTGAGACATTACATCCAATGTAGGTAGGTTGTCCATTGGTAAATCCAGTGTAAATCAGAAAATGTGTAATTCATATGGTACTCTCACAGTGTCTTTCATGACCTGAGACAACTGTGTCCAAGTTAAGCAAACTGAAAATCTTATTATTATTTTCCTGGGCTTCATAGATTATTGCTCTGTGTTTGAGTGTGTGTGTGGGGTGGATGCAGGGTTTGTCAGTTTCTTGTGGTGTTCTTTCTCCTTTCTTGTGTTTGCTGTTTGTCCTTGTAGCCTATTTTATAGCAACAGAGACACAGGTGTAACTAATGACATTAAAGATGGCTCTGCTCAATTTATGGGTTCCAGTAAGCCAGCATGCACAATGCAAGGGCTCTGGAATTAAAAACCTAAATGCTATGTAGTCATCTTTAATATTATTTATAGTGCTTTTCCTGCTGTGACATGTCAAAATTTCTGCTGGAAAAAAGGTCTGTTAGCTGTCTGTGGCAGCTCCAGGATTACTCTGTAATGACATCACCACACTGTATCTTCTGCTGCTGTGACTTGTTTAAGTGTTTATATGACTGAACTGGACGATATAAAAATAACAGGATGTTTTGTGAATTAAGGAGTTTTCGTTTTAGGGTAAGAACTTGTTTGCTTAAGTTGGCAGTTCTCATGGAACACGAATCACTTGACACAAGTCTTGATCTATCATGCTAACAGACTGTTCCTCTTACGTTAGGATGTCAACAAGCTAGCTTACGTTTGTGGTTAGCCTATGTATTTAGCGTTAGCTAGCTAGCTAGAGCATTCAGTGGGGCTTTTTTTTGCCAGTCATGAACATAAGTCCCAAAGATGTAAAACGATATTTATTAGATATTATACCACTACTCGGCACTTGGTTAAAGCCAGTTGTAGCTGTGTCTCAATTCAGAGGCCGCATCCTTGGAAGGCTGTGGCTGCATTGTGTTATTCTGATCAGTTCAATCGACAATCGTCCACTTTACCAGGCTCAAGGCAGGCGAACCAAACGATCCCAGAGCAACATGATGCAGCGACACGCAGTGGCGACAAGGCCAATTAATTTTAAAATGGTAAAAGATTAATTATACAGTTAATTAGACTATGGCCAAGCTAATTTAAACTATATGCGTAGGTGTGAAACTGAGCCATGAGAAGTATTCAGAATTGTAACAAACTATGGAACGGTTGGCTCAGTCCACATATTCATTTATCTCAATTTTTAACAAAGTGATATTCAAATTGTGTATGGATGAAATCAAGTCTAAAAACACACAAAATATTTTAAATTAATAATAACGAAGACGATCCAACTACACATAAGGAATGTACCTAAAACAAGTAAACTTACAGGATTTGAGGGTAAAACTGTTGTGGAAATTTAACCATTAGTTTGAGTGATATTTTCTTTATTAAATGACTTTTAAACTTTTACTTTCCTCATTAACTGCAGCCTCGGAGTATATTGATTATGATATATAACTGATGCAGCTCAGGATTGGTTCAGCGCTCCACATTACAAAGCCCTGCGGTCTAAGTTGTGGCCTCTAGGCGGCGACAGAGAGCCCTATTTCTGTAAAAACAACATCTCACCTTCTTTCTTTAGTCCAAGTGCTGGAGCACGTTTGAGTGACCATGGAGTGCATTTGCTGTCATGTAGTTCAGCGTTAATACGGCGTGAATATTAGAAGAGGGGGACGTGGATACGAGGAGCCACAGTCGAGCCATGGCTGCACGGGAGGAAGGAGAGGTTTTGCACAGTAAAATAAGGCACCACGACGGAGCTGGAAGTGTAAACAGCTCAGAGGGCTTCAGGAACGGCTATGTGAAGAGCTGCGTCACCCCTCTCAAACAGGACCATCAGAGAGGATTTTTGTTTAACGTGTGCAGGTTTTGCAACGAAGACGTTCTTAATTCAAAATTGTTAAAGGTCTCTGCCCTCTACGTCGGCGCGTTTGTAATCTTCGCGGTTTCTTTTCTCATTTCCAGGAGCTTGCAAAGTGACTCGCTTTGGGATTTGCGGACTTTTTTGTCGGGCTTCTCCCAGTCCATCAGTCCTTTATTCAGCATAGGATGTGCTTTCTTCTTTCTGACGTTTTACCTGAGGAGGAAAAAGAAGGAGAGCAGTAAATGTTGGCTCGTGTCACTGCCAGCATCGTGTTACCTCGGGGATTTTTTGGTTTTGCGGTTTTTGCAATGGGGAGAGGACCAACACCAGATGCAAATGGTGGGCAGGTTGTTATTCGTGTTGGGATGTGTGGGTCTGCTCACGCTGATCCCCACTCTGAAACTCAAACACAGTGTTCTTATACTGGTTTTTGCCAGCGTTGTGTGGCTTGTTTCTTTCACAAGTTTGAGCGGTCTGCCTGCACTGCTCAGACCGCTCTTCGCCTGCTTTGCGGGGGTTTCTGGCTCCCTGTTGGGGCTCTGCTTTGACCGTTACTACCCGTCGAGGGAAGCGCCGAGTGGGATTTCCACCGCGGAGGAAAAGGTCCCTGTGATCCGACCTCGGAGGAGGTCCAGTTGTGTTTCACTGGGGGAAACGTCGACCAGCTATTATGGCAGTTGTAAAATGCCTCGCAGACCTTCGTTACCCTGTATATCCAGAGAACAGGTAGGTCTTCCCCTGCAGGACCACGTCTGTTGTTATAGTTCAAAAGTAGGCCCACTGATCATCCACAGCCACCCCGAGTACACATGTGCACCAGAAGAGGAAAACACCCAATCTTATGTCATGAAAATGCAAATCAAACTACTGACCTACAGAAAAACATCCCCTCACAGTACAAAATCAGTTAAGCTGTTAAGCTGAACATTAGATATTCAATAAGTTAATTGCTTGTAGTTAAGGAAAGCATTTCTGCTAAAAGAGAATAGTTTATTGTGAATGATTTAACTAGGTTATTGCAGACTATTCCAGGTTGCAAGCAATCTCATTATTTTTTGCAGTGTTATTATGTGTTATAAATATCAAACAAAGGGCTTGTCCAAATTTACATTTAAAACTAAAATTTTAGCATTTCAGCCAATTATTAAAAAGGTGTGTTTTATAGCCTATACATTCTTTATTTTAATATCATTTAAATATCAACATGCCATATTGTGTGCCATCTACCTGCCTACAGCAGTTCTTGCCATCACGAAATCAGTAATGTTTATCTACATTGTGTTGGAAATATATTTATTTAAAAGTTTATATACCAGATATCAACGAAATGTGAGCGTCCATCCACATCCTGCTGCCAGAATAACAACACAACCAGCAGCATAGCAAGTGATGTGGCCTACGGTCCCATCTGACTGTAGCAGTCAACAAAACAAAATGATGGTGAGCACACGCAGGGATTATTCAGTGTCCACATTCAGCGTGTTTCTTCTCCTTTTTGTTTACTTGTATACACAGGCCCGCTGTATAAAACCAGTCAGTTTACATCCAGTAGCTAACAGGTCCACTGTAAAGTGACGCTCCTTTCAACTTTGCATCAGTTTTGTAAACCAATACACCTATATCAAGTGATATCCATACAAAATGAAGACTATCATGTTGCATACAACATGTTGTGGACAAAAAAGCTGATGCAATTTGTGTGTGTGCAGACAATGTAGACAAATGCCAACATTATTGTCAGTATTATAGTAGTGTATTTAAAAACAAAACATGGATGCCAAGCCATCAGCTCACATGCATTGTTTTTGTGTCCTTCGAGCATTGTTGGAAATGATAAGAGAACTAAAAATGTATATCCAGTTTGTCTCAGTTGTGCTATTTCCAGCAGTTGTTTTTCCACTTCATTGTGTTTTAGGCTATTAGCAGATTAGCAGTCACATTGAGTTAGGCCTTAAACGGTGCATGAAAACTAAAACAGCAAAACAGGTTGGGTCATTCAAGACCCTGTATGAATATGACCACATACTTTAAAACCCTTATTTGACTATAACATCATTTTGCTTTATTCTATGAGATACAGAAACATTAGACCTCCGAATGCGCTTTATGCGTTACTGAAAATTAGCGAGAAGTAAACAAATGATGCATGGAGGCTGTAATATTTTTTTTTTAAGTTTTGTGATGCAGGCCTCAACTCCAACATTTGCCAACCCGTTCATGTGGAAGAGAAAGACATTGATTTGAACCCAAGATGAGGTGTTTTTGAAACCACAGACTAAAATATGTTGCTCTATTTGCACTAAAGAAACATTGTATATTAGTACAATTCCTAATAAGACTATTCCCATTTGACTCAATTGACATCCATTGTTGTTAGTTACTTGACTTGCAACCTAAAATGTACTTTAGTGTTGACATATTCAGGGACTTCAGGGCTTCAACACTTGAAACTGACTAATGTCTCAAGTACAACTGAATTCCTCCCCCTTTATGTGCTACAGTTAGTTTTCCCGTCTCTTTGTAGGTAGGTACACAGCACGTGTTACACTAAAAGTACTACACCTTATCATTTTCAGTTGGAAAGTTGAAACAGGACATTGTTTTTGTTTTTGATTAAACAAACACATGTTTTTTAATTGGTAATCATTTCTTTAATTGCTACTTTAATTGTCTGCTTCAGTTGCCTTTTATTTGCCTGCCCCACATCCCCAAACAGATTATATTAAACCTCTTTTATACTGTGTAAAAACGTAGATTGTAGACAGAAATTTGGAAAATGTGTGAAAAGAACAACAAAAACTTGTGCAAAATTGGTGGATAAGATGTTATTGTGTATCGTCGAGCCATTTTATCAGCAGAATATCTAACATATGTCGCAATCCATATTGTGTAAAAAGATAACCAAAATGGCAGGCATATGTTATCGCCTGCGTCATCATCACACTGTCCTTAAAAACGTATTTGGGAGCCTCTCTGCCAGTAAACGTTTATGTCAAAGTCAAGTTTCTCTTCGTGAGTGAAAAGGGAAACCTAAATACACTCCATGATATACCTGTTTGTGTGGATTTCCTCTGGGAAATGCCAGTCAGGTGAATTAAAGTCTGAATTGCCCGGTAGTTGTAAATGTTGGGGTGAGTGTGTCTGTCTATCTGTAGGTGTCAGCCCTATGATGCAGTTTACTGGCAGCCTGTCTGGGGTGTTGTACCCACTGCATGCTGGGAGAGATCTCACTCACTAGGATAGTCTGATGGCCTACAATATTAACTGTGTAGCCCATAATGTAGGGAAGAGCTGTCGTAGATGTTCCCGTATCTTAAAAAAGTTGTAAGTGTTTTAAAATTTTAGCTACTGATGACCCCAAGCTTTTACATTCATGGGTTTGATAATCAGGAAATATATAATCAGCGTAGAACTGTAAACTGAGCACAAGAAATAATCTTTTGTAATATAACCTCTATGTGTTAATGAAAAAAAAAAAAACGGACAGTTTATGCGTCAGAGGCAGGCAAAAAGAGGCACAAAGGAAGACTGAAAGGAGTCACTTAGGGTTCACTGGTGATGTCACACATGTTCTTCATCTTCACACATTTTACATACAAAACAGTCAACCCCCTTTCTACTGTCTGAGAGGGTAACTGGTTTTCTGTCTTTCAGTTGCAAAGAGGGGGGTTGTTTTTTCTTGGCAGCAACACGTGGTTTTATATACTGCAAGTTCATCATCACCATGGAAGTTTCAGCGTCATGTAGATGTAGATGAAAGTGAAGATGTTTTGGTCAGAATAACAGACACAAATGTGTGAACTAAGTCTTGAAACAAAGTAAACTAGATAAAAGTTGCTTTTGAAACTATTTAAACAAAACTTGAAATCATTGTCACAATTTCCATATCATCCATAGTCTGTTACACCATGGTTATGGAAAATATTGTTTTTATTAACTGTCAGGTGCTTGTTAAAATCGTGTAGGACACCTCAAACTAAGATCCTGTCAACAGTTTAACCAGCGTCCTTAATTTGTGTGGATTACAGATTATACTGCAGGTAACTACAGCAACAGCACTTTTGCATGACGCTGGATAACTAACAGATGACTCTCACTGGTGAAAAGGACCTAACCAGGAGTTAAACCCACGAATAACAAACTTTAAAAAGTGGATAATGGTGTAAACACAGCTTTCCTTTTTACCTGTGGTAAATGAGCATGATATAACCGTGGCAATACACTACGAGGTGTCCTAACACAGAAAATAATGGAGCTAGAAGAGGAAATGCCAACTGGCGTTTTACATTGTGAAGTTATTTTCTTTTCTTCTCTTTCATCTGTTCATTTTATATATTATGACACTTCTTGTCTATTAACACTTATAGAAATTCTAACACATTTGCAATAATGACTATATCATACCCATCCATGGCTTTTTTATTCATCATTCTCAATTGGAAACAAGCAAAGTTGATGTATTGAGACTCAACAATGTACTGTGTTGAGTTTGTGGGCTCTTTCAGGTGCTACACCAAAATTAGATGCATTCATTTTTCTATAATTCATCTTTTTACCCATTGTGAGAATCCTTTTGACATTTTATATTCATGTTTGAAGAACAATGTGTTTGTTTAAAGGTACACTGAGGAATTTTTGGCCACTAGTGGTGCTGTAGAGCAACACTTTGACGAGGAGGTTTTAGTATTGGTTGTCTTTGGTGCTCTAACAGCATTCACACGAGGCTGCACATGCATGCCAAAAATATTTATCGGTTAGGTTAATAAGGCTAATTTAGCTCCTACTTTTAATGTTTTTAGGATATTCTAGTTGCTAGCTTGGCCCACGTGTCAAATTGCCATAAAAATTATGTTCATCTCCTCACTTTCCTGGACAAAAAAAGTCTGGCAAAGAACAAAACAAAAAGTGAGAGTAAGTGCTCAGGAGTTACAGACCTATTCATTTTCATGTCTTGTTATGGTCACATTATGAGTCAAAAGATTGCTCTATTTTTGTTAAAGGTCAATTTCTCAGTTTTCTTTGCTTGTACGCAATGTTGTGTTAGTGTACGGTGACAGTCTGTAGCTGAGCACATCTTTTTATTGGAGGTGTGATCCTTAAATGTGCCAGACTGACTAGGAAGGAAAACCCTTCATGGCTGCTGCCATCTTAGAGTCTCTTCAGTATTATACACAATGTATTGAAACAGTGTTGACTGCTCATTTAGAAATTATGAAACGGGACAAAGGTTTCTGTCTCTGTAAAGGTGCAAACATGCCCAAATTTACACATGAAAACAGAAAATCTAGTACAACACCATAAACACAATCTTTTATGCAGCGTTGGAGATAGAATTGTCTCATTTAGCCTGTTCTGGTTTTAGTTCATGTTCATTTTTGCTCTGATGATTTCAAGTCTCAGTTTTGTGTTTTGCCACAGTAACTCAAAACCTCTTGCGCAACCAAAGCTTTATGGATTGACTGCAAGTGCCAGGGGTCATGCTCACTGAATCCTAGATTTATTGCATTAACCGTGTCGCTCTATTGTGTTAAATTCTTCTTTAATCGGATATCTAAATAATTCAGTGAATCGTGTAATTGTGACGTGGTGAAGGAGCCCGGTAAAACTGTGTATTTGCTAATTTTATCGAGAGATTACTCTTGCACTTTGAGACTGTCCAATAGTCACAAGGTTCACAAATTGAGACTCACTGTTTGCAAGTGAGAAATATATTTACAAACTGTCTAATGCGTATTTGGGTGTGGGTCCTTACAATCATTTATTTCAAATTACTGTTTTCCAAAATAATGATTTTAACATCTGAATGACAACCTGTTCTTCCCCAAAATGATGTCAGCATGCGTGTCTGAGACTCAGTTAGTTTTTTGAGATGAAGAGAATAAAGTGGAGATAATATTTTTAAAGTAGGATTATTGTATTTGGGCTTTCATGGCAGAAATCTGAAAGCTCTACTTCATGAGTAAGACCTTAGAGGCAGTGCAGGCAGTGCAATGTTGAATTCAGGGAGAAGGCCCTCTTTTTGTGTGGTTACCACTCCACGGGGGCAGGCAGGGGTAAATAATACACTTAACTAACCCCCCATTCAGACAAGAACAGAGAAGCAGGCTGCAGAGAGAAAGGTTGGAAGGGAGAGCAGTGAAAACGCAGAGCAGCTCTCAGCTGTCACGTTCGCTTGCTGTAAAGCCATGTGGAATGATATAACATTGACGTCACAACCCAGTGACGTACCACAGGGTGATTGCAAAGAAGAAAAAAAATGCCAAGTCTTATTAATCGCCCTGTAGAATATAGTGTCTGCCTCCAGCAGTGATGAGAAAGGGAGAAATTGTCCTTTGTCAGACGGTGTGCAATAGAAAGAGTCTTTAGGTAGAAAAGTTGCCACGGAGAATTGTACTTCAGACCACTTAGCTTATTCATCCAGAGAATCAGACAAAGCTGTAGGCTTTTTAAGTTTTTATTCTTTTTTATTAAATTAATTTATAATTTGATCTTTTTTGCTGATGGTATGGGCTGAAACTATCATCACAGTGGTGTAAGTGTATTGAACTAGTTATGTAATGTTCACTTTGATTGAACAAATCCTCCCTCATCAGTATTATAGTAGTACAGAGAGAAAGTAATTGGTGTAAAATCTAATAGTCGATTTTTGCTTAAAAATCTATTAGTAGATTTGTGGTACAGAAAAATAGGCTTGTATGTGTTGTAGGATCAGTACTTATAATCAGTTTCTGCCTAAATGTAAAGGTATATATTATGATGATATATTATGTTTTTGTTAGTGGTCTAATGAGATAAATGGCCAAATGAAATTGTACCTTATGTACTGTTTACTGTTTGCATCCTTAGCCTCCTTATCTGTATCGTCTGTGGAGATGAAAGCCTCCATGCATTTAGTGAAACTGTCTGTTAGCTCCTTTGCCTTTGGTTCACTCAAAACTAAACCACTGTCTGAACAACGTGTGTTCAATTCAAGACAAGTTGTGTGCGCGCGCAGTGTGTGCTGAAACAAGCATTCAGTTTTATTTTCCAGTATACAGTAAATCCTCCACATGCTGGTCACGGCATATTTTTCAATCCAGTATATAAAAATGAGTCCATCTTGCTTTAAACAATTTAATGTATAAAGAATAATCAAATTAAACCTTATTGAGCCTGCTGTGCCACTCTGGACCTCTTACATGATCAGGATGCGTCATGCACACTTAGAGAACACCACAACCTAATTTTGCATTGCTCATATTCTTTGTTGGCTTATGTGAAAAAAAAAAAAGGAAGATTAATTAAGATAACCTTTTGAGCTCAACCTAATTTTTAGTTTTCAGTTTTATACATTTTATATAACTTTAGTTAGAATAGACTGTAGCTCCTAAGGTCTGTGCAGACAGAGGAAAAGTGCATTGCCGTAAAATAAAGGCCATTAAATGACTAATGTTATCTGCAGTTAAAGGTTATGTGTGAGTGTTTTGTTTTATTTTAAGGAAACTTTAACTTGATATTAAAAGTATTAAGTCTTATGTGGCATCTGCAGTTTCATTTTTAATACAGGTATTGGATTTTGTTGGACCTCAATCATTTTGGATTCTAAATAAAAATGGAAATATTGCATCTTTAGTGGAAGTGTTGTTAATGTGACTTTGAGCTGATTATTATAATATACTTCTATTTGATGAAACGTGAAATAAGCTGAGCTGTTGTTTAAACAGAAAGAGAATGACGTGTGAAGTTAACCTCCATGTTTAGGAGCTTGTGTAACAGTTGCGACATCAAGACCGAGATGTCCTAATTCATTGCTTAGCAACTCATCGTCGATGCCACAGGTAGCTTTGATAGTAGGTAAACATTTTATGAATGCCAAATCAAGAGCTGAATCAGCATTTATGAATGTTGCCTATATGTGTAATGGAGCTTTTTCAGGTGTTTCTAATCCATATTTGAAATGTACATAGTTTTATTATTTTGGGAATTGTACTGATTAAAATTTGGCTTGTTGTTATTGGATCCAGATAGGCTGCTGTGACGGCTCCTGTGAATTATATTCTCATCCCACTTTCTTTAATGTCAGAACTAGTTTGCATAGCTGCTTTAGATTTTTCATCGGCAGCAGCAGGACCGGTAGAAAGGGTTAAGTTGAGCGAGGTACTGTGTGTTTGGCTGACTGCAGAGTGAAACAGGATGCAGCGACTGCATTGTCAGCCTGCTGGTGTGAGTGCAAACAGATGAGGAAATGCTGGAGCGGGTACTCCAAAACTCGGGTTACCCTGGAAACGGTTTGCGTCATGATCACCAGCAATTAGCTTGCAGCTCTTTAGTTTTCATGATAGGTCTACCAGAGCTTAGCCTAATGACTCTGGTGTCTGAAGAGACACCATCAAAAGAGGGCTCACAATATATTCATAGACAGTTTTATTCTGTACCTTCCTTTAACATTTTGTTTATGAAATAGTCCATAAATTACTATTTTTTGAGGAGTTAGGGTTATGTTTTTTTATGCTGTTTTGAGCTGCCTATAAATGTCCCCTCTTCCTTATTTTTCTCTAATGAGCCTTGATGTGATGTCCTGACCTCATCTATCTGCTTGTATTATTATCTGTACAAAGCTTATCAGTTTGTGTATTGTTGAGGCCCAGAATGTTGGACTGGAGAGGGGGATGCCAAGCCACTGCCATCAACTAAGTTTGGGCTAATTAAACCTTCTTTTTTTTTTTTCCCGCAACTGTTGTATCAGCCTCTCATGATTTGCCGGTTTCCACTACATGAAAAATGTGAAATGGTTAGATAAGTAATGACAAAACGATCCCCAAGCTGCTGGCTCTATTTGCAACACAATCAAGCTTTTTAGTTTGGGAGTTTAGGAGACAGTGGAGGTTTTCTGCACAGCTCGTCTCAACTGATTTTGATTACTCCACAAGGTTCCCCCAACAATGCAAACATCTCAGGTGGCTGAGCTTTTAAGTTCAGGATGAGGTTGTTGAACCTTGCATGTGTTGACTGTTCAGTCCAGTGACAGGGTGAGAGTAGAGAGAGAGAGAAAGCATGGTTAAGTTTGGTTGAGGGGCGGTATGGTTAAATTAGTGTGCTATGACATAGATGGTGTGCGCCATGCTTAAATTGTTGCTTTGGGAATTTAAGCATGGAGAAATAGAGGTGAGGGATGTAGTGAATTTAAGTTTTATTTAAATGACTACCTACCATAGGTTTTACAGACTGTTAATAGTCTCCAGACGACTTTATTGATATAACATCATCTTTTCTTTCAATATCTTTTAAAGCTTTACATGATAATTTGAATAGATGGTCAAACAAGAGTGATTTAGCTTTTTGTTGCACTGAATATGCTTACAATTATCATTTCTGCATTGCATTCTCATCGAAACATTACACAGCAATCTCACCAAAATTTTACTCACTTTCTCCCTCTTCTTTTCTCTCCCTCATTTTATTCTATCTCTGTTTCTCATTCTCTCTGAATTTCTTTCTCTCTCTCTCTGTGCGCCTCTTTTGAAAATGGTGTCAGCACTGCTGCTTTTACACCAAAAGACTGTTGCTAAGTGACGGTTGACGTCAGCCGCAGCTACAGAGGAGGGCTTGTGTGTGTTTAGCAGCTGAGGGCAGATCCCACTGAAAAGGGCAAAACTGAGAAGCACTATTAGTCACTGCAATGAAAACCCTAACTTCAACCAACAGGATCGCCATTTCCAATAACTGTGCACAATTTATTCTGAGTGACTTATGGTAAAAGTAAATCTTTCAAAGTGGAATGATGAGGTTTAGGCAGAAAATTTTTGGAAACTGCTCCCGGCCAATCCCCACCCCCTTTTCTTCACTTTTTCTTTAGTCTGTCGCTGTCTCCTTTTCTTTCTCACTTTAACCCCCGTCTGCCCCTCCCCCAACACACAAGCACACACACAAACATACGCACACGCACAGGCTCAAATGCCAGACACCCCCCCCCCCCCCCTCACATAATGTAAGTGAGATTTTGTAGATAGATTTTGTGTCTGACGAAAGTCTCTGAGCTTCAGTGTGATATCTCCCCCATCCGGCCGAGGTTGCTCTTGATCTGCTCGCCATTGTTCAGTGTAATCAATTCCCGGGGACCTGTATCATCCTCTCCCTCCCCACCACTACAACCCCCCTATCCCACCCCCCCTGCCTTTCCCTCTCCTGTGACAGCACACGAAATTCGACCTGTTAGAGTGGACCAAGCAAAAAGCTTATCTACATTTCAGGTTAAAATAATATAGTACTTATTCTATTCACAACTCATGAACAGTTAATTTGTTATTAGTTATCACTTTGCAAGAATTTAGTACATTTTTGTTGCAGTGTGATACTGGTTTGGTCTGCTTCAAAGCTACAATACCAAACCAAAATAATTAGCTTGTGCTTGCTTGACACACACGAGATAAAAGTTAGAGAGCAATGACGCAGTAATTTACCCGTCTATATACAGTAGAAGACAGTCATGTCTGCTGCATCTGTGCTCTGAATACTGTGTGCTGCTGGAGATAAACCAGCAATAGCAGAGACTGGGGGGTCTATGGGCAGAGATAGGTGTTTGCAGCAGTCATATGGAGCTCACTGATGGCAGAGTGAGTGAGCGGAGAGCGCAGGGTTTTAATCGCACACCCGCTCTGCAGCTGATGCACACTGTGCTGTTCAGATACAGTCAGAGCTGTGGCCCGCCCCCAAACTGTTATTGCTCCCCGTGAAGGCCTTGACATGATGTGCTCATAAGAATTTTTAAAGAGTGATGTTCAGGGATCAAGGCCTGATGGGCAGTGGTTTAGTGGCTAAAGAGACTTTCCTTCAAGCAGAAGACCAGTTCACACTAGTGAAACTGTTGGAAGTGACGTTTAGCAGGACACTGAATCCCCCTCAGCTTCATGGGGTACACCTGGCGTTGTTGAGTGAAGCAAACCAAAGATTAATTTCTTTATTTAATAAAGTAACACCATATTATTGTGTTTATAGACTATAAACGCTTTGAAAAGTTATCTCTTGCTTATACTGACACATTCTGCAATGCATTGGATTGCCTGCTGCAGTGTGACCCTCCTTTGTCCTTATCTGTCCCGACCCTGTATCAAAGGATCAACTGGATCAACAGTGGACTTGATGCCACATATCAACAGCAGGCACCCTGGCCTGGCACCATAGACACGGGGCATTAGGCCCTCGGCGCTTGGCTGCAGACACCAGTAGTTGGCTGGGGGTAGGCATGGATTAAAGATGCAGTATTTGCGTCATAAGGTGAACTCTACCGGGCATAGTGAGCATATAGAAACACACCAGGTTGGCTGTTTACACAAGTAGCAAAAGCACAGGCTTAAAGAAAATTAAGAATAAAAAAAGATACAAAATACATTTGACAGTTATAGTAACTTGTAATATAAGAAAACTTGTACTGAGATTACAAGTATACTACATTTTTTCTTCACTTGAACTCAGTGATCTTAAAAATATATAGTGACACCAAATAGTCACCAAAATCATTTATCCTCACATAGAAAATGCAGTTACTTTACACTTGCAGCTTTCCTCTGTAGTGAAATGCTCTTGCTCTGCTAACACAGCCACATTAGGGAACAGAGACCAATTAATCACAGTATGCTCGAAAGGCACACTCATAATCATCATACATTTCACCTGCTAATAAGAAGTGCTTGATCTGATGTACCAGATGTGGCATGGGATAAAGCATCAATATGGTAACTAATCACCTTTAATAGCTTGTCGAAGCAAAGATTGCTGAAGCTAAAAAAAACTGAACTGTGCAAAGGCTAGAAGTATCACAGAGGTAGTCTGCTAAGCTATGCATACAGCGAAGATCACTTATCATGTTTTGGACACATTAATAGGCTGTCCATGCAGATAATGCAGTGAAGTTAACTGTTAGCAAGTCATGGAGCAACAGAGCAGTGGGAGAAGCAAGCTAAAGGTCACATTCAGGAGGACATTCAAGCAACGCTACTCTCCAAAACAAACCTCAAAGTAACAACTGCAGTGAAATGTTTTGTGGGTGTCCTTAAGTCGATATTATATACAGTTGCAAGAAAAAGTATGTGAACCCTTTGGAATTACCTGGATTTCTGCATAAATTGGTCATAAAATGTGTTCTGATCTTCATCTAAGTCACAACAATAGACAAACACAGTCTGCTTAAACTAATACCACACAAACAATTATATGTTTTCATGTTTTTATTGAACACACCATGTAAACATTCACAGTGCAGGGTGGACAAAGTATGTGAACCCCTAGGCTAATGACTTCTCCAAGAGCTAATTGGAGTCAGGAGTCAGCCAACCTGGAGTCCAATCAATGAGACGAGATTGGAGGTGTTGGTTAAAGCTGCCCTGTCCTATAAAAAACACACACCAGTTTTGAGTTTGCTATTCTCAAGAAGCATTGCCTGATGTGAACCATGCCTCGCACAAAAGAGCTCTCAGAAGACCTACGATTAAGAATTGTTGACTTGCATAAAGCTGGAAAGGGTTACAAAAGTATCTCTAAAAGCCTTGATGTTCATCAGTCCATGGTAAGACAA
The DNA here is from genome assembly GCA_008360985.2 of Macquaria ambigua. Lineage (NCBI taxonomy): Eukaryota > Metazoa > Chordata > Actinopteri > Centrarchiformes > Percichthyidae > Macquaria > Macquaria ambigua. The sequence goes on along the minus strand of VMKM01000004.1, from coordinate 780,256 downwards.
ATTGTCTATAAATGGAGAAAGTTCAGCACTGTTGCTACTCTCCCTAGGAGTGGCCGTCCTGTAAAGATGACTGCAAGAGCACAGCGCAGAATGCTCAGTGAGGTGAAGAAGAATCCTAGAGTGTCAGCTAAAGACTTACAGAAATCTCTGGCACATGCTAACATCTCTGTTGACGAATCTACGATACGTAAAACACTAAACAAGAATGGAGTTCATGGGAGGACACCACAGAGGAAGCCACTGCTGTCCACAAAAAACATTGCTGCACGTTTTGAAGTTTGCAAAAGAGCACCTGGATGTTCCACAGCACTACTGGCAAAATATTCTGTGGACAGATGAAACCAAAGTTGAGTTGTTTGGAAGGAACACACAACACTATGTGTGGAGAAAAAAAGGCACAGCACACCAACATCAAAACCTCATCCCAACTGTAAAGTATGGTGGAGGGGGCATCATGGTTTGGGGCTGCTTTGCTGCTTCAGGGCCTGGACAGATCGCTATCATCGACGGAAAAATGAATTCCCAAGTTTATCAAGACATTTTGCAGGAGAACTTAAGGCCATCTGTCCACCAATTGAAGCTCAACAGAAGATGGGTGATGCAACAGCACAACGACCCAAAGCACAGAAGTAGATCAACAACAGAATGGCTTCAACAGAAGAAAATACGCCTTCTGGAGTGGCCCAGTCAGAGTCCTGACCTCAACCCGATTGAGATGCTGTGGCATGACCTCAAGAGAGCGATTCACACCAGACATCCCAAGAATATTGCTGAACTGAAACAGTTTTGTAAAGAGGATTGGTCCAAAATTCCTCCTGACTGTTGTGCAGGTCTGATATGCAACTATAGGAAACGTTTGGTTGAGGTTATTGCTGCCAAAGGAGGGTCAACCAGTTATTAAATCCAAGGGTTCACATACTTTGTCCACCCTGCACTGTGAATGTTTACATGGTGTGTTCAATAAAAACATGAAAACATATCATTGTTTGTGTGGTATTAGTTTAAGCAGACTGTGTTTGTCTATTGTTGTGACTTAGATGAAGATCAGAACACATTTTATGACCAATTTATGCAGAAATCCAGGTAATTCCAAAGGGTTCACATACTTTTTCTTGCAACTGTATAATGATACTGTAGATCATTGATTTGTCCATCCAGAATCGAGTGTGTCAGATGATTGATGACAGTAACCTGCAGTGATGTAAATACTGTCTCAGTTCCTATTTCTGAAAAAATAGAAATAAAAAAGGCATTTATAAAATATAATTTAAAAGGGGTCGTGTAGATTATTTGACAAAGCGGACTGAGATAATCTGAGACAAAAATAGTGTACAATATATTGTGTGATGTGTGCAAATGGATGCCACGTGTGTCTTGAGGATCATGATTTCTGTCTTTAATCCAAGCAAATGTACATTTTATAGCTCTTCCTTTACTTTATTCTTCCACTTGGCAATCACTACTATGCACTGTTGCTGATTTTCTTATAGAAGCCTTGCCCTTTTTTTAAACTTTATATACTTTATTTATCAACGGGAGCGCTCTTTTTCAGCAATTCCACAACATCTTAATACCTAGAAATTTAAGGTTCTGCCAAAAAAAAAAAAAGAGGATTGTATACTACACAAATCTTGGTAAACTGGGTACATGTAGGCCTCACCTTTGCTTTCCTTAACTCTGTTTAGTAAACCTACCTCAGGTTTGTTTGTGTGACTCTGACTCATCTGACAGTCAGCCAGTGTTCCAGTATTTATGCCATGTGGCATCTGTCTCAGGTGATGCAGGCAGAGCTTGCCGGGCTAAGTTTATACTTACAGATGTAAAATGCTGATCCCGGTTGGTTCCGGCATTATGTTCTGACCCGCACTCTGTCAGCACTGCCTGCTGAGTCTGCTCGTTCCTAAGATGGGTTATTGAGGGAAAAGTATCTGAAGACACCAGTCACGCTGAAAGCCGCCTTTCCTGCCTGATGACACCGTTTAAACTGCATGATGCACTTTGTAAGGAAGTGTAGATTTGTCACTTAAAAGACAACAAATACATTGGTCTGCCAGTTGCAACTGCAGTTACATATTACAACAGCCTTAATTTGTAACATTAGTTTTTAACAGTCATTTAAGATGCATTTTGTCCACTTAGTTTAATGGGTAGTGCTGCCTCAGGAATTTATGTTTGTTGAATGCATCAATGGCAGAAAATAAGTATCTACAAATAAATTAGATATCCTGTGCTCAGTTGTTGAAATAGGACTCATGTGACTGCTGCATCCTGTGACTAATAAATAGACTCCCTGAAATGCTTTTGTGCTAATTGGCAGGAATATCTATTATATTTCAATTCAAATGTTGTTGATTGGATCATTTTTAAAGGCAGGAAGGAAAGTGTGTTTCTTTGTAGTGTGTTTTCTTTCTTTGGTGGAGCAGTAGTGAACTTCTGTTGCTTTAGTGAAGTCTTATTTTTGCTGCTGGATGTCAGTGGTTGTGGTTGTAACATATTAATGTGCATCTATTTCCCCTGATGTTATGTTATACACAGTGTTGTACACATTTACAGCATAAGTTCATGAAATTGACTTCTTGCCCTTGATACATTTTTTGTTCAGTCTTTCATGAATTCAACTGGTTGTCTATGCTTTTCTCCTTTGATTCATAAAACGTGTAGCCTCACTCTCTTAGTTTCTCTCTTTCTCTCTTTTCTGTGTTGCTCCAACAGCAGGTTCTCCATGTTTGTCTCTGAGAGCATACTCGCCTCATGGCAGGATGACAGTCTCACTTCATTATGTTTGCGCTAAACACCAGGGACTCCACAATGTGAAATACCGAAACACCCCACGCCGGTACCAAGCCAGGGTGGATTATTCTCATGAAACATCAACTTATGGCTCTTAGATGTGGCAGCAAAAGACATTTTTTGGCCTCTTAAAAGCTGTAGCATTTGAGCAATTGACCTGACCTGTTATACTGTAGTGCAGCAGAATATCAGCGGGGTTGCTGTAAAAGTATGCCCACACATTGTAGTAGAAAGCATTCAGTTGTCCATTGTCTGGTCATACCAAGGGAAATGGATTGTTGCACACTCGTGGGTAATTGCCTCACACTGAAGAAGGGTGTTTTGCTCGAAACATCTGTCCCAAATAAAATGACAGAACTGGAGTACAGTCTTGGACATTTTGTCATTCAGAAATGTCCAGAATATCCGAGAATGTATGAAATGTTTATATTATAAAGGATTTAAATAGAAATCTATGAGAAAAGGCAAATGTGGCATTAAATCATAGACCCAATGTTTTTTAAACACAGACCTTAAAGCTGCATTCTTGGATTTCTGGCCACTAGAGGGCAGAAGAATTTCAAAACCAGCTTACAGACACACAGCTATGATATATTATGACCTTATAAAGTTGTAATGGTAAATATGTTAGCAAACAGCAGCCTACTTACACATCCAGCAGACACAGAGCAATATTATTATTTCTGGCCATCTGATGAATTTAAGTCCAATAATCACTTTCTTTTATCTCTGGTTTGGTCTCCACCATCTTCTGCGAAAAATGTCTACATATTTATCTTGCTAAATATTTCACTTTCTTCACCAGCTATTCGCTAACTGTGTCTGTCTGCCGTTTTCAGTGGTTTTGGTCAGAGATTTATGACTGAAAACAGCTTCCTGCTCCTACTAGAGATGGTGAACTATGGCTGTAAATATGTGGCTGTAAAACCGAAATATTGACCTAAAAGAGGCTAAAAGTCTCCATAGAGCTGCAGAATTTAGTAGTAATTCTCCCTGGGTTTGTGTGTGTGTCTTTGTGTATGCAGCTTTAAATGTTTTCAAATTATATTTACAGCTACTTAATTTATCTTATATCACTTAGCAAAGTTTCAGTAGGCTATCACACCTCGTAAAAATAATATCCAGCTACAATCGCCTCACAAAAAACCTGGTAGCTGTGAGGCATTTTGAAAAGTACATGTAGGAGCCCCGTATGATGCTGACCTTTACCTCCTGTGATCCAACCGAGGCCTTCACACCATGATCAGAGAGTAGGAAAGGACAGGCTGCAACATGCCCTTTGTTGCTATGGAGCACACAAACAGACTCTCGCTATGAATTTGCCTAGAAGAGTGTATTGAATTTGGTTAAATGACTCTCATACTGAATAACCATAAGTTATTTAAGTGTGTTCTCAGATAACTTTAACAACACCTAGACTGACAGATGTTGAGGCGCTTCAGAGTGGCCTGTTCCGTATTGATTTTGACCTTTAACTTGACAAGTGTACAACTGTGAGCTTCTTAAGCTTTTTTTTAAAATTTTTTTAAAATTTATTTAACCCCCTTGTCACCTCAGCTTTAATGGCAGCTTTGGGAATGTGATACGTAAAGTAGAAATGAGAAGCTGCCTACAAGCCAGCGTTGGTCACTTGCTTGTAAATGATTTACTTAACACACTATTTCTGTTGTGGTGTCTTTTTCTCACTGTTCTTTGTGTCTGTCTCACTCTCTCTCTCTCTACTTCCCTGTTAACTCCTCCTCCCACTGCTCGGCTCTGATGGATGGCGTTTGTGTTCACATGCTTGTTATTGGCCAGAGCTCCAGGGCTCAGGCGTTAGGTTGTGTTTATGAGAGGAGCCTGCACTGATTCCATGATAAAACCAGATGTTCCCTTACAAGGCTTCGAGCCTCCCTCATCTAGCTCTCATGTCCATATCAGGTATAACCTTCCTGTTGTACTCGGGCCTCCCAGCCTCCAAACTATAGCTTGGTGTTGGGCTCCACAGTGGTCAAAAAAGGTTGCGTGTGAAGGACATACATCACATGTTTGCACTTTGATAGAGAGAAACAGTCTCTCACACAGTTGAGCTTATTAAGATCGCAGTTGTTTTTCTGTGACATAAAGAGGTCTTTTAATTTACATTAATATTAAAAAAAGGAAAGTGTAGCTTATTCTCACAGTTGAGAAGTTTTTGTTTGATAAATGACTTAACCAATTAATAGATTTTTAAGATTGTTGCCAATTAATTTAATCACAGCACTGAATTACACATACATTAGAAGCTTGTCATCAGCATGTCCAAAATGTCTTTTTCAATGAAGGCTCAGTACAAAAACATGTGGTGCAGCTGCCATGACCGGTTATATAATTAAGGTTTACCATAAAGTGAAATGAAAATTGCTGTCCTATTCATCTAACAGATTGTAGCCTTACTGTTATGAGATCGACTCCATGATAACATCTTGAAGCCTATCAGATGCCAAAACACCGGGCAGCAGGTGATAATACCATGATATGATATACTATTGTGACGTACACACTAGAGCTATGCTGTTCACATTACAAAGTAATCTACCTGGAATGTGCACTTGCACATATTTGATTGGAGAATTTAGTGTGTTGCTGTATGACGTCGTATGGCATTGTTGTAAAGGTTGAGCCAGGTCCAACGCTTTTACCGGACTACCCTGTGTTTTTGTGCCAGAGCCCAGAGTGGTCTCATTGAAATGAATGAGGAGGCTGCAGTTTTTGACGGGGATTAAAAGAAACAGTCACTCAGATCACTGCACTCCCATGTGCCTGCCAGTACTGGAACTCATTGAGTACTATCGGGTTAATTTCTTTTCCCTACAGCCCTAGTGGGCATTACAGGTTTTGTTTCATACCTCTATGTTGAATGGGTGTAAAGGATGATTGTAAACAAACATACGTAAAATGTATGGAAAACAAAAAGCCATGCAACCAAAAATGTATATTTCTGCCTGTAAGATTTCTGCCTTTGACAGTAAAGCCATCTGGTCCAGGGCTGCCTTGGCACAGATTCAACTGAAAACACTGAGATCACCTTTGTCCCCTGGCGTATATTGAGTCTTTGATAATGCTAACTTTAAATGTCTTGTTGGAAACCAAACTTTGGCCTGATATCGGTAGAAGGAAATAAAACTGTTGAAAAAGGAAAACAAAACAGAGAGACCAGTCAGAGGCAGATCTGGTTACTTATTGTACCTCAATAAACAGCTGCTTAAATCTTTTTTGATGACATATGAAGCCCTCGTCAGGCTCTGATTGTACATGTGCGTCACAAGGTCAATGGTCCTTTTAATAATTACTTGTGTTAACACTGGGTAAACCTGGGATATTTATATGAACCTGCAGATCAGCAAATCAATGTCAGCAGAAAGGACTTTGAGAAGTACTATTCAGAGTATTTACACTTGGGCTCTCTGCCACCACTCTCTAAAGGTCATACATGCCTATATTCTTGCCAATCTCCTGTGATAGCGATGAATTGCTGCGTTCCAGGTCAACAGAAATTTTAAGCTCAGATAAAATGTGACCTGTATACATAGCCTGCAGTGCGACTGCCTGCAACTATTTATAGGGGCATGATTTACTGAATGGTTTCCTGTAAATGTGGGGCCAAAGTCATGCATGCATTAAATCCCTTTGCATGGAATATGTTTTGTTGTGTAAAATTGTCACCCTAAGAGTTGTAAAAAGGCACATTATTTTTCTCATTTTACTTAATTTGAGGCTCATCTTGAGGCCAGTCTGTTTGCACCAACCTGAATGAAACAGGTGTAATTTATTGCTTGAATCACTTTTAACAAGCTGAACTGTTAATGAAAACACATTTTAAATCTTTGTGCGTAGTGTCGACTGTATTATGTGACAAGTCCTACATGAACAGTTAAGACCTACAATATATCTGACCAGCAGCTTAGCTGTAAATGTTAAGGGACACAGTTTCAAACACCACGTCCACACAAATCCGTCTTCTATCAGTTTATAAGATTATATTTTTCAAATGTTCTGGTATTCCTGATTTACTGGATAGCACACAGTCTTAAAAACACTGCAAGTGGTGTGAAGGCTGTTTTTTGCCAGCATTGGTAGCTGCCTACTGAGCTTTGGTGTTGAGTACAATCAAATAGTTACGGGCCGTTTGAGCATGAAACATACCATTGTGGGAAAAAGTTTGACGTACATTGACGTACTAGGGTTGACCTTATTTAGATCATGGCATTGGCATTGACTCACACTTCATCTGGTTGAGTCAATGCTGACAGTTAAAGAGATTTCTTTCTCTTGTCACCTTGTCATTCACCTCTTTATCTTCAGTTCCCCTAAATCACAAGGGTGTAATAGCAGACTAGTTCCTTTGTTGCTGTTTTTTGTTTTTGTTTTTGTTTTTTAGACTATAAGAGGGCTGGGTTGATGATCAACAATCAGTATCACAATAACTTCACATATTTAACTTGACAACAATAAACTGAAAAAGAGAAAAAGAAAGCAGTTCAGAGTAACAATTCTTAATTATCATTAGGGCTGAATTTTAAATGTTTTAAAATTATGCAAAACTACTAATATTGCTGTATAATTCTATTAATGACATTTTGCACAACCTCATCTGTTTTTTCTTTAAAACAAATTACATGTAAAAGAGTAAAAGAACATTTATGGAAACAAACGGAAAGACTTATAATGAACATTTTCTGAAAATGAAACATTTTACTGTTAATAACAATATAGAATTTTAACAATTGATAAGATTTTGATCATTTATCAAATGCAAACCATATATAGATTTCTCACATTGTACATTTGTAATTAAAATGAGCAAGAATTCAAAACAAGTCTTATATATAAAATATATATATATATATTATAAAAACAGGGGTCTTAAATTTATTTACAGTAAAAGGCAAAGCTAAAGTTGAATGATTTAACAAAAATAGAGAATAGGTTACATCTCTTGTCAACTTGTCTTAATGAAAAATAAATGAGTCTATGCATCATGTTCTTTTCGGCTTCTCCTCAACATCGAGCATGACGACACCAAGCAGCTGCTGCCCCATTTCTTTAGAAAAGGCTCCATCATGACCTCTTTGGCTTTCCTCCCACTGGTGTGCATGTATGAGGCTCTGCGCTTTCTGCTGTAATATGTTTTGGGCACTGTGGCTGATTCTACTCATTTTTCAATTTTTACTTTATGGTTGAGAGGTGTTATGAAGCGATGGAAATCTTTAATCTTGGATCAACAAAGCTAGCAGCGTCTAAAGTTTACTAACATTAGCCACCATTAGGTACTGGTCATACCAGACCAGGTAAGCCTGTAGCATCAAAATCCCTGTGTGTATTGAATTGAGAAAGGGTGTGTTTCGTTGCTTATAATTTTAACTTTTCATTTGTAAGGGACTTTATGGGTTGTTGTGTTCTTTCTAAAGTTACACGGTCTTGCTTTAAGTTATGCAGGTGTGTACTGGCCAGCTCTATGTCATCTTCAGTTTTATGCAGAAAGGTTTTTTTTAAAAATGCGATGGTGATACATTCCTCTCCCGAATGTGCATCTGTAAACTCATTGGTAATAAGAAAGCTTTGCTGACAGACATCCAGGTCAGTCCGGGATGGGCTCAAGAATCCTTTTAGTCATCACATGCATTGATAACCATCTTGCAGCATATGACGTCTCAAACTTTAGTGGTGGCCTTAAACAATGCTTTCCTTTTTAACAGCTATAACAGAAGGTGCTGACAATCGTATTGCTCCATCTTGTTGCTTGTCCCATGTGTTGATTTTCTGCAAAACAATGCACCAAACAAAGATAAAGTAGTTTACTGCAAGTGACGAAAGTAGGTTAAGTAAAATGAATAGATGAGAATAAATGGCTCATTTCTTGTGCGTCACACTGACGTTAAATATGTGGGTTCTACTTCCATGTCTATTTGTTATACTGCCATCGCAAAACCTTCCTGTGCACTTACAGTAAATGTGGACAAACACTCTGTAGGGTGTAAAAAAAAAAAAAAAAAAAAGTGACGCCTATCCATTTCTCATTATATTTGCTGTGTTATATATAATAACAGCTTAGATGTTTTTAAAGGTGGAAAAATTATAATAGAAAATCACATGTTTATAAGGTAAAGTAAAAAAGTAATCATTATTTAATAATCTTTGGTCAACCAATACAGCTCTTACCAATATAGTCATCCATTTATATTCTTGGACTTTCTGCATATCTTTCTAGAGGATGCTAAAGTGATCCTAGGTCACCTGAGAGAGACAGTAAATCCGACAATGTGGAAGGTCTGCTGGGACCCTTAAGTATCTTCCGACGCTTTCTCTTGAAACGAGGACACACCTGCAGCCTCAGAGCAGCCTGACTGATGTCTGGCCTTGCTTTCCCTTCCTGAGCCTCCAAGTGTTTTCACCGTAACTCATCCCACACCCATGCTTACGCTTCTACAACTATGGCTGATGCAGCGTTCTAGGCCTCTGTGCCTTTTTCATCCTTTTTTTTTGGGTCTCCCACCCCAAATCCCCAACCTACTTCACAATGAGGCAAAGAGCATGGGAGCTGAAATCAATTCTCAGTAAACCCTCACCTCTCAGAGATCTGATGACAAATTGGACCCTTTCTTTACCTAGGTGTCCAGAACATTTGGCCAAACTGTACATCTGATAAGACCACATCAGTTCCATGTCCCTTGGACTTGTCCAGCCTCTTGGCCTTAATGAAATAATATTAATGGGAAGGAGCACCATCCAACTTGGTTTAGCACAAAGAACTTTCCTGCTATTTCCCAAACGGCTCATGGTGCACAGTTGTAACTCTTCCACTCAGTTTTTCTGTCAGCCATGTTCTGGTCCATCTGCTTTTTTTCTGGGGACACAGCTGGCTGACAAATTCACAACGGCCAGGAAGCAGACAGCAACTGCTATCTTCCCTGCTTCAAAGGACTTAGTGGGTGTATGTCTATCGGCCGTGTGCTGTACGTCTCCTGACTCATGTAAACAAAACGCCATAGTAAAACCGCATGCTATGCCCCTGAGATAGAAGATGAGAGAGCATTCTGCTGCAACAAACTACGACCTTTGCTGATGTAAACCAGACAGGCTTGGATGTTGAATTGGTGTTATAGCTGATTAATCGTTTGGTTTTGTCCGAAATCTTTTGGCCTGTTCTAGTGTTATTTTTGCAGCTATTTTTGGATTTAGTTTTAGTCCTCTGATCACATGTTTTTGCAAGATTTAGTCTGATTTAGTTAACTTCATTAACATTAGCTTTTTCTTGTTGCATCTCTGGGGACAAAACTCCTGATCTCACTTGTAACAAAAAGTGTCATTATACTGCTTTGTCTTGCATGTGATTTTATGCCACACAATTGTCTTCTATTAATTCTTAATGTAATCAGCATAAATAGGTGAATTTCGTCACATCACATTGGGAACTCAATGCAAAACTGAGGACTAGCTGGTTATATTGAAATTCTCTTTACTATCCGACTAATGAGAAACTACTATCTACATCTACACAGCACAGAAAGTCACCCACTAAAATTACAACACTTGATGACAAAATACGTCTTGGAATGCTGATGACATCTTGAGTAGGTGTTACACTTACATCAGAGTTAAAAATGTCCCACACAAAACACAGTTGCATACAAACTTGTGAAAACTCACTGTTTCGTTCACTTTCTTTCACCAGTGGGTAGGAGGAAAGGCATCTGTAACTCAACACGGAAACTGGAATTAATGTAGCATAATCCTCAGAGAACAACAACTATGGCTGTCTGGAGAGAGACAAAGGCTAGGAAGGATTAGGAAAGTTGTCTCATATCTTGCATTGTGACAAAGGTCAGGCTTATGACCTCGAGGTGGGTGTGTCTGCGTTGTGGATGCGAGCATAGATGTACAGTTTTCAAAGCTCACTGTATTACGAGATAGCAATCATACATTATTTGTTTAGTTCACAGATTGGTGATAAGCATACGGTCCTCAAGCAGTGTGGCATGATGCTGGGACGTGAAGAGGAAACAAATGAGTTTTCTTCATTTTCTGTGTAATAATGGCTCAGAGCAATCCTGTAATATGACGAAAACTCACCAGAAGATTATGTTAAATATTTTTAGGTGTGCAACTTTCAGGATGGTTTAATGAAGAATTTGCATGATACATGTCTGTGCCACATAAATAGATCAGCTGTCGGTAATGACAGTAAGTTGAGCAAAATACCAAAAGTTCTGCTCATCTGTCCTCTTAGTTCTTCTAGTTTCAACACTCTTTTTAGATGGGAGATTCATAAACGGACTCCAAAATACCTGGATCCAAATTTTTTACAGTTACACCTGAGTTCCCTCTGTGCTGAGGTCTTCTGCCATCAATTCAATGTTACTACCTTGTTAGCCTCCTATAGCACATGGGAACATGGTTTCAGGTAACCTAATGCCATACAGATACTGCACACGCGTTGGATTGTTGTTGCCTGGCTAGTAACCTGTACTACATTGTGCTTTAGTATCACATGGCATGTGATACCTGTAGCAGGTGATACTACTATGTAGCAAGCTAGCTAAAGATAGCCTGTATGGGTTGATCTTCAGAATGGATCTTTAAAGCCTAACAAGGTGATCAGTTTTACTTGATAAAATTGGAGTCACATTAACATGAGGCCAGCTGATTTCTCTCACAACCCCATAGACGGAGATGGGCTAAACCCCTCTATATAGAGCATACAGTTATTAAATGTAAACAGTAGGCTGGGAACTGTTTTCCAAACATACATCTAAACTGTTTAAAGGAACCCACTTCTGCTGGAGTCTGTGCTGGATCGAACCAACCCTTAGTCAAATCACTTCTTTATAGTTGTGCACATCAGAACAACAGAACAGATTATATATAACAGTATATTAATGACAACACTTAGCCTATATTGAGTGATCGGCTACATTAAAATACATATTAGGTGAAATCGGAGAGTGTTGGAGGGGCAAAGTTGGCCTTTTTCCTGCCAAGATTATGGTAGAAGTGCATCTGTCATGTTTGTAAAAATTGTTGATGGAAGTCAATATTTATTTTTAACTGAATTAAATTAGGATTTAGGTAAAATGTATGACAGAAGACAAACAGGCATCATTGTTCAACTTAAAAATAAGTTTACAATTTAAAACCCTTTTGTAGGTGGGAAGTCACCAAACTCCCTTTCAAAATCTGGCAGTTTAAAGTTTTCCATCATACAACATGTAAAACACTGTGTATGATCTTTTGTTAAATGTGTGTATTCTGTTATATTTGGCATTACCTCAAGAAACCTCAAACTTCAATATCTGATACCACTGATCCTTGCTTTCCTAACATTAACATTTCTCCACACCTTTTGTTTTCTTTACCCCAGCATGTTATGTCCCTTTCTGATTGTTCACTCTACAGTTTTTGTGAAAATTCTGTAGTGATATTTGCCCATAAGAAGCATCTACATCCCCTGCTTTATATGTAAACAAACACTAGTTGCTGTCAAGTATGGCAGATCAGTCCCTGAAATATCCTAAATGCAGTGTGACGTAACATTGATTCCAAAGCCTATTTCGTGCTCTTCATTAGCTTGGGTGTCTCCACATTGAGCACGCTTCTATAAATACCCATAAAGTTTTCCACCGTGAAAATCTTGGGTGCCATTTAAAGAATGTTACTTTGTTGGGTTAACAAGTTAACACGTTATGTGCTTTGTAGTTTCTATAGCAGACACTGTTAGGGGCTTTTTTAAGGGGCATTTTGGCCACACATAGAAAAAGACTGTGACTGCTAATTACATCTTATTGTTATGGAAAAATGCATAGAGATAATAATGAACAACTGTGAGTTCTCCTTTAACAGTTAGTCAACAGTGAACTTTTTTTGTTTAAGTTGTTCTGTTAAGTTTTGCAGAACTACAACCAGACTAATGAGACATGACACTTGTAACTGTGAACTTGTTCAGTCCTTGGATGGTTGGAATTTTTAAACTATTTTTGGGAAGACATTTCATTGGTAGTATTTGTTTTTTTTTATTCACTGGATTGATGCCAAATAGGACAAACACCACGCAGTATACAAAGAAACAGATCTTGTCATATACTCCAAATGACACTAACAGAAGCTGGCTTTTGCAGGGCAGACGCAGAACAACACCAGTCCAGTGAAGTGGTAGATGAGTGTGAAAGAGAGGGATGACATTTTGCACGAGCTCCTTTCCCTAGTCAAAGAATTTTCCATGGTCCTGCCAGGTTGCCCTGACAACACTGGTGACAGACATAGGCGGACTAGCCATCTGGAGTACCTTGAGTTTTCCCGTTGGGCCTGTTGACCTGTGGGCTGGTGGTGAGCCAAGCAACATAGATGCAAAAAGATTTTTACAAGTCTTTGGTCCTCTAGATTGTTTGGCTGGTTACACTGAGAGGAAGTACTATATCTCTTCACGGGCCAGTGCTTAGTCAGTTCATACTTTTGTCATCTACCAACTTCAGTTTGGTTCATTTTTTGAACCACTCAGCAGAGAGTGACAGATTGCATTGTGCATTAATTGTAAAAAAGAGTAAAATAAAGTATATTGAGACCATAGTTGATTTTTGTTTTTGTCACACATAGAGCAATTAATGATCTATCAATTAGAATATCTATGAGCATAATGCAATGTTGCTATCATGGTAACTACATAGTTAAGTATTTCTTTTAGGTTTTAAATGTTAGTGAAGCAAAAGTTACCCAAATCTGTCTATAGTGCTGCAAGATTTGGACAAAGAATATTATCAATTATAAAAGAAGCAATTCATAAATTACAAATGTATCAACTTTTTTTTCTTTTTTTGTTTTGTTAAAATAAATATTTTCTTACCATTGAAATGCTGTAAACTTAAACTTAATTTTGAGAAATTCTATAACTTAATCTTGTGAAAAATTAAATATATTATAACTATGCAGAGGTTCATGCTAATAGTGTCAACGTGGCTTTTGAACTGACTCATAAAAGATTGCCAGCACCGTTTGGGAAAAATCTTCTTCCTGTGAGTTTGTGCTGAGAGTCTAGTGCTGTAATTATTGTTCTATGTCTAAATGCCAAAAAAAGTGGATCGAAAACAATTATGTTCTTGTTGCATATTAAGCTTTATTTTATATAGGGTAATGGCCACAAACCCAGGACACAATTGCTTGTTGTTTAGGTTGAGCTCCAGTAATGCTGCTGAATGTTAAAGAAGCACTACTATCAGCATGTTGGACACTGCTTACAAATGTATGCGTTGGCCCAAAATCTCACACTCTGTCCATTCACTGGTATAATACATTTTAGTTGTCTTCGTTTGCACTTGCTGCATTTTGCAATGTCTTTATCAAAGCCTTCTTGTCACTTTAAACATATCTTAACCACTTCCATATAATTTAATTTGTTTGGCCTTTTTTTGTCAGTAACTTCCTCGTCTTTGGTATGGGGTTAATCTAACCACTGTTGCAATAATTTTCTTTCTTCATAACCATTTTGTGTTTATCTGTGACAACCTATGAGGAAAATGTAGTCAGATTACCTACTTATTATTATTATTATTACCAAACTTCCTTCCAGAAGAGTTTATCACAAACATTTCTGCAACCTTTAATGATTTCTCTTTTATTCCAGATTCTTAACATGCTTTACTGAGGTTGTTGAATGTAATATTAATATTTTATTTAACACAAAATGCATTTTGTAGGTAAAAGAAGATGTTGCATCTCTAATATATTTTATTATGTTGGTCAATTTTGTGTGTGTTTGAGTGTAGGATACATCTTTGTAGCGAGTCAGTCTGGGTCAAAAGTTCAGAGACTGTGTTTTTAATCCCAGTCTGCTCCTTCCTTCAGTCGCCTCAGCTGCTGGCCTACCATCAGCTAACCTGCCTGAGCTTTGGCACTGTGCTACAGGCCCAGCCATATCCTGGCAGTTCAAGCTATGTCCGACCAATAGGACACACACACATAAACTCTGCAGACCTCTCATCTGGTTAGCTGCCTTTCCTGAACGGGCTTAAAAGAATCAAGCCAGCCCGTGCTTTCTTTTCCTCTCTCCATATCATCTTTTCTTCCCGTGCGTGTCTTGACAGCCAGAGCCCAGTCCTCATTATCAGCATGTGCATGTGCAGAGGGCTGCTGACGCTGTGTGTGTCGCTGCAGACTGACGTCAGCAGTGCCCTGCTCCTCTCCATACAAATGCCCTGCCTGCCTGCAATTGATACCTTTTCTCGGTCCCCCACACTCTTATTAGTGTGTTTTTATCACTTCTAGCACCTCTCACACCACGGAGCCTAGCTAATATGACACGCAGGTGTAACAAACTGGCCGTCTAATAGCTTGCACAGGTTTATTGACTCCTGTTAGGAAATATTTACGACTTGTCTCATGTTAAATAACTGCCTGTATGTGAAGTGTTATTTTGATGTGTACTATATTTTTCCTGTGTTTGATTGTGTGTGTCATTGTCTGTTTTCTCTGTGTGGGTCTCTTCCTGTTTGCTTTGTATCTATATATCCATGCAGGTGTGCATAAATGTAGTGTAGTTTTTTTCCCTTTTGGAAATAGCTGCCCCATAAATGATCTTCATACACATGCACATGTAGGTGTGCACACAGTGTTACACAGACTGACCGAGATACTGCATATGGCCAGTTGTACAAGTCTAACCAGCTCTGTGACTGTCTGTGTGTTTAAAAGCTCGCCCGAAATAAAAAGTAGAGAAAGCAGTCTGACGTTGTTGCAGACATGTCAACATATTCTCAGTGTAAATATGAAGTTGTGATATTGATGTATGATTAGCAGTTGCAAAAATGTCCCCACAAAATCAAACTATTGACATTCCTCATTTTAAATAGTAGATAGGGTTTATAGCATGATTTACAGTCATTTATATTGTCTACCTTTCTCAGCGTCCCTAACCCTCAAGCAAATGGTGGAAGAAGTACTTCAGTAAAATAATAACAATAACACAATGTAAAAATACTCCATTACAAGTAAAAACATGCATTCGAAAATGTACTTAAGTGAAAGAATTAGCATTATTATATTATCTTATTATTTCAAATAGATTAACATGTAAGCAGCGTTTTAATGGCAGTTTTAACTACTTTATATACTGTTGGGTAGTTAAATCTATAACAGTGCATCATATTTTATAAGATGGTCACATGATTCATATGTAAAATCTTAATCTGCATGGTAACTACTAACTGTAGCTATCAGAAACATTTAGTGGAGTAAAAATTACAATATATCCCTTTAAAATGTAGTTGAGTAAAAGTATTAAGTAGTATATAATGGAAATACTCAAAGTGCAAAGTGCTTGTACCTCAGTGTGAGAGAAAATCAGTTTTACCTATATGTCTCAGAGGTGAGAAATAATGTGATGTGTTTTGTGGTCTGTGTATGCGTGTGTGTGGCTGCATGTGCGTACAGGTGTCTGCTGCTGCTGAGTTGTGTGTCTCAGTATATGTGTCTGCCCTCATGTCATGTTTTCATAACATCACTAAAGAAAATATCTCCTACTCATTGAAAGATTTTAATCTCATCACTTGCAGAAGGCCCTCACTGTAAATAAGTCTTTGCTTGGCACACGCTTTAATGGTGGTGGTGGTGATGATGGTGGTAGCTCCCATTTAGCCAGCTTTTCCTGTTCCCGTGCTGTGTGAGAGTCGGAGAAGACATCCATGTTTTTGTGCATTGTGCACAGATTATGCAGAGGTAAAGAGCTTACTGTAATGGCGAGGTGTAGACAGATTGTAGACATACTATGCTAAGTATGTCTGTGACTGTTTGACGGTGTCACTGGGTGTGCGCTGCGTGTGTGATCGAGAGGGTCAGTAGAAAATGGAATTGTCAACACAACATGATCCTTTGGTTGAGTTAAATGACGGCCAAGCGCACATCGTATATAGTTGTGTCTACATTTCTTTTTTATCTCCGTCTGTAGTTCTCTGTCTTTTACTCTCCATCCCCTCCTTAATGGCATCCTCTCCTTCAGCTTTTACCCGTCTCCCTCTCCGTTTCAGCCCTTCTGCGTCTCTCCGTAAACAAGCAGAAGGCCAACAACTCTGTCCTCCGGCTGTCTCCCGCCATCCTGTTGCCATGGTGTATGGAGCATTGTTTGCTGGCCTCTATGTCGGGTTGCCATGGCAGGGCTTATTTGCCATATTAAATGTTTGGCAGCATTGTACAGATGCTGATGACAAACACCCAGCATCCCACTTTGATCAATGAAACAGTTACTGATTAGAGGAGATGGGATGGAGCCACTGATCTATTTAACAAGTGTAGTTATAGCTTTCAGGTACTGTATGTATGACATGCAGAAAAGTGAAACATGTATGTATAAAATCAAATAATAATAATATATATATTATATTCAATAGGAAGCTGGAAACATAGTGATAAACAGTTTTGCCATTTTAATATGGGACCTTTGTTGCTACAATGTGTTTTTCTTATTAGATTAAAAAACCTGGCCTTGAAGCTTTGGAAAATTGGCACATGTTGTTTTTGTAATCACACAATGTAGAACATGGTGAAAGAGTGCATAAATTGCAACTATAAAAATCTAATTTAAAGCTATTCCCTAACATAAAGTGAGTTTGTTTTACTTAATAAATAATATTACAGTGTCTTATTCACATTGCTGAATATCACCGGATGATTAATCCAGTGTACAAATCTTTTCACATTTTAATGTGATATGATGTGCTTTGATTATTCCTGACAATAATATGACTGGCTGAGATGTTAAAAAGAAGGATATGTGAGGGTGTGTGTTTATATGTTAGGTTGAGGTTGATGGTGTTTGTGGAATCCTCTGTGTCTCTCCCCCTTGTGGTGTGGGGTGAGACTGCATGGTGGCTTTTTAAAAGAAATGTATACTGCCTGGATTTTACATGGCAAACTGCTATATTTCCCCTCATTAAAACATGAAGGCAGACCTAAAATCAATGTCCTTTTGTCACCGTGGTCAGTTTGGACTCACAGATTGGATTTATCACAAATAGTAGGCTTTATGTTTTCAGTTGTTATGCTGTCAAAAGTAAGAGATTTCAGGGCATTTCACGTAAATGGCTGAAAAAATTTAATGCACATGTTAAGAAAGCAAAAGTATAATTGCAATGTGTAACAAACCTAGTTAATTGCTCTTTTAACTAATTAATTTCTATCAAATTTGTGTTGTATTTATACTTGAGTTAGAGGATTGGGTTATTTCAGGTCCATCAACTTCATGTTACACAACCTGCACCAACTTTGACTATACACTTCTGTAACGTGTGAGAGCTCCTGTTTGGTTACCAACAGATAGCGTGGAAATGCTGCCGATTGACGTAGTTGAAGCCAGATAAGATCTCATAGCTCCATTGTAGACGCACCACGGTGGTTTTGGTGGTTTGCTTTTCTTCTTTTGCTTTCAGTGAAAGGCCTGCTGTCTGCTGTCGCTAAGGCAGTGTGCATTAGCATACCTGTAGTAGAAAGTGCATCATGTGGTGCAGGAAATCCTTAATGTAAACTGTTACTACACTGTGTGTTTAGATAACAGGCAGAATAGTCTAGCAGTTCGTATCTAGTTGCTGACCTGCCAGTGCCCTCACTGAAAAATCATAAGGCAGTGTGTGCTGAAAGTGGAGCATAGGTCAAAGCCTGTGCTCTTTCTGTGTAAATACATACAAATTCATATTCTCTGTTATGCACAAACACACGTACAATGATGACATTTGACTGATATTCATGTGTCTCTCTTGTGTTTTTCAGATGATCTTGTGGGACTGGGATCTGAAACACTGGTACAAACCACAGTATCAGGTCAGTGCTGTGTTTATTTCAGCTCGCATGTTTTTGGAGTGTAAAGGTACATTTAGGTAACACACAGATAATACGGGTCTTTTCAGATAGGGTGGTCTCCGATCTGTATCTCTCACCTTTAGGATGTTCAGTTCTTTTTCTGATATTTTTGGTTAGGCAAAATACACATTGTGTAAAACCTGGCATACAATGACCTTGGAATAGTTGTCATGCCACATTTTATCTTACTCAGACATTCTTTGTCTTGTTTGAACTATTTGTGTAATCTATCAAAGAATTTAGGTCCCACAGACCAAAAATCATTATTTGTTCCTGTTAGACAGGGCCAAGCCAGCCAGAACACTTTCCCTTGTGAAACCTGCCCTAAAAAAAGCAAGGATTACACCTATTCTGTGCTAGACTGCTCTAACCATTTATGGGACTTCACTTTAGACATTAGCACTACACTTCTCATATGGGCTCCAGATATAGTGTATTTTCCTCCCAATATACTGTAGTTGTTACTGTTTGTGTAAGAGGCTAGAGGACGAGAAGAGGGACAAGGAGACAACAGGAGAGGAATGAGGTGGGAGAGGAAGTTAGAAATAGTAAATATCAGCAAAGTCAGCTATGGCAAAGTAGGATTCCTAAAAGAAATGAAGTTGGAGCAAACAAGAGTGGAGAGAGAGATGGGGGATCTTTATCAGCACTGTGTGCCTGATGCTGCTGTTCCTACCACAATACCAGTAGCCCAAACAGCCTTCTAAGTTAGTGGCATGAATCAGTAGATTGTCACACCCTGTCTGTCGTCTATATCACAGTACATTCCAGCAGGAGGCTATTAGATAACACTGTATCAAGCCATAAGCCAAAATTTGGGATCTATTTTCACGTTGGAAGCAAACTGATAAGTTTCCCGCAAACATTTTGAAAACAGAGTACTTTTGTTTGTGCAAATGATGCGCTTGCTCTGAAGTTGCCCTCTGACAGTGCCTTTGTGTGCATGTGGCAGGGTGCGGTGAGCGGCAACGGCGTGGATCTTTCAGTCATCAACGAAGCCAGGAACCTGGTGTCGGACCTGCTGATGGACTCGTCTCTGTCACCACACACCATCTCAGCTCTGCGCAGCATCTCCAGCCTCATGGGGACATTTTCAGGCTCGTGCCGCCCCAGGGTCAACCCCTTCACTCCCTTCCCAGGTTTCTACCCCTGCGATGAGGTGGAGGATCCAGTAGAGAGGGGTGACAGGAAAACCATTAAGGTGGGTACAAGCATTGCTACTGCACCAGACTAGTATGGATACATAAAGAGAGGAGTAATTGGCCATTCCAGTCAAAAGGTCCCAGTACTGAAGGAGTCGCAGTATCTAAACTTAGGAACTAACTCAGACACTTTCCTTCAGAGCACTCCTGTTTGCACTTTATTTTGCACTTTTAATTATGCAATATTAAGTCAATCAATTAGCTTTTTTTTCTTTTGCATTTTCCCCTTTTTTTCCAATTTGGAATGGCCAGTGCCCCGTCTACTGCAGTTCTTGACACTGATAACTACCACTGGGTTGTCCTGGGAAGGCCGTTGACTGACAAGAGTCGTGTGAAATATAATATATTTGAGCTCCTTAGACACCATGATGCTGCAAAGCAGTTTCTAATACTATAAGAAAGGATTTTACAACTTTGGACAGTTATCATAGCAACAGTCATTTTATTGTCTATCTTGATGATCGCAGAATGACGCCATTCATGTATTTGATTGGCCAGATGACATACATGACATGAGATACGACCCTGTGTTTTTTTGTAGGAGCCCTCTGCTGGTATCATTAAAATTAATGGATGAGGCTGCGTTTTTTTCTTAAGCTGTGTTGTTGTCTGTCTGAACATGGCCTAAGTTAACAAACGCTCATAGCTTTTTGGTGTGATAATAATGGCCAGCATCTTCTGTTTGTGTATAAAACATATATCTATACTGGAGACTTCCTTTGCCCATCAGGGTTTGAGCAGCAGAAATAGCCTCCCCACCCCTCAGCCCAGGCGGAGTTCCACCTCCTCCTCGTGCTCCGCACTCCCTCCTCTTGACTCCGCCTCTTCACGCTGGGAACGCAACAGTGGCAAGAGACCTCACCCTGACCTCAACTTGGCCAGGTACCAACACAAACACAACTGTACACTTCACCACCTTCTAGAAACACACACGGTCTTCAGGGCTATACTTTACCCTGAATCTGCCCAATTTTGGATCAGATTAATGGCTATTCTTGCAAGATCTGAATAATGCGACGGTTCTCCAGCTATGGTCTTTCTCAGGTGGCTCAGCAGCACCTGTGCACAGTGAAATCAAGGGTCTTTTTTTTTTTTTTTGGTCAGCCTGAAAAAGTTTTGAAT
This sequence comes from Macquaria ambigua, assembly GCA_008360985.2. NCBI lineage: Eukaryota > Metazoa > Chordata > Actinopteri > Centrarchiformes > Percichthyidae > Macquaria > Macquaria ambigua. The sequence continues at coordinate 759,287 of VMKM01000004.1, read as the reverse complement.
GGGCCTCAGTTAGTCCTAAATAAGCAAGAAATCATCTTCATTATAAAAATAGCAATAGAAATGGTACACTTCACTGGAAACCAGGTCATCTGTGTATTACACGTTTATTGAGAGAACCAGGTGAGAAATATAGATCACATTTGGTTTTGAATAGAGAAGCAAAATCTGAAGGTTAAAACTGTAAATATTGTTCTCTCGAGTTTACATTTAGTCCCTATTCTCTATTCTTTTACATCCCTCCTTTTCTCACTACACATCCATAAAATGCTGCAGTATATCACAGCTATATCATCATATCACTGAGTCTAAACAAAGATTTTCTACTCATTAAGTAGCCTCATGTTCTCGACGCTTAGGTGTTGCTTTTATTGCCAGAGTGGAACATTGGTCGCACTAAAAGGCATTTAATATATTTCTGATTTGATACAATAAATCATATTGAAAAGCAAAGTTATTCTACCCTTTTGTAAACATGTCACTCTGTTATCTTTAGTACTTGTCACTGTCCATAGTGTGAGGAGGTAATTTTCATATTTTGAACCGTGTACAAAAACAGCTGCTTGCAGGTTTGGTCTGCTGCCTTTGTTGTGGTTTGAAGTTGTTTGTGTGAGCAAGAGAAGCGCAAAGTTAGCTAGCTAACCAAATCTTGCTTCATGGGACAGACCAGACCCTGCTATTGTCAGCTGAGTAACAAATAAAATGTAAATACATGCAAAATTTATACTGTCACACAAATTACCACACTGACTGTGCCTCTTGAGTTTGTTTTATAGCAGTCTGAACATTGCAGAGTGACCCACAAACTAGAAATTGGGGGGAAATTGTGTTCTATCACTTCCTTTCTTTGGGTTTCTGCAGACATCAAAATGTACCTGAGAGCCCTCTGTGTTTCAGCTTGCAGAGAGAAACCAAAAGCAGAAGGAGTTGTTAACATGTCATAGCGTCATCTCAGATCCGCATTTTACACAGTCAAGGAATGAGTTTAACCGGATTATAATAACGGTACCTACTGTTTACATGCATTGAGAGGAGTTCAGGTTTCTTTTGTGACTATAAACAAATCCATTACACAGTGTTCAATTTACTTGACCAACAAACTTGCTATGTGGACACGGGGGTGTGGTGTCTATATGTCTCCACAGGATGGCAGTAGAGGACTAGCTATGTTGGCTGATGAGCTTCTTTGAGTTGAAGATCATCGTGTTCTTTTTGTTATAGACGTGTTAGATGACTGGCTCGACAGAGGATAGTGTAGCCAAAACATCTGACAGTGAGACAGCTTCAAAAGAGTATTCCTCATATCTGTGCAAAAACTATGCTTAGAGTTGGAAGTCATTTCTAAGAGCCAGTGCTGAATATAAGTGTTTTGTGCTCCAGTCCAGGTCTGTCTAATGGGCCCAATGCAAACCTGCTCACCATTCCCAAGCAGAGGTCATCCTCTGTTACCCTCACCTACCATGCAGGGCCCAGGAGAGCAGGTGAGACTTAACCATAAAACTTCCCAAAGACACTACATTTTAATTAATTGCGCATGTTTTCACTTAAATCTCATGCCTTTCTCTTTTCCTGTACATCCTTCGTCCTCTTTAGGCACATCTCCGAGCCTGAGCCCAGTCACCTCACCAAGCCACGGTCCTCTCGCAGTAGGTGCAGGTTCTTCGTCGTCCCTTGTCACTCGACCGCCTGTGGAGTTCCCAGACACGGCTGACTTCCTGACAAAGCCGAGTGTCAATCTGAACCTGCACAAGCCCTTGGGCTATACCCTCAGCTCACCTGATTTCCAGCAGGCCTTCCGTGGCTCCACCCTCCCTGTCTGCACCAGGTGAGACCCGCAGTACTGAAGTGGAATGTTACTGTGTCTTTTATGTTAGTAGTTATAACAATAAATTATGTGCTGCAATTGATCTGTGATTGTCGTATCTGTCCATTCTAGCTGTGGTCGGCAGATGCTCAAAGGAATTTCCAGCACTGATACGGGGGAATCTCATCAACCATTTACCAGTGAGGCCCAACGCAGGCGCTCAGGTACATGCAGTTACATTTAATGCACATTATACAGTGTAATGGAGTGGTGGCAGACCATCTTGACCAGTGCTATAGTGTTGGGGAATCAAAGAGAAACACTTCTGTAAGCTGTTTAGGGGGTTAATGCTGCCCTCTGCAGGAAACATAACATTAAAAAAACATAAAACAAGACAGACAAACAGGCAGAGAAAGAAGGAACATTTCACATAGTATATATTTTCCCTATACCCTGTTATATTCCAAGTAAGTATTGTATTAATGAGCGTAAAATTTGAAAATGTAAATTTTGTAAAATTTTGTTGAATAGCTAGACTTATACATTGAAAATAAGCTTTGTTTTCTCAGTGGCTATCTATAATCACTAATAACCATGTTAATCGCATTACTCATTTTTAAAATAAGTAAAAGACATAATCTTTACCATGTACTAGTAATTCTAGGAACCTACTAAAATCCCAAACTCAAATACTTTTAGGGTAAATCACTTAATTGAATACATTAAAAAAACAATAACATTTTGTGACTTCAATGTATTCATTTAAATTCATTTTAAAATTCAAACACATGAAAGTAACGTGATAATGCACAGTAAAAACTATACATGTAGGTGTGTTTGTGTGTGTCCATATACTCACGGCTTTCCATTCACTGTGCTCTGTGTGTGCAGCAGGTGAAGGGCTGGAGTTCACAGGAGAGCCTCTGATCAGGGAGGAGAGCGTGGAGGTGGACGTGTCTGGGGACGGGACGCCAGATGCAGCAGGGAACCAGGGGCAGGCAGAGGAGGAGAAGGAGAAGAGCCCGAGCACAGACCAGCAGACTCAGGAATCAGAGGTGTGCTCGGCCAGAGGGCTTCTACTTACAATATGAGTGTCTACTGCAGTTGATTTTGTCATGTTATTTGTATTTTTCCTTCCCATATGCGACCGTATCAGCCCCACCTGCCATAGTTGCGTTTCAGACATTTAGCTCATATTTTTATTTAGACTTGCTGACAATGATTAAGCATATAGGGATTCAGATTTTATTCATGAACACTTGGACATGTGGTTGCTTTGAGAGTTGAACCTACTAACATTTTACTTAATTAGCATCACTTGGGTTTCCATATCCAGCCGACAGTTTATCTGACCTGTCATCCCCCGTTATTCAGCAGACAAACTTTGTTGTTAAAACTAGCTGTGCCAAATGCTTCATTATAGGCTTCATTTGTATCATATCTCACAGATATTCTTCGATTAGTGTAGTCTTTGTGTCAGACTATTTCAGTGTTCTGTATAATGCATGTTTTTGCATGTTCAGAACATTATGTGTCACTGGAAATAATAATAACCTGTGCTAATCTCTACAACTTGTGCATGTTCTGCTTGTCTCCAGGGTGAGCAGGAGTTCAGACTAGATCCTATGCTGGAGGACCATGAGGCTGTCATGGAGAGGATGAACACCTGGAACTTCCAGATCTTTGACCTCGTCGACAAAACAGGAGGGAAGACCGGAAGGATACTCAGCTATGTTAGTACAACAACCACCAACCAATCATCTCCTGTAGCTGTTGTAGTGTCTGTTTTAATTGGCCGGTCTGTCCGCTCCTGATAAATCTCTTAAGAAAAGCAAACAGCTCTATTACGTGGGACATAATAATCATTGCAGCCTTTAGGACCTGCTAATAGGACTTTTAGCCTTTTAGTCTAAATTTAATATGCCCATGTCTGGTCATGTAATAATTATTTAATTTAAGGGCTTTACGAATTAGTAATTTAAGGGCTCTATTTTCCTGAAAAGAGATTTGTGTGACCAACTAACTTTTGTAATTTTGGTAACCAGAATCACAAGTACACTGGTCCAGCTTAGCGCAACCTTAAAGAGGTTTGGAACAGGAAGAATGTAATGTCAGTAGAATGAAAACAGTATACAGGTGGGGTTGGTGTGGACTTTAATAATGGTCGATCACATCAGCTCTTCAGCAGCAGTACAGTTTCCTAAAGGCTCCAAAGAGAGACCTGTTCTAGATACTTGTCAGTGAGTGCAAATGATGTCTGTTTTTCAGCTTGAAATTACATGTCAGTATTTCAGCAGACAGTGAACTTCTTGTCTATGCATAATGATGTGCACAAAGTTATTTCAATGTTCGATGTATTTTAATGTTCCACTGAACATCAGTGATGGTTACGCTTATCTTGTCTTCTGATTGGTGTTTCAGTAAAGCTGGCTTGTGTTTCCCCAGGTGACATACACCCTTTTCCAGGATACGTGTCTGTTTGAAATTTTCAAGATCCCTGTGAGGGAGTTCATGACATACTTCTGTGCTCTGGAAAATGGCTACAGGGACATTCCCTGTGAGTGTTACACTGCGTAGTGTGGAAGAAATTCCAAGACTTATATTTGTTTTTTATGTGTTATCCCAGGATGTTCATGTGTTCCTGTTGTGTGGCCAAGCTAAGATGAAGTTTTACTTAGCCATAAATGATCTAATGTCTCAAATTATTGCTGGTGCACATGGTGAAATTGACTAATTTCAAATGTTATGGTTACAAACACACAGATCATAACCGGGTCCATGCTACTGATGTGCTCCATGCTGTCTGGTACCTGACCACTCGACCAATCCCTGGGTTCCAGCAGATTCACAGTGAGCATGTGACAGGAAGTGACACAGGTGGGCTCAATCATTTTAGGCTAAATGCATGATTGCATCATTTAATCTCGGATGCGTAGTTCAGATGTTAGCCAGTGTCACACCTTTAAGTAGTCTGAGGGTTTTTTTCATTATTCAGTACTCACATTTTTTGTATGAGCATGCATGGAATTCCTGAAAGAGAAATTCACGCCTCCTACTTATCTGAGGTTGGAAGAGATGAGGAGAAGTGTTTAGGCTTGCAATTAAAAAAATCATTATTTTAAACGAGGCATTAACAGAAGAGGTAGAGGAATTTTTAAACACCTTCTTAGGAAAATATACAGTATATAAGATTTTTATAGTGTAGTGTACACTATTACTTCTTTAAGAAAGCGTGGACCAGTCATTATATGGCCACCCTCTGATGTCAGAAATACAGTAATTCTGACTGATTCTGTTTGTGGTTTTTAGAAGTTTCTTCTTTTATGGGATGTGGCCTTTACTCTACAGAACAAAGATGGTTTGGTTTAAAATGCCGAGATTCCCAGGCTCGTCTCTGCTGATGATATTTTAGCTCCATTAGAAATTACCTGGGGCTTATCCGCTGACGTCTGACACTGAGGCTGCCAGAACAGCTGTCATTTGATAAGAGGGGACAGAGAGAAGGGGATGGGAAAATGGCAGTGAGATGAGAAATTGAGTAAAAAAAAATAAAATGGGTGTGTGCGTATATGGCCATATTCAACTGTTTGAATATGTGTCCCCGTCTTTTTTTGCATTTGATCCAATTTCTGCTTAAATTGTAGAGAAAAGTCAAAAGTAAGGTTTTGCTTAATTGTGGAAAAGCTACAATTATAACCTGATTTTACAGTGACACCAGATTTTTCATCACTGTGACGTTCATTGACATCCATCTTGTTTGTTGTCATGTTCCAGATTCAGATAGCGGGATCTCTCCAGGCAGGATACCCTACGCCTCCTCCAAAAGCTCCTCGATTTCAGATGACAGCTACGGCTGCCTGGCCTGGAACATACCTGCCCTGGAGCTCATGGCCCTTTATGTAGCAGCTGCAATGCACGACTATGACCATCCCGGTCGCACAAATGCCTTTCTAGTAGCCACTAATGCATCTCAGGTAACCTGCAGCATTTATTGGTATTTGAAAGTGTTGTAGAATTAATCAACAGACTTATTTTTGCTCACTGGGATACATAAACACACTCATGTTTACAGAAAGATGTTCAAAATATGGGTTTATTCAAAATGACATTTCACCACAACTGTCGAAAATGGTATATACATAAGTAACTGAAGGACAGTCAATGTCAAAGTCACTGTTTCGATGAACCCTGCCAGTCAGCATACATACCCAGTAAGTTGATGACACCACGAACATTGGTCCTGCACTTTGTGTACACCTGGGCAATCCTGGACTTGATGTCTCGCACACAGTGTTGGATGTCAACTTTGCTTTTCAAACTGGCCACCTTCATACTTAACTCAACTATATGAGCTTTTACTTTGTCTATTTGTAAATCAGCAGCATTTATCCGTTTGTTTTTACTTCCCTAAGTTATCCACTCCATGGTGAGGGTCATTGTTTGCAACCTGCCTTCTAGCAGGAAAATGTGTTCTTTCAAGGCCAACAGACCAAGGGCAAGTATCACAGCTGACGTCTTGCCCCCGAGACAAGCCGTGTGTACAAATACAAAATCACATGGCTGTCTCTCTGCAGTAGTGACACAGTCTGTCTCAGTGGCCCCTGGTGGATGCTGCAGAGACCACAGAAAGACTGCCACTCGACACAAATAGTCATCAGTGATCAGCCCACACATGCACCACATGGGGAGGCACACACAATTGCTGCAGGTCTTCTAGCTGACTTCTCTAACTGTACCACTTGTCTTCAGATAAGAGCGGTATCTCATGGCGTCCAATGTATTAAACCCAACAAAATGTCAGAACTTAAGATAAATCCTTTTGTTGCAAAACTTATCTTTGTACGTCCAGTTTACAATTGGTGGGTCAACCTCATAGTCTCAAGCACTGAAAGTATAGTTTTGTTCCTTTTTCAGAAAAAAGTATTGATGATGGCTGCCTGCATAACTTATGCTTTTTTATTTTTTTAATCATTACATATTCCTTTTTGGTTTTCACATCTATATCACTTTGGCTGTCTCACCTTGTATTTGTGGAACTAAAAACCATTCACTGGAAATGTTTTGTCCTCATGTATTATTAGTATCCTACTTTAACGTCACAGTCAACATTTTCCTTACGTGGCTTTTACTTACATGCTTCATGGCTTCATAACGCAAAGCCAAGCTATACATGGTGTCATTTAAACAAACAAGTAGCCTTTTAGGATGCAAGGTTTCTGCTCGATTGCTACAAACACACAAATCATTATTTGATGTCCTGAGAATAACACAAAGTTAAATTATCTCTACAAACTGTGTCTCAATTGAAGATTGTTTATAAGGTTAACTCCACACCACATGGCCATTTAATCACATTGTGCTCTCTCACTGTGGTCAGTCATGTAAATGAGGGGTGAAAAGGTTAACTGTGTGCCCCAGTTTAAATATTGTATTTTCACAACATGTCCAGTGATAGCACTCACACTGTCTGGGTTTTCTAAAAGTCCCAGAAGAGTGGGTTAAAAGAAAGGAGAGGGACCCTGAACCTATTGATTACTAATGATGCTGACAACCACCATTTCTGTTAAAAGCATTATTTAAGCCTTCCGTGGTATCTAATGTCCCTGTAACTGCTTTTAATCTGCTTCTCCCTTCCGCTATACTTGGCACTTGAGCCTGTTACATTTCTACTTTCATAACCAAATACCCTCATGTCCTTTTTATCTCGTATTATTGAGTGCTTGCTATTTTTAAATCCATTACAAATTGTGTAACAAATATGCAGACGTGTTATGTAAGCAAATGTGTTACTGACATTTTAGAGGAAATTGTAGGAATCTTCTTATCTTTCCCCCTCTCTCACCACTTGGCTTTTCCCTCCTGTGCTTTGTAGGCAGTGCTGTACAATGACAGGTCGGTGCTGGAGAACCACCACGCTGCGTCTGCCTGGAGCCTCTACCTGTCCCGGCCAGAGTTCAACTTCTTGGTCAACCTGGACCACGTTGAGTTCAAGCGTTTCCGCTTCCTTGTCATCGAGGCAATACTGGCCACAGACCTCAAGAAGCACTTTGACTTCCTGGCTGAGTTCAATGCTAAGGTCTGAGATGAAGAAATCTTAACAGATTGCCGAGCTATATGATCAGAATAGATCATTATCTATTTATTGATCCTTTAATTTCTGGCAAAATATTGATTGAAACATTAGCAGGATGGTACGTTAAAACTGAGTTGAGCAGCACGTAGCATAATGGATGCAGGATACACCGGCTGACCAGTTGTGTAAGGCATCTTTGTTTGTTTGTTAACAGGTAAATGATGTGAACAGTCCAGGAATTGATTGGACCAATGAGAATGACAGGCTGCTAGTCTGCCAAGTGTGCATCAAGCTGGCAGATATCAATGGACCGGCCAAGGTCCGTGACCTGCACCTCAAGTGGACAGAAGGCATCGTCAATGAGTTTTATGAGCAGGTACAGACTGCGTGCTAATGCTGCAGAGTGTATTCAATTAACACAGACCATTTCATTCTATTATTAAGATTATGTCTCTTTTGCTTTTTATACCCTAAAGTAATCCCATTCCCACCACAAACACCGTCAGACAGAACACATAAATGACACATTGTTATCTAATCCACTTTGAACAATCTAAACATCAAGGTTACAAAGACAGTAAACAAGGACAAACATGTAAAAGAGAAAAGGAAACCATAAGGGACAGGAAAAGGGCGGAAAAACAAAAAGCATAGATTAATAACTTAATAAATAAATGACATCTATTAATCCCTCTGTAGTATATCCCAGAGAAGCAAACTTAAAAAAGATTTAACAAATATCAGTTAGAGTGTAACAGTAATAGCGTTCTGCTCCTCTGTGATTGTGTTGTAGTTTGACTCAAGTATCAAGGCTCATCACTAAAGATCTGTGTCCGTGAGATGTTTTATAACCGTAATCTTTTTTAATCTGCAGGGAGATGAGGAGGCTAGGTTGGGATTACCCATCAGCCCCTTCATGGACCGCTCCTCCCCGCAGCTGGCAAAGCTACAGGAGTCCTTCATCACTCATATTGTAGGACCACTTTGTAACTCCTACGACGCCGCTGGCCTACTTCCTGGCCAGTGGATCAACGAAGAGGGATCAGATGAAGACGACGAGGAGGGGCAGGTGGACACAGACACAGATGAAGATGAAGATGAGGATGATGAGCTAGAGGATGAGCTGGCACCAAGTAAGACACCAACAGCTCATCAGCACTGTCAAGTTTACTATGCAGAACAGATTACAGTTAGCCACTCTCGATCTTCTGACACATTTCTTTGTGCGTTGCAGAAAGGAGGAAGCGCCGCCGCAGGTTGTTCTGCAGCATCATGCAGCACCTGACGGAGAACCACAAGGTGTGGAAGAAGACCATCGAGGGGGAGGAGAAGAGCAAAGAGCTCGGCAAACAGCAGCAGCCCGACAGCCTGCCAGCCAGCCTGCCCACCTCTCCGTCAGATGACATCCAGGTCATCCAGGAGGAGGAGGAGGGAGAGGAGCGTCAGTAGCAGGAGGATGAAGGGAAAAAACAGAGATGCGTGAAAAAGAAGAGGAAAGGCAGCATAAGGACATGAGTCCCTCGACCACCTGCCTTTCACCAACACAAACACAGACAGACATGAGAAACACACACACACAGACAGTTGACAAATGCACATAAAACACACTTTGCTCCCGCTCTCTCTCACACACACACACATACACACACATATCGAAAGATTCACTGTGCAGACACTCAGATGCTTAAGCAGTCACATTGTTTTTGGAGAAACAAAAAGGCCTTACTACTGTGAGCGGATCCTTGCTGCAACAGTGGGAGCCCAACTCCTATGCACTTTCACCCCATGGAGAGTCGAGTGCACCCAGTAAAAACAAAAAAAACAAAAAAAAGCACCAGAACTGAGGAAGAAGGTGCAGAAGAAGAGTGTGGACGGGAGTCCAGCATTAACTCGCCCTCCATGGTGACCTGGCTGTGATGCTGGCTTGAATGCAAAGCGCTTAACACCTCCCTTAGGTACAAAACAATTCCTGTCTATTTAAAAATGAAAGGTAGAGGAAAAATAATGAAGCAAGCGACATCATGAAGAGATTGATACCCTTTACCAAAGTGAACAGTTCAAAGATGGAAAGACAAGAGACTGAGACTGTTTCAGCCTCAATGTCAGGTATATTTTTGAATTATATATATATATATACATATATATATCAAATGTGCCTGTCTGAACCTTTACTGAGTCCATATTGGCCCAGAGCCTAGGCTTGTGTAGTTCTCTCTCCTTGCTGGTGACACGAAACACTGTATCAGACTCAGTCACAGAGACATTATTGAAATGTTGACTGATTAATAGCATTATATCTGCATCATTTTTGATGCTTTTATTCATGTGTACCACCCGTCTTTTTTTTTTTTTTTTTTTTTTTTTTTGATTCTTTAACTTTCCTTGCTTCATTTTGTTTGAGTGTGTGAATATTTTTGGCGGGAATGTGATAGAGAGAATGAGTAGGGAGAAAGAGAGCACATTTTTAATTATTTTAGTATGTAATTTGTGTGTATGTTTGTGTGTCCTTTCAGTAATGGTTGGTTTCTAATCAGTGAAATGTCCTCTGGTGTTTTAACATGTTGCATTGAGATCAGGAGTGCTGTTTCAATGAATGGATTCTTCATTTTACTTTTTGATTCTAAGTATTTTTTTAAAGGTTACTCAGGATTCACTCAAAGTTGAATAATTATTTTGCAAGAATTTATGTCATTAATATGAAATACACTTTAAAAACTAAGAAAATTAAAATCTGGGTGACTGAAGTAGTTTGTAATCTCTCAATGAACAACTTGACTACAAACAAATTCAAGCAATTGAAATCCTCTGTGAAGAGGAGCATACAGTATGTGCTGTCTCTTGGCCATTCATACACTGTTTGCATAACCTTTTTACAACCTCACTGGAGAAAAACTTAGCTTGATTGTCAGCAGACTGCAAGTGTCTCTCCTGCAGCAACACAACACATTGTACAATCTTGCAGTAATGTTTTTTTTTTATTATTCTATGTTCTCTGCATTGTTTTTGACAAATAGTACAATGTCTACTCATCTGTGTTTAGACAAACTGAAAGCTCACCCAACTCTTTTTCCTCATTTTTTTGTTTTTGCCAAACCCATAACTCGGTGTGTAAAGAAGGGATCCAGGGTTTCATTTCACTTTTGTTTTGTTTATACATATATATATATATATATATATATATATATATATGTCTCTTATATATATATATATATATATATATATATATGTCTCATTCCCTAAGCTGGGTTAAAAACTACTAAACTACTAGTTCTCTATTTTTGTCTCTAAGAACTCTTGGCATTCCACTAGAACAGGACTAGAACTAGGACGGCAGAATTGTTTCCTAGCTCCTTTATCACCTTATTATATCAAAATCTCTGGAGAAAATATTAACTAAGCAGTGTAAATCGAGATAGTAATATTTAAAGACAAAAAATAGATACAGGTGTGCACATTTTAATACCAAACAAGTGTTTAGCCACTGTACAAAAGAGTATGTGCATATAAATATATATTTTTTAAATAATCAAATGAATGCATCTGTTTTCTACACGCAGCTGACATATTGTACATTGAGATCCTGTAATTACCATTGTGTTTCCAGAGTTTTTATCTACTTCTATTTACAGGTGTGGAACTGTGGGGTTTGGTGTTTTGATTTTGATTTCTCACTTGGTTTCAGCCTCTCCCTGTTCTGTACCATAACCACTCTTATTCTTCATTATCTCTCTCTATCACTGTTGTCTCAGTCAACCCAACTAGTGCCAAACTTTACCTACATACAGTAGTTTTGTGGGCTGTGATACGCTGATTGGCAAAATTTCTCTGGGCTCCAGTACTGTTCATGCAAGAGAAACACTTTGAGTCAAACATTCCACCAGGCTTAAAGTGGCAGTGACAGTGTCACGAGTCAGAGTTGGACTCAGGTCAGAGCCATATACATTCTGACAACTCTGTCGTCAGTTTTTTCACATGGACCCATGCTGGATCATAAAGCCTTGGTAGCTCCCGACCCGACATACTCTGGCTCATTAAGTTGTAAAAGTTTGTTGGCTTCTCACTGTGCAGTCTTTCAAACCACAGTGTCCTCTGATGATTGTGCCATAAATACATCTATGAATGGTTGTTACCCTTATGTAGCATCAATATACCTATGTTTGTCTAATGTAACCATTCACCCTTATCTACATTGTGGGGGCAACTGATTTTTGTTGTTATTTATAGCTGTCATAAAACACCATCCCTAAAGTATCAGAAGTTCTCATTGATTTTTATTGGTGCGTGTGTGTGTGTCTGTGTGAACTCGCAATATACTATATATAACACTGCCTTCTGCTTTTTTGTCCATGCCACCCCAAATAAACAGAGAATAACACACTTAAAAGCCTCATTAGACAGGACAGTGTGGGTGTGTACACACTGCTCAATTGACATCTCCCTCATCCTTAGTTATATTGCCTCTGTTAGGGTGGAGCAACTTACCCCCTTATCGTTTAGGGCTTGATACCCTGCATAACTCCACCCAACTTCAACCTGGGCTAACCTGAGGTCTAATCAGCCATAGTAATTGAAAACACCTGTGTTGGTGTGCAGAGCCTTTAAAGCTGCCATTATAAATATTTTTTTATGTGAACAAAGGATCAAATCGCTATGTGTAATGTCAGAGGTCGCTCGTCGTAATGATGAACCCGCAGAGAATTTTCCCACGACTCTGCAGTTCCCCTCAGCACTAGCACACAGCGTTGTTTTTGGCTGAGACAGGACCCCGATTTTAGCAAAAAAGTTCTAAAGAGCCAGATATTTCCCTCAGGAGTTGGTAGAGGGGGAAAACAGAGCTATACGGAGAGTGAATATTGAACTTATATTCACCTGGTTGCCTGAAACACGACTCCAAATTGATGCCAATGTTTCCGTGTTTGCTCAGTTTGTGAATAAGCTACTGTTTGTTAACAAGTTGGCCATATCAAGGTGATCCTATGTCAGTGTGTTTACAGCATGTTGCTCTGCCCCCAAGTGGGCAAAAAAAAGAATAAACTCAATTAATGCAAGATTAAGTGCTATGTTTGCTAAAAGGGACAGAAAATACTGTCTGCTCACCGTACCATTAATTACTGTATATACAGCACGTAATGTATTGAATCATCAATGCATTTCTCTGCTGAGAGCCGAGCAGTGCAACGGGGGGGGGGAGGTAAACTCAGAACTTGGGTGACACATAGCTGCTTTTCACCTGATGAACACACAGTTTACAGATTCTGATAATTAATGATTACGTTGGGTGTCCTGGGACTTAGGACACAGAATCAATAGGCTGGGGTCTTACATGTGGATAACACATAAGTAATAAATGTGAGATCTTTGTACATTTCTGGGTTTTAGCAATTTAACAGTAGCTAAAAGAAGACAGGGTGACTTTTCAATATCTTAAGAAAGACTTTATGAATACATAAAAAACCTCATACCACTAGTATTGCAAAAAAAAGGACAAACAAACATTAACCTCAAACATAAATGTAGTACTTTGTTAGTACTGATAAGCACCATTTAGCAGAAACCAGTGTTGCATAGTCAGTTTCTAGAAATCCACCAGGGTTGCATTTGCCTTCTAAGAGACAGATTTTCCATAGAGCGCTATCCCTGGAGAAGGGGTCAGAGTCAGTCCAGATGACGTAAATCTTGGCCCATGTCCAGCTCCAATACACAGTGTCTTTCTTGGAAAGTCTGCCCCATTTCGCCCCATACACATACAAATCAGTGGTGTTGTCTGACCTGAAGCTATCATTAGAAGACAGGGCTATGAACCATCATAGGTGTACTTACTATCAATCATTGACAGATACTTAACCCATCGCTACTGCAACAAGGTTCATATACATTTCTGTCTGGGCTCAGAGCAACTCTGAGCTACAGAGAACTAAATTAATAGCACACTTGTGTTCCCAGGATGTCCTTTCAGCATCAATTCATTCGCCTCCACTGCTACTTAAAAGTATTGTGCAAACATGCATATTGCTCAGTAAAATAATTCAATAGTAATTGAATAAACTGGATCACATGTCCATATGTAAAGAGCTACTTTTGTCACAGAAAGTCCTTTGGAAAAACTGTAATGCACCTGAACTGGACACTACAATCCAAAGTGATACAGTTTTATACACCTGTATCATGTGGTTGCATTGCTGTGCAAAATAATAAAACTCTGGCTTGAACAGTTGAACAAGCTGTAATAAATGCCTGCTTGCCTACTTATAAGGAGTGTCTCCAGAGCAGGGACTTTTCTGCTGCCTGCGGACAGCACAGATGGAGTAAGGTTTGGGCTGTAAGGTCATGCCCAGTTTGGGAGTGACAGTGGGAACGGTTCCTGGAGGGAACTGAAGATGAAACCTCTGCAACAAAGTGGTGAAAAAGAGGAACATCTCCATCCTGGCCAGCTGTTCACCCAGGCAGTTGCGCCTCCCTGAGAAAAGAAAATCCTTTGATTTAGACTCTCATACAAACACAGGCACAACATCTGGCCAATTTATTCAAGTCCTCAGAAATACAAGCAAAGACATTGGGGAACACAAACACTACAGAGGAGAAAAACTGGTTTAATTGAGGATTGTGGGTGCTGGAGATATAAAAGAAAAAACACATTTTGTTTTAAATTGGGTCATTTTATGGATGCTATGACCAATATGGCCAATGAACTGTGATAAAAATGGACTATAAGGAAAATTAAAATGTTGTTTTAGAGAAAATAGAAAATGTTATTGCTCTATTCTCAACAAAAGGGCCTTTTTTTAAACATTTATTTCTTCTTATAATGCAAAGGTGGGTTTGGAGTTTATGTAAGTGTGATTTCGGTATGATACATGCAGTTTCATTTTTCTATTTAATTTAAGGGGTGAAGAAGTTTGTACTGAGAAGAATAAAGTATTTAGTGTAAATAAGACCTCATTGCCATTGAAGCACATCCGTGTGTTGGTTTGAGTTTTATGTGTTTGTTGATGGCTAGGACGCATCTGATTCTGGGGTCAGCGCTGGCCAGGAACAAACATACTGTAATTACCTGCCAGTTTCACTGATCTAAAGCCTCATTTCAACTGCATGGTACGGCACGGCTCGACTCGATTCAACTCGCTTCCGTTTTTTGTTTTCCATTGGCAAAAGTTGTGGACAGTACCTGGTACCTGGTACTTTTTTTGGTATCACCTCGGTCGAGGTTTCAAGCGAGCTGGACCGATACTAAAAGGTGGAGTTTTAACATTGCAGACCATTGATTGGTCAGAGAGAATCGTCACTTGCACGATACGGGACATCCTGCACAAACCCGCCATTTTTAAATAGCCAATCTACCATCAATAGCAAACCCAATTTTTTTTATTCATTCGACCCAGATTTTAAAAGACGCCGTGGTCAACTGACAAAGTGCAGACGTTCCTCTTTTTGGTTCCAGCGAGAGTGTGTGTTTGCGTCACCTTGAAGATGATGTCACGGCAGTTTCACGCGGCGTCGCTATGACGATCAGCTAAGAAAAACAAAATCGAGTAATCGAGTACTTGGTACCAAAAGTGAGTCAAGTCGAGCCGAGCCGTACCATGCAGTGGAAATTAGGCTTAAGAACATAACGTAATCAAGGAAATTCTCTAGATTTTTAAATGTGGTTTATGAAAATGAAATAGCCACTGGCTGGTGACTGTCTCATTAATGACTACAGCCATAATGATCTGTATCAGGAGTGTTGGAATTAAAGAGAAACATAAAGAGACTAACCCATGGAGAATGGCAGGAAGGCGTCACGCCTCACAAAGTTGCCATTGCTGTCCAGAAACCTCTGTGGTGAGAAAACACCTGGATCGTTCCAGTACTTCTCATCAAAGTGCACTGAGTAGAGGTTTGTGATCACCATGGTGTCTTTGGGAATTGTGTACCCGTTGACTTTCGCATCCTGGGAGGTGGCACGGAAAATACCAAGTGGGACAATGTTGCAGAAGCGAAGGACCTCGTGCAGAACAGCCTCCACATAGGGCATCTTCTGTTTGTCCTCCAAAGTGGGTGCCCTCCCATTGACGAGCACGCTGTCGATCTCCCTGTGGACCCGCTCTTTGAAGGAAAACACAGACACCATCATGCATTTATTCATGCGTAACATTACATAACCATTACATTTAGAGCATCAGGCATTTATTCATGCGTAACATTACATAACCATTAAATTTAGAGCAAACTCAGTCTACAAACAGATGTGCATCAAATATCTCTCATGGTCACATTAGAAGTAAAATGTTCTCATTCTGGGATGATGCTTCTACTATAACTGACCTTGTATGTTGGGATAGAGGGCCATGTACAGCATGGCCCAGCGCAGGGTGTTAGTCGTGGTCTCTGTGCCAGCAATAATGAGCTCACCCACTGAATAGATGAGGTTCTCATAGGAAAAAGAAGAACTGGGGTCTCCTGTATTCTGCTCCAGCTCATCCAAATAGGCATCAACATAGTGGCGAGGTACGCGTGGCACCCTGCCCTGTGAAAAAGCGTTTATAACCTGCTGT
Organism: Macquaria ambigua; assembly: GCA_008360985.2. Classification (NCBI taxonomy): domain Eukaryota; kingdom Metazoa; phylum Chordata; class Actinopteri; order Centrarchiformes; family Percichthyidae; genus Macquaria; species Macquaria ambigua. The sequence continues at coordinate 742,879 of VMKM01000004.1, read as the reverse complement.
AAGAAGTCATACACTTCAGCAGCATTACGGAACAGCTTCTGGTGTTTTCCAAAGGGCACATACTCAATCCAAGGGAAGGCATTGTAGAGGAGGGCCCAGCCGCTCACTGCTAGCTCCACGTTCTCACTGAATATCTCAATCATGTGCTGGAAGTTGCGGTCGTCATAAGTAAAACGCTGCCCAAAAATGATCAGGTTGGTGATGTTGGACACAGCGTTGGTCACTAGGTGTTTGGGGTTGAAGGGTTTTCCCTTGTGTTCGTCAATGGCATCAACAAAGAACATGCACTCCTCTGAGATCTTCCTCTCAAACAGTCTCTGGCCACTGCCAAAGTAACGGAAAGAGTTGCACGCCAGTTTGCGGTGTTCAATCCAGCCTTTGCCATATTTGCAATTGAGAAGCCCTTTGGGTGGTGGAGAAAAAAGTAAAACAGAAGAGTTTAATCATTTATCAATTTCATTCAGATACTGTTGCATGAGAAATAGTATACATTGCAATCTTATCACAGCATCTTACCACCCATTTTGGTCATTTTCTTGAATAAAGGCAGTGATGGGCGATCAGCAAACACTTCGCTCTGATGGTAAAGGCATTCCCTGACACAGTCATATCCATTTAATACCACAGTTAAGATGCCTCCCAGGTCAAGACTGAAAATCTGAAAGGTACACATGGCAACATGAGCACTGTACTCCTTTTGTTCTTTGCACACATTATCTATGCAAGTTAAGCCTTTGTCAAGGAATGTGAGATTTGTACCACAATTGCAGGCATGTTGCAACATTTTGCTTGCTATCTTCCCTACTTAACAGGACAGGGAGTGAATGAAACAGACTATATCCAGCTGTGCACCTAAATTATGTTTAACTTTAAAAAGCGTGTGTCAGCAAAAAGGAAGTATGTATCCTTATGTATGTAAATGCATTTTTGGGGGAGGAGACTTTCATTTTTGGGAGTACCTGATTTGCCGGTTATTCTCCTCAAAGCAAATGCTACAGACCGCCAAATGTTAGGGCGAGTCTCTTTTGTTCGTTTCTTAACTATTTCCCAGGGTGTGTGTCTGTGTGTGCGCGCGTGTGCACGTGACCGTAACGAAAATCTGAAACCTCTTGTATAGGCTCATGCACTGCACAGTTTGCAGAGCACTCAGTTAAAAAGCATTGCAGTCGTAAAATGCACTTTGGGCTGAGTCCGAGTCATTACCTGTCCATGTATTTCACTCTGCTTCTTGAGGAAGACGTGCGGCTCGGTGGCTAGAGACATAATGTTCCCTATCACAGGGATGGGAGATGGACCAGGAGGGAAGCCCGGGGGTCGTCTCTGTTTGACGAGCTGGCGAGCCAGCAGGAAGGCGAAGAGGGCGACAGCCAAGCAGCCCACACCGAGCAGAGCCTGTGCGCTGGACACCGGCACCAGAGACGGCAATTTAATTGAAACCATCTTTTCAAAAAATCTCTCTTCCCTCCTAGACCAACTCTGCTGACTTCGGCTTCTCCTCAGAGGAACTGGAGCACATATGTATCATCTTGCACATTTTCTATCCCCCGCCTCTAAGGCTAAGATTGGCCAGAAAGTCAGTCAACTGCTGGTGAACTTTGTTCAGCTCTTGATCAATAACCCGGATCATTTTGGTTGTCATTAGGTTGGGTTTTTGGCTGCTTTTAATTCATCTACAGAGGGGGCAGCACACCATAAAACTCACAGACTCACTCTGCAGTACATCAACCCCATTATTAAAGTTGTCAAATGCTTTGAAAGACACGCAGTAATTGACATCAGACAATTGTGTAAGTCAATACATCATATTACAGTTGGGGGAGACTGGGGTGGGTTGAAGGGATGGGCTCATGAGCCACCCATAGTTTCAAGGAAACCACAGATAAAATTTCACAAACACAGTTTGGAAGCATCTTTCCTAGTACATGGAATATGCTGCAGCACATGTGAGTTGAAAAACAGGTTTTTGCAAATTATAAGTGAATTTTAAATGCTGCTGCTTCTTGCTTCTTATAGAACAGTTTAAAACTAAAATAAATAAGCTAATTATGTTAGAGAACTCCAATGTGAGGTTAAACTGTTTAAGCAAAAGCACTTACATGCAATGACAATGTATAAACTGAATCTTCTGAATGCTTAATCATAATACATATAATTCATGATGTAAGCAATCAAGGCTTCTTGGTCATGATTTTACTGGATGAAATTAAAATGACGTAGATTATGTGCACAATAGTTCTGATTAATTTATCTGTCAGTCTTTATAACAGTTAAATACACTACAAATGACCAGGGAAAAACATTTCACTGTTTTTATGTAAATTTGTTTATAAAGCCTCTGGGTCCAAAAGTTCAATATGTACTTTAGATAGCCTAGCTGGCTAAAAAGCTTATGGATAGGCTCTTGACACAGGTTCCTGGTTATTCACAATTATGCTGAATACTGCATATTGCTCATTTAGGCAACTCATGGGTATACAGGCCACTTTATATAAGTGTTCAGTATATTGCACTGGGAAGCAGAGCTAGGCATGTTGTCACTGGCTAAATTAAATGTCAATTGGCAGACACAATGCAGGTTTCAGAACGCAAATTAGCTTTGAATGAAGAAGACAGATTGAAATATATAGAAAAAAAGGGGAGAAAAACAATGGTAATGACTTCTTGGAAGTCAGTGGCATAGCTAATTAACTTAGTTACGGGCTATTACGGCTACTTAACTAGGAAGATCAGCATGCTAGCGCAACATGCAAGGTAGGAATTGACCCCAAACCTCGCTATTAATCTTAAAAGTTTAATATTAAAATCATGAATTCCTAACTAACATTATGTAATAATATTTTCTCCCCCTCAAATGTAATTGTAATTTGTGTTGATTGAGTTCCATCTGTGTAGTGGTCAAAGTGACTATTGCTTTGGCTTAACCTGCTCAGACTTTAGACAAGGTGTCAAGTTGGTGTGTTATTTCAAAACATGTATATATTGTAACAGCCTTGCTCAAAGAAGGACAAAGAGGGGAGGCTGCACATTAGTCGACGTGAAATAGATATTTTTTTGCCTAACAGAAAGAGAAAATAAGCAAAAGATAAACCAAGTAAGTAAACAAACCATATACAAAAGGGTGGAAGCCAGGTGAGAGAGTGGGAGACTGACTTTTACCAGCTAATAGTGTCATGGGCAGTCAGAGCAGAAGTGAGCTGAGTATCATCTGGGGTCACTGTCCAGGTGAACAGAGCCTCCGTGATAACCTGACTCCACCCACCCTGCTCCTGCATGGAGAGGCTAGAGAAGCCTGTCCACATGCTTGTCACAATGTACTGTATAATGTACATATACTCAGAGATATTACCATCATCCTGCTGTAAAGAAACATCCTACAGCATACCAACTAAGCCTACATTGCTCTCAAAGGTGATGTGATTAAAAAAAAAAGAAGAAAAAAGTGGTTTTAGCACCAAGAAATTTAACAGAGAAAACAACATTATTTACATTTCAAATAATGTATTCTATTGTAAGTTTAAATCTAATTTCTAGTTACTTGACATCAGTTTCAACACCTTATATAAATGGGCATGTTGCCAATCCTGCCCAGCTTAATTCATACAAATGAACTTGTAAACAAAATGTGGAGAAACTGGGTGAAAAACACATTTTCGAAGTTGTCACTGAATCCCACATCAACCACAATATCAGAAAATGTACTCACAGAAATCTACGAAAGGAATGCACCAAATGCAACAAAATTGTTTTTAAAATTCCAATTAATTTTACTAAAAAAAAAAAAAAAAAAAATCATAGAGCCTATTTTGTGTGTCAAAATTGAATTCACTGAGGTCATTGAAAAGTCTGGGTAAAGCATGTTTTACCCTGTTTTTAATCAAATAAACTTTGCCCCAGTAAGCTGCTGCAAGTTCCTTCAGCGCAACATGTTAAAGGTTAAGTCCTGCTACATTTAGAAGTTAAAGGTTAAGGAATGCGCCACATTCCAAACTTGCATAGTTGTGAGAGTTTTCAAGCTTGTTGGTTAAAACCTGAACTCGTCCAGCACAGGGCTGTGCGTGGATGTTCAGAAAATGGGTATCGATCTTTAATACGCATATAAGATAAATTGTTTTCTAGACAAACTATTTACCAAAATATTCAAAATAATCCCTTTTACTCATAGACAATAAGCCCTATACAATTATTTATTTATGTATTTATTGCCTACACAGTTTTTCTATTGTCTGTAGATGGAAGTGGAGAATAGATAGAGCCTGCAGAGGTTAACACAGGTAAATATTAACATCTCATTAATCGGGTTTTAAACTATAAACAATTTGCACTTTTGTAAAACCATGCTCTCCACTTTGCTGTGTGATCAGTTCATCATGACTGGCTCCTCATTAGACATGAAGTTGTTTATTCAGCCGTTCCTTCCTGCTGAGGCAGCTGGTAAGCTTTTTTTCCCCCTCAGATGTCTCAAATGGCCTCTACAGACCTCTCCCAATCATTCAGATTTGTTAGGGCTACCTAATGAGGACATTCTTGCAAATGACTTCTTTGCTTCCTGCCAGCTCCCCAGACTCAAACGCTATTCTGGAAGCATTAAACACATCTGTCAAATGTAATCAAATAAACATGTTCTCACTGTTTCATTATCTTGTTAATGGTTGGGTTAATCCAAACACCAGCGACAAGTGTGTCCAGGCGGTTAACGTGGACCATATTTTGTAACTGCATGGATTCAGAAAACAACAGAACCAGAGTAATTTCAAAAATATTTGACATAATCATGACTGCTATTACTAGGCAAGTTAAAAGAAGTGTTCAAAAAATGTTAAACATTTGATCTGGAATTCAACAGAGAATGCTGTCACGGATATACGGGTGTAACATGGGGAGTGACAAGGCAGTAAACGTTGAATCTGGAAAGAAAGAAATTATCACAGAAATATTATCAATGAGAATATTTGTCCCAGTTGAAACAGCCTTATAATGACATTAGTTTTCTTTTATTTTGAGTGTGTTCTTATGTCCTGGGATAGGAGTAGGCAATATTATTGATATATGCATAAGTATATATTAAAGGGACACTCCACCAATTTTACATATGAAGTTCAGTTTACTTGTCATGAAGAGTACTTAGCCTGTTGTATAATGTCTTCTGTGGTTCTGGAGGGAACTTTCCAAAGTTTGAAGAATAACCCTGATAATGTCATCATGGAGTGGAGCCGCTGCTCCTTTGCGTCGAAAGGAGCCAGTGGAGGTGGTTCGTGGCATTTGATCAGGATGCCTCCTGGGCGCCTTCCTTTGGAGGTTTTCCGGGCACGTCCAACTGGTAGGAGACCCCGGGGTTGACCCAGAACATGCGGGAGAGATTATATATGTCATCTGGTTTGGGAACGCCTCGGGATCCCCCAGGAGGAGCTGGAAATCATTGCTGGGGAGAGGGACGTCTGGACTACCTTGCTTAGCCTGCTGCCACCGTGACCCGGCCCCAGATAAGCAGCAGAAAATGGAAGGACTGATGGATGGAAATAGTTTTTGGAGCTTGACCCATACTAGGGACTAAAAGTCAGGATATATTATATAAATTAAATATCTGAAAAGAATAATGTGTGTCAGCACATTGATGCAAAAATCATATAAATAATCATTTTAAATATATTTTGTTTCTTGCAACATTGTCCACAATGGCCTAATACTACCAAAATAGGGAATAGCTACCACCATATAAATGTTATGGGCAAATTTATACTGCCTAACAGTGTACAGTATATTGCCATATTTCCCAACCCTATCCTGGGGTAATTTTATTCCTGTTCTGACCAATGTATGGGATTTAATGCAGTTACTGTATGTGTGGTAGAACAGCATCAGTCTTTATATTATAAGGCCATTTGAAAAGTGTTCTTCCTGTGGGGCATGTGTGGCAAGCTCGATTGGGCGGATCCCTTGACTACTGTGGTTCTACAGTAAATTATTTACCATCCGGATGACTGGAATTATCAAGTGCATGGGGAAAATCTATTTACCGGCCTTCCCTGGGAATACTAACGCTGTCCAGAACCTCTTTTTCCTAACAACATAATGACAGTGACAGGAACATGAAGAGGTCTTGTAATCCCTCTGTAACTACTAGCCAGGTGTTTAAATGTTAGGTTAGCTTTGGCTAGCTTTCTAATGGAAAGCAGCAGGTGTAAGTCCTTTTGCTAATGGATACTTTACTTTATGTTTACAATTCCATGAGCCTCAATGGTAGTTTGATGTTCTATCTGAAGGTGCAGAAACCAATCTGTAAACTGTTTTCAGGCACTTGACGTCCATTAGAGGTTTTCCACACAGTTGCACAACATTGCCTCTTTGTTCTCATCATTTCCCTGTATTGTCAATTGTACTGTATTGTTTTTAATGCTATGCGGTGAAGCCAAAGATAATTTTCCACAATGTGAACAAAAAAGTTCCTCATTAACTAACTAACTCTAGTTAGTTCTCTGCTTTCTCTATTCTTTGACCAGTTCCATTGTAAGGTCAGAGGTCATCCAGCCAACAACACCACCCTATGACAAATGCTTTATTTACATACTTAAAACATTTAAAGCTTCCTACTGTTTGTGTCTATGACCATACACATCCTCATGATGTGGCACCCTGTATGTACCTTCCAGTGTCCTGTTGCATGGTTCTGTGTGTTGGCTGTTTTAAAATATTTTTTGAGGGGGATCTTTAACTGTGTTTGATGGTGAACATTAAAGAGAAGATTCAGATGATCTGTGACCAAAAACCTGGGCTAGATCTCAACCCAGGAGTCTATGAGAACATGGTATCCACTCTTTCCAACTGGAAAGCCAAAAATCCCTCTTTGAATGACTGTTGGCTTGTATTTAGGCAAACTAAAGGGCAGCTATCAACCACTACCTCTGTCAGGTCAGGATTGGAGGATTTTGGAACTAGTGAAAAAGATGCAATTCTCACTGACACCCTGGCAAGTGATGTCATGTCAAAAGCTGACAGTAGTGCAAATGAATCTGCTTGTGCTGAGGTGAGTTGAGTGGTCAAGCTGAGGTATTCATGCAGATCGGGTAGCATGGTGCTATTTTGGTATCATTTTTGTGTGAAACTGCACTTATGTCTCTGCCTGCTTAGACCACTTCTTTCCCCTAACACAATATTAAACTCTAAGTTTCACAAAAAAAGAAGCCTTTATCTCCTAATACAAATTCTCTGGGTTCCTCTTCCTCTCTTACTAAGGCTCTGTTGACGTTCTTGGACAAGGAGCTAATTCTTTATTTCCAGCTGACCTAATAATTGCTTATAATGTCAAGACACATTCAAGGTCCCTTCTGCAGGTGCTAATGGCCACTGCTCAGCTTGCCTTTTTAGATTCAACACGAGCCTGGAGGCTCAAAAGGGGACAAAAACTTGCAGAGGACTGATGTACATTTCACATTGCAAATAACCAATGATCCATTTATACACTCAAATTTCCACAACACGCATGTGCTAACTTTAATATTACTGCTCTGTGGGGTCATTCCAGCTGATTGTCAACTCTTGCTGCCTATTTGAATAATGCAAGGTGTTGATATGAGAGAGCTTTGAAGGAAATTTGCTTTGGGGCCTTTGAGCAGAGTCCCAGCCAAGAATGGTGCTGTCTCTCTTTGGGACGAAGACACTTTCACACTGACTCAGCTGAGACAGTCACCGATGAGCACGGCAGTGAGCATAACGCTGCCCTCTCTGTCATGAATGCTCTCCTGTGTTGTAATTAATTTTCCAGGCCAATTCATGCCTAACATTAGGGAATGTGAACAGTGTGAGCTAATTGCATTCTTGACAATACACTTTTCCCCTTGGAATGCAATTTCTCTGCCTCAGCTGATGTCCCTGGTCAGAGCAGAGAGCGGTGAATCAAAGCCTGGGAGCAGCTCGAGTCCAAAACAGTGTGAAGAGTACTTACGTTTACACAGACTATAAGGTGGATCTTGACTTGTTAAATGTGGCACTTGACATGGAGGAAGAGACCTCCTTTCTATCTGAGTTAGAGAGATGGTTCACTTGACTTTTAGCTTCAGTATTTATAATTATTTTGGAGAGTTTTTGAGCACTGACATCAAACATCTCTGTAATATACACATGGTTTTCTGTCTTGACACATGTGCTCTACTGGGTTGGCATTGCATGAGAACCTGGAGATGAGCAGTTACCTAAAAGATCAATATATTAACTTAACATTTCTTGGCAGGGTACTCAAATGAGATCAAGACAATTAACATGAATCATTGTGTGTGCGTGGTTGGAATCTCTTGCTCTAAAATCTTGAGTCCTCCAAGAGCAGTGTCTGATATTATGTGGAGCTTTTGGAGACTAATTTAGTGCCTCTGGTACAGAGCCTGCAGGTCTGCTCAATAGTACTAAAGGGCTCATCCACACTAATGAGTTTCCTTGTGACGCAAAAACTAACTGTGAGGCAGGATATTTTATTATACATTATCCAATATTGTTACATAAGGGGAATTAGAAGATGGCCAGAGACCAACAGCCCAGTAATTAGCTTGCAGAATCCGGATGGACACTACTGAATTCTGTGGGAAGGTTTAGTCTATCCATGGGGGAAAGCTCACTGTGATGCTATTCCTTTATAAGAAATGCATTATTTTATCCAACCACACATCAATTATGAAAATGAGCAGGATCAAAACTATTCTCTAGGTTGAACCACATACAGTTGTGGTCAAAAGTTTACATACACTTGTAAAGAACATAATGTCATGGCTCTCTTGAGTTTCCAGTTATTTCTACAATTCTGATTTTTCTCTGATAGAGTGATTGGAACAGATACTCCTTTGTCACAAAAAACATTCATGAAGTTTGGTTCTTTTATGACTTTATTATGGGTCAACTGAAAATGTGACCAAATCTGCTGGGTCAAAAATATACATACAGCAACATGAATTAGCAATTTTGGTGACTTAGAAAGTTGTGTCAATGAAATGAGCTTCATAGCATGGCCTCTTAACTTCTTGTGAGTGATTATGAGTGACTACAGCTGGTGACTTCTCTGAGGCCATTTAAATAGGGCTCATTGGATACAAACGCCCATAAACGCTACAATGGGAAAGTCAAAGGAGCTCAGCACGGATCTGAAAAAGCGAATCATTGACTTGAACAAGTCAGGAAAGTCACTTGGAGCCATTTCAAAGCAGCTGCAGGTCCCAAGAGCAACAGTGCAAACAATTGTTTGTAAGTCTAAAGTGCATGGCACTGTTTTGTCACTGCCACGATCAGGAAGAAAATGCAAGCTATCACCTGCTGCTGAGAGAAAATTGGTCAGGAGGGTGAAGAGTGAACCGAGAACCACCAAAAAGCATATCTGCCAAGAATTAGAAGCTGCTGGAACACAGGTGTCAGTGTCCACAGTCAAGCGTGTTTTGCATCGCCATGGACTGAGAGGCTGCCGTGCAAGAAGGAAGCCCTTGCTCCAAAAGCGGCACCTTAAGGCTCGACTGAAGTTTGCTGCTGATCACATGGACAAAGATAAGACCTTCTGGAGGAAAGTTCTGTGGTCAGACGAAACAAAAATCGAGCTGTTTGGCCACAATGCCCAGCAATATGTTTGGAGGAGAAAAGGTGAGGCCTTTAACCCCAAGAACACCATGCCTACCGTCAAGCACGGTGGTGGTAGTATTATGCTGTGGGGCTGTTTTGCTGCCAATGGAACTGGTGCTTTACAGAGAGTAAATGGGATAATGAAGAAGGAGGATTACCTTCAAATTCTTCAAGATAACCTAAAATCATCAGCCCGAAGGTTGGGTCTTGGGCGCAGTTGGGTGTTCCAACAGGACAATGACCCCAAACACACATCAAAAGTGGTAATGGAATGGCTAAATCAGGCTAGAATTAAGGTTTTAGAATGGCCTTCCCAAAGTCCTGACTTAAACCCCATTGAGAACATGTGGACAATGCTGAAGAAACAAGTCCATGTCAGAAAGCCAACAAATTTAACTGAATTGTACCAATTCTGTCAAGAGGAGTGGTCAAAGATTCAACCAGAAGCTTGCCAGAAGCTTGTGGATGGCTACCAAAAGCGCCTAATTGAAGTGGAAATGGCCAAGGGACATGTAACCAAATATTAGCATTGCTGTATGTATATTTTTGACCCAGCAGATTTGGTCACTTTTTCTGTTAACCCATAATAAAGTCATAAAAGAACCAAACTTCATGAATGTTTTTTGTGACAAAGGAGTATCTGTTCCAATCACTCTATCAGAGAAAAATCAGAGTTGTAGAAATAACTGGAAACTCAAGAGAGCCATGACATTATGTTCTTTACAAGTGTATGTAAACTTTTGACCACAACTGTATAGAACTTGTTGTTGCAGAGACTTAGGAAGTGACGATGTTTTGATCTGACTACAAGTCGGAGACCAAAAACCTTACTTTGGTATTTACCGACACACTTTTAAACTGTCTAGCTGTGTCGAATGGGGAAATATCATATTGAAACATGTGAGGGAGCAGCAGGGACCTGTAAATTCTTTGGCTGTTGAATGGCATACTGATGAACATATTTTGTTTAGACTGTGTCAAAGTATTGTTGATTCAGTTCTGGATTTTTTGAGGCTGTAGTTTTGTGTTATTTAGCAACTTTCTGTGAAGTGTCTGTTGGGGGAACAGCTGTTTCCTTTTCAATGAGGACTTTGTCTGCATTTGGCATTTGACCCTGGTCCCCTTTCCATCTTTCTTGAGTGAAAGAGTGTAACAAAGGCTGACTGGCTGCTTTGGGGCAACTTAATTAGTTGCTTCAAAATCGCATGGGTGCCATAACGCATTGCTAACTGGTAATAATGTAACCTGATGAAATGTGACTCACTTGTGAAGTTGATGAAATGTTGTGGTATTTCTAATTTTTTGTCCACTGTACATGTGAGTAAAAGTAGGTACGGCACACTCATTGTCTCTCTCATGAGTAATGGCACCACATTAAAAATTATACTGACATATTTTAATAACAGAAGCACTGATGAATTATGTTTAAATTCTCTGACCATCACAATTATACACCCTGTAATATCAGGGGATTTACAGTAGGTGGGTCCACATGCACATACCATATTAGTTCTCAAGAACATGAGACATGACTGTCGGGGAGATTTTTCTTTCTCATTGTTTTAAGGTCCCACTTACCCTGCTTAAAGAATGAATTTGCTACAAATTATGCTACCAACTGATCCAAATTCCTGGCAGCTTTTTGTGAATTAAACACATGTATTACCATACATTAATGTCATTTGTGTACAAGCCCTTTTATTGGCTTGCTCTAAGTGACGTAGGGCTTCTGATTGGCTAGGGGTTTGAGGTAAAACATTTGACTGGCCAATAGACTATGATCAAGTGCTCCCTCAGTTAATACAGAAACCCATGGGGAACATATATAAAACCCTGTACTGTGGGGAGTGTTCAGCGGATTCACAAGTGAGTCTATCATTTAATTCTTCATTACCAGAAGATCTATTATCTTACGGTGAGTATAGATAAAAGTTTTTTTAGTAGATGGTGCAAATTATGCTGTCACTGTTAAATATCAGACATGATGTGTTTTTCTGTGACTGAGCTGACTGGATAACCAACTATACTGGTGAATAATGGTTGCTAACAGAAGGGAGATGCAGATTTGCTGTTCTGGTGACGTTATACTATCTATGGTAGGCTGCAGCTAATTCTGCTAATGGACAGAGTTGCTGTTATAGTTGCTGGCAAAGCTTCCAGTGTCAGTATATCACCAATAACTCTTCTATCTACCTTCGCAACTTCAGCTCTAACAGCGAGGGAGTGTAAGAGAGAGACAGAGAGAGGATTCATATAGCTGTGAATGCATGCAGTAGACGAGAAAGTCCACACACACACACATACACACAAAACATGTTTAATGGCATGAAACGTTGTGGACACAGGTCACACAAAATGCATTTAAAAACTTTTCCTTGCAACAATTTGTATTACCTTTTCTACAGGGAATCATGATAATGCTGAAACTCTGGACTCTCCTTCTTGCCTATGCGCTGATCATTTGTCAGATGTACGTCTCACAGGCAGCTCCGTCCAGGTGAGAGCGGTGGCATTATTCTTAAAAGTATAAAATATATTTACCTTGTAAAAAGAAATTATGATTGTGTCTGGCATTTTTTATCTGTTTAACATTATTTCTGCTGAACACATTTCCTTGTTTACCATAACTAATCAAATATTTTTTATTTTAAATCTATAAACTTCATTTCCTCAAAGTCCCACAGATGCCTGCTGATACCTTCAGCACCAGTCTTAAGATAATGTCCTTATAGATGTAAATATGTAATTTAACTTCCTGTTTTAAAAGGGACAATTACATCAGATTTTTTAAGTTTGCCTTGTATCCCTTACTGTTGCATTTATCTGTTACACCGTTTTTAAACCAATGTTTGCGGTAGAACCAGAGAGATCAATCTGATTGAATGTGTATTTTCAGAACTAGTAAGGAGTCCATGTCAGATGGAGTCACACTATCGAATGATGATGCGCAACAATTACTCAGAGCTATCAAGGAGTTCATGCAGATAACTTCAGATGAGCAAGACCAACAAACAGCTGATGGAAACAGGTATGGCTTTTGATATTTTTAGGTATAGTTAACCCTAATAATGATGATTTTATCTATCTAAACTACCATCAGTTAAGCAAAATATAACACACGTTTGCTTATAAGCCCAACAGCTCCAACTTTGGTGTTTATTAATTATCAAGGTATATAGTGAAATTCATGTAAATCTACTCTCTGTCATAATCCCTTAATGCATGGACTGCAGTTATTCATTCATTCATCCATTCATTCAGTATTAGACGATGTGCCTGCAAGAGAGTGTCATTGGTCAGAAAACTGAAGAGAGCATGATATCAAAGAACATGAGAGAACATGCATGATAGACGTACAGAAAATTAAACTGAACAATAGCATGACAGCTCGACTACAATATTTTGTTTAGATATCTTCATATGCCTGTTGGATCTGTCAGCATGCATTTGAAATGTTAATTTAACACAGCTTTTTCGGTAAACGCATGACATTTTAGAAAAAACATCATGCATGTTATTATTAATATTTATCTGCATGCCACTGTAAGCCTGTTTCTGCATGTTTGTCTCTGTCTCTAACAGCTTGGATAGACCCATGTCTAAGCGCTGCACCGGCTTAAGCACTTGTGTGCTGGGCAAACTCTCCCAGGATATTCACAAACTACAAACCTATCCCCGCACCGACGTGGGAGCAGGGACGCCCGGCAAGAAGCGAAGTCTATCTGAGCAATATGAAAACTACGGCAACTCATACAATTAGAAACTCTCCGTTTTTAGCCCATTTATTCTTCTGTCTGCCTGAGTTAGCTTTTGTATGTTCATCCAGCTGTATCCATTCACAAGACTGCTGATGCATGTGGATCCTATTTGTCTGAAAAAAAACAAAAAAACATCCTTGCTTTAATTTTCCACTGGCGGACATTAGATTTTGACAAGAGACTTGAAACTTGGAATCAGCTACAAAAATTGCGTTACTTAGGCAGTTCTCTACAATACAATCAAATATAAGAACAGCTAAAAACCTTTTTAAATAATGTAAAATGATTTTTCTCTTCATGGTAATTATGTTTCCCCTGTAATAAATTCATCTTTTACATGGAAGCTGTTTTTAATTTATTTAAGATTGAAAAAATACATTACTCATTGAATTAAAAAAATGAAAGGATTAAAGGGTAAGCATGATTGTCTTTAACGCACACACAATTATTGGAACATTTCCCTCTACGTATTTCCACTGTGTTTAATTTGTTGTTGATGCTAGACAATATTGTTCAAAGTCTGTCATGTAGATGTCTGATCTGATCTTGACAATAAACTGTGTTCACTATCTTTTCCATTCTCACAAGTAATGCAACAGCACAGAAGCGGGCGTGCAACACAGCCACTTGTGTAACCCACCGCTTGGCTGACTTCCTGAGTCGGTCAGGAGGACTGGGACACAGCAACTTCGTTCCCACCAACGTGGGTGCCCAGGCGTTTGGCAGGCGGAAGAGGCACGGCCCTGTGTGAGCACGAGCAGAAACAAGGTATGTCAGCACTCCGTACTTTCACATCAGTGTAATTGCTGGACTCATTGAAGCTTATACTGTAGATAAAGCACAAGTACAAGTACAAAAGGGTGATTTAAACAAAACCATTGTGTTTTGAAACCAAGCTAAGAATCACAGTAGGTAGAAAGGCTTCTTACTTGAATTTTTTCAAACAGAAAATACCCTTGCTGTATTTGAAATATTTGGTGTTACAAAGGAGCAAGGGAAATCTCTCGCTATACTATTGTCAAATATTTTAACAAAAATATGGCCACGTGGAAATTGGCAGGTTCTCACTTCTACTGCTGTGACTGTCAATCAACTAAATCACCATATATTGTCCAAGTGTACAGATTTCTGTAAGGTGTTCCATTATGTATTCCTATTGTTCATCGGGTTACTTTAGCACCACCTACATTTGAAATTTCCTGAAATTAGATATAATGATCAATTATGTCATGTTAAGTAGGGACATTTACAAGTTACTGACTGTTAACTTCGTTAAGTCTTTTTATGCGACAGCTTCAGTGTGTATGAATTCTAAAAAAAAAGTGTTGGTTGTGAGCCATCCAGGTGGCCCAGAAGGTCAGCTGCGACTAAGGAACATTGATCCCCATGTCTTTCTACCCACATTTCCTTTTTCTCTCTACTGTCAGTCTATGAAATAAAGCCAAATTCCCCACAAAAAAAAAACAACAACATTTTTTTACTTTTCAGAATTTTCTGTGGCACACAAAACAAAGTTGAACATTTTGTTTGTTGTCTCTCCTCTCTTTGGCTCTCTAGGACCAAAGTGCCTCCTTTGAGTGACAAAACTGCATCATCATCTGCCTACAAACACTTGGAAACGAGAGCATATATTCTTCACAAACATTGACTGATCTCTTACTTTCAGACTACCACCAGAAAGTTGTCAGTATTCATTGTTAGTCTGTATAAATAACTAGCATTGGTGTCATCGTCATCATGAAAAGGTGACTGAGAAGATGTTTTATTTTGCAAAGAGGGATGAGAATGGATTTTTTTCTCTGTCTTGGCCTGTGACTCAACTGCAAGTCTCATACTGTACATCTGCACTACCAACAAAACAACTGTGGCTGTCTGGTGCCTTGATGTAAAACACTTAATTACATTTCATTATAGTGCACAATGCAAGTGTGAAACATGTACTTATGATTCTAAATGTTGTAATAATTGTGAATTGAAAGCAGGAATAAATTGTATTTTAGCTACATTAGCTTTTCACGTCTTACTGTATTGTTATTTTATTGGGTGATATAAGCTGTAAACCATACTGAGCTTTCCAGCAGCACTATCGATTCATTGCAAAACGTTGCACATAATGTGGTATGAAAAACAAGGTATGCTCGGAAAATCAAAAGTTATATATGACATTCACTTTTCCATTTTCACGTAAATAGAGAGGACATATTAACTATAATTGGACCATCTCCATACATGATTAAAGGCTATTTCTTTAATAAAACACTTTCATGAGTTGTAAACTGATATTTGATATTATTTTGTTATGAGATACAATGTTAAGCAGACATTTCAACACATTTATGTTTTATCTGTCTATACCTGGCTCATTTTGCCCTCCAGTGGTTACAACACGTTACTGCTTTTCATTGGATATGGAGCCTCTCTCAAGAACAAGTGTCTTAAATGAGGGGTATGTTTAGCTTCTCCTGCAGCATCACATCATTACTTGGTTTCTAGTTAGGTTTTTATGTTATTATCTGCTGTCTATCTTCATCTGCTAGATAGTACATTTTATAGCAGGTTATAAAATGTACTATTTTATAATAGCCACCAAACAAAATAAATCCCAATGCCAACGAAAGTGACAGTTGGTCACCCCTCATGGAACCATGTAAAACCAAAGTGTTTAGTTGCCCAAGCTAAACCATACTTTAACCATCTATTTGTTTTTTTTGTTTTTTTGTCATGACCACAATCTTTCCCTAACTAAGCAGAAGTATTTGCCTAACATTAACCATTTCATTTTAGGCAGCTTGGCTGGAACTTAGCTCAGTTGCTTACTAGGAGTGAACAATACAGATACATTTCTCTAATAAGGTAAATGTGATTATACTGTGATATTGATGTAAATGTGAAATTGTGATATAGATATTTTTGTGGAAACTCTATTGAGGAACTGTTTATGGATAAAATACCCAGATCAGGAGGTGTGTTTTTGGCTAATCCACCATGAATGCCTGACAAATCCATTTTTACACATTTTCATAAAATGTATAAAAATCTAATTATAGCCATAAAGCAGACCTTTGTAACATTGCCAACAACAGCCCAATACACCAAGAGAGATGATATGGCAAAATCTCTGATGGTTGACATATTGTCTCACGGTATCCATCGCCTATATACGTTGGCTACATTGCCTATGCGTACTAATTGTGCTGTAGGCTAGCTGTAGCTGTTAAATACTAATAAAATAATCAATAATGCATTTTACTATCCAGTACAGTAGTAGATACCTATTTAGCCCAGAATATGGACAGACAACACCATGGACACATTTCAGCATTTCAAAAAGCCTGATGAAAATGACCCTCTATAGACTGAGTTTACCAATTTCGCATTGTACTCCTATAACTTTGCTGGATTCACAATGGACAGTTGGAAAAAAACACATCATTTTATTCAACGCATTCTTCTTCCTTGTGAAAACCTGGCGCCTACATTACCCTCAATGCAACTGGACTCCATTCACTGATTGTACAGATTCCAGCTGCATAGCCTCCAGCTGCTAGCCTCAAACTTACCAGACATCACACAGCTCCCTCTGGAGCCACAAAAGTCTTTATACAACTTTTTTTTCACATATGCAGTAGGAACACCTGTAAAAACAGGTCTTGATCAATCAGTTAAGGAGGCTAGGTAGGAGAGGGGGCGGGACTTCGTTGCACCAATTAACGAAAATTAAGCCCTCCTGACACACAGGCAGACTTTGTCGCGAAGAAAACAGTGTAATTGGCAAAACAGTGGTTTCCGGCTTAAAAGCTTTTGACAGAGGTGATAAGTTAGAAATGGTCCAGCAGAAAAAAATGCAATCGATCTTCAAGTCAATTTCCCCCCAAATCGACGTGGAAAGCAAAGAAACATCGGCATCACCCATATAACCAACACCTTATGCTGAAAGCCGGTGAGGACGTTAGCATGCTGCTATTACCAGACAGCTAAGCTAGCTAAGTTACCATCATTAAGTTGGGAGTGGTGTTAATTGGTAACTTTGGCACAGAGAAACATAATGTCCTTGGACAAGGAAAAAAAAGGGGCTTACCGTGGTTTCCAAAGGTGGCAAGTCGAAATTATGAGATAAAAAGTCATAATTATGAGATAGAAAGTGCGCATGCGCCACCCGTAACCCCATGCAAACGATATGCAATCCTAAATAAGGCAACTATAACAGTTGATTTTTGTAAATGTTTGATGTTGGATTAAGTTAAGTTGCTGTTCAATGAAGGTTGCCACCTCTGTCACATTCTTTGTAAGCCAGAACTGCTTCCTCAATCCCATGTGAATCAGCAAGCACGTGAAGTATTTCATTTGTTGTAAAGCCACGTTTAAAGTAGTCCTCCAAGTACTCAAAGTCCATTTCCGTGACAAATTAACCAGGAGAACTCATGCCAAAGAGCTGCTACTCTCATTGTTGTTTGAAAGTATCTCATAATTATGACTTTTTAATCTCATAATTATGACTTTCTCATAATTTCGACTTTTTAATCTCATTATTATGACTTTATCTCATAATTTCGACTTTTTATCTCATAATTATGACTTTTTTATCTCATAATTTCCTTTTTTTTTTTTTACTGGCGGAAATGGGCTTCCATAGTGCTGTGAACATGAACACAATGAAAATTAGCTTTGCTTTTTTTGCTCTTGCTGTCTAGTAGGTGCGTGTACGCCTGCGTGTGTGGCATTTGTAACATTTAGGCATGGTTTATCAATGTTAATAGATTAACATTACAGGTGTGGTTATTTGTGTTTTCACTGATAAGCATTTTTGATTCTTTGTTGGCAGTTGATCACCAATATTGTTTTTTGTAATGTTGTTGAAAATAAATCTAAACTTTTATTTGAAATTGTAGTCGTGTGCCAGCCAGCATGCTGTTGGCTGCCTGTGCTTACAGTGGGCTATTTGTGTAATTTAGTTATTACTAAATATAGATAAAATGTTGCCATATTAAAACACACTTTTTCATTTACTATCCCAAGCCATTACTTACCATTACTTAATATGGAGATATCAAGTTGAAATGAATAATAACATTTATTATGGATTCAGACAGCTACTGAAAACATTTTAGCACCTTTGTAAAATGCTTGAGATAGAATGGGGTCTTGTCTGTGGTGGTGCTAAAGACTGCTCACTGGGGTGACAGCATGTGGAGGATTAGACAACAATAGTCAGTGTGGTAGACTGACTGACAGAATTGCAATGATATGTAAAGATCACCATCTACCAACCAATTATTGATTAGAATGCAGGAAGAATGTTGATTGGTCAGATATGGTGATGTACAACATTTGTGAATGAGAGGAGCTTAACAGGGCTTTTGTCATTGCTGTTTCAGAAAAGCAAAAACATGATATTGGGGCCGTCCGTCCATATTTTAAGCTTAAATGGGTATCTGCTTATTCCTAACAATAACTGCAACCACAGAGCATGAGCATGGGTACAATGACGTCCCTCCCAGGCTGTCCTGGTTAGTCTCAGGAGGCCAGTGGCTGACTGTGGAGCTCATCTTGTTCACCTGGGTCTCCCAGACTGTGAAAGCTAGTCCATGTGCTTATACTCTCTGCTCTCTTCCTTCAACTTGCATCCACACTGCTTCTTTTCCTTTTGCACCTTCAACACTTTCACAGCACATTCCTCACACATCAGTGCATTGCTGTAATTGCTGATGATTTCCATACAAAATTGTTTATTTTAGGTGAGTTTAGTTCAAGTTATTTATGTTTCATAAGTTAAATCTTGCGTTGTCACATTCCTCAACCAGTTTGTGTCAGTACCTGATGGGGTATATTTGATTTTGAGATGTTTTATCCATGCATTCATCAATCATTTTGTCACTCCTTGAGTCGCTTTGTAAATGTTGGGTTAGTGTACAACAGCCATTTATACAGCTATTGCAAGGAGGGAATGGTATATCTATCCTGATTGGCCAAAACAATACAAACATACATGTACACTGCAAGCCACTGTAACGTTTGTTTCTTATGTCTTACAGATTAGATGTTAGCTGAACTTTTTTTTCAAGATAATATTAACTTACTTTGTCACAGTCACGGTTATTGAAATGCATCTCTTTTGAGAAACCAGGAAAATCTGCTTTGTCGGTTCAGCATTCGAATTGTAGAACTGGATGGTTAATCACTGTGTGGTATAACAACTTTATCAGTTTCTGTCTCTTAGTGACGTCTGATATTGGGTCCTCCACTTTTGCAATCGTTCTGTTATAGCAACAGTTAGTCTGACCTTTTTCTGCAGAACAAAGGATACCCCCAGGAACCATTTGTTATAGGCCTAACAGCCCCCTTGAGTTTTGTCACTATTTCTCTAGAGTTCCTGTGTAACAGACCCTGAGCTTCATGGTTGCTAGTCTTCCCTAATTGACATGCTTGTTGTACCAGTTGTTTGACTCCTCCATTCTAGTGTCTCTTTAGGGAGAATGTGCTTTTTTAAAATTTGGAATATCAGCAACAAGGGATTATACAATATGACACAAATACACAGTGTGGTATTAAATGTAGAACTATACTGTAAAAGAAAAAAACAACCCCAACATATGTTTGAAGTTTAGCAAAGAAATTGACAGTTAATTACAGAAGCAAAACAACTAGTTACATTCTCCTACTGGTGTGAGATTGCCAAAATGCTCTAAATGTTTTCATATACCATACTTTTTAAAATGTGCAGTCTGAAAGAAGTTCTAAATATTGAAAAACAAACTTGGACCTGGCTGTTGTGGTTGAAACATGTTCAAAAGAAGGGTGTGTTTAAAACTCTCTCCCCTGAGTGTTGACCGTCAACACATATCTCAGTTGATTAGACGGAGGACAATGGGGCTTCTCTTGGATGTGAGTAGCCGTGTGCAAACTCCCAAACAGAGCTAATGAAGGAGATGAGGGCTGGTGTTAGAGTTAGTTCAGAGCCTTCGAGGAGCTGTTCGAGATGCCAGGTCTCTTGAGTGTCTGGGCACGAGCATCTGTCTCTCTCGCCTCATCACCATCTGGATGACAAGCTGTGTGTCAGTTACACTGGCAATATCTTACTTTTCTTGTTTAGCACAGGATCACAGACTTTTTGTGCATGCCAGCTGGTGGTTTGGTACACAACTTTTCTGTACAATAGAGAACTTTTAGCTTCCATCACAGCGGAGAAAGGCAACACCATGTCCTTTGGCATGGAAACCCTGCCTGAACATCACCAGGGCGATGGAAGTGGATTGTGGTGAAAAGCAACTGTCCAATGCATGTTTATATCAGATGCTGACCTTTGCTTATGCAGTGTTATTTTTGATTCATACATCTCCAAAGTTTTATAGAGTTATGACTCATCTCTATAAAGCACCACTTGTCCCATATGAGAAACTAGAAGGTGTTTCTTTACACCAATTATATTAAATTGTGTATACATTATGCAGTTTTACCTTCAAGACTTTTAAGTTTAACTGAGAGCAATGCTCTTTTTTACAGAAATGTCCTGTTTCACACTCCGTTACCTACATTTACTCCTGGAAGCTACCTACTGCAACGACATCTGATTGTCACTAAGCAGCTGGATGAGTTGGGGGTTAAGTGCCTTGCTCAAGGGCACCTCAGTGGTGGTAATGATGAAGTGACAAGCTCTACACTCTCATTTTCGTCATCCAGATTTATTCTGCCAGTTCCGGGATGAAACCAGCTACCTTCTGGTTTTTAACCTTTTAGTCATCAAAATGCACTTTCAGTAACCACTACACAATGTTTCCATGCAATTTCCTCTCATATGCTATCTATTAAGTATTTCTGCATTTATATCTGAATTGAAGTTCATTTCACCATCTTTTTTTTCATCTCATAAAGCATTTAACATCAATAATGAAGTGATATCACACTAAATGCAATTAGGACATGCCTCATCATGGCTTAATGTGCACAGACACATGTTAAACTGGCATATTTTAAACCCCGGGGCAATGTATGGCAGAATACATATAAGTTCTAAAATAAGCAGCAAATGCATTACATCAAAACCCACAATCTGCTTCTCTTTGCGCTGCAATGCCACCATGTGGCTAAATATGTGTGGTAATGGCATGCAGGATGTGCTGTCCTGTGCTGCATGTACATGAGGGATTCTTAGTGGTCAGGGAATGGAGATAGCAAGTGGTAATGTGCGTAAATATGTATTGACATGGAACTAAGTTTTAGGGAGGTTGAGCTGCCAGCACAGTGGAGGTAAATATACTTATAATGCATGGGCTCAGCAGCAGATTGCTCGAGAAATAATTTCTCAAAACTCAAATGTTTTGACTGCAGATTCCAATTATTTTCATATAGAACAATATTAAACCAATCTTGGTATTTCATGTTCTGATAACCTGTGTTTGATTAAAAATCACATTTTGGATATCAGGATTCTCTCAAAAGATATACTAACTTTCTCACTTTGCATCACTGAGTTATTTCACCTTTTTCTATGTGTGCCTGTACACATAGGGCTTTCTAAAGCCTGTTGTTTGTGTCAGTATGCAATTTCAGGTAATTTTCAGTACATGATGTAGCAGTAAGTCAATTTATCAATTTCCAGCCAAGAGTTGACTTTTACAATACTGCGCAGCTTGTCTACAAATCAATTAATAGGATAAGACCACAATATATTTCTTTATTGCTTTTACCATAGTTTGAGTGGAAATGGGCTGGTTTGAGTTGGTTCAGAAAAATTAATATTTTGTGTTGTCACTGCTTCTACTCTGTTGTGATACTGGGAATGAGTTCTGCTTTGCTAAAAGACAAAACAATACTTTATGAAGTGGGTGGACGCTGTTAATTGATCATCGACCAATATACTCATACTAAGAAACCTTTTGATCGTAAACGTATTTGTCTCACCTCAAGGCTAATGCTGAGATAATGTATGTAGCATTGAGTGGGTGTTGAATGATGAACTTTCTACTAAACCGTATATATATATATATATATATATATATATATATATATATACATAGCAGCAGAAGATATGAAATGTTGATTAAATATGTATTTACACATGGCCATAACTGTTGGAGTTGTTGGAACTACAAAAACTCGTGATTGTACAGATGTGTTGCAGAGTGATGCTTCTTTTACCTCATAAACAATCTTTGGCTGAGTACAGCAGTGGATAGGACACTGCCGGAAAAGCAGTTGAAAACATGGCTTTTTTTCCTGCAAGTTTCTGCTACAGGCGTTTTGATAGTCTTATTGGCTATTAACTTGCCAGGGTTTTATTGCAGGTACAGTAACGAGCATAGTTGTTGTCAACTCAAGGTAAATGTGACCATGGCTTCTCAGTTCTGCTGTCAGCTCTGTGTGTGTGTGTGTGTGTGTGTGTGTGTGTGCGCGCGCTATGGGCTTTTAATTGTGCAATGAAAAAAATAGTATTTTAACAAAGGAATATAGGTTTTCCAAGATCTTTCAAGATTCTAAATGCTTACTACTATTATTTCCCCAGCCTTATAGTCTCTATGTTTCCTATGTAAATGTTACTCAAATAATAACTGCTTATATATCCCACTAACTTCATAAAAACCTCTTGCTCTATTGATTTTTAAAAAGTTGTTAAAGCTTCTATCTAAAATGTGTAATGTCTTTTTAGGTACTCAAGGTGGCAGCAAAGAGCCATACAACTCTACTACTCAATTAATCAATTTTTCTATTTATGAAGTATATTAAAAAATGTTTGCTGTTTTCTATTCTTCTGTGCCAGATTGATACAGTGCATAATTAATGCAGAGGCCTTTCCTTTCCGGTTGTAAAACCGTCAAATCAAACAAATTATTCCATTAAGAAAAAATTTGTGGAATGGCTTAAAGTGTGGTTGGTGGTAAGTAAATTCATTTGTGTACGAGATGAGGATAATTGGTGATATCTCAGGGTCCATGCTGAACATATTGAACACTAAATGGCAGTATGTTGTTTCATCCAAAACTATCATTCTTTTCTATAGAACTCTATAGAGTTGGTATGTCAATATCTTCATTTGCTCTGCAGTAAAAACACAAATTCTTATGTGCAGTCAGGTTGTCAATATTGTTAACCACTCTACCTTAGGTTTATTACATTCATTATTTTAGCAAATGTGGCAGCTAAATCAGAATAATGTCAACAAGTCAATTTACTGTCATTTTAATAATGAATTAATGCATTGTGGCAGTACTATTGATTATTGAGTTAAAAAAAGTAATATCTATTATTGCCGTCATACTTATGATACTTGAGAGTAAGAGGCCTTTGCTACAGACTTCTTGACCCCCTGGTTACCAAACGCACGCCATCACAGCCCTTTTGGTCACTTTCAAAACTTCAGTCATCACTGGGGCTTATTTACCGTGTGGAATAGATATTTCTAAAGACAACATTAAACAGACTTTGCAAGGCCTGCGTTGTGCTCTGTCAAAGATTTAGCTCCTTGCACACACTCTCTCTCTCGTTCTCTCTGAAGGCCTCCTTTGTAGGCATAGGAATGCCCTGTGTGTACTCTGAAATGTAAAGCAGGCCTTCTATTCAGATATGCACGCTGCTGATGATGATCTGTTTAATTGTAAATGACAGAGGGATTTATAAAAAACGATGTTTGATAAAGATGCCTATCTGATATTCTCTTAAAGGGGCCCACACACACACACACACAACATGCAATTGTTAGACTTCTCATTAGGGCAGAAGCGTCATGGGACCGTGCTGGATAATGAAATAGCTGCTATGCTATGGCATTCATCTTGTCTTGTGTGTCTTCTGATCATACGTTGCATGCATATATAGAAGCTGCAGTCATAATCTTACAGCACAACTGGCTATATTGGTCCCAGTTGATATTAATGTTTTGACCACTTTTATAGACCAAACTGTGTGGAGAGTTTCAGTGGCTATCGAACATTTGGAAGAATCAAGACTAAGGAAACATAACTAAGCTAGGAAACTAGGAAATGAAAATTGACTTATGTTAGCAATGGCCACTTTTAGTGTGCAATTAAACCTCTCTCTTATCTCTTATTGGCTATAGGCCTATAGTGTAAAGTGTAAAATGTTAATGATAGATCATTCCTCTCCCTTGGAAAAGTTTTTTTTTCCTAAATTGACACTTATCATCATGATACCTGAACAGTTTAACACATACAGTTGTTAACCAGTTCCAGACCTCCTATTAATCTGTTTTACTCTCCCACATATAAACACAAAATGACAGGCAAAGTGGGAAATAAAGGGGAATCAATTTACAGTTGCTGATCTTTGTAATTACTGGCTTGTGTTCGTATGTGTTCCTGTTACTAAAACACAACCTTGTATTTAAAGCCTGGATGGCTTAACTCACAAATTCTGTACATCTAAACGAGCCTTTGCAATTAAGTTCCTATTACGTAGCTTTATACTGTAACTTGGTGGTCACTCTACACTGAGAATTCTTTCTGTTACAACTATTGTACAGTTAGGACAACATCACACATCCCACCTTTGCCCTCATATCACACAGCGCACACCACAGATAGATGCTCACATGCTGCTCATATTGTCTCCCAGCCACGCTTTTAACTTCAAAGCCCCGCTCACCCTTGTGTCTCAGGAGGAATGGAGGCACCATAGCAACCAGCCTTCGCTGCTTTACCATGGTTAACTATGACCGCAGGCTGGAGCACCTCCCCATGCCTCCTAATACCAGAGCAGGGGCAGTGGAGGGGGGAGTTAGCGTCCTGTAACTCCACAGCACACTGCCTTGTGCCTTGCCACCCCATAACCTGTGCCTGTGAAACAGAGGTGCATTATGCACCCTGTTACAAGGCTACACTTGTTGAGAACAGTGTTTGTATAAATGAAAAGCATGGGTAACCTGTGTACCAAGGTGTGCTTGACCAGGTTAGCTCAGTATGGATTTATTAATGAGAATATTGCTATATATGAAAGAATATCTAAAGAAAAATAAGTTTGTGTGCATTTGTGCATTTGTGTGCGATTGTAGGGTTGAATTGCATGACTTTGGTAGGGAACATCAGGCACATAGTCTAAAACTGATGGGAACAATGTGGTGGATTTACTTTATTATGAACAAAGCCTTTGTCTGAGGTGCTCCCATACTGAACGGGGGTCCAGAGTCCAAGAGCAGCTTTGAACTATCAGGTCAAAGACATCACAGAACCGACGCGCTGTTTCGCATTCATCTTGTACCTCACACAGGAGGCCCGTCACATTTGTCCTTTTGATTGTCCTCCATTTCTTTAAAGGTCTGGCTGGAACCATAGGTCACCTGGAGGCTTTTATGTGGAGAAAAACAAACGTTGTGTGTTCTTATTCTTACTCTTCACTTTAGGGGAGGAACTGCACAGGGGTGAAGGCTTCCACTTGTTAGCATGACTCCCTGCCACAGCAAAGAACTACAATTGAAAGTGTTTCCTCCAAATCAGAACTGCCAATTACATTTTTGCAAGAAAAAAACATTTTAATTGAAACACAGAAAAGGCTTTGCACATATCAATAGAAAGGTGGGCATAGATATGAAACCCACTGCCATGAAATATGCAAAGCAAGCCCACCACAGAGAATAGCTGAAAACACAGGTTCTTTTGATGTTAAGTCCTTTGGTTGTGCATGTCTTCATTCAACTAGCCTGTGGATGTTTTAACCTTCTGTAAAACTTGCTCCAGCACTGCACTCTCCCTCTCTACATCAGAGTAACGTGGATCTGCAGTTCTGCCCGTGATTTTTATTTCATGAACGCTGTGTTTCTCTTTGCCAAGGTTTATGAGTGCCCACCATAGCAGTTCACTCTCCCGTTACGACTGTGGACACCAACATTCTGTAATGAGTGCAATTTGGCTATTAATATCTCAGGTGTTTTTTGCTGGTTCTGTTTTCCCACACAATGTTTTGATGGCCTCGGTTGTGTTATGTTGACGGTTGTGCCTCGGGCAAAGTTCACTGCCTTTATTGATAATGAAAGAACATTTTGGGCAGGTGAGGTACTTCAATAAAATAAGTAAATATAAAGGTATCACAGTTAAAAAGAGATGACTTTGTTTGCAGGTAACATTTTTTCTGTTTCTCATTTGCACGCACACACTCTCTCTCTCAAACAAACAAAATAATACAAATGGGACTAATAATCAATCAACTGTAGAACACGTATCCTTTGACTCCAGGCTATTATTGCTTGAGTGAGCCTATGTGTCTTGCGCAGTATTGACTGTTTCAGTTTTGATGATCCATTCTCAGATGAGAGGAAGCATGTCAGGGCACTGAGCATCACAAAGGGCAGATGAAACTCAATGCTACACATGCTAGAGCAGATAATTACAGAAAAATATCATCTTCACTCAATCATTTTCTTTGTGATATGTAGGAGTCTCCTGTTGCAACTGTAAGGACCAGGCAGGGTCCCAGCAGTGAACTAGACACTGCTGGTCTTACCGGCTTTAGTCGCTCCTGAAGAGAAGAAGCTCAGGGTTAGTTAGTATTCACTGGACATAACAAGGCCTTTGATGTAGCCAGTATTCTCTTTACTCACCCGGAGCATCAACATTTAATGAGACCTGATATCAGCCTTTTTAATAGCTGTGAATATTTCAGATAAAAGCAAATTGTATTCACCAATACCAACAGACTGCGAGGTGGTCAGAGGTTCATTGTCACCTGTGTGTTTTAAGTGATGTACTGGAGTTATGCCTTTGTGTAATGGGATATGTTCATTAAAACAGGCCCATTTCACTCTCTCTTAATCAGCACCACATATGTCATGGGAGGATACTGCCTGGAGCTAAAAACCAGTGCATAATTTATAACTCCAGGTCAGGCTGTGCAATGAGTGCATATTATCTCAACAAAGATGCATTACTCTTCCATCATTCCATATTTACAATTATGTCTTGATGTGCAACTCATTTAGCACACAATAGTGCAATAATCCTCTAGACGAGGTTTCAACATGTACAAATCTTAAAATCGGTTATTAGTCTATCAGTGCACATTTAAATGAGATCTTAATACAAGCACCTTTCTCTTCTCAAAGTCTTCAGCATCTCGTCTAACACAATTTATGTGTGTGTGTGTGTGTCTGTGTGTGAGAGAGAGACACAGAGAGAGGGTGAATAGTGTGCAAGAAAGTGTCACAGTGAGCTGTGACACTGCAGGTGTTTAAACTGTGGTGATGTAATTGGTCACAAGGGGAATAGAAACAAGAGCTTCACAGTCCTTGATTTGATCCCTTGGTTATTGATTTCTCAGTCTGCTTCTAACAGAAATAATTGCCACATGTAATGTATTATTCAATTACAAGACACTGCTCTCAAGTTTGGGTTTGATGGTCCTTTTTGAATCACTGAGACCTATAGATAATTCAACACTGTCAGCCCATTAAGCAGCGCGAATATTAAAAGGTATGCGTTAATCCTGCCTATTTATTAGCGACCGTGACATTCACCAGTACTCAAACTTTCCCATTTTCAGCCTTTGTATAGTTGAAGGAAGTGGGCTTAACTTTGGTTCAGATTCAGGCATATTCTGTTATTGTGACTCTTAAATCTGCTATATAAGCTATTTAACTGTTCTTTGAAGCCAAATCAAAATAATGGAAACCACGCTATTGTACCCGTGATGAGGTGAGAGTCTGACATGACCTTTCCTGTTTCTAAAGGCTTTGAGATACACAGTAATCATTTGTAACCCAGTGAGCCAGGCAATGCTACAGAGCAACTTAACAAAAATAAAAACTTATAGACAGTAAAGTGAATTGTGAACAAAATCACACACATTCTTTGATGTCAGCACATTTAAAATGTAAATACACAAAACGGTACAACCATGGTCAGCAAAGACAGTTAAGAGCTGGGACAATGCTCATGATTTTTGTTTTATGTTGATGTTATAGCACTCAGAGATTTTGGATAGGCACATGTAATTTGGAAGTAAGAAGTCTTTTCTCCTCACCACATTTTTTTAAAAACTTCTTCTCTTTTTCTCTCTGTTGTGAGAGACACACAAAAAACGAATAATCAAAATTGATCCAGCAAAGGTTGAACTATGGTTACAAAACATTTAGAGACCACAACATAGCCACAGATAATTTCAGATAAAGTTTATACTGTGCTTCATTCAAGCAAAAAAAAAAAAGACAAAACAGACTGAATATATATATATGAACAACCTGGTCCTGTCTACTGTGTAAAATGTCCATGTTGAGAAGGTAATGTGCCAAAGAACTATCGTATTCTCTAGTATGGTTCAATTTCACACTTGATCCTACTTCCCATGATGCAACTTGATAACATCTTTCAAACTTTATGTTTAGAAGTTTTTATTTACATTCAGGCTCAGTAGGTTTGGTCTACTTCATTGAAGTAGCCGTTGAAATCATATGATTTTTTTTTAGGTGTGTGTGTGTGTGCATTTACACAGTTTGTTAAGAAAGTGCTGTTTTTGTAAGCTTAATACACACTGAGATATTTATGTGATGTTGTTTGTGATGTTGCCACAATTTCAAGATAATTGGGACGGATCCTCAGTATTTGTTTTAAGGACACTTGTGTTTTTTGTAACCATTTCACCTTTGATTTTGTTGCTGATGAATGCTGATATTTATTTCATAGTGTGAAAACCCCCCAAAAGACTAATTTAAATGCTCACCTGGTATTCTAAATGGTGTCATGACTTAATAGGTGTATGCTACCTACAGTATTGACCAGTTTCTATTCTGTTTACATGATAATACTCAGTGCTTCATTCAGCTCTGAAGAAAGATCAATTCAAGTGTTAAAATCTCTATCTCTCCATTGCTGTGCAGCACTGTGTGACACAGTTTTAATGATCAGCCATCCAGCACTTGTTTACAGCTTGGCTTCCCAGTCATGTTCTGTTAATACCCACTCCTGTTAATATTTATCGTCAGTCTTAATTGGTTTGATGTCACTACACTGGTGCTGCTGTCGGCTTGCTTGTTGAACTGGCCTCGGTGTTGTTTCAAAGTCTTTATTATTGTGACAGTCAAGTCCTGTTCATTAAAGTTTCACTTTCCATTTTCATCAGTATGAAACTGATTCTGTAAATGCAAGGGAGCTGAGGAAGAGTCAAACCCTGCAAGCGACCACAGGGGAGGTGCATAGTCTGTATAAATTATCAGGAATATGAACTCGATCGAAGATGTTAATTGCACCAATGGTTAGTTATGTGGGGAATTGCCATGCATTTCATGCAGCGATAATAAAAATGAATTTTTGAACAAAGGGATCCTAAAATAATATCTAACCTACAGAGAATACCCACATCAAACGAATAATTAAAAGCTTTGAAATTTATCTTTGTGGTCAGAACTGCGAAGCACTAGCCCTGTGAATATTGTACTCACTTCAAGTTTGTCAAAGGAAAAAACAAAACCAGAGTTAATTAACAGTTATTACAGGCCTTTTCAACTTTAATTTGACTTTCAAATATTAGCTCTTATATATAAACTATGCTTCTGGCATCTGCAAATTAGCTTTAGTGTATCTCCCCTAATTAGGCCTTATTGAACCCATGGTAACCCACACACAATAATATTAATAATTCAGCAGCATAAGATGTATTTAAGAGTAGTCATTAGAGTGCATTTGATTTGCATTGTATTAATTTGGTACACATCACCTTTACACTATAATCAATAGTAAATTCAACTATACAGCTATAATCTTAGGTCATAACAAAATTAAATGATGAGGTGATCATAAATATTAAAATGGGAGTATTTGAATGGCTTTCAGAGGGGTTTCAAGAAGTTCTCATTATGAAACAAGACTACTGCTTTGTGTTCTAAAGCCCAGTTCATTTTAGGTCAGACCAATGTTACCCAAGCCCTGTTTTTTATATGTTTAAATTAGATGTGGCTTTATCATCGTCTCATTAGTTGAGAATTACAATATATGATGTTTCTCTGTGGTCTTTCACGGTAAAACTAAACAGTACACTACAACACAGTACACTACAGTACACCACAAAAAGCTTCAGTTCTCAGTAGTTAATTGATAAACTTAATATCTGTCAGTTGCCCAGTAAATAATATGATATATAGGCTCTGCCTTGTCTCTGTAGAGCGTGTCTGTGGTAAAATAAAAAAAAAGTGCGGTTTAGTAGAACCTGCCCCTCAGCCCTCACACTTCTCTCCCCCACCCACTTGCCCTCCTATCTCCATCCTCCTGCCATCTCCCTCTGTCAACAGTGATTTTGCCTCTTGCCACTGATCAAACGCACCTGCCAAGCCCTGCTAACATTCCCGAGCATGTTCGCTAATTACCCACAAAGCCTTGCAGATTTATACTCCTAATAGGGGATTTGCCTCAAATCGGGGGCAGGGTTGTGCTGCATTACAATGGTATTTATTTACTCATTTGGGGAAGAATCTCTTGGGATAATGTGCATTATAAATACTTTTTACATGACTATTGTACCATTCTGAATAAGTGTCTCCCCCTTGTATTCTTCATTTTTCAAATGATAAACAAGGGTGGTAAAACGGGTTAGAGACATTTTAATAATCATCTCTTGATTTACATCTAAGTTAAAGCACTTGTATCCTACAAGGGCGTGGCAGTACCATCAGTGAGATCAACAACAAAGCTTAGCACTGATTATAATCCTCTTGTTTCAGTGTAATTAGACAAAGGAGCCTTTTAACTGTACAGTTAATCGGGGAAATGATAGATTAAGTGCTCAACAAATTGCCAATTACTTTTATGTTTAAACCACTACAGTTGGTACAATGGATATAGCATTGAAGAAAAAAACTCCTGTAATTTCTGGAAAAGCACGATCAAACACATTCCAAGTGATTTAAGATCCACGGTGTTAATAGAAATTTGCTCTGCTTCATAAATGTACACCATATCTCTAAACAGAATAGAAGATATATGAAGGTTTTAAGACCCCATATAAAGAATGTGAAGACTGTTGACTTTGGCATCCCCTGTGTTCCTTAACGGTAATACTGTATTGACTTTATTGTTATTAATGCTATTGTATTCAGTGGGCCTCAGTCTACCATTGTTGTAATAATGGGTTGTCCAATGCACCAACTGTACATATGTTAGTTACAGTTAGCTAACATTACGCTCAGACTCTGTGTGTTTCAGGCTCACTCAGACTGATCTCCAAACTCTCCAGGAGTTCTTTCTGTTGCTGTCCTCCAAACTCTTTCATTTTTCTTCTTGTCCATGTACATTCATTCATTCATTCATGTGAGAAGTTGAAACCTTTTGAATTTGCACAGTTGCATCTTTGCCTTAATTCCAGCCTTTTCCGTTGACTTTTGCATCGCGTCTAAAATTAGTTTCTTTATTAGTTTGAACACACCTTAACAAGGTCTACATTATACTGTGTATAGCCACAGCCGCTGTTGCCTGACAGAGAAAGCCATGCACGTTTGTTTTTGCGTTGTATGTTGAAGTTGTTTGCATTAAGTTGCCTACTTGATTTAATCTGCATAGTTATATGAAGATAATTTCCACCTAATTTAAAATGAGCTAAAACAAATAGATCATTGCATATGGAAGGCTTCTTTCTATTTGTTTTGAAGGGGTTGAGGTCAGTTGAACTGTATTTTATATATAAAAAATTCGGCACATTTATTTATCTTTACCCATAGAACAAACTCAACCCTGAATGTGGCAGAGACCCAGCTATTGAGGGCTTCATCTGGGTCTTGTCAGTTGGTATTTATAAGCATCAAATATCATTTTTGTCAGGAGAAAGCAATCACAAGGGAGAGTGTTTACTGCCTGTCCATTTAAAAGAGAAACAAGTTTTCCTTAAGCCTGCTGCTTTCTGCATGGTTAGTTCTCCAATGCTGCTCTAATGGAAGGCAACCCACTCTGCCAGTTCTCAGCAGCGGTAACAGCAGCATGGTGTGGGGAGAGGAAGAATATGTTGTGGAAGAAATGCTTGAATGCTCCTTAAAACAAACAAGCCGGACTTTCAGCTGAGCAAATACCCTTACCCCCTCCATCATTAGTAGAGGTGGTAAGGGAGGTAGGAGGGCTACGAGATAAACCCACTTTTAAGTCAATGTCTGTTTTCACGCATTGTCAGACATGTCTCATGCACAGATCCACGCGCAGTTCAGCTCTATTCAGCAGCGTACTAAAATTATTACAGGATATTGTGAATGACCTCATAATTTAGAGAAAGCAGCTTTGACTCGTTTACATCTGAAATCAAAATTAGAGTAACAGTATCTGGTGACTATTTTAATTTGGCACATGTTCAGCACAAGCATGTGAAATATACCTATAGTGATAGAAATAGGGTGTGACATTAAATAAGGTTAATAGGATCATGTTGTGTATGATGTCTATACCCATATGATCATAATGGGTCAAACCAGGAAAAATTGAGATCAACTGAGAAATCAGTTTTTTTTTCTAACTGACTTTTTAATTACAAATCTGCCCATACATTTTTGTGAATTTATGACAGAGTCACAACGACATGATTTCACAGCCATTTCTTTTGTAATGATTATGTATGGGAACATTTCTTTTTGGGTCAGTGGGCGTCATGTGACCTGCAGTTCTGACTGTGGCCACTACACCAAACTGGCCTCATAACCCGGTGCCCGTTCCTTGGGGCTTGGCTCACGCTACAATGCAGGACTGGCATTTTTCAAATGCATCCACATTGGCGTGGTGGTCTAAAATGCTGTCTTAGTGTAGATGGAAGGCCAATAGCTGAGCCATCAAACCTGCTTTTTAATTTTAATTTCTGAAAAGTCTCAATGGAGTAATCTCTGTGAATGAACCATTGAAATTTGCTGAATTTTAGTTGGAAAATGTTTTTGAAAATCACATTTATATATTTCATTCAACAATTAGATATTTAAATTTCACATTTGGCCTACTGTTAAGTACTCAATAATATGTTTCACCCTGCTTTGTGTAAAAAAAAAAAAGAATTCTTTCTCAGGATTTACCTAACTATTGCATCTACCTGTTGTTTAAACAAGGCAGTGGTATTTAAGTGACTGTAACTGTTATGTGTAACTTATGTTGGAAAACATTCAAAATACTGAAGTAGCAATAGGGTTTTTTTTTTCCAGTTAATACATTAATAAGCTAAAACAACAAAAAGAAAAGGCACAATTGTTGTATTTTCCTTTTGAATATCTTTGTCCCCCAAAATGGATTGATGTCTTCATGTCGAGTGTTGGCTTGCAACAGATAAAAGAGTTGCAGCGTTAATTGCTAAAATTGACTCTACAGGAGGCAGTTTCACAAACCAAAACACACAGACACCTACCTGTAAATCACACACACACTCAGCCAGAAAAACAGATTTTTTCAAAGGATGTTGTCAGTAGGAGAATAAGCAATGGAGACACCACACGTTTGTAACCTGCCAGGACTGATCCCCCCAGCCTGTCTTCAAAAGTAAATGAAGAGTCTTAATAAAGGCTGCCATAACATGAGATCTTTTTAAGTGAGACACCCTCCTTCCTTTACAAGTCTACCCCCTGTGGAGCAAAAAACCTCTCTTCACCAATCTCATTTCCACCAATCAATAAACTTAGTCTTCTGAAGACAACCATGCAAAGCCACGGCTCTGCTCCTGTTCTTCTCCTCACTGCAATTTAGAAACAAACATCACGCTCTTATTTATGCCAGACTCATTAGATGCTGGTCTAAACAATATCCCAGAATAATTCCCGATTTGGCTACAAAATTGTTGAACTTTGGCATTTTCTTCCTTCTGTGATCAATAGTCAGGTTATTACAGCTAAGGTCTCAAAAGAAGAATCTTGTTTTGGATGTTACAAGGCCAGATTTTAGTCATTTAACAGTTTATTAATCATTGAAATGAAAGCCGAATTAGCTAAATTTTAGTTTCTATAAGCAGAAAGAAAGCATGCTAAGGTGTAGAGTCATACAGTGTGTATATCCAGAATATGTTATTTGTGAGTTTTATGTAAGGTATAAGCTGTAATGTTTTTCATGACTAGTGCAAGTGTTGGGCTGAGACGGTGTCAGTGAAAACCAGATGGTGGAGCCAAAAACTCAGAAGAGAACAAGTCTGATTTCTAATTTGTTCCTCCGATGGCTCTGTAGTTTGTAGTGTGTGTAGGTATGTGTGAGTGCATGTGTGTATAAAAGCATGTGTGCATGTGTGTTTACCCTAGACTAAAAACACTCACTTGAGAAACAGAGAACAGGGCTCATTTTCTAACCAACCCCATCGGCTGGTTCTGGGCTATGGATGAATAATGGCTGAATTCAACTGTGCTGAAACAGAAACACATTCCACACACTCTGCAAAGCTAATAGCCAGAGCAAAACAACCACATTTGAACATTTACAATTAAGAAAGCTCAGTGATTGAATATCCGGGTGACTGGTAAGTCGCGCCTTGGAGTGAGATAAAATGCTGCTCCTGGATATTGCTGAATGCTTCACAAAACCCTAACTATGTTTTAGATGTGCCTCAACAACACTGGGAAATGAGTCAATTTGACAGGGAAGCAACATTTTGTTTGCGAAGAGAGAGCATAGGGAATATAGGCATTGGCATGTCTAGAAAGAAAATTTCTATGATGGCAACACTTGGTTTAAAAATTCAGATTCAACCAGTTTATTGCAGATAAGAATTCCTGTTAGATAACTGAGTATTGGTGAGTATGATCTTATCCAGATTTATTGTCACCATTATAAAGATTAAGAAATATATGAGGAAATGCTTTTTTACTTTTATTGTTCTGAAATATATATTCTAATACAATTATCATACAAAAATAATTATACTTAGTTATGTATGTCAGCTTTTGGCTGCATCTGGTCAACAGTTATGGTATATGCCTTTTAGCTAGTGCATACTTTTTTTCATCATTTTGCAGCTCATTCTCTTGCATTTCAGTGGGCCTCAGTGAGGTTTTACACAATTTTCCTGATTCTGCTCATATTAAGTCTGGAGCAGTTTGGCCTGCAAGGCAGACACAAAACATGTTTAAGATACTGAGGTGCTGAGGGAGCAAAACCTCATAAACTCACCCTGCTTCCTCTGGGCATAAAATAGACGTATATTTTACATTAAGACTCCCACCTGAAAATCTTCACTTAGAGGTCAAGAGGGGAAAAAAAATCCCTGAGTAAATCTTACCTTTAGATAAGCTGCCTCTATCCTGCAATAGAATTGGAAGTACAGCACCATGTGGATTTTTATGTTAACATATCATTAGTCAGCTGTGTTGACAAAACTATATATTAGCACACCTAATTGATAAAAACTCGTTGGAGATGCAAAAGCTGGACCAAGAGCATCATATCTGCAGGGTCCATACTCTTCTAGTGAATTAAAGTGAAATGTGTGTGGGTATTGAATGGAACTTAAGTGGAAATTATACCACAGTAATCTTTTGTATAATTAAGAATCTCATACAGTATGGATTATTTAATTTTCAAGAAGGTTTAAAATTTAAACTCATACATGATTGGCTGTAACATTTGGCAGTCCATCACTAATCTCTTTGCCTCCCACTACGAGACATGTAGAAAATCAAATAAATAAATACACAACTGCGTCTCTCAAATTCTTTTTGATAAAGTATCTCACACGTACATTTTGTTATCTCGCATATCAGTGTATTAAAAATTCAATTCAACAGGCTCAGGGGGATATTCAGGTCAAGCACACGAAGCATCACAAACAATCAACTTTGTGAAGAATGTTGAGAGAAACATCTGTGGATTCATTCACCCATGGCCTCTCAGATTGCTGTGGCCATCACGAGCCCTAATGGCTTTACCTGGTGGCCCTTCATTCACCGGACTGACATCTCATGTAGTTAGATTTGGCAGGTGTTCATTCCGCAGAGCATCGGTAGCTGACTTCTCCATTTTATCAGCCCCTGGTTAGAGAGCTGGCCAGAAAATAATTCTGCAGCAATTACCATATGTTGTGATTGTGGTTTTGGAGCAACACTACAACATCTGTGTTATACTGGCATCTGGGGCACCCTGAAACAAACTTCCCCAGTCTACATTCCTTCCCTGCATCTACTGAACAGGTGCTCACTGCAACACTGCTCTCCTATAGAGGGGCTTTGGGTCGACCACATGGTTCCTCCCTGTTAAAGCTTTTATATACACACAGCGTGTTTGTAAAAGAGTGACTTGCAGAGTGTAAGAGGATTCGGCAAACAGCACATCTCTTTGTGGTCTAAGGTTTTCAATGAAACGATAACGGCTCACATTTGTACTCTGACTGAACAAAAACTATTTCTTTAAATGTTTCTGTTTCTTTGAATATCTGTTAATGTAGAGTATGTGATATACTGCATATGTACAACATATAACACTTTCTTTTCATGCTCACGACCACAATTTTTGATTGGTTGAGACTAGTGAATATGAAAATAATTTATATCAGCCTTAAGGTTTAAGACACAGGCTTTTCTTACACTCCTTGCACAGATTTGTGAAGAAAATTCACACTTTAAAGAACACACACACACACACACACACACACACACACACACACACCAGTAAATGCCACAATAAATGATGGCAAATTGGCAAATGAAAAACAGGCCGTTGGTAAATGAAGCCTACATATGGGGATTCCCTGGCCTAAACAATCAATTATCTCTTTAAACTTATAACATCTATCAACATTTGTCACAAACCATACAGCAGAGCAGGTGGTAAGTTAACTTGCTGTCCACCAGGGACCAGGAAGAGCAGCCAGCGGGCTCCCAGTCAGGGTGGTGTGTGTACTCCTGTGTTAAGTGATGCCTCCCACCGCAGGGCCGTGCTGGTCTGTCATACAACCAACCCTCAATGTACATGTCATTATAGTGCAGCAGAATGGCGACTGTCACAGAACCTGCCTACCTATTCCAGACCGGCTCAATGCTGTAGGTGTTTAGAAATGTACACTTTGATTTTTTTTTTTCACCAAATCAAAGGCTTCTCTCTGCTGTTCTCCTTGTCCATACCCTCCCTCAGCTGGAGCCAACAGTGAATATAAAGGAAGTTGCAGTGGCAGATACAGTAAATCAAAAACTTCACAAGGCAGGACCTGAACATGGACCTATTTCATTTTTCAGTGTTAGTCTCTGATTTATTACACATGACATGAACACATGAGGTGGCGTTTAAGTCAATCATTCCAGCGATGTCACCTCACTAATTCATCGGAGCTGGAGCAATTAATATTTTAATCAAGTGAATTCATAAACAACAGACTCCATAAAACAGTCAAATCCTGCTTTGCCTTCCACATATAAACATATGTCAAGGACAGCCATTTGGGAAGCTAAATAAAATTACAGTGCTCCCATTATATAGTATTTTAATAGCTAAATAAGCAAATGTAAAATGGAGTTTTCCAGAAATATTGTGTATCCGTTTCCAAAGGCTCCTTAACATTTCCCTCTTGTTTTCTAACAGTGCGACTGGATCATTCACTGTAGATTCAGAGACACACAAGATAATGCTGGATGCGCACAAAGCAGAGACAAAAAAATGAAATAAGCCAGAAAGTATGAAGTGAAACACTGCCAAGATGACAATCTGTTTTCAAGAAGTGTATAATTAGGAGACCAACACATTTTAACATCAATAGAACAGCACTTGGCATTTTAGAGGAAGGAAACGGAAAGAATTAAACACTTAGAGCATGACCACAGCATCGTGTTTGAATAAATGGGAAGAATAAGTCAATTAAAAAGGAGCTATTTCAGTTCATAAAAGATGGGGTAAACACTGGGTTAGCTGCAGAAGAATAATCAGAATCACATTTTGTACAGCTATAAATTTGTCAAGGGACTGCAGAGAAGACAAAGACCTAGAAATTATCTCAAAGACCGGTTCAAGAATAATTAAACTTTCATGGTTTGTGAAATAATTGA
Organism: Macquaria ambigua; assembly: GCA_008360985.2. Lineage (NCBI taxonomy): Eukaryota > Metazoa > Chordata > Actinopteri > Centrarchiformes > Percichthyidae > Macquaria > Macquaria ambigua. The sequence continues at coordinate 704,638 of VMKM01000004.1, read as the reverse complement.
ATTATCCATAGAAATGCAGTCTTTATAGTTGGATTTTTTACCACAACGGCATTCATTATAAACACATGGAGTCTCATTCTCTTCAAAATATGTTCATGTCTCTGCTCCCAATTCAACTTATATAGATAAATGAAGTGTTCCTGCACATTTCAGCTACTTTAGCGCAAATATATCAAGAACCCGTGGATGTTGGATCACTTTAAGCAGAGTCCTTCAGAATGTCTATGGCATCTAATTTCCCTCATATGGAAAATTATTTTCTTGTTGCTTTATGAACCTGCCACTAATGCTCAATATTCTGAAAGCGGGCTAAAAGTCAGTGAAAAATGTAGCAGCTGTGTGAAATAAATGCATTTACTTAGCTAAATCTCATATAATAATTATCTATTTATATTTTAAGATGTTTTGTTGTGATTTTTTTTTTTCATATTTTAAGCAAACATCAGTTTTGAGCTCTTCCTCCTAGCAAGCGATACTGTCATATGCCAAATTCCCTTTACAGTGACAAAGGCAAGTATAAAAAAGCCAACTGAGCATAGACAAGCTGGAAAATGTTCCCATTCATATTCAATATTCAAATTCCTATCTGTGTGTCTGTGTATACGCATGAGTGCTCGGTGATCGCAGCGTACCGATTGCTGCTTGAAGTACTGTAGATTGCTGGCTTTGACATTTTCCCATTGTGCATGGTGGTGCAGCAGGCAATAATTGAATATCAGGTGCATAAGCTGCTCTTTAATTTGACATGTGTGCTTGAGGCAATAAACACATGTGGTGCAGTGGGGGCTGCATAATTGCAGAGGAATAAAATATCATATCAAGAGTGAGAGGATCATTGTATCAGGTACCCGATGACAGCTCGTTTGATCATTACGCCAAGGCTAAAGAGGTTGGCTAATTAGTTGTCATTAAAACTCACCCTCTAATCAGGGCTCACTCTTGCATAAAAAATGTCCCTATCACATGATAAGCGAACAATGCCCTTAAACCTTTCAGGCCAATCTCGATACTTACAGCTATTAACAATGGGTATACTGAAACACTGGGACATAGATACGACTTTGTTCTTCTGTATTTTTGCAAAGTTAGGATAAGATGAGCCAGTGTTGTTGTCATACGTGATGTGGTTGCTTACCAGCGCTTATAAGGAGAATGCCTGATCTAAAATCTTGAAGCTTATTCTCAGATTTCTTTTGAGCTAAGTGAACTGTGGGAGAAATGGTTTTACTCATACACTACTTGTATCATTCCCCAGATCCTAAAATCATCAGCTCAACAGTAACGTGGGCTGATGCACTAAGCAGAATAGAGGAGAAGAAGTAAATCAGTGAACGCAGATAAAGAAGACTGCTCTCTGCTCGCGGCAGCACGGATGCATTATATCAGTATAAGTGGGAATGACTTCTTCAGACAACACCCTGGTGAGAAGACCCCTGATGTCTCAGAAACCATGGGTGCCTCTTGCCATGACTTTCAAAGATGGCAGAAAGTGCTCCAGTGAGAGACCCATGCATTATTAGCTGACAGCCCCATATAAATAATAAGGCACATGATGCCAAGTGTGAGTGCTTGTCTCCACAAGGACGCTCAACAGGTGCACCTCTCGTTGCTGAATTTCCATTTTGTTCAACAAAGAGCCTGCCTGTGCGAACGACTTCTGTCTGAAAGCTTTGCCTGATCATTCTTTTATGTGCCACTTCCCAGAATGCACAACATTCACAGGACCTCATGATAATAGGCTCGTCGGGACACAGAGAAAAAGGCGAGACGCTTGTCAGAGTGGATACATCCGCGCCTGACCCGGGGGAGATGTTTCAGTGCACGACACATCAGTTACAGGACACCGAGAGACACCCCCCCCCCCTTCTCGCAGGCTAATGGTTGTCAAGTTAGAGAGGGCCTGGGCTCTTGTCTGGACCTGGCCTGTTGTCATGTGAAATCCATTAGAGGTCGCAAGCACACAGGATGGGCGGTCGATTGATAAGGCAGGAGGAGAAGTGAGGCAGAAGCAGGGGAAGAAAAGAAGCTTTTTATCTCCCGACTGTACTGTACTCTCCATAAGGACTTGTTAAAGCAAACTGAAGTAGAGTGGAAAATTGATGGAGATGTCTTACATTATTATTGTACTTCTGAGCCATGGGTTGTAAGTTTTTATTCTGAAATGGCAAGAAAATTGAAAATAGTCTCTTGTGTAATCCAAAACATGTCAAATGGATTCTCTCTAGCTGTCCGTAAAGATACAAGATACAAGGTTGTGTTTGAGTTTGGTAAAACGTCCTAAAAAATGGTCATAGATTGATGTTACTTCCCAAACCAGCCAATGAAAGAATGTCATCTTACACTTGAAGGGCATTACTATCGACAATGGCTGCCCAACTACTACTCTTCTCAAATACAGTTTTCCCTTAATTTACTGATAATCTGTTCATCATTTAACTTGTTTACTCTCTTTTTCTCTCATTGCCTATGTCTTTAAAAATTTCAAAATGTCTTACAAATCTTATTTCTCAAGACTTGACAGTGCTACAAACTATGGAAGATGGGTTAGCTTCAGTGACAGCACACTGAGTCATACTGTGGGTTTCTTAATTAGATTAATTCACAGGCAATTTACTGGGGAGCCACTGGATGGTGAAGAGAACCAATCCATGTGCTATTCATTTTCTGCTTCTTTTTTTTATTTATTATACTTTTGCATGAGGGACGCTGTGAACACTCATCTTTCTGACAAATCAGTCAAAACAGCAGCATAATTTTCTCTTTTCTTTTCAGCTCCGAGCACATTAAGTATGTTTTTAGTTTAAAGTGTCAAACATGTCATTAATAATCAATCTTGCATTCTATTTTTCATGCCTGTTTCATATATGAATGATAATTAGTGTCTTTCAACTGTCACACAAATGCTCAAGGTGGTACACAGCCTCATATTTAAAAAAGATATAACAGATATTGATAAAGTTTATCTTTTGTCTTTACTTATAATTACATAATAAGATGGAAGCAAGACATACTGTACATAATATAACATAATACCTTCATTTAAGTTTATATTTAATTTATATACAAATTATTTTTCAGCCCCTTTGGCCCTAAACCTTTACTGTATAGTTTTTTTGATAGTTTTCATCAGCAGCATGTTTGTTAATGTCGGTCTCCGCTCAAATATTATAGTTAATCATATTAGGTGATGGTTAGGAATGCCGTTGTCCTGTTCCCTCTAAAGGTGGTAATTATGGAAGTTATGGCTGGCCTTCAGAAGTACCTTTGGAGAGTGAGACAATTATGTTTCTTCCAGTTGTTTGGAAGAAACATATAACCCATTGAATTCAATCCATATTTTTACTGATTTTAAATTTTGGCAGAGAGTGCGCTAATATACTAGCACCCTAAGGGCTAGAAAATGTTTCTCTTTTTCATATCTTCCAGCTTCATCTAATGGTACCTGCAGTCAAGGTCACATTTGCCCATTTGTTCAGATAACCAAAGCACTAGTCAACCAGCGACTGTATTAAGGTAGCGAGAGTGTCACCAAAAGGATGTACGGTTAAAAATTGTGCTGCTTAATTTGACATTATTACATTAAAATCAAAACAGAAAAAAATGAAACCTCAATGTTTTGATCTGCCGTGATAAATCATTTGCATTTTTTTACTCTAGTATCCGATCCTTTTTTATTTTTACCCTCTTAGAGATTTATTTAGAGATACAAAATCTACATATTATTGAAAATGTAGGCCTTTTGTTTTTTAACCAATGTCTTTACATACATTACTCATTTAGACAAACTTTAATCAGCTCCCGAAAACATTAATAGCTCGTTAGTTGTTGTAAGTAGCTGTTTTGAATTGTTGTTGTGAGGTGACCCTTTTTACAGTTCGGGTGAAGGGTTGTGTGTGTGTGTGTGGAGATTTGTGTGTATCTGTGAGAACTGAACTGTGTACAGTAAAGGTGCATGTATAGTTAATGGTTTTCATGCTTTAATAAGTCATTTTGTTTGTCGACGTCCATGTTTGCTCACATATGTGAGTGAAGATAGTTGTTTCGGAGTATTGTCTGAAACTGGTGCTTTCCTGGGTCTTTTGAAGGATGCTACCGAGCTGCCTATGATAATTAGAGAGCTATGACCTTCTCATTAGAGCCAGGAGGCTGCTCGTTCTCTCCACTCCTCCCTTCTAACGTCATGCAGCCTGCCACAGGACAATCAGTATATCAAAGCAAAAATATTTATTAAAGCCAAAATTACAAAAACACACAGCACAACCTTTGAATTGCAGACCCTAATATATGCAGAGTCAAATGAATAGTTGTGCTTAACCCCCCTCAGACCCTTCCCATTCTGCTCGCTTGTAGCTTAAATTTTTCATTACAAATTTCCAGGGCTTCAAAGGAGCATCTCAGAGCTAATCCGTTTCTTCTCCTCTGACAAAGACAAAGACCTGTTTAAAATTGTCCCTTTTGTTTGGACCTGCTTTCCTCCCTGTCTTTTACATCTAAATGTCAAAAATTCTGGATTAAATAGAGTGCCACTCATCTGGCGAGGCTGGCAGGAGAGAATAAGAGGGGATAAGAGCTGAGAGTATGGCAGAGGGTGTTTAAAAGGCCTTTAATTAATCTACCACATTGATTTTGTTTTATGTCTGGTGTACTGTATGAGTCATTTTAGCATCTTGATGTTCTCCAAAAAAACATTTAACACTTTTTAAACTCCTGAGAGCACATACACAGCTTAATGGTAGAATAATGGCCTTGGTGTGTGTGTTTGTTTGTTTGTTTGTTTGTGTGAATTAAATAAAAGTAAAGCAAGACAGGTATTTTTTATTTAAATTTTAACAGAAGATTTGGATAAACAATGTGGTAAACAAATTTTAGCACGTGTTCTCATGTGAGGTCTCAGTAGGAAGAGAAGGGCTGAGTTATGAGTATATACTCCTAAGGGATATCCTTATGGAAAGACCTCTGCATAAGCCAACGTCTTGATAGGGCTGAGAGATGTTTTGACTTAATCAAGAGACATTGTTGATGTGTGCAACATTGTGATATGAGAGGTTATTTAAATTCTTTTTAGTGACTTCTGTCATTTAATCCTGTCTAGACCCACTGTAACAGAAGGCTTTCCCGTTTCATGTGCCGCAACCATTTTAGCATGTTGTTGCTGAATCAAGCTGAGAGAGGTTAAAAGCAGAAACCTGTACATGATCTCTTAAACATTTTAAACCGTTGGATATTGTAGACATCACAGGGCTCTTCAGGGCTCTTCACACGGGCGACGCAATACACAGTCCTGCTGTCGGGTTTCATGCTATTCCGCTGATCGACAGTTCATGGAAGTAACGCGCAAAGAAACGTAGCAATGCTCCATTAAAGGCGGTAAAGAAAGACTGCTAGCTAGTCAACGTGGCTTTAAACAATGCAGAAATTAAAATATTAAGAAAGAAATCAGGCCTCAATGATATACAGTTTCTTTTGCTGAAAGGCACTGAATGTAAACAACTCCATATTGCACCTTTAAACAAGTGAGAAGTGTGCGCTACCAAGACGTGACTGCCCTCTGCTGGAATTTAAGAGGAGCACGACTGGATTGTATCTGTCCGCTCTGAGGAAGCTCTGACGCATATATAGAATTTCTATCCTCAAATGTTACAAATCCATTGAAATTCAAAATGATATCATGAAAAAGCAATGAGACAAAACAACAGTATCTTTATCATTTATCTAATAGTAACATTTAATGTTAAGCAATTCTAAAAACTGTCAAGGTTTTTGTAAGATGGCCTATTTATTAAGTCATTTTCTTTTTGCCAGTTGTGGACAATCATATCACACGCCACAATTTCTGTGTGAAGTTAAATACAATTTAAAATGTAGACATTTCTCAACCCTACATCCTGACACTGTTATACTGCCAGATAAATTGAAATGTACTTCCATAACCATAATAAAACGCCAGTGGTAAAGTAAATAGCATTTATTGGGTTTATTTTTCACCTTGTTCAGAAGTCATTATTTAAATACTGATAATCACAGTGTCCACATTGTGTTGATAATTGGAAAGCTGTGAAAAAGTGCCAATGTAAATGTGTACTAATGACATGATAAAAGACCATTTCCCAGCTTAATACATCACCCATATTGTGGCTACATATGTTGATTGGAAATGACATGAGGTTAAAATCACTTATTGAATCTAATCAGAGCAGAACTGATGGTCATTATGGAAAAGAGGGGATTTTGTGAGTTGTTTTGGACACTGTGTTAGTTGATGGGTATGAGCGTGTAATCTTCATCCTCAGGTCCTATGAACCAGTGGTGGTGTGACAGACACATGCCAGAGCTGACACACAACATACTGTATTGAGAGTGAGGACGCTGTGCCACCCAAACCAAGTCATTAGGCTCCTCGGCACCTGCAGTTTCCTCCTACGTAAAGAGCTGTATAAATTAATCACACACAGCCTTATGCACTTTGATGCAATTTATAATGCACATTAATGAGGGCTGACAGCTGTAACTAAAAGGCAGAATGATCACTTACAATTCAAATAAAAATCACAGTGCAATAACAAAAGTCATTTGCATGACTTTTTTTCCTGTCATGCTCTATTTTCATCTTTATCCAGCTTTGATTCCTGCTGTTATATCAGAGGCCGAATGAATGTGAAAAGACTAAATGATCTGCAAATTGATGCAACACTTAGGCTGTGTCTCACTCCAGAGTATGAGCTCTAATTGTACATTGTGTGAAGGTATGGCATTTATTGGCTTTTCTCCACACCTCATTTCAATCTCAATGTCTTATCAGTCGCTTTTGTTAAGTCACTGCTTGTTGATGGGCATTCACAAGTTATACAGTTAACACTTTATTACTAATTACATTCCTTTTCCATATGTTTCTTCACACGGGCAACATTTCTTTTGTTTTCTATATTCCCCATGCTAAATCAAAGTGGAAATAAATTTACAACCAAACATTGTGCTCACATGAAAACATCATGAGGAAACCATTTAAGCTGACCTTCAGAGGTGCTAATTAAATTTTGGGCATGTGGCGATGGTATAACTGATTTCATTCTTCATTATGGCCTGTAATGACATTTCTCAGCTGTCAGAAGCATTGCAGGGGGCTCGCTTGTGAGGTTTGGGATGAATTAACCATTATACCATCATAGAGACAGCATAACCATAAAGGAGGAGGGGTGGGGGAGAAAAGCTCAGAGTTGAGAATTCAGAGACTGAAGCTGAACGTTTACTGCAAAAACACATTTAGCAAAGCTCTCTAAAAATGAATACAGTATGCTGCCATTCAGCTACTTACTTTATAACAACAGGACATATATGACCTTCCTCACTGCAGAGCAAACCCATACGTCTGCCCCAATAAAAGGCTTTAACAGGATCCTAAAGATTTAATTAAGATGTCAGTATGCGTAGGTCAGCTGCAGTGCAGAATCTGGAGTGGAAGATATACAGTAACACTACAAAGAGCCCAGCTGGATCTGTGAGGACATGCACAGACAAGAGGGATGTCCTTGCCTCTGATTTACACACATAGCCTTGTTGTAAACGCAATGGCATTTTAAATACCGGTTCATTTGCACACAGTAAGCAAAGCTGGCATTAGTGTTGGACTGGGGGAGCGGAGAAAAGCCCAAGTCACCACTCGTCACCTGGTCATTAGTAGCTGAACAGCCATAATGTCTAATAATTAAAGTGCTAAGATAATTAAAGTGTCACCAGACATACAAAAGGATGTCTATACATGGAGCTGCATTCTTTCCAATTTATCTAAGGTGAATAGATAGTAGGTATTCATATTCTCTAAACAACTGAATAAAGAAGCAAATAAAAAGATATGTACATCAAAGTAAATAGAGTAAATCAATCAAGATTTTCTTACACTAAAATAAATGCAAAAATAAATTGTAACATGATCTAAGTCCACAATGTCTTCTTCAATGAATGAACCAATGATAAGGGAAGACAAAGATAAAAACACGTAAAATAAGAATAGGAATTGTCTGGCTTTTCTCATGTCATCATCCAGTTTTCGGAGGGACTTTGTGTATTTCACAACAGATGAGATCTGAAGGGCCACTCATCTGCAGAGAGAGTGGAGGATAAGTCGATGGGATGTGGGCTGAGAAAAGGAAGGGTGACTGACACAGTTAAATGGTTCATTCCCTGGAGGGTGGATGTAGATCTTGTTATTTCTATTTCCCGCCACTCCTCTCTATCTATCTGTCTGTCTGTTGGTCTGTTTTTTTTTTTCTTTTTTTTGATTGTACAGAGGACCTGATCCCACAATGTCCAGTAAAAAGCGGTCTGCTGCGGTTCTCTCTGACAGACAGGATTCAGTTAAAAGGCCGAGTTCACAAGACTCATCCATTAGATCTCGCGGTAGCCAAGGAAAAAAGACAAGCTAACATCAAACTTCAAACCACATTGATTTGGATGGAAATTGTGCTGGTGGTAAGGGACATTCCTTCCCTCAGTATAAAAAGGAAGTGACATCCTCTGATATTGAGCATTATCTCAAACAAAGTTAAACATAAACTCAAATGTCTGTTGAGTACCTAGGATCATAATAGATTTGCAAGTAGCTCCTATATTCTTCCATATATCCATGTAGTAAAATGATCTGTTTTCTAGTTTCTCTGTTTGCATCTGTTACCACATACTGGGTTGCTTTTTGAGTGTGAAACATAAGGGAGGAAGTTCCTCAAAATCACTAAAAGTGGGACATTTTATTTAGTTTAACTGATTTGCTTTTGACAAAAGTGACTTCTTTAAACTGGTGCGAGTGGAGACTGCACTGATAGCGAAGAGCAAGTGCAATGCCAAGCTTAACCAGCAGCAGCAACAGTGAGAATGTGCAGCAAGATGGAAAATCAACCTCAAATGTCCTAACATACTGTAAAAGTGTAACTGTGTAATGTCTTGTATCAACTCATGGAGTACCTTTCCTGTACAGCCAACCTGGTGGGCTGCCTCAATTTTATTCTATTGGTGTAAGGGTGCATACAATGATACATATATGAAAGCTAATCAAGAGGTATTCTTTGCTCATGTTCAGTTTCAATGAAAGTCCTTTTTTATTATTACATTTTGAAGAATGCTTTTTCAGATTACATTTCACACCAAGGGTGTTCTTACAGCAGTACTTCTACTTGGATGGACCTGCACTTGTACGCTAACATGCTAGGGACTCAATGGTGGAAATTCATTGAGGATGGGGGTGGATTTCTGGGTCATGGGGACATCATGTCCTCCTTAATACTACTCCATATGAGGCCAACCAAGTGAACCACCAGTGTCTTTGTTAAATATTCATCCCCTGTCAATAATTAAATGCTCATTATTTGAACCTGAAGAGTGCTGTGATTCCAAATTTAATGTGCTTCTAATGCATGGGGCGATAAGGCACGCCTAATAGCTAGGCTGCATGATGAAAGGTAGATGCGTACAGTCATACCCATTCTTTCTCAGTTGAACAGGTAAAAAAAATCCATGTTTCAAATGAAAAATTTACAACCGTTGTCCAGACTTTTTTGAAGAACATCTGAGGTTTTGCATTCTACGACTGTACACGATTTTGAACAAATGTCAGAGAAAAGAAGCTTGTTATCTCAGGCCCTTTTAAATTGAATCCTCTCTGAAAGCAAGAGACTTTTCAGGAGATCTGTTACTGGAACTGCCACAGCACAATCAACCACCCACACAGGAAATAATGACACATGAGCCAATTTAGGTGATAAGATACAGGCAGGGCATGAATACACAAATATACAATAAATATGCAAACAACAAGATCTGTTACCCAAGGGCTAGGGGCTCACATGATAATACAAGTATTGTCCTGCAGCTATGTAGCACACTCAACCAGCAGTGCTATCAATTAACTCTAGGAGGAAGTCAGTGCATCAACAACCTCTTGCCTCTTTCTTAAAACTTTAAAGAATTTTTAAATACATAATCATTTCCTTCTTTGATGTCAGGCATTTTTCATTGTTTGTTGTTATTATGATCGGCACTATGAACAACTGAGAATTACCCCAGCTGCTTTTACAAATGTCTGAGCGTGTGTGTATGTGCACGCATGTGTGTTCTGGTATGGCTCAAGGACCTGAATGTGATGTAAACACAGGGAGGGTAAACACACAGGCAGCTTGTAGTCTCCATTGTTATTATCCTGTTTGTATAATTAGCCTTATAAATTGCTCACATCAAAGGCGCTGTCCCTTGAAATACTTCCATGCCTCTGTTCAAGTAAAGGAGAATGGAGAGGGGAGGGGCCGCTCTGGTAGAATTGTTCAAATGGGGATAACGGCGCACACTGTTGGACAGTCTCTCCTCGAAGGCATTCATGGTGTCGCACTTGATTGTTCACATAAAAAGTCACGGAAGTAGCTGTGTTAAGAAGAGAAGCTTGAGAGGGAAGTTAAAAACCTGCGTACTGTAGTCTCTCACCTTCGCACAGCCGGCCAATCACTGCCTGAAGTGGGTGTGATTGTTGGTTTGGGAAAGGTACAAAAAATGTCGGATCCAGCCTCCTCACTTCTGATGTTGGAAAGGTGCGGGGACAGGGGGTTTTACACACTGTTCGACGATCCAACAAGCACTTTCGGTTGAAGCATAATGGCGCCTTTAACCTGATCATGTTAGTAACTATAGTGTGCACAAATGATCACTTCATAAGCTGATTATACTTTGAACGTTTTTGAATGTTGAAGTGTTTCGAAATCACTGCTTGCAACTCCGTCTAAAGTAGGCAACTCACCGCAGATCACGACAGGAGGGAACATTTCTCCTGTCTCGTTCTACCCCTTTCCCTTTCCACACAGTGACAACACTGTGAATATTGCAGTGCCTTCAGATTAATTCCTCTCTCTTGGTTAAAAAATATCTACAGTACATTTAATGACCTTTACGACCTGTAGTAAGTGTACAGACGGGAAAGTGCTGGAGAGTACAGTATGTGCTGATTCTGCTGCACTCTGAGACGCTGGCGTGAACAATAATGGCTTGGCAGCTGGAAGTGATGAGAGACAGAAAGTGTCAGTGGGGGTTTGCACAAATTTGATTGACAGTACCAAAGCTGCCTCTGCCATCAATTTAATGGCAATTATTATTTAATGTATATTACTTAAAAGCATATGCAAAATTAAGATTTAGTCACAAAAACACATTTTATATGGTATTTAAAGAATAATATGCATAATATATTGCTTGTTAATATTTATGGCAAAGAAGTTCAAGCATTTCTTGTCTTGAGCTAGTCCTCTGCTGAAAGCGTTGACTCTCATGATCTCAATTAATAACTAAGAAAGTAAGAAAAGGAAGAAGCAGCAGCACAAAACTGGAAGCTTTTTGCACAGAGGAGAAAAACCTGCCAAGGGGAATTTATCTCAGATTCAGATTCACTTATGTGTAACAACAAGAGACTGGCCTCCTTCAGGGTATGATCCAAGAAAGAAAAAATCTTTTGTCAAGATAGATCTGAAAAGAGATATTATTTGCTAAATAAATGTTGAATTGAATCTAGCAGAACCATATCCTTTGATGGAAATACAAGTCTGCATTTGTATTGGTGTGAAAAGAGATTTTTCTTTTCAAGCAAAAAAAGAAACTTAATTAAATGTACAGTACCGAAAGAGAGACTGTATTCTTGTGTTAGGTATGTGGTCTCTCTTAATTAATTCTTTCCAGTTTGAAGATAAGGTTTTACAGGTGGCCTACATGGGGCACAACTTGGCCATCACTTGTTTGGTGTATTAAACAAATTAGAGACACACAAAACTAAATTAATACTTTATAGCTATACTATAATAGCTTTTCCCTTAAAGGAGCTTCAAAAACTGTGTGAAATTAGAAATGAGTCATTCCTAACTTGAGAGAAAGAACTCAATCAAGTACAACCATCTTTTTAATACATGTCAAAATAATTTATGATCATTTTCTTTGATAGTAATGAAAGTAATAGTAATGGAGATGAGCATCTGCATTCTGTTTCTACCCACTAACACTTTAAAAGCCCCTTTGTGTAGGATTTAAAAATGTCTGATTTTGGAGACTCCTAGTGGTAATAGCAAAAAGGCAGCATGGCAGACAAATGCATTCTCCCAACCACCCACCACCACAGATCTGACATGGTGATAGAGAGCATAAATGGGACGAAAGCAACACATAGACTGCACCAATTTTGCAGGTACATAGGTCTCATTTTTCTACAAACAAAAAACGATATAATCACACATAAAATCTACACATAGGGCCTTAAAAGTCAATGGGTCTGAAGTGTGTCACTCTCATCTCTGTATTTGGTGCAAAAATGGCCCCAAGAGGACGAGCAAGTTCAGGACTTGCCACATTAGAAATGCCGCAGGAGACAATAGAATTCAACTGGCTACTAGCTTGTTAATATTTTTCTGCTCTCTGTCTCTTATCTCTTTGTTCTATTACTGCCAAGATTAGGATTCTGGAGAGCGTGATTGACACTTAGATGAGGGTTTGACGGCCTGTCATCACTCACACTGAAACCCTGTGTTAATATAATTAAATTATAAATGAGTGCATGAATATTATATCAGTATGGGAGAGCTATCAGGGAATTCAGTGTTGCTTTCCAACATCAACAATTCTACCATTTTAGTCACCCCTGCTCATCTTCATCCACCGCTAAAACACAATGCAAGGGAATTCCAGCATATCTGAGTAATGCGAATGTGAGTCGACCTCTACGTCCTCATATAGTCCCATCCAAGATGGAGGTCACTGTGAGAGCCACAAGGACCAAGGAGAAAACCAATTTAGGAGAGAGGCAACAAGGACTAAGGTTATAAGATAAAATAAATCTGCTTAGTTTATTTTCTGGCAACCCCCTGAGGGAGAGAGACCATGAACTGACAGGCCCTATGTAATTCTTGACAGAGGAAAACTTTGTATACAGACAGTCTCAGCAACATGTTATTAAAAAGATGAGCATGGCCGTGGAAAATAAATAAATAAAGAAAAAATACTGATTAAATTTTAAGCAGCTGGCGGGCCGATAGTTTGCCCGAGGCATATTTGTCAGTTTCAAAGGGTGTTTTTATTAATTTTGTATTTTGCATTTTGTTAGTGGAAAGAACTTACTCCACCGGGAGCGCCACAAGCTATAGCCAGCAGAGCCTATAGCAGGGAGAAAGGAGACGCAGAGCATGCCAAGCAGATCCTGCACACTTAGAGAAAGAAATCAGCTCTAGATCACCAGCATAACCCACAGACCCCCCACCCTCTACCCAAAACACACACAGACATGTTCACATAGACGTAATGTATGCACTATGTACACACATACAAATCTTTATGTTAAACACACTGCATTTTTATTGTACATAACAAACTTCTTTTACCAGTTATCTGTTGGCATTAGATTAAAATTGTTCAGTCTGTATCCTATTGTATACATTTATCTCCTTTGGACCGTTAGCACTTCACCACAATACTGATGCTGCTGCTTAATTTCCCTGTCTTTTGTATGAATCATCAACTAGTGAGGATGCTGACTTTTTGCCTGGGATCTGTAGGCTGTAGCCTCAGTCTTTTTTTTTTTTTTTTTTTTTTTTTGCATCTTTGCAGTGCTGAGTTTGCATGATATCATGTATGTAGCTTAGGGCCACCACTGACCTTTTAGGGGCCCTAGGCAGAAATTTCATTTGAGTAATGTTATTAGTAACTCCCAACTCATAGGAAAGTCACTTATTATTATCACCACTGATCAGTTTCTCTCTCTCTCTCTCTTAATGATATAGGCTACATGAATAAACATGTGCGACCACGCCTAATTCTATGCTCATTACATCACTCTTTGATAAAAAACGTGTGATTTTAGGCTATAGAAATGAACTTGACTTGACACTGTAGCAGTAAGGCGTGGATTGATATTTACATGCTGACATAAAGCAGGGTTAGCTGAACACTTTGATGTATGATAAATGTACTGTATATTTTGTTAAACTTTTCAACATGAGCACAGTCTAGACAGACAGACTTTCCTGCCCACTGTCAGCTCAGTGTCAGCACGGTGCTCTGATGTACTGACCTGAAACCAGCGTTTATAACCGGGGCTCACGATACTCTGAGCTGAGCTCTGTAGCTGTTAGCAACGTCTGAAAGCAATACACCTTTTGGCTTTGCAGGACGAACCTCAGAGACGTACCTCTGATAGAGCAGATTCCAACTGAGTGTCTTAAATTAACTGGTCAGGTGTGTTAAATGATTAATTGCAATAACTGAATGTTATTTTTCTTACTTTTATTTTCTTTCTTTCTTTTTTTGTTGGTCAGAAAATCTGCATTGCATGCCATCCATCCATCTTTCCTTCCATTTTTCCATCCATCTGTCCATTTCGCTCACTTGTCTGCGGGTGGTGGCAGGCTAAGCAAAGTAGCCCAGACACCCAGCCACATCCTCCAACTCTTCGTGGGTGATCCTGAGGCCAGGTGGGATATATAATCCCTCCAGCGTTCTGGGTCTCCCCTGAGGTCTCCTCCAAGTTGGATATGCCTGGAATACTTCCACTGGGAGCTTTTGTCTTATGTGACCCTGCTGGACAGAAGACACCATGTTGTATTGTTTTATATTAGCAGAAGATATGCGGAAGGCCTATACCTTGATATTAGCTGTAGTATTAAATTAAATCCATGTATATTATAGTTCCGAAATAGTGTTTTTAAACAGAAATTGAAATATATGCCAATGAAAACACACAAAAAATGTATTTCTACCACATGTAAACTGTTTTATGTAAATGCTTGTGGAAAGCAGGTAGTACAAATGGAATAATAACAAAAAACCTCAATAAGAGAAACTTGGAATTTCACAAACTCCAGGCAGACAGTATCAAACAGCATCGAACACTGAGCAGCAAAGGCTGCCCCCAGGCTATAATTTGCAGAAGTTTTACCTGCTGCTGGCTGAGACTGAACGCAAGTGTGAAGACAAAGCTTAGCAAGTGTGTGTGTGTGTGTGTGTGTGCGTGTGTGTGTACATATGTGTGCACAATACACAACACTACACTTGGCATTTTTATAGAAAATTGCCAGCATTTGGGTCCGGTAAGCCTCCCAAACCCACCAACAGCTTTAATCATCTTAAAAAATAAATAGCCGTTGAGGCATTTGATGGCTATTAGCAATGGGTGTTGCATCTTCAAAATCACCTTTCATTCCAAAATAGTCATAAAGCATTTGTGTCAAATCAGTCAGACAGAGCAGTTTGAAGTAGATGCTGCTTTGTTGTGTAAAGGTGAAGGAGTTAATTAGGTGATGGGAAGGTGACTGATGCTATGTATATACAGCACATACGACCGGGAGAGAAGCCAAGTGGGCTGCTAATCATGCCCTCCACCCCCTTACTCCTGCATTCATCTCCAACCATATGCTTTTGAAGTCAAGGCTGTCAGGAGCTCTGTGACATGCACTCAGTTTTATTGGATTTCATGGAGAAAGTATGCTTTGTTTATCATGGTTGATTTTGAATAAATCTCAAATAAAACACTAAATTACATTTAAGTGATGTGTTCAAAGAAGCTCACTCTAAACAGGAAGAAGATAGGGCCTTCCCTGCTCTTTTTTTTCACTTTAAATTAATGCATATCATATACAGTAATGGAGCAGGTTTGACTGTTCAGGAACAATGACACACACACAAAAATGTATGTATGCATATGTGTGTATATATACATACATACATACAGTATATATGATTGCAAATGGCTGGATGACTAGTTTATAACGTAATATAGATGTTGTTGTGGCTGACTGCTTACCTCTCAGAACGAATTGCACAACAAAAATTCTTGGAAATTTGGTACCAGTATTTGATCCCCAACAGACTATATTGTACAACTCTACTGACACACTGTTGTAATTGCACCACACAATCAGAGACAACAGTTAAAATGGTGAAATATAAAAACACAGGACTGGACAGCAGTACTCATAAAAAAGTAAAACAATCTAAAGAAAAGAAAACGCTTGTGACGTATCTCATTACTCCAGTAGCTTAAGTGTGTCTGTGTGTACCTATGTTGTCTGTGTCATAAGGTTTGAGATATTGTCTATATTTCTGAATATGAAAGAGAAATCCTTGTAAGACATATAGATCGATCAGTGAGTAATATAATGCATTTTTACAATAATATTTTTTTTCCGCTCATGTAAACCTAGACCCATTGTTCAGTGTTTTTTTAATGGATAAGAACATTTACTCCAAATAACATATCACTTTCTGCTTTAGACCAGTTGCTGTGGGTCTAACCCAGATCATCACCCTATAGTATACTGTCTGATTCAGCCAGCTGCAAAAAACAGATATAACTAACTATAACTAAACATTGAAAATATGGTGTTACGTTGCAGGTTGCCTTAAGTTTTGCTTGCTTAAGTGATTATTAAAATTGCATTCAGTAGGATTTAGTTTTGTTTACATACAGCAATAATGTTAGTACTGCAAAAACTAGAAAAGAAGCAATCGTATGTTTAAGCCTTTGCAGAATTGGATGAATTTCCCCAGATAATTCTTTATTATCCACAAAGAATTGTTTTTTTCTCGAACATGTATTTTTTTTCCTTCTCAACACTATTTATTGAAAAAACCTGCAGCCCTGATTCTGCTCTACCACAGCAAGTTTTGCCTGGCCTGTTGGAAAGGAGATGATGCACACAGTTGTGGCTAGCTTTACGTTTTGGATGATTATACTTAGGGAGTATAGAGATGTAAAAATGTGAAAAAAAACTTTGAATTGTCTTGAGATTTTTCAGGGAATTGCGTGTGTCCTGCAGTGTATGTCCCATGTCATCATCACTATTTTCACTGCATGCACAAGAAAACTGTGTACAGAAGAGGAGGTTGTTATTGTCACTTCCTTATCTCCCACTGAGCTAAAGAGATGAGGTCAGAGACTAGTCGTGTAAACTCTGTCCATACACATGCTCTAATTATGTGTATGTCTTTCAACCTAAGTAACAAAAATGACTCAAAACAAGAGTGTGCTATATGCACAATACTTGGTGAGAGCATCCATGGCCATCCTTGACAGCAAACCTACCAGTGGTACACTTCCTACTAACACAAACACAAACGTCCAATAAGCAATAACGTGGTTGTTGCTTCAAGTGTCATGATTATGATGGTCATCTGGTTTTTCATTGTTTCATTTTTATTTCATTCTACTTTAAAAATTTACCCCCATACTATATGTCCTTCCACCTCTCTAGTTTGAAACATATATCAACTCTAATATTCAGTGTATTGTAGGACACAAGTATAACTCAACCCCCTGTCTTTGAAAATAAGCCCAAACTGTTTGCACTGCTTCCTAAAATAATAGCTACTGGTCGCTTGCAGAAATGACTTAATTGATCACAGGCTGTGATCCAAATCAAAATCATAGCAAGCAATTAGGATCAAACCTCAGAAACTATTATGAATTAATGAAGAAGGCACTAATGAATTATTAATGACAAAAGAATTACAGGCCTGACACATTGTGTGTTGTTGATAGATGAATGTGCAGAAGAATGAATTGAGTTCAACCACAAGTGATCATTTCCTTCTCATCCTCTTCTTTAACAACTGGCTTCAGAACAGAATGAAAATGAGTAAATGGACAATTAGGTGAAGGATACCCTTAAAATGAGTAAAAAGCTTTTGACAGTAATTTGCTCTTTTGGAAACAATCTTTCAAATGTTTTTACAGCGCACTCATAAAAGATCCATGAAACACTTAAAACCCTCTATGAATGAGCAATTACCTTTTTTGATGGTGCACAGAGTTTGTGCACCATCAATTCACAGAACATTTTTGAACTTAACAATTTAGATTTTATTTGTGAGTATATTGTATTGTCATTCTGTTTGAGGGATAAACCATATTGATTAAATATCCCCTCTTTAAATTACACCAATTTACAATTACGACTAAGTGCCTGAAATGAATATTGAGGGTTTTGAACATTGACTGGAAAATGCAATTGGAGGATGCAAACACATTTTCAATAAGTAAACTTAGTACGTTTTAAAAAAAATTTTTTTTATCTTTTGCGATTTTGAATAATGTCTGCAGTATCTCAGAACCCTAACTGCATGCCATCGTTTTTTCTGATGTTGGGTTGTTGAGTAAACTGTTGTGAAAAAAAGACCACACTGACCTTTCAATTTAGTGTTGGCTTGTGCTTGTGCACCAGGATCCCTGGTGAAAATAAGGCAGATTTTGAACATGTAATACAGAGCTACAAGACCGTGTTTCTCTACTGTGTCTGTCGAGCTCCCCTGCCACCTCTCGTTCTCAGACATAAAATAATCCACAGATGAAGTGCAGAGTTCAGCAGGAAATACAGCATAACGGCATTACGAGTAGCCTGATGGCAACTTACTGCAGTTCCAATGATGTTGGAAGGCTTACACTTAACCGAGCAATTTATTTGATGTAATAGTTGCCCGTTCTCTTATTTAGACAACAATAAGCCAAGGAGAGAAATCGTACAAAAAGCTGATGCTGCAACACTATCAAAGTTAATATGATACCCTACATTTTTTTCACTTTCCCTTTTTATCCCCTCCACCACCTCAAACACATTGAATTCACAAATGCCTTTTGAGTTCCTTATTTTTATCATTTATTTCCAAGCCGAGGCTTATTTAAATGTTTTTTTTTTTTTTTTTGTCTCTGCTTTGGTGGATGGGGGAATTCTTTACTTAATTCCATTAACTTTGTATTGCTGCTCAATCTTTGGTGCCCTGAGCATCAGTGCTGTGGCTTGGCTGTCTTTTAGCAGTTCTGCTTCAGCGCTCTTGGATAGAACATGACAGTTACATTAATGTCTCCATGTAAATTGCTGTCTACATGTAGGAAACAAGGAAAAGAAAAAAAAAAAGAAAACATGGAACATTCATTGCCCCATGACAGGAGGAATTACAACAACATTCATTGTGTGGAGCCCCAAATGGCCAAGTCTATTATAGTGTACACCGAGAATCCAACCAGGAAGATGGACAGCAAGAAAAAGCAATGACAGTAAACACACACACAGTGCAATTTAACTAAGCTGTAGAAAAATAAAGGAAATAGGGGTCAGGGCTCCTGTTACATACATATATTTTTGTAGGGAAGTATATGTATATGCTTTTCTGAAGCGCATGTCATTAAAGGTGGTACCCTATGGATTTTTTTGACCACTTGTTAGCAATGTTTTGATGAGCGGGTCCCCGAATTATTTGAACATACATGCCACAAGCATGGGGGTGGTTTAGTAGATATTTCTCCTGACAGTAGAAGTCAATACCTTCAAGTCTCACACTTTACTTGTCAGACTCACGGGTATGAAATGAGAAATTAATTTCATTGTCAAACAAAATAAAGGTGACAGAACGTAATAGTGGTGGAGGAAAAAAAAGATAATGTGAAAACGTATAGTAGATTATGACGGAGATCTTCTTCAGTGGATAACAGTGAAGTCGGAGCAAGGATTTTATAACAATGCAGAGCTTGACATTGTTTTCACTGGACTAGTACATTGAATTTGCTTGGTTTTAGGACAGATAGGCATAACAGCTTATGTGGGTGTATTGTTAAAATGTACCCAAATTGTAGTTTTAAATTAATTTGGAAAATGCATTTGAAGTGTTTGTTAGACGTTAAAAAGGTCGGTTCACCTGTATTGGGGTGGCACAAGACATCTGGGACACAGACATCTCAAAACCTGGGCAAACAAAACCAAATCTATCTCCATGGCTAGATTCCAGTAGCAGTATGGGTGGGAGAAAATACAATTTACTGTAATGTGGGTGAACTGTCCCTTTTAAGGACCCATACAACATATTTTGGTTGTCCACAGTTTACCTTTAAAGCCATAAACCTAGTATTACAGCAGTATTGGGACTGCTTGGCAGGTGCCCTCAATACTATAGAAAAGAGGCTGAGTGGAGAGAGGATTTTGGTATCCATTACTAATGCCACATCAGATGTTTATGTTATGATATAAATTTGCTTTGACCTACTTAAGTGGAACACAGAATAAATTATCCAAGTCTACACAATGTCTTACTCATGGTGTCTGTTCTGGTTGCTCTGAGGACATTGCTTATCCTTACCACGACTGGCCAAGTCAAAACTACAGAAATACATAAAAGAGCCATTATAGAAAAAGCAATCACTGCATTTGGTTCACTTAAACTGCAACCAGCAAAAAATCAAGCTGGTAGTTGAAGCACTGCCACCAGCTGTGTGAATGCAGCATATTGTAGTTCCATCCAGTTGCCACTATTTTAATGTTGGGAAAACAATAAAGCAAATTCAATTGACAGGAAAAAAATTCCAAAACTATCATAAATAAATGCTCAGAGTAGAACTGGAGCAAGCTGCTTGTGTGTATTTCTTATACAGCTCATAATAAGTACATACACAGGCATCACGGATTTGTTTTCCACACTTTAACAAGTGTTTTTTTGACAAAATCACTTCATATTAAAAATAATTAAGACTAAATGCACTATTATGTGAAAGGATACATATCTACGATGGAGCTACTTGTACAAACTGTACGGTGTTGTTGTGATCTACGAGATCTAGACAGAGTGAAACAACACAGCGTGTGTGATCTTAGGCTACATGGAGAGACACTGATGGAGACCATGGGCTTTTCTGAAGTGAGGTGGGCATTCTAGACTTGAAAGTACATCTAACACAAAAGTTACGCTGTCAAGATGACAACACCATGTCCTGAAGACACGTCTAAAGATGAGTGTCTCTGCCTCGCCTCTGTTGTACTGGCACATTTTCAGGCTTCTCTGACTTCACAGTACGCCACATACTGTAGTGAGGCCGGAGTACCTAGGAGCCACTCTCACTTTCTTTACTCTTAAAAAAAGAGAGTGGGCAAGAAGAGTGGGCTGTATTTGATGCAGTATAACATCTAAGGAGCAACCATTGTGAATTTCAATTGTTTGTTGTGCAAAAACAGCATTTGATAAGTACCACTTGAGCAATTAATTATTTTGTGAAAAAATACTGGAGATAACCACTGTTTATTTATGGATCTGTGAATGAAGAAAATGTGTGCAAAGCTATAATTTATCAAACTAATTCACTTGATGTGGTAGATATATATCTTTGAAGTTTCAGAGATTTGTGTCAAACTGCTTTAAGATTAAGGTTACTGATCCTGTTTGCAAGAAAGTTGCTAACCTAGGTTCGAAATATAACAGTTTCCGTGTGGTGAACTGGAGCGGTGACAAGAATAAGAGATATTTCTATTATTATGCCATTGCTACAGCTTTTCTAAAGGGACCCTAACAATATTCCTTCTACGCTGTGCTATCCATCATGATAATGAATGGCAGTAACTTATCCTGGGACATAAATCTGGCAAGCCCCAGCAGCACTGTGACACAGCATTTAATTACAACGCATGTCTAATTGAAAGACCCCTGGAAAATAGTGGGATGTCTGTATGGCTGTAGCAGGGTTAAAAAACTTAATTAATTATGAGGCACCTCCCTCCCTCTTTATTCTGAGTCACTGGCGTCCCTGCCTCAGTGAGCTGATGACATTTTCAGCCTCCCTTTCATCCTTCAGAGAAATGAATGACGTGGCAAGAGCGTTATCAAATGAGCTGTAGAGCCAGCCAGTGAATATGTCATTGAGTGTGACTGCTCCCTGAGTGAATTGTGATTTATCTGTATGGCTCCCTCGTCATGTTAACTGACTTGCTCCCCGGCACCCCTCACCCCCACCGTGCAGTTGACAGGCTCAGTAGATCACTTGGGGGATCTCTAGCTGGGGTGCTGGCTAATGTAGTCAGGGACCCTCCTGAATAACAGTACCCCTGTGTTTGACCCCAGATGCCCCTCACTACATGGATCTGTTTCCATTCATTGCTTCACATCCCCTAATCAATAGTATATGGCACTCCCACTCTTAGATGCTGGGCTAATGTTCTCTTCAGTATGCTTTTGTGAGTGGGGGGAGCTTCCAAACAATACAACATGTCTGCATGGTAGATTATAGTAAATTAAGGTATTTGACTAGGAACGAGGAATTATAGAATTCATAAAAATGGTTAATTCAAATTGTCTCTAACCTTTTTTCATTCACACAACTATTACAAAACAAACACATGCACAGACTTGAATAACTTTCACACCAAGAGCTGACTCTCTTTACTGACCTCACAAGTTAAAAGTAGAGAAAAGAGACAGGGAAACGAAATGGGCGGCAAAATATGGCAGAAACTATCAAAGTTTTGGGAGCATTTTAGTTTGAAAGAGGCTGGGAAGCTGCATTAGCCACTTGGCTGCACTAGCGACTAGCACAGCCACATAGCGTAACTATCTGTCATTGGAATACCAGTTTTATTGTTTATTGAAATTGTAAATAATGATAATGTTGTGAAATGTTTTGTTTTTGTACAAGAAAAACAGAAATCAAGTTAATATCCATATTTACTCTTGTTTAAGTAGTTTTCACTGATTACTAAATTAACTCAGAATAACTGGTAGAATACTGGATTATGAAAATAGGTGATGGTTACAGCCCTGCTCCCGACATTATTCAGAGTAAAGCTTTTGTCAAAAAATAGGATTTTGAAAACTTAAAGAAACTTTGGAGAAACTTGCATCAAGGACAGCTTGGAGTTGTTGACAAGGCACTTCCTGATATCTTGTACAAAAAAAGATGCACTTTAAAGTTGTTTATGTCTGAATGAAGTTTGTGTGAATAAGTAATGCATTCATCAGCCTTCCAAAATTCTCCCAGTGCCTCTGTTTGGCAGAGACAGCGCTTACATGTACATCAAGCAAAGGGTTGTGGGTAGTGGAGTAACACAGGGACAAGCGAAGGGACCATGGAAAACTGTCTTAACTGGAAAAGGTAATGCAGTTTCCCAAATAATCCTTTTATCAGATCCATACATTTGTCATCCACACTCACGCCCATGCCCTACCCCACCTGAGCTTGATGAGTGAATGCCTGAACCTGGAGCACAGTGTTGAAAGGCTGCCAGCAGACACTCAGCACCAAATCAAAAGCTTCACTGTAGAATCAAAAGACTTGAGTCTTTCTCTGCATAAACATGAGAGCAATGGAGGTGGTGGGCTGCGCTAAATGTGAGCCAGTTCTGACATCCCCCAGTGGTTCCTGCACACTAACTGTGTTGTCATATATCCTTCAGCCTTTGCTGTCAAATTAAATGTCTTTTTAAACCAAGTAAAATTACTGTTATGTCCTTTATCCCTCACGCAAACCTAATTAGGATATGTTGTTGCAATATTATTTGCTCAAAACTTCAATTTTGACTTCACAATGTTAAATCTCCTTCATTAACTGACTGACTTTCCAGAATATTTTTTGAAATTGGCCATAGATAGAAAGAAAATGTATTTTTCCAGTATGGCAGGGTGCTAAGGAAGAAGAGACTCAGTGTGAACATGAAATGTCTTTGGGAGTATCAGAATTGAACTAATGATTATTCACAAATTATACATTTACCCAGGATATTTGCATCTTTAAAAGAAATAGTGAAAAACATTTCATAATTATCATCTAAGCAGTGACAAGACAAGTGAAATCATTAACCAATTTCAAATTATTGAGGATAATGGAGAAAAAAGCCTGAAAAGAAAGTACTCTCTACATCTTGTAGTTCCACAGTGCAAAGCACATTTATAAAAGGTTGGAATCTAAATTTCACGATGGTCAGGTAAAGATGAGTAAATGCTATAATTGTTCCTTTATTCATTTTAATGAAAAACATATTCCACACACATAACACACACATCTGCAATCCAATTTGTAAACGAAATACAGTTCAGTCCAGTTTCACAGGGGAGTTAATGTCATACTGTAGGGAGACAATGTCCTCTTTATTTCTTCATTATCTTTCAGTGGCAAGATGACACATTTTGTCCTCCCCTGTCCTAGTGTGCCTTCTGTAGACCTGTAAAGCTTTATTTTTCACACGTGTTGGATGAAAGAGGAGCACAGCACGGGACATTAACATCTTATTAGAATAATGGCCATCAAGAGAACGTGGTCCCTGTGTTGCTGTTCACAGTGGTATACAGACTTTCGTATTAGCTCCAGCTCTGTCTCCGGTAAATGTCATGCAAAGAGACAGGTCATTTACATTTTTGATAAAATGATCCTGCATTTTTTATTTGTCTTTGAAATTAAAGACTTCTTTAATCATTGTGGATGGAAGGGGACTTAGCCGACGTACTCATGTGTTTCTGATTGCATTAGAACTGATGTTGCGTGGCATGATGGATATTTAATAGTTGTGCTGTCCCTCTGTATCATGTCAGGATTCTGACACACACAGATGCTCTGGAGCTCTCCACCCCATACAGAATTGCTTTAATTATTAGGCCTATCATCTTGGCTTTGAGATGAGAGGAGCGGTGAGGAGAGGAGAGGAAGAGAGAGTAGATGTATAGACTAGCGAGAAAAGGCCATGCGAGACAAGTCAAAGGTTGTTGTCAAAGGTTCTAAATGAGTTTATCAGACATTTGTGCATGGTGATGTGGTATCAAACTGACATGCCATATCCTGTTTGTCTGCAGTACTTTCTTCTCCACAGGCCTCGTAGTGGGGCCTAATTGCTGTGTATATCTACAGAGGCCGCGAAGAGCCCACGGCAGCCCTGTAGTGCCCCAGGCAGTGTGCTGATCAGACCTCTCCCTCTGCTGCGCTAAACTGTCATCTTCTACAGCTATGTGTTTTTATATTGCAGCATAAAACTGATTTTACTTGATTAAAAAGATCAAATGTTGGCCACACCAATATGAGTAACTCAAAAGATACACCACAATTGCGTCACCAGTACCACAGAGACATTCATCAGTGCACGGGAGCTGGCAATTCTATTCTTGCTAATCCAGAGCTATAATGAAGGAACATAAAACGACCATACAAATTTTCCTAGAATACTTTTTATGGAAATAAAGAGGGCCGATGAGAGCAGAGGCCAGAGAGTGATTATGTGAGAGAGAACAGCCACTCTTATGCTGGCACCTCCAGCATGCGGGCCATCTGCATAGAGGGCCTGGAAATGAGGATGACAATGCTAATCACTGCCATGGAGGCCTAACTGGTGTGGATGAATGGCCATCCCAGGCTCTAAACACACTGAGTAGCGCTCATCGCACAATGTTTTTGTCTGGGCATGCCAGGTCCACAAGCCTCCACCAGCCCCGCCCTTTTCCTGTACACACTCCATCACTCAGTGGCAACATGTGTATGGCTTCCTGTCAATTCAGGAAGTCTTGGTTCATGTCCCAGCCACATTAATGGACTAGGCAGAGGATACTTAGTAATTTCCTATTTCCCTATTGAAGCAATTGTTGTTGGCTATTCTCATTCATCATTGCCCCCCAAAAATTAGATCATTATCTGTTTCTTGTTTCTGTATTGGTTGTTTCTTTCTTTCTCATATGTAATCCTTCACTCTAGAAATCTAGCTTTTTGCATATTTTAAAGGTGTTTTCATTGGGTCAGTGACTTAAAAACAGCAAGCTCTAGGAGTTATTATGAATGTACTTTTTGTAATGGAGCCTTAACATTTGTCACAAAAAAGGGCTGTGGTGTACTGTAGCTTCAGGTCAAATCAAATAATCAAAGCAAGTGAAATTGTCTAGAGGATAAGATCAATCTAGTGAGATGTATTTTCATGACTGGTCAATCAAAAAGCTAAATCAGATAAACAGAGCTTTCAGTTAGAGAAGATGTCTGGTTAATTCCTTTATCCTTAGAAAATGAGAAGAATGAATTGAGAATGACACATTTACATGAGCAAATAAAAGACTGTGCCAAGACAGGCTTTGGGCACAGGGAGGGTTTAGGAGGGAAGGCCCATAGTCTCAACTTTTCATCCTGATGGTTTCCAGCTGTAGTGTGGGCTTGCTTTTGCGGGTGTCCCCATAAGTGAATGTGAAGAGGACCAGCTGCCTGGCAGCCGGGTTCTCTTTGCCCCCAGCTTTGGGTAACCAGTAAACCTCTGTGTTCTTATTACACTGGAAGGCCCTTTTG
The DNA here is from genome assembly GCA_008360985.2 of Macquaria ambigua. Taxonomy (NCBI): domain Eukaryota; kingdom Metazoa; phylum Chordata; class Actinopteri; order Centrarchiformes; family Percichthyidae; genus Macquaria; species Macquaria ambigua. The sequence continues at coordinate 678,576 of VMKM01000004.1, read as the reverse complement.
AGGTAAGCTCAAAGCCTACTGTTTGACTCCATTAGCTCGCATACAACAATATACAATGCTGACCAGAAATTACAGGAAATGGTAACAAAAAAATGACATACAAAAATCTCTTGTTATTCTAATCTTTTAAAGGTTTAGAATTCGAATTACAACAGCTGTAACAGATGTAATTCCTAAAACACCAATATAGGTTACCTATCATTAATACGCTGTCAACCATGAAATGGAATTGCAGCATGACTACTAACAAGGATAACCGTGTTAGTCAGTCAGCAGGTCTGTCTAACACTTTGGTCAAAGGCAAGATATTTCTACAACTACTGTTTAGATTTCCATCAAATTTTGTATATATGGATATTTGTGGTCCACAAAGCATGAGTCTCATGGTTTGGTGGTGGCCTGACCTTTTTCTAGCACCACCATCAGAACACTAACACTTTGTCCAAGGCAAGGTACATAAAATTATTTATTAAACAATATTACAGTCTAAATTTATGCTCTCCAAAGTGTGATTCCAGATATTTTGGTGACCTCCTGACCTTTTCTCTACCACCACCATCAGGCCAAAATTATAGACAGAAACATAGAACATTAAAGTCTGATGGGGAATTGACCACAAAATGTTATGAGCACATTCGTACTCCTCACAGTGCGAACTCATCATGAACTTTCAGTTTTACATTTTAAGCCCCACTACTGTTAAGGCTCTAAAAATAGAAAAATCATCACCAAGTTGTTTGTTCTGTCTAAGACGTTTGTATTGTTCAGTGTAATAAATAAAACCCCCCACCCCCTCTGGAATGTCACCTAATGGTTTATAGAACAGTTATAAAATATGAAACTAGTGTAAAAGAAGTTTTCATAGAATAGAAAATATTTTATTTTAATACATCATTGAAGTAATTACAAAAACTTTCTACATTTAGTTTTAACCTGGAGACCTCCTTCAGACCTTTTACTGTAGATCTTGTTGCAGCGGGAATGCACTGCTGCAGTTCAACTTTCATGTGGGGCATGTCGGAAAGCACTTTATTCTAATGTGCTGTGGTTTTCAAAATCCAATCCCAAGTAAGAAATAAAAGCCCAGACAACTGCATTACTGTCCAACCTGTCAGCTTTGTTGAGTATAAGCTCCATCCTGCCTGCCAGAGCCTTAAAAGCTGAGCTGGCAGAGCGCAGGACTGGAAGTGACAAAAGCAGATAGCTGCAGCTGCGATTTTAGGAGAGGAGAATGGACACTTAAATGCATTTTCATACGTTTACAAGGAGTTCATACTGTTCTCTATGAATCAATAATAAGCAGCATGCAGGAGATCTAAGATACAATTATCCACTCTCAAGTACCTCCCTTGTCACTACAATGAGAATTAAAGTCAACATGCTGTCAGGTGCAATGGCATTCATGTTTCCCCTTAGCTCCTGCAGGCCTGTCTCATGGGGCAGAGCAAACCAAAGTAGCCTGGAAATAACACATTTCCTATTGCAAAATCATAAACCCCTGCTTGGAAAAATGGAAAAAAAAGTGTGTTGTAAAAACATCTACTATGACATGATGGAAAACAAATGTCAACATACTGACTAACAATATAAAAGGTAGAACAATGTCACTCATTTTCATACTCATTAGTCTTCAGTTCTTATTGCAGTGTTTAGGTTTCACTGTCATTACAGTGACATTTAATTAGATCATACACCAACCTGGAACACTGAGTCACACACACATATCACACACATCATAATTCATTACCATCTGTAACCTTTATCTTTCACAAAGGATATAGTCACTTTAAAGTATATCTGACAAGTGCAGCTGTTTCTCAGATTGGCTCTCAGCAGATCGTGGTTCCATGCTTCAGTTGGAAGGCTCAAGTCCCTCAGCATTGCGTTTGGATATTGAGATGTTTCATGCAATTATGAAAACCTCATTGCTCACATAAAACATCCATCAATTCAATCACAGTCTGTCTTTAGGTTGTGTTGCACTACATCAATGCGACTGAGACATTTTTTCTTATTCAATGAGTTGTTTGATCGAAAAAAGAATAGTCAAGAATAATATCTAAACAGAGACATCCACAGGGGATGAAGGAGACTTCGTATCTGAGCCACACTGGGACGCATAAATAAATGAGTAAATCGACTCCAACTGTATAATTGGGATACAATGATATTCCCTTATCCAAACAATTCTCTGTAGAATTCATAGAATCCATACTCATGGATATGGACTTGTTTTGAGCCGGGGAATAAATAGCCAGATTGAATAAATATACCAATTTAAACAAAAACAAATATGAGGATAGGAAAAAAATGGTGCAATTGCCCCTTTTGATATTCTTGGCAATATGTAGTATAAAAAAATGTTGACACCTTATACTATTGTGAAGTCATGGCATAAGAGAAAGAAATTACGGCTAATTCCACTCCACTGGATGCTCACCACTTCACTTGATATGGTTGGTTTTGGGAGGGAGAGATTGGCATGTGCCTTCAGTACACATAGAGTTGTTAGCAGCTTGTTTTGCCGCCGTTAAGGAGCTTCACCAAGAGGGCAACCAGTAGGAGTAGCTAGTGCAGCAACAAGGTCATGGCAATTTAGATTTAGCCACTTGGCTTACACTGGCTCATTTACAGTGATACTGATCAATATGCATTGTTCATGTAAAATTAGAAAACTTAAAAGAAAAGAAAAGGTCCCTCACTGGCTTCCCACCTGCAAACACTGTGGTCATTTGAGTCAAATTACTGCCGCTGGAAACTGAATCACTGTGATGGGTTAGTGTTTGCCCCTGAGCCACCCATGCACCCCATGGCTAATATTTTTATAAATGTATTTAAAAATTATTTTTAGAGAAATAAATAACTAGCATACCACCCCACACCTGAAGAAAGCCTTTGTCCATTTGTGGAGGGGAGAATGCTGTTAGTTAGTTAGTTGAGCTTTATTCATTCAGGAAATCTCATTGAGATCAAGATCTCTTTTGCAAGAGAGACCTGAGAACAAATTACATGAACACAAGATCACAACAAGAAAATGAATTCACTCAAAACAACTATCACATGGCCACACTAATTAAAACAATCACACATTTTATTAGAAAAATAAGCTAGTAAAGCTTTAAAGTCTCTCAGAGGGATGAGTGTCTCTAACTTCAAACTGTGTTGCAGTTCATTCCAGTAGTAAAGTGCATAGTACCGGAAACCAGTCTTTCCCAGTTTAGAGTTGGTATGAGGAACTTTTCAAGCCAACCTATCCTTAGATCTGGTGTCGTGGTTATTAGCTCTGAATTAAACTAAGGATGAAATGAATGAACACATTTCCACCTCCATCAGTAAAGGGCAAACCAACCAAATTGTGGAAATATGAATGGGAGCCTGTGCAGGACTTTTACTGTATGACTGTCTCTGAATTGTTTGGTTACCTTTTTTTAATCAAATAAAAACAGCAATAGAAAACATTTGATTTAATGTGGTGGTGATGAATTAATAACTGGCAAAGCATTAATCACTAAATTAGTGGAGATGAGAAGTTTTCCGGTATTCATACTTTATCTCTTTTGTTGCATGTATCATTGACAATACAACAATTTATCAATTTATCTTTAGGGAAAACAACAAAAGGGGAAAAATATTTTATAATATAATTGTTTAGACTGCCTAGTATTTCTCCATAATTATGAAATTAGGCAAAATAACTTGCGTTTATAGTGAGACAGTTGAGTCTACAGTTCATATTTTTCCTGTCCTTTCTTTTTTTTACATGTTGATCATACACTTAAATTGCTTCATGTGAATTGATTCCAGTGCAGCAGCACAAAAAGCCTGAGCGGAATGGTCCAGCTACAATATGCTTGAAAGATGAGGAACTCACCCCTTTCCAGCCATTTACTGCAAACCTTTTCTACAAAGTGCTCCAAACGGAGCCATTACACGACTGAGGTGAAAATATTTGCTTTTATCACCCATCTATTTGAACACTGGCCACATCCCCAGCCAGCAAAATGCTCAGTGTGTAGCAATCACAGTCTTACTTTGCATGTCATCATTTCCAAATAATTTACCAGCTGCAATTAGCTGACTGTCATCACTGTGCTTTGTGAACTCCTTAGGAGAGGAGTTAATGTATTAAAGAGACTAAAATAAAAGTCTTCATTAAAAAGTGTATATGTGCATGCAGTCTATATATGCATCACTGATGATTGCACACACCAATTGAAAATAAAAATGACCTCCACTTGACAAATTAGAAATAAACCTGTTTGACAAGCCCCGTTTGGTTAGAACAAATGTGAGACATGAAAAATTGTTTGACACACTTTCATAAAAGCAAGTGGCGGCAACCCATCCTTTAGCATGTGGTAATGGCCTCTCGTTGTTAGATTCAATGGAAAAAGCTATTCATACTGTTATGTGATTGAAAAGAAAATTGAATCCTTTTGATGTTATAAATGTGTCTATTACCGCATTTGCACACAAAATTTCTATGGAAATTATAGAGAAAGGAGTGATTCTCTGGAGGAAATGTTTGGGAATGACATATTGAATTCTATTCCTGCCTGAATATCAATATAGTGTACGCGTTCTAGAACAACTTCAAAACTATATGATTTTTCACTGGGCTGAAAGGCTCAAATTACTATACTATATATATGAAAAAAGGTTAATGGTTAGATATTTCTTATGTTCTAATGAACAGCCTCTTCAGTTTACTGCTGAAGTTATGAGAAACTTTCTCTCTCTTTTACATGATGAGGTTTATCTGCAGCCACTGTTGGAGTTCAAAAAAGGTTCATAGGTGGGATGGGTCAACTCGACGTTTGGTACCTGAAAAATGGTTTCAAAATGAAATAATCCTTGAGGGTGAGAAGGTCTGCACGGATATAAGGGAAGCATTTTCTGTTCTGGAATAAATACACAGTTGGATAGAGCCATTGGAAGGGTTATTTAGAAAATATGTCAGTTACGCAGGGCCTTGTGCTGGAGCCTTTTACAGATGCATTGTGACGTAAACAGCATTTACTTTTTTTAATTAGGTTACAGGCAATTTATTTACAAAGGGTAGGTTCACTGAATATGCCCTTTTTGAGTGTTATTCATTCACTTCCCCACACTGATATTTTCTTCTGGGTCGGGATATTGAACAGGTTAACAGATCATTTTTGGATTTTACAGTAGACATGATTGAGGCCTTACATGTATTATGTCAAAAAAGTAGTTTAGGGCTTCAGTATTGATTGATCTGTTGATAATTTTCCTGATTAATTGCTATTGATGCTATGGATAATTTCCCAGAGCCCTAGCTGATATATTCACATTGCGTGTTTTATCCGACCAACAGTCCAAAACTCAGGTTTTCAGTGTGACAAATTAGATAATAAATAATCACATTTAAGAAGATGGAATGATGCATGTTTGCTTGAAAAATGAAACTATAAAATAAAAACAGATACAAATAAAACTATTTGTTGATCATCAAAATGGTTGATGATGATATTCTGTTGATTGACTAGCCAATTAATTGACTAATCGTTTCACCTCTAAAGCAGTCTAATTATATGATATTATTCTTACAGAAGAAAAAAAAAATACTGACACAAAAATACTGTAATCAACGATACTTTTCATAAGAATTTTGAAGAATCAACATTTGTCGTGGCTTGAATATGATTAAGTTAAAGGATTGAGAATATAGAGCAAGCTAATAAGTAGTCAGATGAAGGCAAAGACAAAGGTATAAATATCTATTTTCTCTGTCACATTTTTCTATCATATGTAACTTTGATTATAGTCTATAGACGTATGTTGATGCCTCATGTATGTGTTCATCTGCTTCAACGTGTACTGTATGTACAAAATCTGTAATTAGCACAGCATTTAAAAAATTGCTAAAAGAATTAATTATTTACAAAAGGGAAAAAGGTTTTTATAGGAACATTAAGTAAGTAAGCATCACTCAATACACAGTGAGGGAATGCTAATTTCTTACTGTAGCATACAGTATGTCAAGCTATATTCCAAATTCCAGGTTTGCACTATGACTAGTTCAGTAATGTACATTTATAAGTCCCCTCATACAGGGTGGTGAAGCACTGGCATAAACTAGTCCTCAACAGAGTCAAAGGGGTTACCAAAGTTTTTAGCTTTGAAATTCTACTGATAGCAGCTAGAGGTTAGGGAAATATTGAGCCCTATCTGAATGTGTATTTAATTTCAAATCAATCAGATGTTATTCTACCATTTTAAGATCTTGCGAATTGATAAGGCTATTGATTTGCTCAGATGTAGATCTAATAATTTGACTTTTGTTTTTACTGTGAATAAGTTGGAGGAACCTTTTTTGAATGTTTTGTGTAAAGTAATATGTGTCACATGTGGCAAAACTACTGACAAAACACCCAAGAAACTAAAAAGGAATCTGTATTCAAGGTAGTACACCTCATAATTTAACCCGTCGTTGAACACAAGCTGCTTTCTGATCACTACACCACAACATTATTCAATTGCCTTAATGAGTGCATTTAAAGACTTTTCAGCTATGCTCATATTTGATGTTTCGGGCCTGTTGTAAAACATTTTGAAGTCTCAGCAAATGGTTGTAATAGCTTCCTTTCAAAATGGTGATAATGATTATGGATGTATTCAAATTGAATTAAATCTCAAAGACTGTGATGCAAGTCACTGTGACTAACTCAAGCGCATCAATCATTTTCCTGAAGCTTACAGGAACACTGTCAATTCACTCGGAGGTACTTTTGATGTCTGACACAAAGGAATAATAATTGCTTTAATTCAAAGGTACACTTTAAACTTACAATTTTAATCAAATTTCAATCTAGGATCAAAAGGATATGTTTGCATTATGCTCTGGAGCAATCCAATCCCAGAGTTTGAGGACAGATTTTCCCAGAATGTTTAGTAAATAGAAAAGCAGATGGCAATTCGTTTTTTCTGCACTCATTACATTAAAAAGATGCACAAAGTTTCCACCCCACAGGACATAAAACCAAAACATCATGATTAAAAACCAGTATGTTATATGAGAGGTAGGAAATATAGGCTCTGATTAATCATTTCAAATTAAAAACATACACCAATTTTGGTCATTTGCTAAAGCATTTGATCAAAAGCGGTATGATGCCAAGAGAAAACCTTTCAAGGTTGGACCGAAGTAGGCACTGCATTCCATGTATATGGCATAAAAACTGTCACAGGAATGGTGAGGAAGTCGAGCGAAGTGGTGGATTTTGTTGTTAACGTGATGGATGTGACCTGAGGACAACGGGATATTAATTTGCATGTGATTAGCAAGACTGTGATTGAGTGGATACAGAAGTGGCATGCTGTGGTGTGTTGTTGCCGTGTCATGAGGTTGTCATCCGGTGCGTGCGTGTGTGTGTGTGTGTGTGAGAGAGAGAGAGAGAATGTGTACTGTATGTGTGCGCATCTCTGCGTGTGTGTATTTGAGTGTAAAACAAGCTCAGTGGCTGCAGGTGTGAAAGTAGCCCAGGCTGTGAACTCCACACACTCCCTCATCCTCTCTCACTTCCTCTCCCTCTCATTTATTTTTCTTTTTCTCTGATTTGGTTTTACACTGCTGCACTCTACTCATTTGCATCTGCTCCTGACACCCTTGTACCAGTCACAAGCAGCCCCTCCAACACACATACTCTCTTTCTCCCCCTCACACGCACACGCACACACACACACACACACACACACACACACACAGGCACATTAAAACTACTATCATCATTCACAACTTGTCCCGTCTTTGGAGTGTGATGAGGAAGAAAGTCATGGTACAACATGTGTAAACTGGTGCACTTTCTGTTGGCAGAGAGGTTTCTGCCGTAACTCAGATATACAATGTATGTAATGTGAATATTTCTAATAAAATGATCGGTTACATGTAAAAAAGTTTCTGTGAATAGGCTCTGTGGTTTGTGGTGTAAACACTATAATCGTGTATAAGAGCGGATGGGCCTTCCTTTGTCTTTTCTTTAGTCTGCTGTGTGCGATGTGTGTGTGTTTGTTGGGGGTAGGGAGTCGGAAACATATGTTTGTATTTATACCAATGTGTTTACGGCAAAGATTCAAGCATGAATGCACAAAGGAACTGATAATCAAATCTTTAATCCAATTAATTTATCCAAGCAGCAGAATGAGCTGAATATATCAGGCGGCTCTGGTCATGGAGCTGTGCTGTTGAGAGCGCTGCGATGAAGTTCAATTAAGACACAATATAATAATTATAAACTGACTCAAGAGACAAGGCAGGGTTCATTTCTCCAAGCGCCATTCTTCTGAGAAACAGCCTGTTTTGTTAATCACAACTTACTGGATAAGTAGGCACAGAGATTTGCCTCCAGCTTTTTTGTAAAGTAAAGGCACCAGTTCCTATTTAAAATGTCTTTCAATGCCACAAAACATTCTGCACAGTAACTTGATCTTGAGTGTCAAATTACTGAGTTTAATATATTATAAAGCATGCTCTCTGTTTGTTATGTGCCACTGTTATCCTCAAAAGCCTTGTAGACACACACATTTCATCATACAATAGCAGGAGGAGTTTTAATTGAATTTTGGCAAGAAATTTCTAACAAGAGCTACTACAAACATAAAGGATTCAGATGTTACAACAGTAAGTCCTGCTGAATAAAACAGTCTTCGTATTAGTACCTATAGACAAGGAAGGATGCTAATAAAATTTTTAATTTTTATATACAGTAATATAATCACACTAAGAAACCATAGGCTATCTTACGTTTCTATAAAACATTTCATACAGTTTAAGAAAATGGTTTAAGCAACAGTGCAGAACAATCCTAAGCATTTACAAGTCACAGGTCAGGCTAATTATGTCTTCTCATGAAAAATAAGCCTGACCCTGTACAACTCATACAATCATGCATTGATTTTCTAAAGAGAGCGTGTTTAATAAATTTAGCTACAGTAGCAGGACCAGGTGGTCAATCATTGTCCCATTCTCAAAGCCCTTGATGAGCTCTGAGAAAGATCGCAGAAATAATACATCATTGTTCTGTCTAATTACAGCATGTCACAGACAAGAGCGGATTTGCATTTTAAACAAGCACTTGTTCTGATTGAGGAACAATTGTTATATATTTCATTAAATGTGAGCCATGCAGAGGGCAGCACACTCCCTCCAAACATGCGTTACAGCTAGAGGAGACATAACCCACAAAGCATCCAGCATTATTCAAACATGCTCTATCGGCAGTTTAAGATATTCTTTAATATATGTTTGTTTGTTTTCATTTCTTTTACACTTATGCATACTTTAGTGATATTTTTCCTCCCACCAACGATTAATTTAATCTTGCAGCCTTCTTCAAGGTCTTTTTTTCTACCCCCCCACCCCCCCTCCCCAGTTCAAGCTGAAATGTGAGAGGGTCTGAGGAGAAAGGGAGAGGAAGAAGAACTAAAACAAGATGCTAGAATCAAATACTCTTTAACAGTTTTTGACTGCTTTTGCACTATTTTCTTAGAGTGGATTTGAAGCAGGGCTGGGCTGCTTCCTGAATATCTTACAGCCTCCTCAGTGTCTTTATCTACAATTCCACTTATTTACAGATCACTGGAGGAACATCTGCTCCAACACTTGCCCCAAATCTAAGAAGTGATGTTTTGCAATATACCATTTAATTTTTAATGCCGAAATTCAGTTCTCCTTCAAAACAGAAGAACTTTCATAGATAAGCTCCTTTTGATGACAACTAAACAACATCCAATAGCCTGGAAATATACTGGAATTCAAGGGATAAACAAAACTGTGGCAAACAAACAACTACAGTAATGGTAAACACTGCAAAAGTTGACAATATCACGGCAACATAAAAGTAGCAGCACTATTTTATCTTAGTTATAAACAAGTCTGAATGCAGCTAATCAAATGAGATGAATCACAATATGTCAGAGAATACACAACAAATAACTTTATAAGTGGTGGAAAGTGTTTTGTTTTAGTTTTATTAGAGTCAGAATTCAACCAAAAAAGACCAAAAACGTAATGTACATATACTTCAACACATACAAGTACAGACTCTAAACACCTGCTTCACAAAGAGGTTTAGAGCGAGCCATCTTGTACAATTACTCTGAAGTAGATGCCTGCCATTGTTACTGATCCATTTTGTTACCCTGACAGGCACAGGGAAGTTGTGATGCACCTGCATCTGTTCATCTGTACGGCAGTACAGGCTGGCCTCATGCCAACCCTCCTTCAGCTACCGCCAAATACTACACATATTTGATTTGCAATACAGCATAATAGGCCATCAGCTTAATTATTACTGATGAGTTATCATCCTGAACCTTTCTGTACAGAATTGCAGGAACGAGAAAGAATGGCTCGTAATACCGACATTTGCATGTTGCTCAAGAACAATGTCGTTTTTCTGCTGCTCATTGAGAACATACCAAAGTTTCGTGTTTTTTATTTTTTATAGCCATTATATTTGTGAATGCAAGCGAGGAAAGAGACAGTTTACAGCTTCACAGACATTTACTCATTATGATATGTGGGAACAACCGCACTGGGACTTGTGATACTCTGCATCGATGTTCCTCACCAGGCATGTTGCAATATCCTGCACTCATTATTGCTACTATAATAATAATTAGTATTATTATTTAGAGTAGAGATCAATATACTCAAATCTGTGATACAGTACAAAAACAAATAATCTACCAGAAAGTTTTGCACACATCAAAACCTCTGCTGAATGTACATGTTGGTTGGTGGTGGAAGGAATTTGGAAGCGCTAAAAGGGAATAGTTCATGGAAAACTTCCATGATCATGGAATTATGGAAAATATTCCTATGTATAGTAAACAGGGAGAGAATAACAAAGTGAGAGAGATTATCAAAAAGCTCTTAACTGGACAGAACACTGAACCCACATTTATATGCTACCGCATTAGATATAGTCAAAACATTATTGTGGCTCAGCTTCTGTTGTTCAGAAAACGTGACGCAGTAGACATAGGGCTGGACGATAATGAATTATTATCATTTAATCACTGTCAGTGGAGTCAGTGCAATTACTGTTTTACAAATTTCAGTTGCCAAATTAATGATTATAAGCAAATTGTAATTAAAAACAAAGACCAAACTAAAATAAAATCAGTTGTTTGAGTTGAAGTTTTTAAGTTTGTCAGTTTTATGTAATTTTGCATATATTTTCCAAATGATATATATCAATGTCAGGAAAATATTTATGATAATATGATAATTATGTAACACATGTTGGAAAAAAAAGTACAAAAAAACCCAAACATAATTTACCTTCGAAATAAAGTAAACTGAGATGTGAAAGCATTAAGAAAAAAGTTGTCAATGTTATTAACATTTTCTGCTAGTTATTTTATTTTATTTGTTATATTAATTGATGTAGTAGGTTGTCCATTAACTATATCCGTGTTGCTTTTTTAACACACCTTTGCAAGAGATGAAACTCAAAAATGTGTATGGTATAGTAACCTATACTTTTCATGCAGTTTACCAGTCAGATCTAATGTTATTGTATGGTGTGAGTCAGGAGTCACACCCTGACCAAACTGAAACAGTGAATAACGTCCTCAGACCGAAGTCTGCCAAGCATGTATGGGACTGTTTGTATTGGATGCAGGTCACGGCACTGATTTCATAACAACACACAGTCTGTGCACTGCACAGTGAACTGTTTCTTCTGCTAAATGTGAGCATCATGCTCAGTTTGACTACAGTATAAAAAGGTTTACCCATTCTGCAGCATTTATATTTACACCAGAACGTTTTCAGACTGTAATGTCAGTACCATATACAATTACACATGTTCCCAGCAGCTGTTTTATGTTGATATGAACCTGATCCCTGTTGTTCAGAAGTATTTTTGTTGTTGTGAGTAATCTGAATAGTCTTCTTGTGACACAAGATGCAAGGTTCACAACTACTATCGCTGAACATGTGGTCTCTTTTTCTCCCTTTTTTTCCTGGCATTTAAAACCTCTCTAACCCCCATCTTTACTGCTGTCAATTACTGACTGATATTCCTGGAACCACCGCTCGCAGAAAGGCTGAAATCTGTTCGTTGGTGAATTTGCAGCTTTGAATAGGTGACAGTTTTGTTCATGTCAGCAAGCAGTGCAGTAATCTCCCAAAGAAATGGCCTTTGTATTTGTGCATGTTCCTGTGCAACTGAGCGTCTCAAAACCCAGAGATCTTTCCATCTGCGTCTGTCTTGTGAGATCTAAGCACAGAGAACAAGTCAGCCCCTTCCCACTGTACCTGCCCCTGACTGGCCTTCTCACATGTTTTAGTTGGCACAGCTCATACACTATATCCATCATAGTTATGCTGCACTCTGACTGTAGTTATGTAGAGGAAAATTAGTCAAAATAAAGCAAATATGAAGATTTAATCTGCTGGATGGTTAATTCAACAAAGTCGTAGTAGTTGAGTTATAATTTACAGAGTATCCTTACAGTTTTGGCATTTCTAGCTGTTGTGGTGGCAAGCTGACTTTCACAGTATCTCACATTTTAAAGAGTATTAAGTAATTTTTGACTTTTATTGAAAAACACTTTTTTTGTGGTGTACTTCACACACTGATGTTGGTTAGGATTGCTGAGCAGTGATCACAGGATCAGTTGTTTCTGTGGCATACCTCTAGAGAAAGATGTTGTCAACTAAGACATGGGAAATCACAACACCCATAAAGAAACTTACTATGTTTGTTTGTCCTTTGTAATACATTATTATTTGGATGTTACACTTCTTACTCGGATATACTGATTTAATTTATTCACCCTCTATATGTCTTACATGCCGCTGACATGAATCACTGGTGGTTCATTGCTGCAACAGGGTTGAATTATGGTATTGTCTACACATAGCTATAAAAATAATTTAAGATGAATGACTATGTGACATATCACTACAAATTACTGCAAAGTTATTTACACGGCGGTAAAGTGCCACATATGAACGTTTGAGCGAGACCAACCAAATGTGACATTGTGACACTGCAGTAGTAATTCAGCCCCAGTGTTGTGCTTAAACACACTGTTCTTGCAATGAAAGGTCTGAGTTTGGATTAACCAAAGAAATCTCCACATACTATGTTCTGACAATAGAGCACACATTTAGTGGAGCACTGAGAGAGGAAACAAAAGTGCAGTTTAACTTTTGCAGAAGTAGAAACAGTCAGTACTTAAAAGCACAAACTGAGAAACGTACACCCACTAAGAGATATCACAGCAAGCTCTCAACCTCCTTACACACAACACCATACACACATGCTTGCATATAAACATACAGTGCTTTCTAAAGGCTGCATCTCAGTTTCTCAATGAATACACATCAGCTGTCTTGCCCGCTCTCTGGCTGTGAGTGATGTCATTGTCAACCACCCCGTGTTGCTTTGACAGCTCCTAATCACACCTCTTGTGTTGTGGGGACTAGCCATTCAACATCGCAACAACACTGCTTCTTCCATCTGTCAATCACTGTGAGTGGGTGATACTTTCCCTGGGGTGTGGTTGTCCATCAGGACAGGGCTGGCCCATCAACCTCTTTTAGATTGATACCATACAAACCTGGCAGTCTCTCTTTTTTTCCCTCACTTCAGTTCAGCTCCGTCAGACGAGCCAGGAATAGGCTGCTGGCCTTGTATTGACAATGCAACAACATGATTCAAACAAAAACCCCAAGTCTTTCTACTTTCTCTTTTTCTTTTTCCAGGAAGGGGGATCAATATATTGTGCAGCAGAAGTTGCTCCCACAAAGGCAAGAATATGTAAACTTTTGTTTTACACTCTCTGTCTTTGGAAAAAACTTCAAATAGAGGATACATCAAACAGAGAACCAGAACACTTTGATCTCACTTTGAATGCAATGAAGTTACGTTGCATTAAAATTTAAGAACTGGACTTGAAAATAGAATACTGTAGAGAAACCTGTATAGTAAAAAAGACCTGTGTATTGAAAAGAATATTGTACAGTACTTTTGGAGAAGGCAAGCTTCAATAAAACCCATGTATCCTTAGATGATAAACTGAAGACAGATTGGCCCCAAGGTCCATGGAGGTGAGAGGTGAGGTCCAAATGTTGGAAAAACCTTTATAATTGTGTTTAATTGGTCTACGTGGCTAACGAATAGTGTCTTAAAAGGCCCTGATGTGCTTGTAGGGACCTTTTGTGCAAAAACATCCACAGAAGCGATAGAAGCAACAATGTTCTTACCTCCGCTGTTTGCAGCAGGCATCAATATGTGCTGACAAATGACCATGGCAGGCATGACAGTATAATTTACCACTGATTAAACAGCAGGGCTCTTAACATAGAGCCAAGGTTCATACAGTTAACACAACTCATCTTTATGCAAGCATATTTTATCACCTTACACGGGTGGCTTGCCCCAGCCGCAAACACAAGTAAATACAGCTCCTTGTTCTGTCAAAGTGATATAGCATATATTGCAATGATCGTAACAAAACACAATAAGGAAATTGGCAGGGAAGTGAAGATGCTATAGATAATATAAGACTAGGTAGTTGCTTTATTTATCCTGCAGTGTAAATCAATCATCACACATCATTCAGCTGAGACACAATAAACACCAGGAGAAAATGCTATAACCAAAAAGAAATACCTCTTAAATAATAACAAAATCACATAACTGCATTTTACACTGAACATATTACACAGTGATGACCTGTAAGTTGAATTATCATGATGATGGTAAAGGTGAGAATAGAAATAACAAATGCATCTCCTTTTCTCAAGTGTCAACTTAATTTGAATCAATATTTATCTGCAGTTTGATAGTACCAGTTTACTGATTTAAAAACAGTTTGTGATATTTTATTCCTCTGTAATTCTAATTTGTATGCAAGTGCCTTTGCTAACATTTTTCTTTTACAAAAGATATTTATGATATGTAAATCATCAGTGCTCTTGAACAGGTACAGTATTAGATCAATTACTGTCCTATATGTACAACTGCTAAGGTGAAAGGCAGGACAGGCAGACTAACTGTATGAAGTTTACAGTTACAGCTGTTAACATATTTGAAAATTATTAAGTTTGGAGGTGGGTCTATATTTGGGGTGGGGATCTTTTCCATTAGGGGATGATTAAATAATGATAAGCTTGTGAATATTTACTGTGATATTACAGTGAATGTAGCGTGTGACCCACTTTAGACTTTCACATCTGAAAAGGATAAACCCTTTGATAATTCTTTGACTGCAGACACTATTTGACAGTCAGTTTTGGGTAATAAAATATGCTTCTCCCCTGTTTTCCCCCCTCCTTTCTTAGTTCTGTTGAAGATGCGCTTGTGTTAGGCCATGAGATGTGCATGAGATGTGCAGTCTGAGGTAAATGTGACTGAGTGATGTGTCATATAATCTCTTGGACATATCTAGAGGACGTTATTCCAGGAGAGGATATGGAGGCTGCCTCATGAAACATTTATCTGGGAAGAGTAGCACAGCGATGGCAGAGAGATGGAGTGACAGAATGGAATGAGGTAGAGAGGAGAGAATAACAAGAAAAGTGTTTGTATGTGCGTCTGTCCGTGTTTCTGTCTCTCAGTCATCCCGTTTGCCTGGTAAAGGTAGAGATACTATGGAAAACATGTATATTTTTGCCACCGCAAACCTAATTTACATTGAAAATGAACAATCCCATAACCATTGGACAAGTATATACATCAACAGATGACACCAACGTATACACATCACACACACAGTTTTAAACATGTTCTGAGAGCTTAGAGGGGCTTTTTAGTGTGATAACTCCTAACAAAAACCCTGAGGCTGAGCTCTGACACAAAGCTTATAATCTAAAGTGTTCCAATGGTCGAACTTAGCTACATCACTGAGCAGCAAATGCAGCTCTGGACAGCTCTGTTCTACAGTCCCTTATTTAATTCTTAGTGTATATATATATATATATATTTAAGATTATTTTTGCCTTTATTGGATAGTGACAGCTGCAGAGAGAAACAGGAAAGGCAGGAGAGAGAGAGAGAGGGCAGCAAAAGGTCTGGGCTGAGATTGAACCCAGGCCACTGCGTGTAAGAGAAGATCTGAATGTGTTATAATGCAATAAACAAAACAAATGCTGCCATTGACTGTAGGCCTATTAACATGTAAAAACTACAATCCTGTTAACTTACGCTTTATAAGTTATTGTCCGACATGTAACTACATGTTAAATAGACATTCATGACTCCTGCTGACCTCTGAAAATGCAGTCACATCAACAAGTGACTGACACATCTTACAGTGTAAGAAATGTCAGCTGGCAGAGTAACTGTTGAGTCATTTACAGTGATGAACACCAATATTAATCCCCCTTGTCTACATTTTTGACAATAAAATATTTGCTTAAGTCATTTAATCAGGCAAAAATACCAAATATCTGGTGGTTCCAACCTCTCAAATGTGAGAATTTGCTGCTTTGCTCTGGTTTATATCATTGTACATTGAATATCTTTGGGTTTTAGATTGTTGATCAGACAAAACACGCAATTTGAAGATGTGACCTTGGGCTCTCAAAACCTGTGATGGGCATTTGTCACTATTTTTTGGAAATGATAAATGATAGATCAATGAATCGAAAAATAATCAACCGATTATTTGATAATGCAAATAATTGTTATTTGCATCTCTACTTATTTCACCTAATAAAGGTAAAAAAAATCTAACTGTATTTTAAGCCTTCATTTTAACTTGACTATTGTTAGTACTTGTCCAGTGTAGACCAGGACCTTGAAATAAACCACTGTGGGCAAAGGACCATGGGAAAGATTGTTCATCGTACTCTATGCTCCCAGAAACTCTTGGTTGTGCTTGGCTGGCCTGCTGTGGTGCTTCAGCACTGGATCTTCAGATGCTGACAGACACCAGAGCCTAGTGGGAGCCTGGTGGAGTGGCCTCTCTCAGAAGGAGGAAAGCTGCTCCCACCCTGACAAGGTCATGCTGGCCTCTTGTCATTATCCTCTGAACAGACAGGGGAAAAGCATTCCTAACTAGCGGCCATTAGTGCCAGGCAGAGACCAATTACCACCAGGCAAAGGGCAAACAGTAAGTGGACATGAATGAAGCCAGACGGGTCAAAGTGGTCATACACAGCAAAGGTCAGTGTTGTCATAATTTTGGACAAGTTAAAGTTGTAAATAGCTCCCCAGATAAATACATGAGCAAGAAGGGTTAAATTAAGTACACATTTCCTGAGTGCAATAAATGCTGTCCATTAGGGATCTTTACTGCTGTAGGAGAGCATTATTGTCATTATCTGAATTGTCTTTCTCTAATCTCTTTACCAAAATCATTTGCATTAGCAATTTATCATATAACTAATGAGTTGGAGATCAATAGGGGACCTTTATTATTAAGATGTGGTTGATTTTCTCCTTGAATTCACAACAGAGTCCTAGGTTATCTCAAGTAAACATTCTGAATTACTCAAAAATGTCCTTTACACAGCTTAAGTGATACCACCAGCCACCATTGCCAACATATTTATGTCAGGCCTTCCCCAGAGCATATTGAGATACAGGAAGTTTTGCAGAGCATCGGTACAGTATGTACTTTCTGTATGTAGCAGTCGCAGCTCTCAAAAGGTTTCCTATGTCATGTACAAGTGTAGTTTTCTTGCAACTTAGGAAAAAATAAAATAAAAACATGTACTGTTTGACATGCAGCACTTAGGGTCACTGAAGCAGCAAATAGAAGTTTTTTTTTTTTTTAATGCACAAGGATCCTTACTCTTGGCTGTGGGAAGCCGCAGAGAAATGCTAGTGCTTGTACCTGTACCTGTAACCCTATCCTGAAGTGGGGGAAAAATCTCTAACCCATTCACATCCACAGGAAAGACGCCAGTTAACCTCCTGCTGTTTCACAACTCTAATCCTGTCAACAGAGACATGTTGTCACTGACAGATTGTTTGGTTTGCAGGATATTACCCAGGTTTTTGTTACTGTTCAGTCACAGTGGGGGAAAAAAGAGGTGTAATTATGACCAACCGTCTGTTAATGGTATATTTTAGACGTCTTTCCCACCTTCTTCCGTGTACATGTGCCTACACTAGGTCCATGTTTCCTACAAGATAAAACCAGATACATAAAAGTCGCACAAAAGCAGCATGTGCTCTTCGCCTCAGATTTATAAAACTGAATGAGCTGAAATTGCACATACGCACAAGTTTGATTTCCACTCCTAGAGTTGTCCATAAATGGACGTAGGCACGCTCTTACTCAACTGTTTGCATATAGAGTACATCTCTTTGTAGACCTGTCAATAAAAAGAATGTTAAGGAAGAAGCACAATTAGTTTTGCATTGGCAAGATCCTCCAACAACACCAGAGTAACCGTCCTTACACAAGACTTTTACAGACGGCTGTGGTTATTTTTAACCATCCATAGTGTCATTCATGTTACACATGCACTTGTAAACCATCATCGGCAATTTCTATCATCACACTCATCAAACATCAGAAAGGTCATCAATACTGTTTTCATTTATAGCACTCTTATAAAACAGTTTACAAAGTGCATCACAATAAAAGATAAAATAGAGAATAATCAAAGGAATAGGCACTACTCGTTGCCTTTATGTTAAATCTCTTGAAGTAATTTAGGGTCCTAACAGCCAGGAGCAAACGTCCATTGAATTCACAAAAGCAGAGCGGGCACTCACAAATGTTCTTCTCGCATTTTTTATTTTATTTTATCAATACCAACAGTTCAATTGGAACTGCTTCAAATGGACTGCTGTAAATTTAATTAAAAGAAAAATGTAAAAAGAGAATTTGTGTGTGCTCGCCCTACTGATTTGTAAGATAGAAAGAAGATAAACAGGGAAATAAAATAATGTCAAATGGAAAACACCAAAAAATAAACAGAAGAATAATGAAATTGCACACAAATGCAATTATTTAAAATATAGTTGGTAAGTGCACCTTTGAATGGTATATTGTAGGTGATTAAATCATACACACTTAAAGTGAATTTGATATCTTATACTTAATAATAATTGTGTGTATTAGATTTTACCTTTCACCTTATTCTTAATTTCCTCTTTACCATATCACGCACTGAACAAAACCATGTTAATCCATGTTCTGAAGAAAGTTTATTTCGAAAGTGACATATACATACAGTAGTTTGTGTGCATACGCATCATTTATACATCCAGCCTACCTGGTTTGATGTCAAAGGATTAAGAATCCAAGTATGTACATTGACCCCTGTCAGTTTGGACAGAGGAAAGAAAGTGCAGAAAATGCGGGAGATTATCTACTAGAAAGAGGGACCAAATTCCTTGAATCTATCGTCTTTATGCATTTGGTAAATGTTCATCCCCTCCTTAGTGTTAGATGTGTAACTAGAAATTTTCACACACCTCCTCCCACTCTGCACTTTCATGCCACACAGGGGTGATCAGCTGGAGGAAATCAAGCCCCTCTCTAAATTTCCTCTCAACTGATTAAGATAAACTGCTTTTCAGCCATGGTTACCCCCCCAACCAATCAATTAAAGTAATCAATTAAAGGCCTGCCGGCTGAGCCTTTGGTAATTGAGGGTTGAATAAACACAGGCTGCTAATACTGATGATAAAGCCGTAACAAAACCATGGGCATGAAAAGGGCTTGAAAAATGTAATTTCTGGGATTTTAGTCTCAATTGTAAGATATCTAAGGGAAGCTAGGTTTAGTTATTTATTTCATTTCAGACCCAGCGCAGTCCTGGCTGTTTATCCCGCGCTGCCAGAGATTCTGCCCTAGGACGTTAAATATTGAATAAAATCATCAGCCAGGCCTTTCCAATTGGCTGTGGCTACTATTTGAAAAAAGTGCCAGTAGAATTCAAACATGGCACTGTGTTCCAGCATGTCCTCCAGTGAAAACAAATCCTCAGAGGAGGGTGAAAGAGACTCTTTGGGCAGGCTTGGCCTCTCCACTGCTGGCTTCAGGTCCAAGAGGTGAGGAGGCTGTCTGTACTTCAGGGATCCTAAAATATAGCCACACAGGGCTCCCTGACTGAGTCACATTCAGTTAAATATGCATTTTTGTCTGTCTTCTGTTTGAAAATTTAAATTAAATTTTGATTCATAGACTTAGCAAACTTGGCACATCAAGATAAAGAAATATTTTGGTATAGAACAGAAATATCAACCAAAAAGAGAAGTTAGAGAATCGTTGAAACTCAATTTTTTTTACAAACACCGTTTTTCTTGCAGGAGGGCTTTTAACAAGTAGGCTGTCCATTTGGTTTGAATCAGTCTACCTTTGTTGAGGTTGGGTGACTGGAAGTCTAAAACTCATGAGCTCCTCCTCCTCTGCTGTCTGGCTTTGTGAGGTGCTCGTCTGCTGGGCTTTTACTAGAGAGCAGACATTAGAGACAGGGTGATAGGTCCTTGTTTAAGATTTGTATGACCCTGCTTCTTTATGAGGTCACCGTTTACATGTGGGCGCTGTCGGAGCGCGGGTCTAATAACTGGCTGTTCGTGTAAAGTCAGCTTCCATGTTTTGATGACTCACAGCACGACATGCGGCCCGGATTCTGTGTGTAAGAGAAAAAGTGGAGTACAGACATCTTTTTAGATTATTTGTGTATTTCTACTGTGATAGTTTAGACTTTTTTCTGTTTAAAATGCTACCATGGTGCCAAATATGAACTTGTAATAAATGGAAAAAAAGAATCCACAATTGACTAAAGAAATAGGAACACAAACACAAGGACAAAAAGATGATATTAGACTTAGAACGGCATCTTTTTAAACACATTCCTGGGTGTAAAAATCATTGGGAAAACAAGTCGCCTCCCTTCCTAAGGTGTTAACAACAGTAATACTCTATGTGTGGACCGTACTTAGAGCATGGAGGAAAGTGCTATGCCTGCTCCAGCTCATTATCTAACAGCCACATAACATAATTTAACATTTCCTTTGTGTTCAGGGACACCACGGCAATTAGCTAACAAGTGGGTCATCCATTAACCAGGCCCATGGCCCTGGGAGAGATATAAGCCTCCAGGGCAACACTCAACAATTCTCTGTAATAGAATGGCTAAGAGAGAGAGTCCATTAGTAAACATTTAGGAAATCAGTGAGAAGGCAGGTCTCCATGGGTAATTATATTACTGATTATTTACAACAAATACACTGCACTTTATTGTATTTGGTTCCTTTATCTTTTTCATGGTGTTGTTTTTAATTTTGTTCTTCTACCATTTACAGGTTCATATTAATGAACCGGAAGGTCATACATAAAAGTTTGTTGGCTCTTAGATTGAGACTGATGGTGTATGAGCCCACAGACAATTTTAACTGAAACACAGGATTCTCGCCTCCGCTTTTTTGAGTGACATAAATAATGAAGGTCTGTTGATTTTCCAGCGATTGCAATTATATGATCATGCAGTCAGTGGATTGAGACCGCTCTTTTGAGGAGCCCACCTCGCAGCCTTAAAGACTGGTGGACGCTTCCTGCTATTGACGTCCTCCTTAACTGTGATTCCACTTTCTCAGCCCCAAACTGTAGATATGCACAAAGAATAGGCTGCACTGTTGGACCTTGATCTCAACGGGGATGATATAGTATAGACACCCCAAAATAAATACTTAATGCAGTGTGCTTTTTCTGATGAAATAATTCATTGAACACACTAACATTTGTAATAGCTAACTAGCCCCTCACAACGGTGTTAGAGTAAGACTCAAGGTTGATCAATAGAGGCCTTAGGGGTTTTATTTTCTGTTCCTTGATCAAGGCTGTCAGATTAGTATAGGTACAGTGTAAATAGGACTGCTCCTTGAGCATAGGCGGCGGCTCTGCAGCACAGGTTGGAGTATCGCTCCCTCATTAATATGATTAAGAAAACAGCCTTTGGGCAGTGAGGATGCAGAGCAGCCCACACCGAGGCTCACTGGATACCAACAACAGTACAGCGGCACAATGGCAGTGTCAGTGTGTTTTTCATGGCCCTTCTTTAACAAATCAACTAATCTGAACAGAATGTATAAATAGTGCACAAAAAGAAAGACATTTCTGTGACCATGGCCCAGAGTGAGATTTTTATTCCTTTTTAAAGGCGTAATTGGCTGATGTTTGCTGGTCTGTGGTGGAATTTAATAACTGCAAGGAGTAAAAGAGTTGGACATTCTGAAATCTAGCAAATTCATATTTTAGAGAGGTTATTGACTTTGGGCATCCTTTTTATTTTGTGAATAGCATTGTTTAATTTGTCTTTGCAAAATATTCCTCTTTCTGGCTCTCTCTGTCTCTCCATGTATCGCCAGCTCACTCACCAAGCCAATCTCTTTCACAGGATTCACTAAAATCTTGCACGTTGTGAAGGCTGTGTCATATCAGTTTCAGGGTGTGAGATGTGGAAATTAGGGACATTTTCTACCAGTTTTTAAGCGTAGATTTTGTTTTTTCATTTGCTTCATTAATTTTTTCTGATATTAGCAAATTCATGTGGCATGTTTTTTTTAAAGGCAAGGGGGTGAAATAAAGTGAAATATGAATGATAATATAATTGATTAGTGGTAGTAATGCTTCATTTCTCATCTGCAATCCATTTAGTTGTGGAAATCACCAGACAAGGTTTTAGCTTTTCTTTTTTTTTTTTCACAGTGGCTGTCATCTAGTGAGTAATTATCATTGGTCTGTGTGTCATAAGCCAGGAAGGATAGTGACACTTCTACTGATCTATTCATCTTTTAGTGCCGATGACATCTCCCTCCCGGCTTCGGAAGCAGGTTGTCACCTCCTCAATCCAACAGACAGACAACACAAGTGTTGTTGCTATGTGTTCCATATTCAGCAAAATAGGTGAAAGTGAAAACGGGCTTTACTGCTTTACATGACAAAGTCACCTCTTGATGGCAGTAATTATGGTAAGGACAGTCGTTGATAATAAACAACATTTTAATGGTATTTCAGGGATAACATTTAAAATAGTTATGTATGATTGCATAGAAAAAATGTTCCAATTTAAGTGAACATGAGTTTCTAGAAGTAGAGTCGTGCCATATAACAATATAATACTAACTGTAATTATGTTTTTTGTACTGAATTGCATTATCTCTGGCTGCTGGCAAAGTTTTTTTCTTTTTATTTTACTAACTTAAGTAAAAAAAATCCAGTAGTGAAAATTTACAATGTATTTTCATGATTTTCATCATCTTCAGGCCCTTGAAACCCTCTTGTACAAGAGAATAATCATAGCGAGTTTCCTTTTTTTACACAACAATAGCACACTTATATATAACTCAACTAACTTACAATACAGCAGTTTCCGTGTCTCACATAAGAACACACATTTTGTGCTTTGCATTGTAACTTCACTGAAGGTATATGTATATGATTAAACTGCGATTCCTAAATACTCTTGTGTGGTGCTAACAGCAAAAATTGGGCTTTGTCACAAATTCATATCTTATTTTAAGTTCAGATATCTTTGTTTTATCAAGATACACATAATTTATGCTGTATTTAAGTGTATATACGTTTCTGTTTTAAAAGGCATTTCTACAGAAGATGATGTGAAAAGTGCACAGATGCTGTGGTTTGTCTCCTTAGTTTGCCTCAAGAGGCTACTATCTGAAGACCTTGAGGAGCAGATGAGATCTGATTGTATGCAAGTGGCTGAGATGAGGCTGTTGGTTGTGTATTCAGTACCATAGACAGCCAGTAGATGGTACTCTACTGTGGGGCTAAGTAGGGAAATGGTAGTGTACACTGTTGGTGTGAAAAAAGAGGGATAGGAGATTCTGAACCGTATTAACCATCACAAGGTCATTAGATAAAACGTGTTTAAGGGGATTCTTAAAGAACTGCTTCAATTCCCCACAACACATACTTGTGATTGTTACAGAATATATTATGGGCATTGAAAAGCTTTGCAAAAATGACGACACAAATTTAAGTTGAAAGGCAGTTTATGTAGAGGTAATCGTGGGTGTATTGCCCCATGCCTGTCCAGTGTCGTGTGTAACAGACAACAGCAGATGGCACGTGGCTGGCTCCCTGCATGGCCCTGTCAGCAAGAATGTTAGGTGGAGGTTACTTTGGTGGGTGATGGAAAAGCCAGATTATTCCTGTCAAAAAGCAGGCGACAATGCAGCCCGGTGCTTTGTTTCCCCTGTTTTCAAAGGCATTTGTTCTTTGATAAGGTACCGGAAACAGTTAGCGACATGCTGGTGGGAACCTATGGAAAAGAATACACTTTCTATCAATTGTGTTTTCCTTATCCCCTGGTGGCGTTTGCTGGGTGTGGGAATAGACAGCATTCTGGGCACTGCTGCTCTGAGATAGCATTCACAGACCAGAGCACAAGAACGGGCTGCATTCAGCCTGGGGAACCAGGGGCCCTACGCTGCAGAATTGTACACAGGGATGGACAATGTTCACTATCTTTGGTTTGGACACAAAGAACCAAGGAAAGATTTTATTGTAAGGTTTGGCAGGTCTTGTTTGCACACTCTCTCTTTCTCTATCTTTCTTGCTTGCTCAGTCTCTGTATTTACTTGCTGCCTTCTCGTTGCAGCAATTTCATTACGTCTGTATTATTTTACATTTTATGACTAGTTTGCTAATGACAGACTGCTAGCTACTGCACTCTTTCCCTGTCACCTCTCTCTCTTTCTCTCACCTATATATACACACTTTTCTCCTTGATACTCTCACTTTTTACTGACACACTTCCCCACCATCCAGCTTCTGTCCATGTATTCAGTCACTCTGCCCAATCTGTATCACTGAATTTGTGAAAATCTGGCACAAAGTGAAATCTTTCTAATGTTTTTGTTAAAATGAAGAGAGGATATGAAAGGCATTTCCACCGCAATTTTTTTGGCTTTTTTGATACTCTAGCAAATAGCACCAATAAACATTTGTGCAGCACATGCTCTGAAACAAGCAGCAAAACGTTGTTGCTGATATTGATATAATTGTTTCTTGTTAATAATTGGCATTTCTGTGTGCTGAATGTCTCCACTGATTTGTGATCCATTCAGTGCTGGAGCTCATCAGATGATGTGAAGGCTAAGCGTTTTTAATAGAAGTTGGACCCACTGCTGCCTCCCACAGAGCCACCACATTGCATTGGGTAAATTAGTATTATGATTTTAAGGGATAAATACCCGTTCCACCTAATTAATCCACCACATCACAGGGGGATATGACACCATGAGCCCAATAGATCAAGGACCACAGATCAAAGGCACCACCACTGTTAGAATCGTACACAGACAAGAAGAAGGTTTCTTGTTTATTTCTATGTACAGATGGTCTATGAACTAATGACTAAAGAATACAGCAATATACGCAAATTTATTTATTGGGTGCTGGTCGAACGATGTTGCATCGTTGGCTGACCAATAAGCATGTCTAATTGGCAGTGTGGTTTCAAAACTCAAGACTGAAATTGTAAAGCTGGTTGAAATTCCTTGTTTGGGAAAAAAACATCATTCTGTCATTAGCATAATGTATGATTTAAAGTGTGTGCTTAAACTACCATTTGTAGTTCAGCTGCTTATGATCAATATGGAAACTGGGATCTGATCAATATACTAACTAGAAATCTCAGCATTTAAAAACTTTTTTTAATGGTTCACAGTCAAAGCTGGTAATACATTGATTGTTTGGTCTGGCCTACAGCTCAAGGGTAAGGCTGTTGTAGATCACTAAAGAGGACAATTAACAGTGGCCTGCTCTGTGAATTAAATTAAAAATGCTCACTCCTGTGAGAAGCTTTACCACAATGACTGAATACATTTATTGAGGACGGCCATGAGGGAATCAATGTTTTCTTAAAATTTTTGGTGATTTTGTTTGGCTTGCTTTGTCATGGTCAGTGCTTTATTTCTAGTTTTCATTTATTTTGTGATAGCTTTCCTTGTAGTTATATATATTTTTTTAGTTAGTGTTTATCGCTTGAACAAGTAAATAAAATAAGTCATAACTGACCCTATAAAGGACCCAAACCAGCATTGTGAAGTTGCTGTGACATCCCGTTACAGTATGGTTCATAATATTCAGAACAGTGCACACACTTTGGCCCGTCTTCAACCTGACATAAGAAAGGAGCTAGCTGGGCCCTCTCTTTATTTAACACACTGGCTGCGCTCTAAAAAATGCCAGTGTTCTGCCAAGTTTACCACATATTCACTTTTTACTGATGGCTGTTACACATGTGGTTTTTGCATATGCTCTCCTCTCCCACTTAAATCATCTGCGGTCCCTGGGCTTTCTTTTGACATGTGCAGCGTTGGTGCTGCCATTGCAGCTTAAATTTTTCAAGCAAAGAAAAGGCATTTGTATGAAATAATAATGACCGTTTCAGACATTTATATTTTCCGCATCTGACTGTCATCTCCCCTTTTCTTTCTGTCTGTGTCTACCACAATATCCCAAACCTCCTGCACATATCTCCATCATAATTTTGTTGGTAGTTTGTTTGTTGCAGTTGTCGTTTTTAGGGTAAAGTTTTTGGACCTTTTTTTTGTTTATCTTGGCACACATGGTGGTGTGCAGAATTGGGGAAATGACTAAGAAAGCTTTATCCTGAACACCTCAATCCTCAGCATTCCTCTGATTCATAATGACATGCTAACTCAAATCTACAACCGCAGCCTCCAACAAAGCTGGGCTACGGACCTCCTCTTTCGGGACACGCTCCCTGATGTCAGAGATCCTGGGTTGACTGGACTGACTGACTGAGTTGGGACTACAGTCTTGTCCTCAATAATTCATACAACAGCATCAAGTGCTTCATTAATATACTATTACATGCCATGTAAAAAACAAGTCCATGTATCATATAAATGCACTATTTTCAATTGAATTGTTTGTATATTTTAAAACATTCTGCATAATCCTGCTCTGAGAACACATTTTATTGAGGACTTACAAGTTGATTGTCATAATGCAGCGCTTTTGCTAGGTTAAATCTCAAAATGCCACTCAAAACATTCTCCATAATTTATTGAAGGTAGCATTGTGAAAATTCCCCCTTCTGTCAGACTACATCAGTGTAAATGATGTACACATGTCTTGTGGCATAGAATCCTTTTCAAAGAGGCCCTGTTTGTTTTGTCGCTGTTCCTTTGTGTAGGCACGCCTACAGTCTCAGCAGAGTGTGGATGTCACAAAGCATTAGGAAGTATGAGATTCAGGATGTTTCATTTAATCTCCTTGACTTCCCCAGTTAGCAGAGGAGCCAAGCAGCAGCTGAGGGAGCCCCAGCATCCTGTAGAACAAAGCTGGCTGACATGATGTTTGCCTGAGGGGCCTGCACTCACTCTCTCACAGGCATAGTCTGCGAGCATGTAAAACAATGAGAAACCAGTCAGCTGACAGATACACTAAGCTGCAGTCACTTTGAATGACAACAGCGCATGAGAGGAGCAGTGGCAGCCCCTGCCTGGGACTCAGTACAAACGGTTTTGCGAGTAGACAGAAGGCTCTATCAGAGCTATCAGTCAGAGCTTCTTAGATCCCGCTGTTGTAGTTTATTGCAGTGTTGGAGTACTATAGACTGAGCATTGTGTAGTGAGAATATTTTGCCTGTGGAGGGAATAGCTGCCTGCATGTGTGACTGTGATGTGTTCTCCTTCATTGCAACGGCACCAAGTAAAGCACAGTGGTCACTCTGATTACCCAGAGTGCTGTTGTGGTATAGGGTTAAATAGGAGCAGATGCCTACTAGATAGAAGGGTGAGTGACTCTCCTCAGCTCTCTATCCTTCTCAAGCATCCCAGTTCAGTTTTCCTCCCGTGTAATAGTGATCTGCGGCAAGACGGCACGTTTGACCCCCCGTGACCCCAAATATAGGTATAGAAGTTATAATCAAGGGAGTTATTTAGATTGACCTGATTTGAAGCTCAGCTGATGGAAAGGCTCCACTGCTCTGTGTCAGTGCCAGGTTGACCCTTTCCTGTTTACCACCAGCTTTGGAATCAGGTTACTGGCAGAGAAGTGATTGAGCATGATTGAGAGTCGAAAGGCCACCCTGTGCTACGAATAGTGAACAACAGTTGTTACAACAAACCTACAAAAAAGGAACAGGTCCAAGGATACAGATGGCTTCATCTGTTACCCAAAAGAAAGGTGCAAAAGTATGGAGAAAACAGCTTTGACAATCAGCTTTTACGCATTTCAAGGAATCCACAGTTCACAAGTAAATCCAAGTATATTCTCCAAGAACCATGCTCAGTTGTCACACAGACACACACACAGACACACACTGTCCCATGGGTGTGTAGGCAGCACCACCATCGCTCCCTCTACAGGTGAAGAGGCCCACTCAAAAGGGTCATATGACTCAGCCTTTGGCTTTTCTGCCCGTCCTCCTGTGCATCTCAGGGGTACACAAGACTCTTCGGCATCCACCACTTCTCTCATTAGCACATGCCAGGCTGCTAGTTGCTGTGGCTGAATCCAGGGCATGTCAGGAGCCATGTCTAGGAGCCACTTGAAATGACAAGATGAGAATGAGGGCCAGGGGCTGGCATATGGTGCTGATTAGCAGTCAAGTTTACAGGGGTTCTCGATCCACAGAACATAATCAGATCAGACCTACTCCCAGCATCCTGCCCACTGAACATCATCTCACACACGATTCCCCCAAGATGCCACTGATCCCTCCGAAAAAGAAATTATATTCCATTATTTTAAACTTTTGCTCCAAAAGGAAACACTGAAGTCATGTATTTTAAACTGGGTCTTACTTGGCTGATACAAATACAGTATGTGTTTGATGATTTTCTCGTAAACAGGTCTTTTGGAATTAATGAAAATGAAAAGCAAGTTCTCAGGCTTACCCTGAGGGACCTTGTCAAATGTTGATGGATTTCTGTGTGCACTGACAAGTAAAAACTAATATCTAGAAAATAAGAAATCACAAAACTATTCTACATATTAATGAGTGATTTCAAACAGTCTATGCCTTCACTGGATGCACCTCCCTGCCCACCAGGCACAGAGCACAACTCCCCTCAAACAAAACTTCCAGTGCCACAGTCGAAGCAGCAACATCTGGCTCCTCATGTAGGCGCTTATTAGGATCAAATTAAGTAGAAATGAATGGGATGATACATGACAGGGTGCAGATGTTCAAAGCCGTGGTGTGAAAATCTGAGGGCAGAAAACAGCTTAATGAATTCTGCGTCTTACAGCAGGGGTGAGGCTTTGGGTTCACAGGTTAGAAAAAAGGCTAATTAAAATCTGAAGCAGACGCACAAGAAAATAAGTGTTTGTTGCTTGTCGCTCCCCTTATTTACCCGTGGCACGCTTAGGGACAATGTTATGATTTGCAGTTAATCAAGCAATACAGGGAAGTGTAAGTGAGTGGTCTGCTCTTTTGTGATTTATGAACAGATGCATATCAGACCTCTAATGTTCCTGGTGAAGTGCTTCACATATTAGCTGAGCCGTCACTCAGACCAGGTTAGCATCAGAAAATACTGAACTTGTGGCGCTAGGTTTCCCCACAACTGATTTTTTAACAGTGGGTTGGAGTCAATTTAAATTCATTACTAAATGACTTGTAATTACGTGAATTAAATTAAATCTGACTTATCTACATAATTATAAATGTCTGTGAATTACACAGTCCCAAATCCTTAATGAGCTTTGACCATTAGTTTTATTTATGGGACTGTTTTATGTCACCATATTATTCCCTCTCTTCTCTCCATCCACACAACCATAAACAGTATAAAAACTTTGAACCACCTCTCAGTTAGACGGGCACAGGCTCACACTGGGCCGTCTCAGTTGATAGCAGGTTTCTTTAGAGCCGTAAGACTTGAGCCAACGAGGGAAAACTCAGTTTAACATAAATGATGTCATCACACATCTAAATGTGACTTTTAGCTGGCTGTCGTGGCTGAACGACTTGATAGTTACCTCATTGTTGAATCACAATTCTCTTAATTACGTCCCTGAGATCTATTATTTTAGTTTATTTTCCTTCTGTGGCGTGGGGCTGCTTCTCTTCTAAATCACAGAGTCTCCCCTTCCTCGTTAATGTCTCCTCAGCCTGCGTACTGAGCTCCAAAGCTGCACAGGGCCAAGTCTAATTTACACATTTTCACCGACATAATGTTTAAGGGTGTTTTCTCCCCCACCGACTACATTGCAGATTTTGTGTGTGTGTGTGTGTGTGTGTGTGTGTGTGTGCGTGGAGGAAAATTACGAGGTTGTAGATTCACTCCCTCAGCTAAGGGTTAAAAACAGATGTAGATATTTGTAGAGTTCTCTAATCGTTGTATTGTTTATTGTCATAAACAGGTTGCTGACTTCTTTTTGCAGAGAAAAATATGTAGATCTTGATTTGGATTGAATATTTGGATTTTGTGAATGTTTCTCTTTTTTTTTTTTTACTCTTGCAACAAAGGAAAATGTTGCTTTGGAATTCACTGGATTTTTCTATATGTTAGAAAGATAAAAACACTTTAGCATAATAAGTTGCCATGAATGGAAAATTAACGTAACAACCTATTAAAATATTGTTTCACATATCAGTACTTTTTTGTGTAGTTGCTGGGGCCACAGCACACCTCCATTATAAGCACAGAAAACTAAAACAAAAGGGGGGAGGTGCAAGAGCATCGGGTGAAATTTGAATAACACTGACAAAATCCAAATATGTTATATTTTTGGCAATCCGTGACCAAAACAGAAAGGTTTCAAATATTTCTGTGTGCTGCTGCCTCTACAAGACCACATTATAATTTGTACATGTTTGTGTTACTCTATTTGGAAAGTGTTAATGACGTCACCAGTGATCACAAAAAATGTGTCTTTTATATTGACACCTTTCTTGATTCAGAATACAGCTCTGTATTGACCCGAGCATAATGCAAAACAAATAGCAGTCTGTGTCCAAGGCCTTTCTATTGGTGGCATCCAGAGGGAGCAATTCTTTTTACAATTCCAAGTAGAGGGCAGGTGAGTTATTTCTTTGGCTGTGTTTTACACATGACTGTGTTCATGGAGCACCCTATAAAAATGTTTAAATGCAGACCCACTTCCCTGCACAGGAGATGTATCATACTTTGTTCCAAGTGTTCTGACACATAAACGCACATTTTTGGTAATTCACAGCTAAGGAAAATACTCCTTTTTCTCTTTGTTTCTATAGCAGTATATATACAGCACTAGCAGACGAGAGGGAATTTAGGTCTTGAAAATTGGAAATCTTGTATAAGATGATGCAGAGATGCCAGGCACACACATGTACATACTAACATATACTGTACAGACGGACACACACACACACACACACACACACACACACACACACACACACACTTCTTTTGACTTTGCAAGCACACTCAATCTTTCTGGGCTGGCACTTCCAACAGGAAACTGACAGTATTATGTGACACCATGGAATGTTCTAGGGAGCAGCAGCCTTGCAGCACTGACCTACACCCAACAACAATACCTCTTTTTGTCCTGCCTTTCCCTCAAAATCTCAGCTCCCCTCTCAAATGCAGGTGTGGTGCTCTGCAATGTACATGCTATTTTCTTCAGCAGGCATAATTAAAAGAAATGAAGTCAGTGTTCCTTAGCACAAATCAGGGCACTCAAGGGAATGACACAATTCTCTCTATACAGGGATTTACAAGAACAGCATGCTACAGTACATTGCCAACTCTCAAGTAAGTTGATCGAAAATAGAATTTGATTGGTGAACCAATAAAAATGAAGGAAAAAAATGCTGGAAAATGAGAGGGTTTTAGGCATCTATTCAGAGTACGGACAAGTATGACAGAATTTTGGTTCCAGTGAGATCCTACAGTATGTCTCAGTAACATTTGCTATAAACTGGAATGCTAATTTTGGCTGCTCTATGGAAATTGTAAAATGTTCATTATGAAGTGCTGTAGCAGGATGTGTAAACTGGACAACCAGCAGACTTTAAGTCATCCACACTGGAAAAAAAGCAACCT
Organism: Macquaria ambigua; assembly: GCA_008360985.2. Taxonomy (NCBI): domain Eukaryota; kingdom Metazoa; phylum Chordata; class Actinopteri; order Centrarchiformes; family Percichthyidae; genus Macquaria; species Macquaria ambigua. The sequence continues at coordinate 646,591 of VMKM01000004.1, read as the reverse complement.
TAAAAACAGAATATCACCTAATGATATTTTATTCCCAAATTATATTGTCAGCACTAATAATAGGTAAAAACATAATTTGAGGGATAAATATGTTTCATTTCAAATGTAATTATTTTCAAATGTGCTCTCTGTGAACAGCGAATGCCTTGCAATAAAGTACTTGTTTGTCGTAGATTCTAACTTTTGTTCTCAATGTGTTATCTTTTTCCAACTATCCAACTTATTCTACTCTACTTCCCTGGATTTTCAGTAAAGAGGTTTTGATTGGAGGTCATTAAGTGTGACACTCTGCCAAGTAGCATGGGGTTTGAAGACCAATCTTCATTCTTTGGAAACTTGAATTGCATCAGTCGGTTATGCGGGTTTCACAGCAGTGGGGTGCTGTCTTTAGATCATAAGTAAATTATGATGAAACATTTTATTTTTGAAGTGATCCATATACTGTATGGCCAAAACCAAGATGTAGTTGGACTCAGAACCTAAATATGCAGACACAGTATCTTTCAGCCCTAAAGTAACCCATTTGGTGCACCGTCGGTGTATATGTATTTGTGCTTCACCTGTAGATACTTTGAGGCACTTTCTTAGTTACTTAGTTCCCAGCAAGAGTCCAAAGCTCATCATTTCACTATATATCAATATATGCAAAGTATAAATGACTATAAAGCAATCAAAAGGAAATAAGGAAATGTAAAGTCTTACACAGACATATTGTTAACAGTTGATGTACATACAAACATTAGTTTCCTTTATCAATTCAGTAGAGTTAATATGTTTTCAGGATTTGATTGAGCTGTATTTTCCTGCTAGTCCTGATGTGGGGGATTTGAGGCTTGCCGTGGCTTCATTGGGGTTTCAGCCACACAGCAGGAAGAAGATAAAAAGGGGGGCTTTGGAGGAAGAAAAAATCACAGCGCATTAAAAACAAATCTACTGGGGGATCCACCAGCAGCTTAAGTGAGCCAAGACGATTAAAGGGTCAGTGGTCATAGACTGCAGGTTGAACGTACCTGATGCCTCTAACCTTGGTCCACAAGAGGCGTTGCCAAAACCAATCTCTCAAAATCAAAAACATACACAGGAGACACAGTGAAGGTCAATTCAAAGTTACAGTAGATAATGACAACTAGCTCAGCAGATCTCTTGGCTTGTTCAGTCATTCTTACTGTACAAGTCTAATAGTTTTTCCTTACTTCTGTAGACATACAGAGTTGCACATGCAGATTGATTTGATTGAAATGTCTGCACTGCATTAACAAACAATGATAATGTAACTTTGAAAAAAAGTCTGCCATTTGATTTTCATACTCTACTGAAATGAATGGAAACCAATGCAGGTAGCCATTGGTTTCCATGTGCTCTAAATGGCCAGTAACATAGGGAATGTCTTGATGACTGCCATGACTCCAACTGACCCTCCATAATTGGTTGCGAGTTTTGAAGATTGTTAGGCCAGCCGTCAATTCACCACAATCAAAAGCAGTTTAGCAGATTTGGCAAAACATATACTTGATACATATATAGCTTTAGTTTCTTATAAATGTTACAATAGAATAAGACCTCTGCGGAGACTATTATGTTGCAGTGATGCAGATGATTTATGCCTGATTCCCAGGTCTGACTCTGTCGAGTTAGCATGTGCTCTCTGAGCTGAAGGCTTTAAAGTAGTGCCAATGTGAGTTTGTTGTCTGTTAGTGTTAACTGTAAGGTCTATTAGGTAACCTGTAGCAGGTTGTTTCCTTGCCTCCTGGGACATGCTGCATGATGTTGTGACCCTGTAATGCATCAAATAGACAGGGGAAATTAATTAGTACACCATATTTTTAAATGCTGCAAACCTACAAGATGGAAAACTACTAATGACGAGCAGAAAAAAAGTACTACTGTAAAGTTGAAAATTACTGAAGACCCTGTGGAGTACACATTTTTCCTTTGGACTTTTTCTTTTAGTGAAAGACAGAGGGTGGACTGCAGTGACTCAACATTTCGCCATATCAATAAGGGCCTCTCTTTTTCCTCTGTCTGGTGTCACTAGTGGTGACTCTGAGTGGCTCCCCAGCCAAAGACCTGCTTTATCAAGCAGCCAATTTAACAAGACAGCTCCTTTCATGCTTGTTGGCTTCTCCAGTGGTAATGGATTTCCTCAATGAGTGTCTCTCTTTCTCCAGGTTTCACACTTTTCTCTCTGTACTGCTGGGCCTCACTCCAGATCAGATCTTTTGCCATTGACTTTGATTTCGTAAGGTAAGTGATCCATCGCTCCTGAAATCTGGCCTCACTTTGGCTCCCCATGCCTGATATTGTACACTCTAATGCAAAGTGAAGTAGCACGTCTAAATAGCCTGTCACTCCACCCCTTGCCCCCCAACCCACCCACCTATGCCCACCCCTCCTCCAAGTCTCTCTCGTCACCTCCTTTAGTGTCTAAGCTGCCGAGCTGGGACTCATTTCCAGTGTGTGGAGGGTGAATGTAAACGATACAGTGATATTAAGAGGCATTAAACAAGTTGATGACATTTTGGTCACATTAATGAACTTTAGACAGGGAGGAGGGAGAATGAGGGACTGAACAGGCAGCTTCTACTGTACATGACGTCACTCAGTTTAAAAAATGCTTGAGGAAACTTTTTGAATAAACTCCCACCGTTCATTTAAATTCTGCAACGTGAAAACCAGTTTGCAGCTTTTGCATGATAAATTCTATTTGCACTTTGTTTCCAGCTCTAAGACTAATATCTTATATCACTCTTGTTCCTTTCTTTCTGTCAGTACACTAATAAATCTGTCTACCACTATAGCTGATTTCAGCCATTACGGGCTGTTGCATTAATTGTAAATGAAACTTTGTGTGACCCCCCCCCCCCAAATTTGGATCACTTTCAGAGCCTCCATTCCTCCTGTCAGGAAATGCAACCCAAGATGTGTGAAAACAGTGTGTATATTGTTGTTTAATTGGCCAGCACTGTTGCTCATCCTGGGCCTGCTGCACATGCTGCTAGGGTGTGTGTGTTTCTCAACAGGAAAGAATAAGCTCAGGCTCAAATCATAGGAAACACAGACGATCTGGTTCTTCAAGGCTCAGTGGCCTGCCATATGATCTCTATAAACCAAATCACTGCTGGCTGCCTTACAGGCCAGCAGATGCCTTTGCTCAAACTGTAATCAAAGCCAAAAGCAAAGTGACACTGTATGAAATAATGGCATTTCTGTATGTTGCTTTTGTTCATCTATGTTTGTGTTGATTCACGGTACAGACACTTTTAACTAACCCTAACCCTTACTGATGCTACCCTGCAACTAGCGTGCACACCTGGTACACACATAGTATAAAACTTTTAAAGGGGATCCCACCATGTGAGTAGCAATAGAAGGTTATTGATTGTTTACGGTCACTAGAGAAACAGAAAGTAACCTGTAACATCGCCCTGACCCTGGGGAAGTCTGTACATCTTTATGTATCACGTTTAACACCTGTAGCTGGCAACACTGCAGACCACTGCTACTACTGTACCAAATTGTAACTCAACCCAAACCAAATATATACACTGATTGACATGTGCTGGAACATTATGTCCTTCGAATATGTTAGCGGTGTCTTTTATCTTAGCTAATTCATGAATGGAGGAAGTGGAGAGAAATGCTCCAACCCATTGGTTTAAATATGTGGATAACATATGAATGAAAAACAAAACCTGCAAGGTGGTTGCTTTCTCTTAACACATTAGCTCATAGGAAGATAACATCAGTTTAACAGGGGGAGATGCGTAGCAGCAAATTTAATATTCCTGGACTGTGCGGTCTCTCTGAAAGAAGAGGAGGGAGCCTTGAAATTGAGGTGTACAGAAAACCCCCCCACACACAGACCAGTACTTCCTCTTTGATTATCACCATCCACTTGAGCATAAATGGGGCGTAATTTGAACTTTGCACCACCGAGTAGAGGAAATATCAATCGGGGCTAAAACCAGGGAACAGAAGCACATGCAACAGGCTTTGAAAACCTGCGGTCACCCTGCCTGGACCTTTTGTTAAAACCCAAAACTGGGTCAGCAGAAAATAGCAGACCAAAACAGAAAGCTAAACACAACACAAAACGGAACCACATCATCAGCGGCAGCAGCAGCTTCAGGCACAGTATTGAGTGCAGGCCACCTGCATTTTGGCTGTGCTTAGAGCTGCACAATGACTGTAGTTGTGCGTGAAACGAAAGAAAATAGACTTGAAGCATAAAAAAATGCCTCCTGTGTAGACTGTAAACTGGTCCAACTTATGATTTACAGTATGTAGTTTAAATCAAAGAAAAGCAACACATGCATTAGTTTAATAATATTTGATTAATATTTACAGCACAAATAAAATATACCCTCTTAATAACCCCAATATGTTTTTTTGTAGAGGAGGAAAGCCACAGATCTTGCAGTTGAAATTTGCCTTGCTAGGGCTAAATATTGTGTACCATGTGAAACACTGTGCACAACCCAATCTTAATAGCTAGTGTCATCTGGTAAATTTGACATTGAGTTTCAGTTATTTCAGGAGACACTCATCTTCACAATCCGATTCCTGCTGTTTGCTACCATCCACCACCGTCCCTTTCCTTCCCAACGTTAACGTCACTCTATGGCTGTCCTCAGTATACTTCGTCAGAGTAAATCCTGTGGTTGAGTGGAACACAAGCTCATGGTCTATGCTTCTTCTTTTCTAAGTACAGGGTTTATACAGTGCTAACCCTCCGCCCTGATACCCACTGAGTCAGGGAGGCAACATATGCTTCTGTGTGGTTCTGAGACATGCATTACAGCACACAGTTTCCACTGCAGCATAAATTGAATTTAATTATTTGTGTAAGAGTTTCTTTAATCAAAGTGTCGCTGGTTGTGGGAATGGTCTCACTGTGGACCGCAAGCAAGAAACCTGTCCTAACGCCATGTGCATCTTGATCTGAATCTGATTTTGTTTTTTGTGAATCATAAAGTAATTAATGCTTGAAAATGTAAGCGCACAATCTGTAAATATGAAGACGACATGACATCAAAACCTGGGCCCAAACTGAGTCTTTTTTTTTTTTTTGCTGAAATCTGCTGCTAACAACTCCCATTTCCCTTCCACATCTCACATTCTGAATGTTCACTCATAAGCATACCTATATGTGAGGCCTTGGATGGGTGAGCGACTCACAAGAAACCAGATGACAACTGTTCCGGGGAGCCAACGTTATATTTCAAACCACACACCATTACATCCTTAAGTGTAGTAGTCGCATTGAGAAAACGGGCTCTGGAAAAATTGCATTACAATTTAGCCGACTAGTTGAAAGCTTTTAAAACCAGAGTCTTAATATGAAACAGACGGCAAAGTTTGATTTTGCTGCAGCGATTCCAGAAGCGAACATGTGTCTCAACAAGGTGCCAAATTTCTGACAACTTAGATACTCAGGGCTCCAACACCATTTATCCCCTGAATTAACAACATAAATGGACTGCAATAACTCATTCAAATCTTTTTTTCCAGAGCAGAGTAACTTTTAAAAAAGCGAGTCGGATGATTTTTTCAGACAAGGGCTTTTACATCTTTTAAGCACAAAACCACAGTGGAGATAACTGCCAAATCCTCAAATGAAATACTCTGTACTTAACTGCAAAACCAATAAGCTGATAAATTAATACTTTTCAATATGATCTCAGTTCCCTCTTTCTCTTTTTATGCGTAATGCACATTAGATTTGAGAATGCCAACAGACTAAATTAATGTGAAACTTTACTCCTGATGTTCATTTTTGAGATATTGTCCAGGCCCCATACGATTGGCACAGCATGGTCTTCCTCCTCTTCTTTTCTCCTCTTCTTCCTGTTTCCTCTCGTTCATATTCTTATTTTGTATCTGTCGCTGTAGATCTAATAACACGCACCTCAGAATCCTCTGTGATTACTTGTGATTTTTTTCCTTAACCTTTCTTTTGTGTCTATTCTTTGTATAAATATCCGTTCACATTTTATTAGAAATATTTTATCTATGCAAACAGTATATTCTACAGTTGGAATAGTTTTTGAACAAATGTTTCTGTGTGTTGTGTCTTGGTCACTGAGGGATGCCTTTGTTCTAAGAGTACTAATCACATGCTGGATGTTGGACTGAATTGTGTGTTTCAGCGCAGATGTATTTGAATGAATTCCTATTGCACACAGGGCATTAAAGCTAAGTATTCTGGACATTCCTGTGATCTTTTCTCCATGTTTAAGATTAGCTGGCCAGTACCGAGGCAGTGGTACATAATGAGACATAGAGTAGAATAGAATTACAGTAGATATTTAAAAGGCAGGGCAAATCAAAGGGCTTTGCCACCTCTGGGTGGAGGGTAATTGAGTTAGCTGGCTGGGTTCTGTAGCTCTGTTGGACTGGGAGACAAAGCCACGCTAATCATGCCACTATAATTGATACTAAGACTACTTTCTGTTCCATTGGTCATGCCACGGGCATTGCTCAAACCCTAACAATAGCATTATTCGCAACTCCTCTTGAGTCTTACAATTACACTGGTTCAATGCATGTTGAATATGCCATCTAATTAGATGAGAATAATAAAGATCATGGATTCAGTTCTAATCAGCTGTTTGGAGAGCCAGTGGGGGATTCTCCGTTGGCCTTGTTGTACAGTAATTAAGCTTCTTCTCTTCATTGCTGACTCAAATTTGTAAAACCATTTTACAAAATATATTTTCACATAATGTCATATCTTAGATGTTTTACTATCTGAGTCTTGTTACCTTCCAAAGAGAGGCATCGTGAAATTGTTTGCATGCGCTGAAAATTATGAGGAAATACCTGCATACTGCTTGTTCCTTCCCAGTTCTTGTATTCTATGTAGACCTTTTTGAGTGAGTCATGTGGATTGCATTCACATAAAAATCTTTAGTATGTCAGATTTTCTCTGTCATAGCTCAAGTTTTAAAAGTTTAGGTTGTAGCTTGTGAAGTCATACTAACTGAAAAAAACAATTTTCAGAAGAATTCTTGGACGAACACTAATGAGATTGCATAAAGATTGCAATCCCTCTGATTAGTGGGAATCCTTCCTGTCACAGTGACCGAAGTGCAGAGAGATCTCCTGCATCCCAGTGGGATTTGTGACGCTTTCAAAAATGTATTCATCTTTTTACAGTCATTCCTTTTGTAATTATTTTTTATGGTAAAAAGGTATTTTTGGGCCAGTGTGTGTGTCATGTGATCCTGCAATACCGTCGGTGGCCACTATCCCAAAATCACCTCACAGCCCAGCACTGTTTCTGAGGACTTGATCGATAGTCCTCAACCTTATCACAACTGAGAATTATATTACATCATTAAGTTTTCAGTTTACTGTCGTCTTGTGGTCCAGAAGCCTCCATGCAGATAAAGTCACATTAACATGAACAAAATAAAAAATGCAATGGAGATACGTGGGCCAATATCATCTTGAAAATAACACACAGAGCTTACCAACTATTTTAAATCAGCTCTTAATTTTTTGGTTCCCACAAATTTGTTTTTTGCACATGTGGGGCTACTAGGCTGCAACCTAGGTCAGCTTGTACGTTAATCCGCACCAGAGTGGCTCAACTTTTGTAAGATAACACGTTGTTATTTACTGTCATAGGCAGCCCCTCTGTTTTAGACAGGACAAAGAATCTTTGGCAACATCTGTGTTATAAAAGTAATTCAGAACATCCTCTTGTCTATATAACAAAAGCTTACAAAGAGGGTAGCCATAGATACTGATCATGCCAACTTCAGTGTGCTAATGAATAGATATGTGCCAGTGTAACAGTCATCAGTGTGAACATCTCCTTTGATGCCTCATCGAGCAGAAAGCTCTTAAACAAAATGTTTGAAGTGTCTGCCTGTGTAATAATGATTTATAATTCTCTTGAACTAATGCAAAATTTGCTGGTCAAATTTTTTTGAAATAAAAATAAATTGTGCCCGGAGGGTCAGGCCAAGATTCAAAAGAAGATCACCCAAGAGCAGCAAATGATTTAATAAGCCACCAGCTCCACTAGGGCATGGAGACGAGCAGAATGGAGAATTTCAAAGTGTGTCTAATTAACATCAGTTTATTACTATGTCAATCTCTTCTTCGGCTAGAGCGTGAATGAGGGGAGGGTTTGGAAATGTAGAACTTTGCTTAAATATATGGAATAACACTTAACTCCTTAGGTTAATATGAAAGCCTTAACCCAACCTCAGCACAGAGAAAAATCCTTTTGCATGTTTCTATCTCGTTGCAGCCAGACAAAATATGAATCTCATCACAGCTAAGCTTTTTTAGCTTTGTTGAAAAATCATTAAAAATAGAAAACAACTTCCAAGATTTTTCCATTACCATTATTCCTCAAGGAACGAGTAAATGAATATTTAATATCACTTGCATCTATATGATTGCATAGTAATTATCAGAACCCAAATGCTTGACAAGCTCGGTGTAATATAATTTGTAATATGTTAAATTTGCAGGGGAGACAATGTTGAATTCCTCAGACGCCATGTTTTAATCTTATGTTGGTTTTTCATCACCACCTCCGTGTCTACAGAGACAAGAAATGTCCCCAACAGAGGGGAGCAAATCCTAAAGAATCACAAGTAAAAACGTTGAGCAACAGGAGCAATTAACAGGTCTCTTCTAACCTAGCTACAGAAAACAGAATGGTTTCTTGTGTACTGTGTTATTTATCTCACTCTCTCCTCTTAAGGTTCAACATGGCCACAAACTCCTCTGAAACAGTTGCAACAGGCCAATGTGCATAGGGATTAAAAAATGTGTGTTACTGTAGTATGATTGTATTTATATTTTGGTCAATAAATCGATAGGCCAATTGACTTTATCAAAAATGTGAGTTTTTGAATGCAAAACACTAGTTGGTAATCCATTAACATCACAAGACTCGTCAGCAGACGTTTCCTTACAGATCCTGTGTCATCCCCTCGTCTTTGGCTTCTTTTCGGGCAGTACATGCCAAAAATTGTAACTGTGCTTTCTTATTTTAAGAGTGGGGTTCCTCCAGTCTCATTTTTCCGAAAGTCTCCTGGATTGTCTTGGCGACAAAGTGACCCTTTTATCTTGAGGCGTAGTGGCAGCACAGCCATGGTGGTGTGAAGGATAAGGGATCTTGCATCAGCTTATGGTCTGGACATTAAGTCATTTGTGGAGTCACCCACATGTTTCATAACATACTTGAGTACTGTAGGTAATTCATCCATGAAATCATAATTGGAATCACATTGAGATGCAAGAAGCTGCATTTAGAGCTTGACTGACGATCAACAACAGCAACAGTGTGGAAACGCCAATAGGCATGTGCAAAGACTGGGTCCTTCTGCTACCTGCCAGTGTTAGACTCATTACTCAGTCAAGTAGTAATATATTAATCATTATTCATTACTCATTTCAAAAGTAATTGCTTTACTTATTACTTGCTGAGAGCAAATGTGTTACACAATTTGTCATATTATCTTTTTGTTACACCCCCATAATTGCATTACCTTACCCTCAAATATAATGATAGGTTGTTTACCTGTGGGTTGTTGTGTGACTTTGTAAAGATAACCGTGTGTCACTGATATCAATATGATATTCAATTTTGTTTCAGCTATTTGATAAAAAGTAAAAAAGGTATGTTTAGGTTGATAATTGAAATAGCAATTTATAGCATTGCTTGACTGGAACGCTGAGCTTCATTAGAGTTGCTACATGAATAGCATGATGTTTGATGTAGGAGTGTAGAAAATGATGTCTGTCCAGCTTTGGGAGCTTTGCTCTTGAATGTTCTTTACAATATTTGTAACAAGTAACTGAGAGGGAATGAGCCATTGGCTCTTTCAGTGCATGATCCATATGTCCACGTTAAGTTGATTCGCTGACATTCCTCAGAGAACGCCTTGAGTGAGCTCCTGGTCCCCTGGCACCCTTTCCTCAGAGTACACTCGTGTTCACAACAATGCCCCCCTTCCATTTACATAAATATATCCCTACACCAATAGGGAGGCAGAAACAAAGTGGCTACATCTGTAAGGTAGCAGACTTTAATCCCCAACAGAAAAGGCAACATCCCCAAGTGCTTCTGCCTCTTCTGCCTCTATGCCTTCATGTTAAATTCATGGTCCAGCAATGTGCACTGGCCAGTACACACTGATATACTGTATCTGCACTTGCCCTCGGTGGGTGGACAACTCTCCTGAACGTGGTAATGATGTAACAGGAGGGCTCATTTAAAAGCCACACGTTCAGGGAACCCCAATATAGTACTGCTGTACACAGGTAGTGTACTTAATTCAAATGAATATCAAGATTAAACCAGATGCACACACCTGGTGGACACGCATAGAAACAATACGTAAGCTCACAGGGAAACTCTGTGGATGCAATGTGGATTGTTTGGTGGAAGTTTTTGTCTATTTTAGTTTGTGGTAGTGTGGTCTGATGTTGCAAGCTGTTCAAATTGTTACCAATAACATTTTCTAAATTTAGCCTAACTTGTCTTTTATGCCGATATTAATCCCTACAGGAATTCACAATCTTTCATTTGATAAAATACACACACACACACACACACACACACAAGATCCTGGATGATTTGTGTGAAGTTGCAATTTTGTCCAATCCCCAAAATATTGCTGCATAAAATGTTTAAATCCTAAAAATGCTTACAAACTTTACCAAAATTACACATTGCTCTGTTCCTCATCTTTAATACTCATATAATATTCTCATACTGGAACATTTTCACTGGAGAAAGATATGCAAAACCTCTGTGCACACGGGCAAGATGCTTCTGTAAGGCTTCTTGAATTTGAAGCACTTGTGCAGGTTGACTTCCCTTTGCTACAGAATGTGTTGAATGAGATGTTCTTTTGACATCTCATCATTTTTCTTCTATCTTAAAATTACCAAAACTACAGAGTTATTATATCAAATAGAACATACTGAGAAAAATAATTTGAGACGCTTGCATTTTAATTTTTCAACCAGACTATAATAATGTAAGCAAACATCTACATGGAGAAATATGCCTGTTAACATTATAAGTGCACTTGCAGATTCCAAGTAGAAATCCATAGATCATATTATGAGACAGCTGCAACGATACCACCATAAAGAGCTACACAAATCATATTCATTGAATTACACAAATTACAGATGTAGCTCAAAACCTCTGAAAACGTGATGATGAATCCCTTTTTTAACTTCTGGCTGATAATTCATCAGACTACACTGGCAAAGTATTGGGCTTGTGAAAAATGCATGAATTACTAATTAATGAGGCATTCTCGCAACATTTACATATTCATAAAGGTGTGTAATTCACATGTGCATGAGAGAGCTGAGTGATAGCTTTGAGAGAATAACACATATTCCAAGAAAGAAACCTTTTATTTTGTTAAATTCTTCAAAAAGCTGAGGGAGCAGAGATGCTTTTAAAAAAACATTGCACATTTATTCTTCCCCACAGAAATGCAAGCAAACGCTTTGGGAGACAAATGCACTGAGGAGATGCAATGATGTGAAACAGTATGCAAAATTACATTTTCTAAAATATTGTCCCATGTGGATTTTCAAAAGTTCATTTAGCAACCCAGTGTTCCTAACAACTGTGCTCAGAAAATCTGATTGATTTACATAGACGGAAATGTATTTTCAGTATCATCTCAGTTCAGCAAGGAGATATGCACACTAGACAAAATAATCCATAACATGGATGTTTTTTCTTTAATCCATTTTTTGGAAATAAATCTTTCAAAGGTCACATATTGCATTTAAAGTCTGAGTGTGTGACCATTACATTCAGCTGTTGTGTTCTCTTTGTTAACATATTGTCATCTCCTCTCTTGTTACATTTCTTTGGTTTTAAATTGTAATCTGAAATCTTTCTGATGTTTAAAATAATTTGATAATAATCACTATTGGGATTAGTCATCATTATTTACTTTTTCCAGGATACTTAAAATCAACCAATAGCTGTGCTGTGATGTCAGCCTTTTGGATACAAACCCTTTCAGTGAAGCAGGTCCAAGATGGTTTGGCTAGAGTCGAGGCCTGTCCCTCTTCTGAAAGCGCCTCTCCATTGTTTCAACCTTCTCACAAGGGCTTTGTGAAAGCTGTCCCAAATATGGGTCAAAAAAGCACAAATAACATTCAGATGGTTCCTAGGCTTTCCTCACAGCTATGCACCAAAGAATGACAAGTCCAACAAAACCATGTCGAGTTTTTCACCCTGTGCCATTGTCTTTCCACATTAACTCCAAGCTGGGCCTTTTCAGCCAGGCCAGAGTTTTGTCAGGCCCACTCGGACACAGCCCAGCTCTAGCAGCAGGCTTGGCCTCTTCAAAACACCATGCAGAGTCTGATTCACTCCTTTGTTCCATTGCAAAAAATGGCTCTTGGATGCATTGTACAAAACGTCTAATGACAAAGAACACAAAGTAACAAGTAAGAATAGCCTCTGTAGCCAAGTGGACACATCACTTTCAAAGTAAAATCCTTTGTGCTCCAGGGTATTGTTTTAGCCAAGAACAGGAAGTAAGAAAGTTATATTTCCCAAGGCCACAAATTTCGAGGTTAAGAAACTAGACAATCAGCTAACTAAATAAAGACTTAATAATAAAAACAAATTTAACTGAAAAATAAAACACGTGAAAAGGCAAAGGACACTGATTTTAGATAGTGTAATCAGAAAACCAAAATTGAAAAGGGCTTTAAATGTCTTCCAAAAAAGTGAGGAATAAAAATATTCACATAAGATTAACGACAAATTAACTATTCTAGACACAGAACCAAAAAAAAAGAAAAAAGGTGAAGTTCACTGAAGATCCAGTAACGCTAACAACAAGGATGGCATTTCGGGATGCTTAAGTTTGAGTTTAACCTTGCAGGACTTTTGGAAGGCACTTCTGAGCATCAGGCGCAGGGTTTTGGCAGCTGCACAGGGAGCCTGGTGGGTCAGCCCTTCTCCGGGAGCTGCTACTCCACACTAATCTATTTTAAACCATCTGTGAAATTAGCAAGATTTCCTAAGTCCTTCACCTCCAAGGATTAAAACATTGCTAAGGGTCTAGGCTGTTCTTACATACTGTTCTTGTATACATGTTTGATGACTCTTGAGATCAATCCCAAATTATTTTCTTTCACCTGTGCTAGAAATAGATAGAAATAAGCTGAAAGTTACATGCCTGTAAAGAATATTAAACATCTGGTTGAGAGGTGTTCCTACAAGCGTGGAAACAGATACGGATTTTATTTGACAAAATTTTAACTGATGGCTGAAAATCAGAAAAAGAGAACATACACAGGTGTTACACGTTCTTACATCCAGTAACATCAGGGAGACCAAGTCTCAGCTGTTTTAAAGAGCCGTACCTAGGCACTGCAGTACCTCTGCCAAAGTCAGTACAATGAAGTCATGAGTCAACTCTAATGAGAAAATCAGATAAATAGCAGCTGTTCTTGGGGAAATGGTGCTGTCTGACAGATTCACTGGGTGCAACGGCTGTAGCATTGAGCAGATCCAAATGAGTAAAATATTGTTCCAGGCGCCCCTCACTGCTCCCCTTCCCGCCGGTGTTTAGTCATCAGAGTTGTGAAATAGCAGCCCTGCAGCTACACGACAGCATTGCTGTATTAATTATTATCCGCTGTTCAAACATACACATCTTTGTACAACAGTGACAGTTCATCCAAACAGGCCACTTACAAACAGCAGTATTACTCCCCGTAGCTCACCAAGCCCCCAATTATTCACCCCGACCTCTTATTTAGTTCACACAGAATCTATAGGTACAATGCAAAGCAAAAGCAACTCAAAGAAGATGAAAAAATGTCTCGCGTATCACCAACTCAGCAGTGTTATAATTTTGTGCACTCTCTTGCACAATAATGCATAGACAAATACACAAAGCACAGAGCTTTTCTCCATGCCATTAGTTGTCATGCAGGCTTGGAAAATTACTATAAGATTTATTGTGCAGAGGTATATGTCTAGTTTTCCATCTACTGCTGGAGAGCGCTTGCACAGACATCTATTACAGACACTGCAGTTAAACTGTAGCTTTCATGTGCTCTTGGGAAGGCAGCATACAGTACAATGGTAAAAGACTAAGTGATTGATGAGGACAACAAATGAAACAGGTTCCCCAAATGGTTAAAAAGACTTTAGTTCCAGAAACATTTTAATTTTTTTCTATTGATAAGTACAGCTAACAGAGAGCTAAAAGAACTGTAAATCAGTAAAGTGTATGCTAACTTGTAATAACACTGAAACAAATTTTATTTGAAATGTTTTACCCCCTGCATCAAGAAAGACATTATTTAAAAAGGAAGCAGGGTGTAGAACTCATAATAATTATGATGATAATGAGCAATAGATGGCAGAGATCCAGAGAAGAATGATGGACATAGTCTGGGCTTACAACTCTCAAGATGACCTCTGGCTCTGGCACACACAAACACACACCTGTCTCAATAAGCACACACACGCACACACTGAGCCTTTACCTCTGAATGTCTGCTTGCAGGAGGTCAAGGATCCTTAGGACGTGTGCATGTGCAGAATGTTCTTAAAACCACACCACAGCGATCGGCTGCAGAGTAAATGCCCCTTTCGGGTTGAATCTGCCAAACTGCACATTGTGTCATATCTGAAGGCAATATCAGGGTGGTTTCCAGATTTAATTTTAAATTGCTGAAAACCTTTGATGCTGTGCCACCTTACAATTTTTTTGTTTTGCTTTTTATTTGTGTTTGCATGTGTATCATATGTATCCATCTGCGATGCATTGTACCATGCTCACACTGGACACATCAAAAAGTTTGATTTTATGTTTAAGTCCTCATAATGTTTTGAAGTATTTCTGCTTACTTGACAACTGTTCATACCATTTCAATATAGAACTGAACAATGACAGTACTTAATTTTAGTAGCTACCGTTAAGATGTTCACAACAATCAGTTAAAGATGCATTATATAATTTGCTGTACACTACACAGTGTTAGGTTACAGGAACACCTGGTTTCCAATCACAGTCTACCTGTTCATATTGGCAGAGGTTGTTTCTTTCTGTTTGTCTTTGAAGAAAGTTTCAAGCCCCCCTTTGTCACACACACTGGCACTCCCTCGGCACTACCTGCCGGATCTGTTTGTTTCCTTTGTCCCAGTTAGCAGTGCAGCTGCTGCCAGTCAGGTGGGCAGGTCACTAGCTGATAGGGTTAGCCACTATTTACACTAAGTTGATAGAGTAAGGAAACAGTAAGGATGTACAATATTGAGCAATAGGCATTTAGGTTTCTTTTTAAGCAAAGTCCCTAATTATTTTTGCCTTCCTAAAGTATCTTTACAAAGAAATGAATTAGCAATTTATACAAAAGCAATGAAGCTGTCTGTATCTTATGTTCACAACATGTTTCTTGAGTTTCAGTTTCTTCGTCCTTGATGTGAGGTCGGTGGCGATAATTAAGAATAATGAGCATCAACAACAATAAATTATCAGCTGGTAAAATGAGCCATTCTGTAAAAGGGTCATTCTGTCTTTAGGAAAAAGCTAAAAGAGAGGGAGTGTTTTAAGACTGTTTCACTGCAGTACCATGTATGTGATGGGTAAACATCTCACAATTGGCTAAAATAAGTCGACGCCTTTTGATTTATACTTTCCCAACATGTCTGTTTTCTTACACTGCAGACAAACACCTAAACAAGAGGAGATCATGTGATGAATGCAATCCACAATGAAAATAATTACTCAAATCTTAAAACAAAATGTCTCTTTAATTTGTAAGTGTCAACAGCAGTACAAAAGATGGAGTGATGGGAGAAGTTTTCTGTAACACAATTTCTGTCTCTTACAGAAAAGGAGGAAATTCTTGAGGTAAATGAGCTTAAACAGGCAGTTATTCATCCCACTGTTGCATTGTTACAATGGACTGAGACATACAGAAAATGGTGTTACATTATAATATGCCTGAATTGATCCTGTGGGGATAATTTAATCATATACAGTATACACATTTCTATGGTGCCTAGATGCACCCAAATGTGTCGCTCATTGGTTTGTTTTTACTTGAAATAGTGTATTAATACTACCAAAGCCGAGGAGATTGCTCTCCACACACACCACTGTAAAATTATTCACCTTAAGTTTACCTCACGTCAATACTGCACATGGAAACCAAAGACTTGCTGGTGTACACTTTGAAGCCAAGCAAAACAAAACAAACATTAAAAAAAAAAAAAAAAATTTAGTAACATTTTCATTTTTTTTCTTTTTAGCAATAATACCCCTAGCAAATAATTGATCTTTTGTACTGTATAAAGAAGAATGTGAACACAAATGTGATGGCAACATTTTTTTTAAGTTGAATTAAAAACTTTACATTGGACTGTACAAGATATTATGATAAACTATTTACATATTCAGACATAAACTTTTTTTTTAAAGCAGCAACAGACACTATGTATTTCATTTTCTCTAATAACACCCAAACAATACTTGCCATGGGTCTAGGTACCTGCCAGAAGGAAAAAAAAAAAAAAAGATTTCTACGCAGAAAATTGTATCAGGCTGCCAGCAATTTCAAAATAACAGCTCCAGTGATAGAGGAGCCACACACAGTGTTGCTTGAGAGACAACTCTAAAAAGCAAAGTACCAAAGACAACTATAAATGTTGCCCTGAATGACAAATTTTACACTTCTGAACAGCAGCTAGCATGTCAGTCCAGCATGTCAGTGAATTGTGCTGATTAAATTAACACAGAGAACATTCCCACCATATACATCACAAAGTTCAGACGGGGAAAAAAAAAATGAAATTACAGTAAGTAATGTTGAAACAGCATACAAGCTTTTGTCTTCAGTTGTTCATTCAAACCATTTGCACGTCTAACAAGTGGATTAAGAGAAAACAATTGTGAGGGCTACATTTGCAGATGGCTGGATAGTCATGAACATGTTCATTAAAAATCAGCAACATACGAAAAGATGACAAGGAGAGAATTAACTAAGAAGAATGCACAATGGCTGTGCATGTCGCCACATTAAAACAAATAAATATTTGCACGCTCCCACCTTTCAAAAAATAAAAATAAAAAATCTAAAAACATCACTTGTGTTTGAAACAATCATTCATGAAAAAACACCTTTGTTTAGTATGATAATGTAGATGCAAGCCAAATGCATGCAGATTTTTTTAGGGTGTTATCAGCTACTCATAAGAAATTTTCCACATACTATGAGTGCTGTAATAAAACACAAAACACAAGTGAGGATATACAGCATACCACTTAGATTGTATCATGATTGGAAACAAATTATTGAATAATTCCTTTACATCAAGTGCTTGTTGTTTAAATGAGTACCTTACTTGTAATGACTCCTCTATTAACAAGTCTAATGAGTATAGCTTTTATTTCGATTGGTTCTTTGAATAGTCCAGGGAAGATTATCAAAACATAAGCAAGTGAGGTGCTTCTCTCTATCTCAGGTCCAATACTGCTCTCTTCTAATAAGCAGAAAAAACTCAGCATCTACATGAGGTACAGTGACGTGTCAGGTTTTAAAAACATGAAACCACGTACAAACATAAAACATAAAAAAAGAAAATAAAATAGAACAGCCAAATACATAACTTATACTTCACTAATGAACAAAAATATATTTCCTATGTTATATTTACAATAAAATCTAAATGAGATGGTGAATTCACTGAAAACCATTTTTAGCTCCAATTCATCAAACATGTCTTTTTTTTTTTTTCTATTTCTCTGATTGTCCGTGTTGTTGTTTTACTGACAATTTTAGAGCCAGCAGTGGCTAATAATAAATACAATATGTTGATACTCTACAGTTTCAAATACAATATACAACGCACTGAAGTCTGAAGTCTGGTGTTTGACGGCTAACCGAGCCTGCTGTTGGATTTTCTGCTCACTTTCTTGTGCTGAGTCTCTCCCCTAGGCAGCCCTGAAGCTTAAACAAAGTGTTCATTCATCACATGTGTCTTTGCATAAATAAACAAAATAAGTAGACAAAAAAAAAATGACTCAAATCTGGCAACTGTGAGAGCAAACCCACTTGAGTCCAACTGGGGAATTTTGTTCATTCATGGTGTTTTTCCTCAAACAGCTTCACATTAATCAGAATTGATAAAAATACAATTTATATCCAGTGCTTATAACACTTATGAAACATCGTCTCCTTGTGAGTTCTTGTCATTTTTTTTCTTTCTTTTTTTGTCTTTTTTCACTATATAAGCACAGTCAAGTTTCAGTTCCGTGAAGAGTCCTTTTTAACTACCAGCCAACTAAAGCAGTGTGGCATGGTCATGAAAATATTTACAATCACATACAAATCAATCTAACCACCAGCAAACAGGAGCAAACAGCTTAAAAATACCAAACAGGTTGACTTGGAGGGAAATCCACTTGGGTTTGTTTGTAGGAGAGCATCCTTAAAATGTCTTGTACCTCAAAACGAGAACAATGTAGAAAAGATGAGATGGGGAAAAAAATTAAATGGGAAGTATTAATGGGGTGGTTAAAAAACCTACAAGACTTAATATAAATGCTTCCAAAAAGTAGAAACAATGCAAGCCAACACTGACAATAAAACAATAAAAGCACAGACGATATGAGTGCTTAAGGGATATAAAGAGCCATCTGTACCAATTAGAGCTAGGAGAAAAATGCAGTGACCAGCAGTGGGGATCTTGACCAGTTACAGCCAGTAACCAGCCATTCAGCTCCTTCAAAAAGCTCTGTGCTCTTTCTGAAATGGACAGGTTCAAGGGCAAGGGAGGGGAATAGCTGGACTCATGCATTAATAATGCTGTATTTCAGATGATACCCAGTCGTCAGTCATTTTAATAATCCCCCACAGCTTGATGTACTTGTTCCATCTGCTCGCCAGTGCCTGGTGATTGGGCCAGGGTGGGAGCCCTGTTGAGGCCTTACTACCAGCACTTTGATGGAGAGCACAATGAGGGACACACACCCCATTTTTATTGTTTCCCATCCCTCCCTGGTGTTTTCTCCAGCTCTGAGCCAGATGGCGCCCCCTGGGTGCTGAGGTTGCCACGGGCAGGGGCATGGCAGGGAGGGGAGCCACTTAGACCTTCTGCCCTGTAAAGAGGATCTGAGTCTCAACATCAAGGCCTTGCATTATCTAGCTGTAGTCTGCAGAAGGTCACCACTTGTCAGCTTTTTAGCTGAAATTAGAATAGAGACTTTGCGGCCCTTGTTTCTGAGTCATTGCATGCTGTCCTGTTTTAAGTGCAAGAGTTAAGTGCGTTCCAAAAGCTGATAAGATTATTAAAAATAACAACGTAAGGCTCAAGGGTGACAGAATAAGATTTGTATAAGTGCACTAATGCAAAAATCTGTGTTTTAAGTTACCCCCGTCATGTGCACATGACGAGGTCATTTAAGAAACAAACATATGATTTTAGCCTTTTTCTCAGTTTATAAATATCCTCATAAACTGTCACTCCTCTTAAGACTACGGCAGTAATCAACTCATTGCATCAACCCGATGTCCGTGCTCTCCTTTAAGACTTCTTAGTGTCAATTTAAGATTTACAATGTCTAAAAAGAATTAAGATTGAAAAAAAAAAAATGAAGTTCTAAGACCTAAGACTTTAAACTTGCCGTCCAAATGGGGCTAAAGCGTTTAACAGAACGTACTGTAGCTACACATTGTACAACATCAATTTGAGATTGTAATGCCCCCAAAGCTGCCTTTCGCTGCTGTTCCAATCCCACAGATTGGAGGCCTTTGGCCCTTTAGCATTCTGGCCTGATTACAATCACTCTGATTAAGAACTTGGTGAGTCAAGACTGGGTTGCAGAACTGGAAATGAGTTAAGGATGCCACGGTGCTCTGTGTGGACTGGGACGAGGAAATGAAAGGGCTGGCCGGTTTCATTGATGATCACTGCATTGGGCTCCCTGGAGAACAGCTAGCATCACAAGCTACCACCCAAAGATGTCATACAGTCTAACCTCCTGCAGAGCCTGCTGCCTCCAAGTTCCTGAGTTTCATTTGTTTATTCTGTTAGGGTAAATTAAAGAAAGACTGGATAATGAAGCTGTATTAAGAGATCAAGAGATTGTCCAAGACTCACGAAGCCTCTCCCAAAAGACTACAGATTTTAGAAACAACTTGAAATGTTTGGCACTTCTGCACTAAATTATGCAGTTTGTGTAATAACAATAACAACAAAAACACTAATAATAATAATAATAATAATAATAATAATAATAATATGTAATTTCCCTCTATAATAAGTTGGAATCACTCCATATGAATTTTGAGATATTTTGTACTGGTAATAATTGATTCTTGATTAAAAACATTCACAAGCTGTTGGCTGGCACACTATACCTGAGTGAGAATATTATTCCCATCTTGAACAGTTATGCAATATATCAAAATCATCTAATTGAAGAGGAAAACAAGGTAAATGACTGTAAGAATTATAGGTTCATATCAAATGTTCAATTTCAAGTTCCATCTTTTGTTCTAGACAAGGACCTAATTGTGTAAATGTCCATGATCACAATGAAAAACACAAACAATGAGATAAAAAAAAAAAGAAAAAAAAAAAAAACTAAATTACCACAACCAAACTGCTTCACACACTTAAGACCAAATAGCTTTTGATTCTGATGAAGCCACATCTGCATGCTGGCTCCTAAATGATACATCATTGTTATTTTTTTTCTTTTTTTTACATTTTTAAACCTTTGTGGTGTAGTTTTGTTTTCTTTTGCTCTTTCGCTCCCTCAGATCAGACCAGCCCTCTGGGCTTCCTCCTGTATGAGTGTTGTGTCTGCATTGGCCTCTTTGACTAAAGAGGTCTCAGTTGGCGCTGACTGGCTCTTGTGTGTCATTTTCACTACTATAGTCTGATTTGGGCTCATCCTCAAAATCCTCGTACATGTCCATCTCATCCTCGCCATTGACCGGCTCGCTGTTGTTCGCCATGATGTTGGGCTCTAGCTTCATGTTGTAGGTACTCTGAATGACAGGAATGGATGGCTCAGGACTCGCTGAGGCACTCGAGCACTCTGATGTCATCTGAGGTGAGGGTGTGGTGGTCGCCATGGTGATGGCCCCAGGATAGACCAAACTGGAGCTGGTGGTGATGGGAATCTGTGGTGGTTGTCTGGATGTAGGAGAAAGGGAAGAAATTATTATTAATCACACTTCTCTCTTACTGTCTCTCTTACTTTTGATACAAATTTGACCTTTATAAACGATTAAAGAACAGATGGAAAGAATGCAGAAAGTGTTGCTGAAAGAGTGAGTGCTGCTTAGGGTAGTCTCAAAAATCTCTCTTATATTTTTCTTTTTGTTGCAGCACTTAAACTGAGATGGTTGGATTAGGGGTTTCCCACAGCAGTCAGCTTTAAGCCAGCAGCTCTGTGAAAATGATTTGGGAAAAGAGAGGTTCTCCTGACAGCTCCCGTCTTGAGCTGTTCAGAAACACTACCCAGTTTATTGGTGACATAAAACCAATACGTGGTTAGTGCTGCTCTTGTCTGCTGTTGTGCAGGATGATTGATACTCCAGCCACTGAAGCTTATGACTGACATGGGAACACCTGGAGAAGGGTTCTCCTGCTAACCACACACAGTAAATTAAAGTGTTAAGCTTCAGACTGCTGCCCTCCAGGCTTCTGTAAGTCTATACTTACAGCTTATATCCTGTAATAATGTCTGCACTTCATGCTCCATTTGCAGGCTGCTATTGTCTAAAATTATTAAATCACAGCTATTGAAAAACACTTGATTTTAATGTGCACGTCAGGCCCTTGTCTTAAAACCAATACAGTAGAGTTTAACTCAATCGCTTTTGGAAATGGTGCTTACATTGTATGAGAACAAGCTCTAAGGAGGCAAAAAGCTACAGTCCAGTTGGTATGCTTTCAGATTGTCTGTGTTTATGTGGTTAGTTTGTGGGATTTGTGATTGCGCACCTACCCCACAGTAAAGAACTGCCTCATCTCTTGTCGTCGTGAGCGCATCATCTGCTTGTACTCTCCAATGCGGAGTTTTTTCCCGTCGATAATGCAGGTCCTCTTAGGCCGTGGCTTGTACTTGTAGTTTGGGTACTTCTCTAGGTGGAGCTTACTCAGACGGGCCTGCTCCTCATAGAATGGCTGCTTGTCCTGGTTAGTCATGGACTTCCATCGGGAACCTGCACAACACAGTAGATTGAGATTTCAGTATTTGAACACAAGCAGGAAAAAAGCAATTTTAATAACTGATAGTGAACATGATTAAAGATTAATCCAATTAGGATGTTATCTTAAAATGATCAATTATGTAATCATATAGAGTCAGAGACCTTACACTTCACTTTCTGTTGCAAGAACCAATAATTCATGTAAAATTCAGTCAAATTACATTTTACCACATGGGGTCAAAACTTACTCTAACATTGAACTGCACTTAGTAAGGGTAGAAGTTTTCTAGCAAAATCATGTTTTATCATCCGTTCCACACCAACATCTTGAAAGCCCTGCATATGCACATTATCTGAGGCGAGAAACATACTTCGATGTCAAACAGTAAGGAGCAACAAGCTAGTGTAGTAAATACTGCAGCTCCGTGAAGTGTAGGTACTGGATGACAGCACTTTCAACAGCTCTGATGTATGGACTCCAATGCTGAGGGGACAAGACCCATTTAGCCTCTGTCATTTTTCATGACAAACACTTATGGTAGTGATGGGCTGTAAATCCATCTGTATGCTGAGGTGACCTGATGCACAGTGGCCTGTGAGATAACACAGCCTCCTCATGTAGATACAAACTACTTTGTCAGATCAACGGGTTTCAAGGAAATTCAGAAGGAAATCACAGAAAGTAAGTTCTGTCTCACAGAACTGTTGTACACAGAAAAGTAGTTTTCCACCTCTGCAGTGTGCCATGAAAGAACTTCTGTTTTTAACCATTAGCTGTAAACACCGCAGGTTTATCACTTCTGCAAACAGCCAAAGAGTTAAGTGCTTCTGTTCAGCTGGGGGGTTGAGAGGTACAGAGGCAGGAATGGAAGTTGCTAAAAGGATGATGTAGAATGCTGTTGGGTTTGTGACAACATATTTCTGTTAATTTCGTTTTCCAGTGACATAAGTGCAGATACAAGTGATTGTAATTTACTTAACAGGGATAATAAAGCACTAAAGCATTGAAAATATATTTTTTTCTGTCCCTTACAGGTGGCATTACAAAAGCAGTTATATTGTCTTAGGAGAGTGATACCTGGAAATATTTGCTGGAGTGACTTGCATCTGATTTAAAAGGTCTTACCCAAAATCTTGCTTATGTTGGAATTGTGCATGTCAGGGAAGGCCTGGAGGATCTTGCGCCGCTCATCCTTGGCCCACACCATGAATGCGTTCATTGGCCTTTTAATGTGGGGCTCGCTGTTGTTCCTTCCTCGGGCTTCCCTGAAGACTCGTGCCTCAGTAGATCCAGCGCCTCCTGTTGGCCAACAATAATAGGATTGGGGTTTATCTGCAGAACCATTTATTTCCTTGGACCCTGGAATAGCCAGAGCAGGAACAAGGAGACAGAGCGAGGGAGACATTGATTAAATGACCAGCCATGTTCAAACTCTCCTTCATCTACTGTCATCACTGCTATCATCATCATGAACATTGTTTCAGATGAGTGTAGGGCTACAGACCCTCTTAGAGGGGGTAGACCTTCTATTGAGTGGAAAATCTGACTTGACAGGCTTATATTTTATGTGCTATAAAAGCGAATACAATGTCAGTTTAAGGGGGAGCTTCGCTCTTCAACTTATACTTAGGTCTATCCAAAACCAAAAGAGGAAGACCTCAGACTTAATGGCAGTTAAATATTTTGTCTGCAAGTATTCACACTTCTCTACTCAGCCACATACATTTCATTTTGACATTCATAGTGTCCATAAAAAGTGCAAGAATGCCAACATAAATAACAAATATGGGACTTAAGGCACTCTCTAAAAAAATAAAATCAAGGAGGAAACCTTGAACGCTCGAAATCTTAATAAAGCGTTCTGCCAAAGTACATTTTAACACATATGCACAAATAAATGCAGGCACGCCATTCCTCTGCTTCTCTCTTTTTCCCCTCCCTTCATCTTTCTCACTCTTTCTCTTTCTCCTTCAAGCATACATACACACACACGCACGCACGCACGCACGCCCGCACGCACACACACAAACAAACCAGGCACACATTTGCGATGAGAGACTGCCGATTCTGCAAAGTGCTGTTTCTCAATCAGGGCATTCACAATCAGCATAAGAGAGTTTCTCTCAGTATTAAACTGTACATCAGACTGATAATGATTTCTGTTTGCATGCGCATTTGCTTCCTTTTATATGTAAGATGTGAAAGAATTAAATAAAAGCAGTATGAATATTTAAACAAACAAAAACATGTTGGTAAACAAGGCTTGAAAAATAAGACAAAAAAAGCCTTCCATATGCTACGATACATCTTTAATGATCTCAAATCTGGAAAAGAAAGCTTGGGATGACTCATGCATATTTCATCATCCACATGTGAAGCCTTCTCATTAGACCATTCCACTAGCAGCCTTGGCACACGTTACCTGGGGTTTGATTTCTATTATTATTTCAGTTGATAAACAAAATCAAACTCTTAATGAGTAATGGAGGGCTGTGCAGAGACATTAATTCCAAATCCACAGAAACCTCGCTCTGCTCTAATCACTGAAGATGCTGCTGCACCATTTTCAGCCTCCAGAGTTTGAGTGTCTTCACTTTGGAAAAAGCGTGTCTTCTTTTTCAAAAGTATTATAGGAGACAAGGGAAAAGGCAATATATGTAGTCACACACACACACACACACACACACACACACACACACACACATGCAGATGCTGTACTGATGGAGCACAGAACCACCTCCAGTACAATAGCGATGGAGGTGTGGTGGAAGTTGGTTTTTGGTTTATGCTCACAGAGAATGTTTGAGGTCCAGCAGCCGACTAGGAAACCTGTTTCTCCCAGTACAAAGGCCAGTAAATCGATTTTCAGCAGCTCATGTTTAACAGTCAAACAGCCACATTTATGATCCACAGAGGCTTGCCTTCATCTGGGAGGCCAGAGAAAAATGTGTTCTCACATTGTGACCGCACTAGTTGCTGCCCAAAGGATTCAGCTCTTATTGTCATATAGTTCTGGCCAATGTAAGTTAAGAGTCACAATCGTATAATTAAGAGCATTTGCTGGTCTCATCTCAAAATCCTGTTTCTGTCTTCAGCAAATACACATTACAAAAAAGAGAGGGAAAAGTATATCAAATAAAAATATAAATATACTTAAATTTTGGGGGCAAAAAGAAAACCTTAGAGGTTAAAATCAATGTATTACCTTTATTTATAACTATTACTATAAAAAGTCCTAGATTGTCATAATATTGTGTCATTCATCTATACCAAATAGTCAATTATATTATTATAGATTTTGATTTGAGAGCATTTGAGATGCCTGTGGAGAAGCCTGATCTGCAAAAACCCATTTCTAAATATACATATTTACACACATACAGCATGCACAAAATACTAAATCAGAATGTTAAAGATGTGTTTTGTGTCACTTTCATTAACACTTTTTCAAACTCTGTAAGTAGCATCTCTTGTTCTGTCTGTTTGCTTTTGCCTCCTAGAAGGCTGTAGGCCCTAAAGCCATCATGAATTCAGAAATAATACACTACCTTTGCTGCCACCGAACCCCACAGTACGTTAATTTCATTTAGCATGCACTCACTGTACAGGATGAATTGATTTCACTTTGTTTGGTTTTGACAACCATGTTTATTGTGCAATGAAATGTGGTGTGGCGGAGGGCTGACAGTATCCATCAACGCGGGGCAATCTGCTGACTGCCGGGGCCAGATGAAGGTATTCATTAGCTCAGGAGCGCAGCGCTCACTCAGACACGACAGCCAGTGTCTGCGCCCCGGGATCGCTTGCTGTAATTTACGATGCCTCCCGTGCCATTACTCTATCACTGACACTGATTCAGCAATTTATATACTGGTGTGCATGCATACGGGCAGAGGTGAGCTTCTTACGGGGAGGGGGACAAAACAACCGCCTGCCATCAGCTAGTGCCACATCCGTAGTTAGCCAGGAAACCAGCCACGTGACTTGGTTCATTGGAGGGAAGCCAGATGAGGCATGGTTTTTTGCTCCCATGATGGCACATAGAAAAGTGCCTGTCTGCTCCGTCTGATGCTACAAGAAGCCGTTGAAATGAACAAACAGTAGTGTTACATCATCTTCACCCGTACCGAGGTAGGTACGCAAGCTGAGGTCCTGGATTTGTAAAGAACAAAGTGATGAAGGTATCAAGCTGACTCAGACAGAAGGCTGCCTCTGGGAAACCAACAGAGTTTGACCTTTGACCTGAAATAATATTAAAGTCTTCACTGTAATCTATCGGATTACAGTATGAACATACAGTACAGAGTTGGGAGAGAGGCTTTCTATAATATAAGACCACGCAAGCCTTCTCGGGTAGATCAATTTGGCCCCTTATTCAGCCCCTGTGATATATATGACTTAATCAGAGGCATCCTGCGCATTAGCAGCCGGTCTCAGCAAATCCCTAGAAGCTGCAACATGCAATTTACTGCAACATTGTTTCTGTCTTTTCATTAAAAATCATATCACTGCTCTGACATTTTGCAAATGAGCATTAACTATTTTTTTCCAGGAGGTGCAGGACATTTAGGAATCAGTTAGTTAGGTGTGTGATTGTGTAAATAAACACAGATGTTTAGCAGTGACAGGGACAGGCCCCCTGGGTGGTAGCTGGGGAGGGAGCGAAACAGAGGGAGTGCTGCTTAATAGAATTTATTGTGATTCATGAGGCCCGCAGCTCAAGTGTGACAGAGCGATATGAGAATCCCCTTTTAATTTGTCTCTCCTGGAAACACTGCAGATGAGCAGCATGAATTACAGTGAGAAAGAATGATTGTGTGTGTAGGGGGGGCGGGGGTGTATAAAAAATGGAGAAGGAAGAGCGGATAAGGACGAAGCGGAAAAAAGGGAGAGAAATAGAGAGAGAATGTACTGAGGCCCAAAAGCCTATCACACCTGTGAGCTGCAGGCTCAGACTCGACCATGTACCAAGCCAGAGGGTAGCACTGCCCCAGCCGTCCCCTCTCCTCCCCCTTTTCTGCTCTTTACTCATCTTTGTTCTGCGGGCAGACACATAATGTCACCCAGGAATCCGCTCAAGAGGATGAGCCTCAGTGAGCAGGCAACAATCACGCAAACCTGCCAAGCCCTCCCTGTTGGGATCAAATCTAACACCTCTGACTGAAGGCATTTACTGCTGACAATAGAGCCTCTCCCTCAGAGCAGGATCAGGCTAGATTAATGTGTATGGACAGACAGGACACAGCGCTCAGTGCCCCTTTCTAGCCTGAGCTCATAGCACGCTAATTAAACCATTACAAATTACAAGTGATATTAGCCCTATTATAACATGTCAGTGCTTTTTTTCTTTTCCAGTTAGGATGGTTTGAGTTTTCTGGAGCACGTGTGCGTGCGTGCGTGCGTGCGTGCGTGCGTGCGTGCGTGCGTGTGTGTGTGCGTGCGTGTGTGCATGTGTGCGTGCGTGTGCGGACATGGGAACTTGGGAATAAACAGCCAACCTGTTTCAACATGCAGGCTGTGGCTTTTACTTTTGTCTACTCTATCCCCTCTCATATGCATTTAGCCTTAAAGTGGAGTCTAATCTTCCACAACATCCCAGCTTTGCACATACAGAGACACAAGAAACACACACAGAAATCTGTCCTATTGGGGGTAAATTTGAATTTGCCATCTTCAAAACAGAAATTTCTTATTGATTGTGTTGATGCATTCAGCTATTGTTGTTGTGACTTGATAAATCATTATGTCTGAGCCGCCTTATCTAAGCTTTCTTCTAGGAAAACTCCTCAGCAATGAAAGCTGGAGCTTGATTCCCACGGCCTCACAGTGGAAGAAAAACAACAACAAAAACCTCTTCAAACAATCAACTCGTATAAAACTTCATAACAGCTCTGAGCTACAGATGTAAAGAAACCCATCACCAATGATCTGTAACAACAATGCAACACTACTGTTCTTCTCATCTTATTCCATGAGGACTTTGTTAGAGGCACTGCTTGGCTACAGTCTCATCTTCTCTCACTCTATGGTTGATATTATCACACTGGGCGTTTAGATTAATTCTGTTTCCTGCCTCCACACATCTCTCAACAACCTCTTTGTTCTCTGCGGACCCTCAGTGATGGGGGCGGTTTAGACAAACACACAACCTCAGCTACACAGCAACTCCGTACTGCCATATGTGAATGAACAAAGGGCCTGGCTGGGCTGAGGCCTTTGTGGTATTTGGAAATGTTTTCATCAGAGCTTAAAAAGACCTAATGAATTTGCGGGGGGTTCATGCGTGTGGCTTGTGGCTTTGCAAAATGAAGGAAATCCTATCTATTTCCATTCCTTTGCCACTTTTTTTCCAAGTCGTTAGGACTTTGGTTGCTGCATGCTTCACAAATATTAGCTTAAGCAACCTAAAGCTTTCTGTGAATGGCTGTGATGACAGAAGTCCGCTGTACACAGGGTCTGCTCAATGTGGCTGCTCTGTTCTGGAGTGAAAGCTGCTACACACCAAGGGGCTTTCACACCCTATGTAAGGGTTGGGAGGTACACCCAGTAATTTTCCTTTTCAGGAAAACAACCAAAGTATATGCGTATGTGTGTTTTCCAAACTACTGAGGAAAAGTGTGATGAAATACAGAAGAGATTCCGAATGAATTCCCCTCTTTCTGTACCAGAATGATCCCAAAAAATAATTACATTTATGACTTAAGTTATGAATTTAGTATTCAAGAATTAATTTGGCAATTTGCAGGTCAAAAGACATCCAGATGTCTGGGTTAAAACTGGGCTAAGTTTTTTGATGTCTTGGTGACACATAACCATTGTTTCAGAAGAATGAAAATGACTCTATTTTAATGGGAAGCAGATCCTTCCTGCATGTTGAAATATAGTCTTTTAAATGCAATTTGAACAACTGTAATATGTAAGCTTCACATAAAAACAAACTTTAATTTGTCAACCAAATTTAGCCTGGTTTTAACCCTGACATCTGCATGACTTTTGACATGCAAAACAGCAAACATAGGTTATTAAAGAGAGCACAAATAAGCTGCACTTAGATATTATATGTTTCTATATATAAAGGTATGCCAGGGAGCCGATTGGTTCAGGCAGAAAATCCTCACAACAAGGATTTCAAAAGTAAACATGTCCTCAGAAGAGTAAACACTTTGTGGTTCACATCATAAAACCCTGCTTCACATCATTCAACCGTATGTGTTTTCCTGTTGGTGAAGCTGAAAGAGACAGACAGATATATTTGTGGTGAAAGAGAAGAAATGCTAACTGTGTGTTTTGAGTTATGTGTACTGCCCTGGCTCCCAGCCATATCCCCCTGGGAAGAGGACCTCTCCTCTCCTCTAACCTCTGCTTGCTCCTAATCCATAGCCCACTGGGAAGACTGATGTGAGGCGTCTGGCGCAAGCCTTTCCCTCTGCCCTGTGCAGGACTTAAAAGGACACAACTGCCCTGGTGTGTGCTCTGTTTCAGTCCTGACTCCACAGTAGCCACAGAGGGAAGGTTCCCACTGGGAGAATGAGCACTGGAAGCACATCTGTCCGAGGAGTCAGACGGGTGGGATGGGATCTGCTGCTGTGGCTCACATGGGAAATATGTCAATGAATCCACTAAATGCACCTCTAATTCAAATCTTCAGGATTGGGTGTGATGTGAAACTAGACATATTTAAAAAAAGACATTTGCTTTGGAGTTGGTAAACAAACATTTTTATGGGAAGTAAAACATTTTTTTTATAAATGTCTATGTGAACCAATTATGCAGGAGCATTTCTTTCTAAAACTGATGGGAAATGTGTCTAAGATGCTATTTAAAGATGTTGATGGGTTACATTGTCCTGAGAAATATCTATCCTTCTGCCTTGAGACTCTTTGAGGCATCAAAGATGAGTCAGAACCATTTTCCTCTTTGCCCTGGCTCTGAAGTGCCATGGAAACTGCCACAAATATTTATGTCGGACAAACACTGGTGCACTGAGGTACTCCTTGCTCCTGTGTAGGAGACAGCGCCACAAAGGGAGATGACGCTTTGTCACACTGGTGCAAACCGAATTTACACCCCTGTGCCCAGGACCTCAAACAAGCACAACAGCAACAGGAGCCGAGCTTGGAAAAAAGCCAGCTTTGTCCTCAGGCACCCTTGTCCTCCACTCACCTACCTGTGAAAACCTCGGAGCCACGGCTCATTTCAAACGGCATTCACCCCAACCCCCACATCTCCCTTACACACACACGCACATGTTTCTGCACACACCCTTGCGAACAATTCCACCATCTAAAAGTGAGACACATAGCCACATGCGGTATAGCAGGCTTTATCAGTCAAAACTCCTTGTGCTTTCAAAGAAGAGTGTAGAGAATCCACTCAACATTAATAACTCTTTAGCACAGAATTCACAGTAACTTTTAGTGAATTGAAAAGCATCTGATGTACAAGCAGTCAATTACAATTATGTGTGATAAAAACAAAAAAGAGAAACACGATGGCCTTACCATCTAGGTCTTCTGGCCTGGTGAGGTCAATAACTCTGTGGCCGATCTTTCCGTCCTCACCCAGCTTGCCGAGGTGGTGCCCCATGCTCTCGAAATGCGCCCTCTCCTACAGGGAAATACAAAACAGTCAGGTACACGAACAAGCACATATACACGTTTTTACAGTGACAGAATTGTAAAAATAACCCCATCAGGAATCTGAAATTTTGAAAAGAAAAAAAGTGTCTTTGATAAATGGAGGTTCTTTTGAAGAGCTGCTCTTTTGACATGAGCTAGATGTAGCTTTTTCCTCTCTCATCTCTCTATTCAGCAGTTGCTATAATGGATGACAGGAGGCAGAGAGACAGTGAGGGCCAGGGGTGCTGTAAATAGATTTACAGAAGGATACTTTGTGATCCCAAGCACACAATGGGGCCGTGGCCCTCTTTGCAGTGCTCAGATTTTCCTCTGTAATCTTCTCCTTACATCCTCCCTTCCAGTCTACAGCGCCCAGAGCTCAGTGCCCATCATTTATTCAGAGTTCATGCTTTGGAGAACACACCGTGTTTTCGCGTTTGTCATGTCGCTTTGTGCTCAGATTAAACTTGGCATCATGTTGTACTTGACGCACAATGAAACCCTGTCATTCAGTGCTCTGTGACAATATTAAATGTCATGTCCGTGTGCATTTACAGAATAAAATAACAGCTTTCGGGGGGCCTCTGAATAGTTGCTGCACATTACACTTAATGTATTATGCAAGGGGAGAGTGCCGACTGCCGCTGGCTCCATTGTTGAATGACCTACTTCCTCAGTGAATACACAGGGCATTAGCAAAGGGCTGTCTTCCTCTCTAAAGACTCAACTAGGAGATGGACACTTTGACTCTGCATGATACAAATAATCTCTCCCCCCCCTAGGTTTCGCCTGGATGACACTAAAAGCAGGCATGTTGCCACCATTCAGAAAAAAAGCATTTGTTTTACTCCCAGGGTGAGCATTCAATCTCTGCCAAAGATGTACTGTCTGCACTGACCTCTGCCTCCTTCTTTTCTAAACATGCCTATCACATGCAGTCTGAACAGATACTCAGGTAGAGTCCCCACACAATACTAACAGCTCCCCTGCCACACACACCGACACCAACACACACATTAATCTTTCAGCCCTTTCTTTGTAATGCATTGCACCATTTTGTTGTTTTTTCACTTTTCCCCCCACAGGGAAGTTTTGTTTTACACTAATAGGCGAAGGTGATAAAAAATTAAGCAGACCTAACTATCGTAAGTGGAAATATTTATTTACGGCTGCATTTTATTTATTTTCTTGTCTTTTCCTGACAAATGAAATCACATTGGCGACAATAGCCATCAGTAATTACAGTACATTTTAGAAAAAAAAAAATCAAATTAAGAAATCTATCTGTCATTTTTTTTTTTGTCTTTTGTATAACCTTTTTTTCTTGAGGGTTAAAAAAAGATGACAAGATGAAGGATGAAGATAGTTCAAGTCCATTTGAGGCCTTTCACAGTATTTTGATTTTCCTCATGCTTTTATTTATTCAAGAACTATTCCTCAAAAGAAAGGACTGCGAGAGACAGAAAGAGCACTGCAATTTACCATCATACTTGAAGGAGCAGTCATTATTTATGGCCAGCTGAGTGATTCTGATATACAATTAACCACTACCTGCTTATGGCCTGTGATTAGAGCCTGTCTATCTGACGGCCCTTTGCTTACTTAAGTGTTTTCTAATTATGACATATGTGGTGGTCCCTGCTGGGCAAGAGGACGCTTTGTAAAGAGAAGATAGAGTATGGTGCATTTCTCGGTGTCACATTTTGCGTTAAGCAACACACGCATGCACGCGCACACAGAGCCGTATTCATCACCCAGCCACATTATTGCTCTTAATGAAAGAAGCTAGCAGCCCGATGACAAAGTGACTGATGTGCGATTAGCTGGATGGGCAATGGTGCTGCTTCAGATGCTACTTGGACAGTCCACTAGGAAGACACAGCGTTCATGGGTACTGTATGTCTGTAATAAAGTAGTCATCTCCTCCCTCTTCTGCGCTTCGTTGGTCCCTCCTGATCAATCAAGTCCTTTTATAAACTCATGATCATTAAGCATCATGTGGGGCTGAGAAGGAGAGAGAACAGGGGCCATCCATCAATGAATTTCATTAATAACTCGCTCAGTGTTGAACTTCTTTCTCCACCGCACAAAGTCATGATTAGCGAACATTAGTACATTAGACAGCTGAGAAAAAGCCTGAATGAGGCTCTTGTTGGGGGATTCTTCTGAGGTAGCTTCACTTCATTTGACATAAAAAGGATCGTGTGGGTTTTTTGTGGTTATATAGAAAACATGTACATATACTTTGTACGAGCCAGCATTTTACATGCTTGACATAAAGGGGTAGTTATAGTAAGTACTCCTCCCTTCCTTGTGTTAGCTATGCTAATTAATATCATACTATCTGTGCAATATGGTACCACAAATTTTCATAAAATTTTATATACTGGGCTTAATATACTTATTGGTTATAAGTTTTGTGATTTATATCAGCAAATTAGAATGATAGTTGAAATTAGGGTCATAAATTATCTGCGCAGCGTCAAGGTTTTGTTTTAAGGCTTGAAAATATTCAGTGAACTAATGCTTCTTTACTGCCCACGCATCAAGCGCTGTGATAAATTAATGGCACTTTTATTATTTTATAGTGTCATTAAATTTTTACTGATCACTCCGACACAGAGAAGTAGCAAAGGACATGCAGTATCTCGAGAAGCCGGCCATCCTGCCAGGAAAAGAGAGGAGGGAGTATGTGGCTGATATAAAAAGGTATTTATAATGTACAGGACAAGGGAATGATAAAAGACTTCGAACACAAAGAAATACAGAAAATTCATGCAGCTGTGACGAGGTAAAGATAAAGAGACAGGAAACAAAAGATGTAACAGTACACATTATTCCCCTCCCACTCTGACCACGACCGCTGGCAAGCAACCGGTCCCTCCCTCAAATGACTTCAGCATGCAGCTCTCCACCCCACAACTAAAATTATAGCAATGCACTCGGAGCTGTAGTGGAAAACTGCCACCCACAATAATCTCATCTGCCCTGCCTGTGCAGTCTTTTGTCTTTAAAGTTCGGTAACGGATGCATTTGGTTGAGTTGTACATGGCTGCCCAGTGAAGTCATGAGTCAGTCCAGTGAAGTCGTGAGTCACTGAGGAAGAGACGGAAGTAGAAAGAGGATAGATAGCGGATAGAGTCTGTGCAACTTCTTGGGCGAGGGAAGCCAAAAGAGCCCTTGTCAATGCTGTAAAGAGAGCTTTAATCTGGCCGGCCACAGAACATGTGCCGGAGGCCTGCTGCTCTGCCCACAGGGTGTATTCTGGGCAGAGGCGGGTGGCGGATGGCCCTGTGCATTGTGCCTACTCCTGCCCTATATTTAGGCAACGCATTGCCAATCCTGACACTCCTTCACCCTCTCCTTTGTAAATAGCTCCAGGCTATAGGAAGAGCCACATGGCCTGAG
This sequence comes from Macquaria ambigua, assembly GCA_008360985.2. Lineage (NCBI taxonomy): Eukaryota > Metazoa > Chordata > Actinopteri > Centrarchiformes > Percichthyidae > Macquaria > Macquaria ambigua. Next base: position 612,361 of record VMKM01000004.1, on the reverse strand, counting down.
ATTGTTCAAATAGAGATAAAAGAGAAATAAACCAAAGAGTAAGGTAGACTGTGGCGCAGATCAGCGTGCAGTTTCTTGGAGTTGGCTCAGTTTGTTGGGTTAGGTTTAGACATGAAAGGAAAACTTCTTCTAAATCTAACTGATTTGAAAGTTTTCATTTAACATCAGAAGAAATTGATGCACTACTTACATCACAACAGATGCCATCTATGGTTTTTGATAGTGAAAAACTTGACTATGCTGCTGCTCTAATGAAAGAGTTTGGGCAAGGTGTAGAGAGGCTACCAGGAAGTAGTCATTGCAGAGAGGTTTGGACATAGTGTTTTCTCAGTCCCATATGTTGTTAATACCTTGATGAAAATAGACAAACCAGGCCTTGTTGCATGTTGTATTACTAGACTTTGGGCCAGGTCCAAAACATGCTTTCGGTAATATTCTTATATTCTAATTCATCATTAAATACATAACTATTTGTTATCATTGGTATTAATCAACCAATTATGAGATTATTATTGGTTTTGAGAACAAAATGATCTGACTCAATGTTGGAAAAGGACTAAGGTAAACCAGATGATACAAGCGCAGATTAAGTTGGCATGTTTGCTCCCCAAAACATTTTGACTTCGGAATGATTATTTAAAATTGCTTCATTTCTTTCAGGCAGCTGGCAGGCATGACACATTATTCCTTCCAAAAATGACCACTTGCCAACTTAAAGTCATGTAATAGTCTGGTTATTTTTTTGGCCATATATGTATGTACTGTATACACAGTAAATGATATGTTTAGCCTTTTCTGTGAAATTTGACATCAGTAACTGCTTCACTTTCCAAGACCTCTAAACTATTGGTAAAATCTCATCCATGTTTCCTGATTGCATATGTTTAACATTTTCATCACTGGAAGCTTTAACAGCTGCAGGACCCTAAAAAGCCACTTACGTTTGATAATGTACTGAACTGGCTCTGGTTATATCACACACCTGGTATGTGGCAAGTTGAAGGCAATGGTTCTCTGACCACAACACAGGGCTTTGTGTATCAAGTGTCAGTCATCACTGTGGTCTGTGGCCCTCAGAGCCTTCTCTCTGAGGGTCTCAGACTAAACCCCTCAACAATCTGTCCCAGCCCTGATGGAGACAAAGACTGCACTTTAACATGGCTACAGCTCCTCACAGCTCAGCGCCTCATCTGTTTTGTATTTGTATTGTAACCAGTTGCAATGTTATTTATAAGTCTGCAGCTTTCCAGTAGTTTTTGCTAGTTTTGAACCATTTAAATGTTAAGTACATCCAGCCATGCGGTAAACCCACAGTTCCTTTCATGCAGACTGTTGCTCTCTTTTTACCCGGAGCTCTCCCTTTGCTAAGGCTAATGCAGGCAGCAGCAGAATCAACAGTAGCAGCCACAAAAGGCTGGCATCTGTTCTATAGTAGTCGTCCTCAACATCACACAGAGCAGAGATGGCCAGCTATTCCAGTCCCATTTGTACTGCCAGGGCATCACCTCATTTGTTTAAAACAGAGGGAGGAAAGGCCTTTAATTAGATTAAAGAGCTTAAACTATGTTTAAGAAAATGGTGAGGTAACCCTACTCTGGGCTTTGTGCCAATTTAGTGTTTATTGTTTGTTTTTAATAAAAGGATATGCTATCATTATTCAAGATAAGTTATTTTTTGTTGGAGGGGAAAAAAGTCAAACCCACAAAATGTGACCCTTCAGTGCCAATTTGAAATGTGCATTTAGTCTAAACAATTTGATTCTTTGTGTCACTGTGTCTACTTTGGGACATTTTGTGATACATTTGAATATATTATACATATTTTGTTGAATGCAAAATATTGCAATTGTGTGTTCTCAATTAGACTGAGATGTGCTAAAAAAAATGTTGACGCATTTCTGACAGTGTTCTGTTCTTATGTTGCTGCTGAGATCATTTGTGTTGACATCATGTACTTTTACGGGTTTCCAGTCCTCAATGATCCAGAACGGTTCACTGGGTCCTCCAGGGAATGTTAAGTTGGGCTGAAATCTAGTGCCTTATCAAATCCTCCAGGTTGCAAACAGCAGGATATTAGAAACTGCAGCATTACCAAAACCCCCTTTCACATATGGACAAAACCTCAAGACTTGTTGGGACACTGGATCCATTATGTGTCTACTGCAACTGTACTATAAAGGACTATAAATGGTCCTTTGTGGCCTATTCTTTTCCTCGTCCTTTGTTGTACGTGCCTTGTGGTGAGTGCAGTATCACAGGTCTTAGCCACTGAGGCCAGCAGCATTTCTGAGCAACTGCAGCAGGCCAGAAACTCACCATGTAAAATGACAACTGTAGAAAATAATGGAGCCACCACCGCCAAATGACCCTACCAAGATGCAGTGTTGATGTCTTTTTGGGGAAGAAGCGAGACAGAGCAAAAGACCTGACCTGGGAAAGGAGCCCGCAGACACACACACACTCACAGACACACACCGGCACATATTATCCAGAGTCATACATTATTTTTATTCTTTTGGCAAACATGAACAATTGGACAAAGCATTAATGTAAGCAATCTTCACAATAGCACTTGCTGGCTACAGCCAGTGTCTGGGAGCTGAGCATAATCTAATTTGGATGGGCAAACCCTTGTATGCCAAGGATTTACATTGCAGCCAAAACGCCTTGGTTTGCAATTTCCAAGACAGCAGTCGAAAAGGAGCAGAAAATTGCTTCCAGGGCTGCAGACCAGACAAGATTATATTCAAAGTCTTTGTGAAGGCTTTGCCTGAATAGAGCCCTGGCATCACACACACACACACACACACACACACACACACACACAGACATACGTGCATGCATGTACTGTATGCATGCACGCACACACACAGGAGGGAACAGTATAACCACTATAACCAATAGGTTAGGAGTCTGGATTTTGTGGAGCACCAGTGTAAGCTCCATTTGAATATTTACAGGATGAGCTTTGGGACACGGAAATGGACAATTGTAGTCATCAATACTGAGGAGAGGAGGTGTTGCGGGGCAGAAAAGGGCAGTTCAATAGGTTAATACACTGGCCTTTCACCTTTTGATTCCAGTTCGGGACATGTCAGCAGAGGAATATATTTTATCTCACACAACCTCTAGGGCATCACATATGCAACGTCTGTCTGAACTAAAGTAAGAGAAATTGATGCATCAGTGTAGAAATCTGTTATACCTGACTATACAGAGTTCAACTACAAGGCTTGGCCAATGACCCAGGGCCAATAAACTGCAGATTTGGACCAGATGAATAGTCAATCAGCTGCCCAAAATGTGATAAGACTGTTATCTCTTCTTCTCTCCTTGGCCGATGGTGTGCTTTTTCTAACCAGTCACATTGGACGCCACCTCAGTCAGGGACTTGCTAATATGCGTGTACAAGACAGATGAAGGCTGGAAGTTTGAAATATTAAGTGAAAAGACTTTTTGTCAGAGGCACAACAGTTTGCTGTGGCTGAAAATTTAATTATCGCTGTACTATTTGACTGCAATTTCTGAGATACTCATTTACAGGCAATTTACAATATACAGTTTACAGACAAGTATACTATTCATGTCTGCTACAAGGTCTAGCAGCACCTGTTATGTGTTCTGCCAAAGAAGCTTTTTGGCTACACCTGATCAGTTCTGTATTGACAAGATAGATGAAACAATAGATATGTGAGTTATCTGAATTCAAACTCTGGCTTTTAGCTGCTTTTTTCCTCCATGTTATGGCTGTTTACATTTACAGTAAAACTTGCATTAGTTAGATTTGAGTGATCATATGCTGTCTGAGGATAAGAAGGGCCAAGGTACATTTTGCCATTTATTTTGTTAATTTAAAAAAAAATATATATGCTTTTGGATTCTGAACAGTTCATATAAATACATTGTTTAAATTTTTCTGAAAATGATTATTCTTGTCTTCTGAGCAAGTGAATATTTATCAGCAGAATCTCTGATCTACTGGCCATATATTATAGTAGGCCATAAATGTTGATGATGTTGAGTCACTGCATGCACCATCTGAGTGAAAACATACGGAAACAGATACTTGATATGTATTCACCTGTGACCCTGAAAAACAGGGTTCATGTCCAGATATAGATGCAGTGCGTAATAGAGGGAAACAATTCAAATGGTTACAAATGGATTCAGAAGTAACGTATTTGACTGTAGGCATACTGGCACATTCTAGATAAAAGCTTCCACTGGGTGAGGAGGAGATGGTAAATAATGGAACAAAGTAATTGCCCTCTTCAGACAATAATACCTTTAGATAAATATTTCCAAAAGGTAAATTGCAGAAGGGTTGTAAAAAGGTTTTATTGTACTGATGGGATATAGTAAAAACAGACAAATAAAAAGACAAGCAAGAAAATCCGCTCCTGTAAAACATGAATATTTTACATGTCCTGAGGTTAAAGGCTTGTATACTGTAGAACAGAGAGAGCTAGAGTCATAGTGATAAAGGTTAGGGAGGAATGCATTGTACTGTTCAGACACACTTTGTATGAAAAGATGAATTGATCCATCTGTAAGCAGCACTTAGACCCACTCCTCTGCCCGGTCATTACAGTGGGATAAATCAATATTTAATATCCCCCTCTAACAGCCACACTGGATGATCTTAACCTCTCCTTAATCCCATTTATGTTACCTTTCCAGAATCTTCTTCATGTAAGCTCTCACTATGATAAACTTCCAAACAACAGACTGGGAGGGGAGCTATTAAAGACCACACCATATTTATGTCAGGTGAGGCACTTTGGTGAAATATTAATATTCTGAAACTGACCAAAGTGAAAGCTTTTATCTGGGGCATTCAAACCTTTCTAGTTCGTTGGCTTGTATCAGCAAAAGACTCTCTCTCCCTCTCTCTCATTTCACCGCTGAATTACAACCTTCTGTTCTTTATTGCAGCCGAAGGATGAAGATGATGGGGCAATTCTTTTAGCTGACTTGATAAAGCGTGCCTCTCATTTCACACCATCCTAATAGGGCCAGTGTCACTGAAACTAAGAGGTGACAATATCTCACTATGATTTGCACGAGCCAGAGAGTCAAGCATGAGCTCGGTTAAGGTGTCATTCAACAAGACAATAAATGATGTTGTAATGAAAACAGACACATATTACCTGAAGTGATACTTTCAGTTACTGATATTAGTGGAAACACACACACACACACATACAGGCATGTGTGTAGGGCTTAATTAACTTCAAATGCAATGCAACAATCACATTTTCCACCTGAACTTGCTGTCATTATTATTTGGTGTTTCAGTTTTGTTGTCAATACTATGATCCTGTTAGTGTACTAATTTCTTAAATAGTATTTCAATTCATGGCCCTTTTATTACTATTTCACATTCACTTACCCAGCTATTGCTCTCTTTCTGTTTCTCTCTCGCTTTCTTAAAAACACACTCTCTCCTCAGGTGGCAAACACAGACAAAAGGTAGATTACAGGTGAGGAGTGACTGACTATTTCAAGCAGAAGATCCCTTTAGGAAAAAAAAAAGGCATTCTCCTCCTCTGAGATGATTGCTTTAACACAGGTTGAACAGAAGTCCAAAATTCAGAGGAAACAAAACAAAATCCTACAAAAGGCTAAGCAGGGAGTAAAAAAAAAACAAAAAAAGCTGTTAAGCTCTACCTGCTAAGGACAATGTAGCTGTAGGTGTGTGCTGCCTGTTGAAAATGGCTCTTTACAGGCATTGTTCAGCTACTGCTTTCATGTCATGGCACATTCGGCTGCTTGGTTGACCACAGGTTCACCTTGGGAGGTTGGGAGGCAGCTGTACCAGCTCGTGTGACTGCAAAAAAAAAGGGTGCTTGCATACTCATGCTAAAAGCTTCACATACCATGTTGTAACTAAACAAAGAAAGCCAAAAAGGGGGGAGGTGGGGGATTTTGTGCAAGAAGATGTGCCTGTTTGCTTTTTTAAATTTAGAGGGGATATGTGACATGGTACATTTAAGACAGATGTCTGTCAGTACAAAAATAAGATTATGGATTTGATTATTGTAAAGATCTTTTTTGTTCGGGTTAGTAAGGGCTGAGTGCAGGGGAAGCTCTGTCTCTGTCCTCTCTGTGGGCTGCACCAATTTATTTGCTTCACTTCAGTGAGAGCATAGTTGATTGCCACCTGCATAGACAGTGATCTCTTCCAAACACCAAATTAGAGGGAAATCAAAATAGATATTCATTGACTTTTTTACATATACATTGACCTAGTTGAGGCTGTTGGTTGAAAGTGTCAGGTGCTGAAATATTAATGAGCATCGCTCCCAGTTCCTGCCTGCTCCTCACAGCCAACTGGCAACATGGCATCGAACTGAAGAGAGGAGGACAGCTTTTTTCTCTCCTTGATTGACTCATCGATTGAAGATATTTTTAAAGGGAATCCCTGGGAGTGTGTGCTCCTGGTACAAAGCAGCCCCATCCCATGTCAGGGGACGGAGAGGGCTGCAAGTCTGCTTTAATTGGGCAGAGACTTCAGAGTCTTCTTAACCCACACCGGGCACCGCCATGGCCTGTCACGGCCCTCACACCAACATCAACAACGCCGAGCCCTCTAAACACGCACACACAAACATATTCATGCTAATTTGAGTAAACACACATGTACACACTGAACTATGCCAGCTCTTATCAATACGACCACCCTGGACATGGATTAAAGAAAATATTAGTCTTAAGAATTACTGCTATATCAAAATCATCATGTTCTACTTTCTTATATAGTTTCTTTCCTCCACTACTTGCAGGGAGAGCTGAGCACTCTTTGTGGGCAACTGTTTGTTTTTTGCTTTACGGAAAAAGCTTGCAAAGGGGAAGTCCTGAATCAGGGATTAAACAGAGACAGACTATATGATAGTAGTCCTAACCTTGTCAACTCTGCAGTTGTTGAGGCCCACTGAACTGAGGGCGGACAGCTTCGCCTCCATGCCCTGCTGGTGATGTTGCAGCTGTTCCCTCTGGATCTGCTCCCTCATTTTCCGAGCCTCCTGGATGGCCTTCAGCACTGTGTCCTGGTCCCCGAACAACGCGGTAGAGTTTAGGCTGGACAGAATATCTATACACACACACACACACACAAGTAGGGGAGTTTGGACAGCAAAATTAGTCTGCTGCAACGCACACTGCCAAAAAAAGAAATTTCTCATAACATCCTGACAGTGGCATTTATTAGTGAAATATGAAGTATCAAAACAGTACCAAAACCTTGCAATGTGGTCTCCCTGGATGTGAGTTCGTACTTTAAATGTGTGTTTGAACAGAGAAGGGATGTTTTTTGTGAGGTCTTACCCAGAGATGAGCCCCGGCCCAGGCCTCCTCCGAGTGGGTTGGGGATACCTCCCTTGCTAAGGAGACTGTTGGGGCTGCTTTTACTGCCGAGGAACAGGTTTTGTGTCGGGGATGAGGGAGATTTGACCAGTTCTGTCGTCTTTGGCCGAGCAGACAGGTTGAGCGGCTGTGTTCCCTCCTCCTACGGTAGGAGAGATGGGAGTATGAGAGAAGACAGATGTGAATAGGTTGCCTCCATTTTGGGGACTCAGGATTCCCAGACAGCACAGTTCTCCTCTGTTCCTGGTTAATTATAGGATCCCTGTCTTGACCCACACCTCCTCCCTGGTTCTTCCCTCTCTTTGCTTTTTTCCTCTCTCCTCTCCTTTCCTCTCCTCTCCTCATCCATCCTTCCTTAGGAGCTGTGCCACTGCGATCTTCCTCACAGTTGCCCAGAGCCTTTGTTCACACTAATTAAAGCAGATTCTGTCTCTCTGTACATCTTCATCTGTTCTCCCTCTCCTCCTCCCTGCTCTCTGTGTCTGCACTCTGGTTCGAAGAATAAATAATGACCAGATAACGGCGGTGCCAATGATCAAAGACAGCTGTTCCATTCATCAGATGTCGACTTACATTATCTACTTCATTAACTTGTTTTCTAATTTCAATCCTCATTTGTGCATACATGGTTTTATCATATGATTCAATATGCCTTTTCCTAAAAAAATATGTGATTTGCAAAACCCTAAATAGTGTTCTGAGATGAGGTCAAAGGAGGATGCATGTGTTTGGTGCTTTATTTGCTGGGCTGGCTGCAGCCTTTAGAGCAGTTACTGATATGAGATGAAGAGCACTATTATCCAAGGTGCTACCCTCAGCAGCTTGTCTACTCTCTACCAAACATGTTTTATCTGTGGGTACCTACAGATAAACAATGGGAGGCACAGGCCAGGTATTTTAGAGCTCACTCCTTTGCTTAAAATGGTTTAAAAACTGAACTCGTAAGAGTGGGATAAATGCACACAAAACCAAAGTAACCTTAAGTAACCTGTGTGAGTTATTATTGACAATTGTGCAAAGATGATGTAATTGTGCTAAAATCATGTTGAAAAGATCAAAAGAAATGATTATTTCTTTCTTAATATTACAATATTGAAATAAATGTAAAATATAATATTTTGATAAATTCGAATAAAATCTTAATTAAATAAATGTAAAATATCATCAATCCATAATTAGATATTTGATCACCTTAAATGTAAAGAAATTCCAAGATGATGGACAAACTGCCCTATAAGCTAAGACAAACTAAAGTCAATGTGCACAGTGGATTTGCTTAAATACAATACAAATACAAACGCGGAATAATTCTGAATAGAAACAACTCAAACATTCACATCCCAGAAGAGAAATGTCACTTCGCACAGTATAAATCGCCCTGTGTATACAGCAGTCTTTTAAATCAGATTAGGGCTCATGCTGTCGTTAACAGTCTTTTTCAAAGCCCAAGTGTCTCCTTGTCCAAACATATGGCTCAAGCATAGACTGCCCCAAGGCCTTGTTATTGCTGTGCCAATAACAGTTTGTCATGCAGTGAAGCTGAAAGCAGACAAACAAAACTAAAGGCAATCTGATTCCATTGGACTGTGGATACAGATGGGAGGATGCCAGTATATGTTTGCTTTCCATTTATGTAAGATTAATTTCATTTAAAGTCCTTAATTTTGTGATATTTGGCAATATTTGTAATATTTTGACTAGAATTAGTGTTGTATTAATATTGGCCTAACTGGCACCCATCTAATCTGATGAATAGAGGATTGTATTCATGTGATGATATGACATTGTTGAGTCAGTTTGATGGCAATGTTTCATTGGAAATCCCAGGAGGCAAGAGACCTGAAGGATTGTGTGTGTGTGTGTGTGTGTGTGTGTAGGGGTGTGTGTGTGTGTGTGTGTGTGTGTGTGTGCGCGGAGAGAAAGCCAGAGTGCCCTCCTACCATTTCAAGACATGATTTATGGTCCTTCTCCATTGTGATAATATTAAGCTAAACTACTCCAAATGGGCGTATGTTTCTGATTATAATATTAGTGAGTGGGCCTTTCCTCTGCATGGAGGTCTAGTGGAGTCATGCCATACAGCAGCAGAGAACACACATCCTGCATTTGGTTTGTTTACAAGGCAAAGAAAAAGTCGTCAATTCTACTTTTTGCTTCACTTTTCTCAGCATTTGTATAGCACTGTTGTAATGGTTTTATTCCATTTTAGTTACAAAAAAAGAAAAGAAAAACTTTTCATTGTGAAAAAAAAAATTAGAAACCATGTGTTCCACAAATTACTGGCTTGGAGCAGGCATAGCCATAGCAACCATGTCCACAGAGTTCTGGTTAAGAGAGAGAGGGCCTTGTTAAAGCCCCACAGATTGATGGCCTGTTAGAGGTTGGGCTCAGCACCGGCCGCCCGTAACACTGAAGTGGTGAACAGTGTAGATGCTATTTTATTCAGACAACACCAGCTAGGCTCGGCTAGGTCAAGTACCACTCAAGGCCTGGGCTGGTGGGTGGGCAGGTTGAAGGAGTTAAGGGTTGTACCTTGACTTGAGTGATGGGGCTGGAGGAACTCTTGTCATTCTTCAGAGAGGAGGGAGAAATGGGCCCACTAGCATTGAGGGGCTGGGGGAGTGGAGGCATCTTGGCTCCAGGAGAGACCTGCATGCTGGCAAGCTGGGCGGCATACAGTTGCTGTAGGGAGGTGGAGAAACCCGCAAGGCGTTAACATCCAAATCCAGCAAACATTCAAAGTTTTATATTCTGTCTTTTCCTCTCCCTAGAACTCTCTCTGCTTCTGTGTCTGCCTTCATCTCCCCCTCTCTCTCTTTTACGTCTTTCCTCTCTTTCCATGAGGCTGGCAGAGAACCTCCATCAAAGGTCTTAACTGTATTTCAAAGGCTGAACCCAGAGAGAGACAGCAGTCTTAAAAACCACACAGAGATGGCTTTCATTCAAAATACTTGGAGCCCCTATTTTCCACTCATCACAGAGAAAAGTTTGCAGACTGGATGCAAGTGTGTTAGCAAAGATCTCTCATTTCTCTAGATCTACACAGCTTCCTATTGAAGTTTCTGGCCTGTGATTTGTCTCCACACAGCCATGTGAGACAGTCCCATTCCACAGTGTTCGAAACCCAACCTCAGTTGGATTGCCATCACAGAATATGTTAAACACAAGCATTATTAAGGCTTAGAAACCTGCACAAAGAACACTGATGTAATCACCGTTATTTTCCTTGGCGTTAAATCAGTAAGATGTCCAACTGTTGGTGACATTACCACACAAGAGGGTGGTTCAAATGACTGGCGAAGCACTCAATAACAGTTGTGCCTGTAACAGGGTTGAACTCTGAAAGCTCAATTTACATTTCCACCACTGGGCTGATTATGTGGCATATACTAGAAAGGGTGGTTAAAGACGTTGATATGAGGGTTTGGAAATATTTTTAAAAAATCTGGTGAGCCACAGACTGTTAATTGTCTGTTAGATCATATTTTTGACACAGTAATTCATCCTTTATCCTGGATAAAGTTTCAGCTTAATGTCTTTACATTAAGTCGTGCGCCTATTTTTTATATAATTAAAACCTGAAACAAATAATACCAGACTGATTTGATTTGATGATTGTTTTTGTGCTTGTTTTTCTGTGCCCAAAGAGCCCAGCACTCCCGCACTGCTGAGACTTCTTTCTACCCCAGGTCTATATTGATTGGCCACCAGGTAAGTGATGAAATTGGCTTTTGTCTCCTGCTGCAAATGGCAGGGGTCTGTCAAATAGAGCTACTGTCTGAGAAAGAGTGTGACTCCATGTAGCCTTAGACCTCACTTCATCAGACAGATAGCACCCCTTAACTCCCCCACTGGCCTGCTATCCTCAGACCAGGTAAACCTTATGGTTTGTTGTGTTATTCAGTCAGATGGTGCTGTCAGGGAGAATCTAATTTCTCTTCCTCTGGCCAATCAGCAAACCCTGTCTCATTTCCTGGTTTGACCGGCCACATACAGACCGCATTTGTGTGGATGGGAAAAAGCGACCCGGCCCTGGTGGCCTCACCTTCGGCAGTGTAAATGCAGACTAAAGCCAAACAAAGCACTTTATGTCCATGCACATATCTCCAGATATAAACACATATGTGCTCCTGTAAGAAACTTTATCGCTGCCACATAAGCGGCAGTACAAAAGGTCCATTCTTCCAGGGGACCTGGGGATAACAACAGCACATGGGCAGCGGAAATGACAGACTGATTATGTTCCCACAATGATAGCACTGCCCCCACCTCCCTCACAAACGGCCTTTTGTCTCCGACAGGAATGGACACAGGAGTGGACCCAACTCTATTTTCTTCTCATCTGAGCTAGACTTAGTTAATGTCAGTGGTAAAGGCACTCTGTGTGTCTGTGTGTGTGGGGGGGTTAGAGAGAGAATGACAGTGACAGAGAAAGAGAGAGAGGGGAGTCTCCATTCACTGGCTGTCACTCCAGGCTACACACATGTCTTAGTAGAGGAGCGGAAGCTGAGTCTGTTGGACAGATGTTTGCTAACAGGCCTGTCGCTGAGTATGGCCCTGACCTTGAGTGAGAAGAACTTTATTGTCCCGGAAAAGCACCACAATTAGACTTTGCCTCAAATTAGACGCAGTCAGGGTGCCCCTTTTCAGCACTGATTAGCAGGTCAGTGCCATGGGGTGAGAAGCAGTGGTTACCCTTGTAACCAGGAATACTCTGCCTCCAAGAGCCAAAGAACAATAAATACAATCAGGGGGAAAGACAGATGAAAGGTGTGTTAGCCCACCATTCACTGCTCAAGGACAGATATGAAATACCTCATTGTTCAATGTGTGTAGTCTGGAGGTTTTTGTCTATGTCTAGGTAAAACAAAATGGATTGTAAAATTATTGTTTGACACCCAGCACATACTTCAGTTAGAAACAACCGTAGTACAGGAAGTTGTCAGTATAAAGGTCAATGTGGTGTCAAAGGCTGAGGGATGATGCATCCTGCCAAGGATGGTCTCTCTAAGCAGAAGACATCTGCCTGCTTCCCCCAGTTGACTCTCTCGCATCTAATAGCCCCTTTTTCATATCTACTTGCCAGGTGGGGGCAGCAAAAGGTTCATGGTATTTAGGGTCAAGCTGAAAGTCAGTGCTCCAACTCTGGGGTATTGGAGTAAGCAAAAGCTTGAGTGGAGCTTCTGTTTCCTTTTTCTCTTCCTTTTTTCCCCTCTACACTCTTACCCACTAGTTGTTTTGCTTTATTTGATAAGGGAAACATACACACCTTCTAGGACACTTATAATACTTCTGTCTGGCACAGGATGTATGATGATTGAAAATAGCAAAATGAACATAATAGCTAATGGGATTGCAGTGTGGGTGTTAAAAGAAATCTGGCAAAAGAGAAATATGTGTACGTTTTCTCTTAGCTTGAAGGCGGGAGCAAATTTATGCCATTTTCCTTTATCAAAAGTGTGCATGTATAATTTACTAGTATGACAATACAGTATGTGTTAATGTTTTTTTTTTGTTTCCTTAGTGCTTTGAAAGGGTTTGCCTTTTTACCTAAAAACAATATTATCCAAATACAGAAACAACACACATAAATGAGGAAACCCACAAACGCAAAATCTAAGGTCTTCCTTCTGACCCCATCGTTCCCTGTTTCCCAGTAGAGCGGAGCAGATCTCAGCAAGCATGGATTCAAAGTGAGTGCAGCACGCCCAAGGTCAGCCTGTTAGCCTCTGGTAATTAAAAACAAGCCCTCTGGAGGCAGCAGAGGTTAAACGGGGAGGTTCACTTTTCTGCCTGCGACATTAAACTGAGATTACACACTCTGCTGATGATGTTAGACATCTCAGAAGTATAATATGCAATTAAGACAGGCAGCCTCTGTTTGTTTAGTAAAACTGATAGCTGATACTATAGCTCAGTATACAATATAATCAATTATGAGAAAAACATTAATTTGCTCTTAACTGTCATCTACGCTTTTTTTCCCTCCTGCAAACACTGGAGCAGGCGCCTTGTAGTATAAAGAGAAAAAAACTTTCTGTAGAAAAACAAATGTGCATCTTGTTTTTCCTCAAGAAAGAGTCGCAGCATGGCAATATGTGCTGGAAAATACAGTGGCAGATATTTGTCAGATTTCTTGCTACCGGCAATGACGGTGCATTGCATATTTACAACTGCAGCCTGCAAAAATATTAAAATAAAGACAAACAAATTGCCTTAAAACCGTATCAATTCCTATTACCAATTAACATCCTCTTCATTTTACATGAGGTGAGCATTATCTGACGACTGCCACACTCTCTTAATCGCACTCGTCTCTTTGTGTGCGAGTGCGTCTGTTTGTCAATGTCTCATTCACCTCTGCCTGGCCTGGGCGCTGAGCACTGGGCTGGATATGAGGGCATTAACTGTGCTTCAGTGCACCACACCATTTAAAAGGCAGCACAGCGCCAGCCCCGTTTGCCACAAGGCTTGTACAGGCTCATTGCCCAGGGCGACCAGGCAGGCTGACCCAGGCTAGGCCCAGATGTCAGGAGTGGAGGAAGGCGTCCTGGTGCACTGTGCCGATGCTTTCCAGTATGGCCCAACATCTGTCTCATCTGCTGGCACCCAACCTGCTCTGCTCTAACCCCTCCTCTTGCCTTTCTCTATTTCTCTATCTTACATCTACTGTATATATATTCAAGTCCTTCTCTATCAGTTTCTCTCTCTCTGGCACATACACACACAAACACAGTGTGTGAGTGTGTGTGTGTGTGGGTTCTCCAGGCCCAGGGGGCCCAGAGCCAGTCCTCCCATTCAGTGCAGCTCACTGCATTATCCACTCTATCTGTCCATCTGTCCCTCTGTTCACCGCTGCCTCTATCCAGCTGCTCACCTAGCCGTCCTATTAGCCAGCCTTCCACACACAGCTAGCATTGCTGCACTGCTCTGGGTTACCTTCAAAGACCAAGCTCCTCTGCTCATAAACACAGAAACAGCTGCTCTCTACAGTATGTCTGTTCTCTCGTTTCTCCCCTCCTCCTCTTCCTCTCTCTCTCTCTTTCAAAGTCAAAAGTGCTTCACTTGTTAATGATGGAAGCCGTTTCTTCACATCTGTACTACACAGGCATTTACATCCAAACAAAAGATAATGTGCGGTTTGCTGCTCTCCCACTTTCTTCCTGTTTGTCCCTGACTGTGTAACACTCTGTCTTATCACTCCAGTCGTCTAAGCCTCTGAGTACTCCTTCAGATGTGTCTGTCTGCTTGAGATCTGGTCCGGGTTGTCGCTGAGCATGTGGGCTGCTTTTCATCTTTACAGTGGGAGCATGAGCTGAGGCTGGGCCCAGGTTTATCATGGGCCTAGAGAGACGCCATAGCAAATGCGGCAGATGATAATTGCGGCGTTAAGTCTTAACTCAAGCAGCTCGACTTCCAATACTGTAAAGCATAAGGATGTGATGGGCCTGGACAATTCAGGGTAAAAAGAGCAAGAGTAACACACACACACAGAGACAGAATGATAAAAACAAAAGGAGGATGGGAGTAATTCAGAGAGAAATACACGAACTAAGACACTTAGAGATGGTTCAACATGTGGATGGGAAATTGGAAAAGCAAGACAGTGAGACAGAGACAGCAAGAGATAGAAAATGGAGCTTTGACTGAGTGAAAGCAGAGGGTTTCTATTTATTTAGTCCTAACAGTGATACTGCATACGGAGAACCCAGATGTTCTGTTTTATCCAATAATGCTTTCTTTAAAATGGCTTAAACCCCAAAGTCTGCTTCCAATGATAGAAAACAGGACTTGAAACAGGACAGGACCTCCTCCTGTTTACTGGTTCTGTAAAAAGGACGGGTGATATATATTAAGTTCATATTGGCCTTAAGTAAATTGTTTTTCACTTGGCAACTGATGCAAGGTATAGTGTACAAACAGCAAATTAAGTGCTATCCCAAATAGAAAATTCTTTTGTGGAATTAGGGAAATTCCCTTCTTGTCTCTTCACTCAATTGAATATAGTAGGTGTCCGGACAGATTGGGGTACAATCTGAGCACAATTTCCTCTGTTAGGTGAGAGGTGTCAGTTGTAATCAGGGAAGGACAGGCAGGGATGGAGCCATTGTTTCCTGCTGGTCCTGGGCTCATCCCGGCCCTGTGTGGGCACTAATGAAGAGGGGCATGTCGCGCTGGGATAGTTTACCCGCCTCCTCTCCTGTGAGTTGAGGACGAGAGCCAATCTGTCAGGAAAACATTGAGTGAAATTGCCCTGTGGTACAGCAATGCCTGGTGACAGCCACTTGCAGACTGCCAGCCACCAGAGTGATGCTACCACCCTGTATTGACAAGCAAATTACAGTCTCCGACTCTCAAACGCATCCTGGAAGATTCATTTACATCCATCAGCTCTAAGCCTTTGTTACCTTGTTGGGTTTTCTTCTCTTGGAGAGAAAGGGCGGGGAACGGGGGGAGGATCCCAGACTGTTATGACAGAGGAGATTGTGAAGAGGCTGCGTGGCCAACATTAAGACTGACGGAGCGGCTAGCCTCTCTGACTGGATGGCTGATCACATTACCTCTGCAGCATTGTGGGAATTAATTCTTCCAATAAGATAATTTTTAAGGTTCATATATTGCACAATCTAAACTGAGTAAATTGGTGAAAATTATACCTTGCCATGCAGCTGACAGGTAGAGATATTTTAATTGGGGGGGCAGCCTATTCAGCCATATGTGTGTGGGATTTTGTGTGTGTGTGTAAAGAAGATGAAGAATGGGCTTGGAGGTGAAACTAGAAAAGCTCAGGTCAGTTTAAAGGGTTAGTGGAGTATTGTGCTCGATGAAGCATGAAGAATAAACTCAGTAATACGATAAGTAATAAGTAATATTTGCAAGGGAGCCTTAAATCATCTTATTTTATTTTATTTTAATTGTGTTTTTATTCCCAATAATCTTACAAGTAGGCGTTTAAATTACAAGTTGCATCATTATAACACTGGACATAATGTGTTAATTCCAAGGTAGCTGTCACATTTTCTTTTTTTTTACTACCGAAACCCTAAGACACATCTAGAGTGCAGCCTCAGGTACTTCACTGCAGTAATTACTAGACATGGTGTCTCCTTATTTTGTTTCAACTCAAATTAAATAATCCCTTTTCTTATTGTGTTATTCTCCTCTTGTGATTTTTGTTGTTGTTTGAGAAGAATATTTTTTCTGCTTCTTTTGTACTCATGAGTCCTCCCTCTCCAACACACACACACACACACTCACACACACACGTATTGGAGTATACTTTTCAATAGTTTCATTTTGAAGAAGAAGGAGGGTGCTGGTGCTATTATTGCTCTAAAAGGGAGGAGACTACTCTAACCTAATTCCATGTCTGACTTGATATGATGTTTTTAATCATAGCAGGCTCCCAGTGCTTTGTAGGGGAAGTGGTGGCAGTCACATGGTTTGTTGATCCCAGCTATGTAGAAAAGGGCATGTTTGACTTGCCTTGCTGTTTTAAGGGGAGTCTCTATGCAGGGTAAATAGCAGCCAGCAGGCGGAATATGTGACAGGCTGACAGACTTCAATTAATGGAAAATGCACCTCTTTTTGTTTACTGTGTTCTGTAAAGGTCAGCCAAGTCATGGTCTTGGAGGCACTGTTTTTGCCCATTCCCAGGGTTAGATACATAATCAGAATTAATCACTCTAGACCTGTCTCCCCTCCTCACCCCAACCTTCAGATATACGACTGTCTCATCTGACCTCATACACCACTATAAATAGACTCAGCATGCCTGTCTGAACTACCACTCCTTTCCAATGGACTTCTCCATGATACACAAACTAAGCGACACATATACTCTCCAGAAACATATTCACTTACTCTCATGGACACACGTTTTCAAACATGAGCAGACTCATTTAACACCTTACATGCTTCTGATAGCGCTTCTTGTGGCTGCATAATGACGCACAGCTCTTCGGAGCCAGCTGCATGCATTGTTAGAACTTGCCAAGGCTCGTTAACACTGACAGTGGTAGCCTCAGAAGGACAAATGCCACATATATCAGTGAGCAAAGAGTTTCTCCCCTCGGTCTTGAGCTCTCTCATGACATACTTCTTTCGGCTGTTGAGCGTCACATGTTGCAGCTTTCAATATCTTTTTGCTGTTGTTGACAAAGCAGCCGTGGCCACTTAACCATATGTTAGGAGGGATGCTTTTTAATTCTTTGTTTCCTTCTTTTGTTTCCAAAGAACAGTCCTGATTTCTAGTTTCAAGTAGACTGAAGATCTACAATTACTCAGAACTGCAAAGGAAACTGACAATTAGAGAAGCAACCAGCAGCAGTGCAGCTGAATAGAATAGATAGGTTGTTATTCAGCTTCACATTGCTACTTGTATTTTTTTTTTATGTAAATAAAGTTAGCAAGGGAATCATTATCGCCAATTTGGAAACAAAGATCATGCACGGGCTGAGAGAAGCCCTGGTAACAGTAGTATTTGTAATACTGTAGTAACAACTTGAGGGGTAGAACGCAGATAATTATCTATATTAAACATTATGCCCTCAGGTTAAGCTCTGACCTGGGTTCAACTTTTTTTAAATGCCGTGTGAGAAAAGTCCTGGAGGAGCCTGTAGGGCTTGGAGCCTATCCCAACATTTTCTGTGGCTCAAAACATACCATGAGTTTACTTTTACTACATACATACATAAAATTACTCAGATTTATGTCCACTCTTTCTTCTTATTTGTTTTTCTCTCAGAAATAAAAGAAATATTACAGTTGTTCTACTAGTTAAAGGCAATAGGAAGGAGATTCTTTGCTTACACAGTCAATTGTCTTCTGATAAATTCACTGGCAGGCGATTAAGGCAACCAAAGTGATTCTCATTCCCTCTAATAACTATTATCTTCCTTACTCCTCTGTCTGGCAGAGCTTGTGGGGATAAATCCTCTATAAAACAGGATAAATTACATATGTAAGGTGATAAGCGTGTGTGAGCTGCAGGCCTCCAGGATTATTTAGTGTGCAGCTCATTACTTAGCGTACAGCTGCTTAGCCATCCTTTCTGCCCTGGGCTTGGCGGGCGTCCCTAGCATTCTTTGTCATAGCACTGTACATACCTGAAGCTGGAGGGGGCTGAGTCCTGACGCTGCTGCAGCTGCCATTGTGGATGGAATGAACTGCACCGGGTAGTTATCACCTGTCAGAGAGGGAGAGAGAGACAACAATGCATACAGGTTCAGACAATGAGCCGGCCCACAGCGACCAGGCAAGTGCCAACACAGATCCTGGGCCCTCCACTACTTTGCCACAGCAATGTGGCACATTGCAACGAGCCCTCGGCTTCAAGCCCAAACATCTGCATTAACAAAAGGCTAAGCTGGTTTGACTGGAGCAGGATTACTTAGGAACGTTCAACACCATTCCCTCCTTCCTCCACCTGCATAGTACACCTCCTGGAAAATACCATGACAACAATAACTACATAGTCTAACAAGTTAGGAGTTCTTTTAAGGTTTATGAGTGTGTGTGTGTGTGTGTGTGTGTGTGTGTGTGTGTGTGTGTGTGTGTGTGTTGAGAATAAATGTTAAGTATCTCCCCTGGTATTCAATTAGCGATTATGTAAAAGGACCAGCATGTTCTCTCAGGCAGTTCATACAGCTGTAGACTTGTCTGGCTATTGTTCAACACTACATTGTTTGTTTCTGAGTGATAGGTTTGGCAGCGGAGCGAAAGCACTTGTATGCGAACTGGTTAGAACAAGTGTGCAGTCACAATAACAAGGTTAAAAAATCCCACACATTCTTATCTCACATATCACTGTGATCAAGCAGGAGGGAAGAATTGGTCTCCAAATAGCAGCACTATTCATTACTATTCACTACTGTTGGCCTGCCATCAGCACGTTTGTCAGACAGGGATATAAAAACGGCTGCTCTATGAGTGATATCCATGGGGGTGTATAACTGAGTACCAGACGCTTTCACACACTCAACCTAGTGTGTTGAGACGGACAGAACAGCCCCTGTGAGACGGGGCAGCGCAGTGTTCATAGAGGGGAGGTTGGTTTGAAGCATGTGTCTGGAGGAGGGGGTGTGGGGTGCACAGTGGGAGTGGGGAGGGGTAGTTGGCCTTCGCTCAGACCCCACTTCTGCCTGTCACATCTTCTCACAAACATATGGAGCCATTAAGCCACAGACAAGGTAAATGTATATACCTTCTCTTTCACTTTGCCCTCGCCCGCTCGCCTCACTTTGCAATCTTGTACAGCACAGCACAATGTGATACAGGCCATGGAAATTCAATCCCCATTTAGTAGCAAATAAAATCACACAGCCGAAGTGGTTTCAAATAGTGCTGGGTTGGATGTGCGGGGGTGCACTGTGGTTATTTCTACACCTCCTCCTTTTTGGTATCGCTTTCTCTCTGTCTCCCTCTCTCTGTGCTGTCTGTGACGTAGGGTTTGGGAATAATAAATGGCTGGATGTCTTTAGATGTCATGTGAAACCTGGGGAGGGTCATGTGCTAAGTGAGCACACCACCACTGCTGGGGGGTTTCGGGCTCCAAGGTCTGGGTCTTGGGTCCACACAGTCTGTGTCGTGGCACCAGACTCCAGCAGAAGGGAATTACGTTTAAAACTATGTTGGGTTTTTTTTTTTTACTGGCCCTGGCTGGTCCCATGCCCAGAGGGAGGGGGGGGGTGCAGGTGACACCATGGTCACAACAAGCTATATTTCTCTGCTCATGTGGTGCCGTGAAATATAAGTCATAGATCTGCTGAGGGTTGACACATGTAGCTGAGACCTTTCTTAGACCAGATCAAATGATGGTGCATGAACTATATGACAGCAACCCTCAAACCTGATCTTCTCTTTTCACTGGCTTTTAAATTTTATTGAATCACCAAAGCTGTTCACTGAGAAACAGGCTAACATGAAAACAATTATATCATTTTATATTGTTGAGATTTTATTCTCAAGTAGATCTGCTGAGGCTAAAAACTTACCAAACTTAATTTTATTTATTTAAGTTACAGTATATCGAGAAGAAAACCATGTCCATCTTGAATGACTTAATATCAGAGAATCCGTTTAAATGTGACAACTAAAATGTGGTAAAAATACAAGATTTGAAATAAAATAGCATGAGGAAACTGTCAGCAGGATGTCTATGAGGAGGACTGGCAACCCAAAGACTATGGGGTCATTCTGCAGGTCCATTAGGGGCACATCAGACTGATTGCCGCCGTGTCTGTGTAAACAGTGCGAACAGACAGGGAAGTCCAACTTGTATCTATTTGTTTAAAAGATGAGTTGGTGTTTCTATGACTGTGCCTGTCGACCATGCAACACCAGGCCATTGAGCACAGCCAGTGGATGGGGTGATGACTTACCACTACGGAGCCAGAATGACTCTGTTGCCATGTGAGCACCACAGGGCTGGGGGTCATAAGCAGTGGTCCCTGGGAGCTGTCTCATAATGATAACATCAGATTAGTGCGCCTTAGTCTTGGAAGTGAATGCTTGGCCACTCACTTCATGGTGAAAGGACACGGCAGCATCCTGTATACCCTGCAGGTGGTGGTGATAACATTGTCCTCTCTGGATATATTGTGTATATTGTGTTGGACGGGGAGAAATAATAGAGGTTTTGAAATACCCCTCCTGACTACAAGAGTCATTTTTAGACCCCCTTTGCTATTTCTTCATGAACTCATGAATTATGCAGGAACCATACACATGGCGACCCCTGACCATGATTCCATAATAGCTCCTGTTATTTGAACTAAAACATTTTCCGTGTCAAACCTATTGCAGAGAGCACACTGGTAAAAGACTCCCCCTCAGGCACTTTGTTTAAGCTGTCATGGCTCCATAGTTCCAAAATAGCTGACTTTCTTTTTCATCCTGTGGTTTTATAGTTAATTCATTAACTGCACTACCACACCTTTTAATGTCCTGCTGTGAACTTGCTGACTTCCAAGTGTTTCTTTTTCCGTTTTCAGTCCTCTTCCTTGTTCTGGTACTGTTTTACAGCAGACAAGAGGACTTTCCTTTTTCTCGCTGACTCATAAATCCTTTTCTCTTTGACAGCGATGTTTTCATCAACACAACACTGTCTCCTTCTATTTGCATGTGTGGGAGAGAAAATAGGAAAACTTTTTTTTTTAAATGTACAAATTTTGTTTAATTTGATTGAATAAGTAATAGACATGTCTAAAAATTGCTTGCCCCTGGGACCAAGTAGGTCATGTGAGGTGAAAAGCTTAGACTGACAAGCAGGGAGCAATTTAGGCCATGAATCTTTTTTTATATTTAACATGAGTACAGTAGTATGTGGTGGCACATCTTTAATTTTCACAAGGATACAAGGGTGTATGAGGTTACTGCTTTGGCAGGGCATCAGTCAACATGTTGCAACCATTTTTCAAAAAAACATTTTTTTATTTTGAAGGCTGTGGAAGGCTTCTCGTTTACTCAATTTGAAAGACAAAGGGAGAGAAAGAGGCATGCTGTTACAGGCAATGAAAATAGTTGCTGGAAAACCTGTTCCTTACATCATCTACAAACTATACACCTTATAATTGTCTTTTAATTACTTAATTTCACTATCAAAAAACATAATTGTGTAGCTGTAATAGGGGAGTTGCTTTTTATGCATGTAACAATAGGAGGACTTTTCATGCAGGGTTCATCTTCTGTGTTATTGGATATCTAGCAGTGGATACTTTCATGTTCAAGACATGTTTACATTCCTCTGCTTCTGTACCCATATCTATTGTTCCACATGGACTACAATGTTCCCAGGTCTTGGTCTCAAGTCCAAGTTCAGACAGAGCAGAGCATGCCAGTGGCGTCAAGTGTGAATCAAGCATTTGTTTGTTTCTATACATTTGTTATGAAGCGTAACGACTTTAAGACTAAAACTGATTATTATGAAGAAAAGTGTAAAGGGAATAGACATAGCAAGCAGAGAGAAAGGGGGAAAGACAAAAAGAAGACTTAAGTTGCAAGCATACCTGGCTTATAAGACATTCCCGGAGGGAAGAGAAAGCCTTGCTGGGCGGCGGCTGCTGCTGCCAGAGTGCGTTGGTCGTGTGGAAAAATGGGGATCATGAGCGGAGGCATGTGACCCTGGACCTGCTGAACAGATAGGGAGCGGAGATCAGAGAGAGGCCTAAGCATAGTCATGGTACACAGAAACACAGAGCCCACTCAGGGGGAGGCCAGATCACAGCTCTTCCTAACGCGTACTGACAGGGGGCTCTGCGGCAATGACGGCCCTCGTGTGCTCACACAATACGTGGCCGAGCTACGCCTGCTCTTAATCCAAACTACAATTTCACCTCGGTACATCAAAGGCCCCCGCATACGCACATTGTTCAAGCATCAGTTAGAGGAAGCGACATGCAGGACAGAGAGCATGAGAGGCTCAGTAGGTCCGTTCTACTTCTGTAGAGACGTACTGTACGTGTTGAAAGAAACATTCACCAACACCGTTGCTGTTGCAGTAGATACATGTTAGCAAGAGAATTGTTGAATGTATTACACTGGTGCAGAGACAGAATTGATCAGCATGTACGAACACACGAACACACACACTCACCTCAAGGGAAGATCAACTACTCACATAATCTTAGATGATCATTTTATTTAGATGATAAAAGCCTAAAGACAATCCAGTAATTTACTACAACTGTTTTCAGCAGAGGAAAAATAGCAGGCAGTTGAAAGGTACTTGCCGCTTGCTGTATTTCATTTTAATGTCATTCTCTGACTGTCTGTTCCACTTACATATTAACCTTCACCATCCAGTCTGTTGCTGACTCGCCTACTGGGAATATCAACGCAAACTCCCTGCATGTGTGTGTCAAGGGTGGGTGAGAGTAGCTTATGTCTCAAAAGTGGTATGTGGGGGTTTTGCACACATGTTGCAAGGTCCAATCTTACTGTCATTCTCTGCTTCCTGAAACTCTATGATGGGGAGCAGCCCGGCTACCATGGGCCTGCGAGGGTTAATCTAGCACTGAGCCAGGCCACCTCAGGGGAACCTGCCTGGAAAATGGGTTAATAAAGGTCATCCCCCAAAATAAACACTTTACAGAATGTTTCTCCATTCATCCCTCCTTAAAATCAACTCGCAATAAAACAGGTCTGGGTGCAATTACTGCCGCTGCATTGGGGCATGAAATCAACCTGCTCTGAGCAATGACTTTTCCCCCATGTTCTGGCTGAGGTCTGCTATGATCTCCACTTTTTCAGCCCATGCTGCTCCCCCTGTAGACCCTTTACCGGAGTGGTCGCACCCAGTTTCTCTCACAGCTAGCACGCCAAACCTACTTAAAACTACTTTATTGATCTGTCCAGAGGTGCAGAGCTAGACTGAAAACTAAATAAATAGAACCATTTTATGTCTACTGAGCTTTTACAGAAGTGCAAATGCAGAAAGTGCATTATAGAAGAATAGAAAAGTATGTAATTCTTCCAAAAGTAATTCTGTGAAATGTGCTGTTGCTGAAGAAAAATAAATGGCCAAGGAGACTGCGACAAATGACCTTAAATAAAACATTGCTTTATAGGGATTTGTGTTCCAAGTTTCCAGGCTGAATGGATGAGAGATGGATCTTGGCCTTGCATGTATGGAACATATGGAAAAACACAATAATTAATGTCACAACATGAGGTAGGGCCAGTGACAGGCGGGGGGTGGGGGGGCACTGGGGAACACAGCTTTTCTCTGTCTGTGTATTTGGACTGTAAAACCAGATGGAGTCTGTTGCTGAATGTGTGGTAGTCACAGGGCAGAAAAGGGCTCCCTCAAGTCCACATCCCTCCAAGTGTGTTACAAGTGTGTTGCATGCTAGTTCATACATTTTCATGAATTAACTAACATGCATCAGCAGTAAATTAAAAGTTAAGTCAATTTTGTTTTCTAAATAAAATTATTGACTGTCAAATATTTTAGCTAAATAAATAAAACAAAAACATGTCTCGCTCTATTTCCAGAAATGATGTCAGTTTTTCAAAGTTAGCCAACCATTCACAGCTCTCTGTCTATATTCATTCACAGGGCTCCAAACACTCTCCTGAGTCAAAACATCCGTACGACACTGCTGTACGTGTATGCGTCTGATGTAAAGCACACTCATAAACATAATTATGATCGTCCTTTTTCAAATCATACCAACAAAACAATCTGAGCCACAGCCAGGAGAACAGCTGCTTCACATGAACAATAGTCATTGATACACATACAATAGTCATGATGCTACACAGTGAAAAAAGCGTTTGAATATTTTCTATCGTTTACACGATTTAGTCCATAATTTATTTGCTTTAAATTATTAGAAAAGACAAATGTGACTACATTCATCAATATATCTGAATTGTACAAGACGTGTACAGATTATATACTGAGAGACATCAGCAAAAGGCATCAGAGGTATTTTTCTCCAGCACTAAATGTAAATGATATAATTTCATCTGGGATATCAGCTTTTATTACTATTATTATTTTAAAATATGGAGCAGAATATACAAGATTCACCGAGGCAAGACAGAGTGTGAATGTGCGTTGAAGGGGAAATAAATGCATCGAGTTTGAATGGCTGTGATTTGCAGTAATGAGCTCTGCGCATTAAAGTTTAATTTACGGCAACTAATGTCAGAGAAAGGCAAATCAAATTTTGAGGAGCTTCAAGGTGGCAACAAATAGTGGAGGTTAGTTGGGCTGTCAATTAACAGCTGGCACAGTGGCTGAGCAGATTATAACATTTTCACAAGTGCATTTGTTTTGACTGTTAAAGTAAAGTAGAAGAAGAAAAAAATAAAGTATGTTTTTAAAAAAAGAGAGAAAGAAATTGAGTATGTATGTGTGGCTTCCACTCTCCCTCTGTAACTACAAACCCAACCCCCCTCCCCCTTTAAGAGTTACCCTCAAGTTCATCTATGTATGGGCTGAGTGCCCAGGATATTTCTATTGCCAAGATGATCTTGAGGAGTTGGAGAATGAAGTGGAGCAGATGTGAGCGGGGCACTTGGGCAGCGTCCTCCCTTCTCCTCGTAAATACAGCGGCATTGTTGTGCTGGCACTGCTCTTCCTTTGTCTTAGCACTGCTAAGTACTGGATAATGTCATTTCACACCATCTGCCCCCAGGCTTCATTAAAGATACATGAATGGGCTATCTTATGAGGAACAGGTGCTATTGTTTGTCCCTCAAGACCCAGCACTAAGGATCTGACTCGGAATACTTGAAGAGGAGCATCTGTAGTGATCAGTCAGACAGACTTGGCTGAGGCCCCCGTCTCTGCCAGCAAGCACTCCAGCAGAGGTTTCTGGGGGAACTCAGCCGCCTTGCAACATGTATCATCAATTCAGATGACCTGATGAAGTCTGTATCAGGCCAGCACGCAATCTGTTTCCCTCTCAAGGAGACGCTGGTATTTGATAAATAGAACCAACTTGCAGTTCTACTGCGAGTAGAATAGCATATAGATACCATATTATGGAAGAGCTAATTAGGTTTATTTTAGTTAAGGAAGAAAAATTACAGGACAACTTATTTATTTATTATTTTTGCAATATTTAGTTCAGTCACACCATGATCCTATTGCCGTTGTTATTTGACAACTTTCTTTATGCCAAATTTAAACTCTTTTTCAGTTTTGCGTCATTGTGTTTTATTGAGAAAAGCATTATTCATGCTTTTTAGATTAATCATTCATTTCAGCAAATAAAACTTAACAAATATAAATGAACCAAGTTAAACAAGAAAGCGCTCACAGTAGCTCAACTGACTGTACAATGGTTTACAACAGCAGCCCATCCTGGGGCCAGACTGCAGTCAGACGGCTCTCTGATGTGTAAATACACAGAAAAAGACGGAGTAGACTTGAAAGGGCTCCCTTTATTTCTCCTTGCACTTACAGCACATGCAATATGCACACACACACACATGCACACACACTCTCAAATAGATTCTAGATTTATCTTTTATTATTCCTATAAGGCTTACTTGTAGTGAAATACAGATAGCACTTAACATTTTAGATGAAAGATGCACTTTTATAGTTATTTTTTAACAAGTTGTTTGATAAAAAAAAAAAAAAACTTCTACAGACAAAATATATAAACAAAGAAATTCTACAGACCTGCATTGAGCTCAGGTAATGCTATAAAGTATTTGTGCAAATGAAAAAAGTGAGTGGTTTTGTTTTTATAGACGTGTAAGCATCCACCTACAACACTTGAGCAAGCAGCTCCAAAACACTGAGTGCAAATGGAGATGTACAGCGCATTACAGCACTCACTTGGGCCCCTGTCAACACCCATGTTCCTCACTGTCTGTTATAGCCTCTACAAAGCACCCAGGAGGCCTGAAAACCCCTGCTGGCGTTCCCTCTGAACCCCCTCACACTTCCATGCACTGATCCACACACAAGTTTGCTACTCGCTATGGACCACAATGCGCTATGTGAAGGAAACTGTGAGAGTTTTTCTTTTTACTGCCAGAATCTGTCAGTATTAACAAGATTAAAAGACAAAAGGGGCAAAAAAGACAAACATCTACCTCATTCTCACCGTGTTTTATGGTTATTAGCTTGAAAGGACCTGTGAGATCCTGGGTCCAATATCCTGATTAATTGCTACTTGACACCTTTTAACACACCTCTCATACATATGCTTATCTTGGATATCATCTGCAGTCATTTGCCTTGAAGAGACTTACAAAAACCCCTTCAAGTATTTTATGAAAATACTGACAACAATACGACCACAAGAAGCCAAAGATTTCTGAGGAGCTCACCGTGATGATTTTCTGTACAATCATTTAGATTATAATAGACGCCTTTCCCATTAGGAAAAGATCACAATCACCAGTAATCATTTAGAGGAGGACTCGCGTTTCACTGACATCTCATTTTAATAAAATTACTTCCACACTTTAGTAGCTGTCAGATCCGCAGCTCTCGCTAACCTTCTCTTTCACATTTTCTATAGGAGGGGTTCTGTAATTTCACCCAGGGAGGATAGACTCCAGCTGTTACTGTAAGAACTGATAGTTCACACTTCGTTCCCCCCTGTTCTCCACTGAGCTGCACACCAAACGCCTGCGAGTAGAAATCACCTTTTGTGATCCATTTAAAGGGGAAGTGATCTTGAGGAAGCTGGCAAGTCTGGCTATGTCCCAACAGCAGCACACACACTAAAACTGACACTAGACAGCAGGATATGTTTAACACCCACCACTGTGTACACAGCCCGCTGGGTCTACACTGTACTGGAGCCTAACCAGGAGGAAAATCACTCAGTAGAAGCACTTCTGGGCTGTTGAATCCTCTGTGTTGCTTCAGGATTTTTACCCCCCATGAAACAATCACATATTACTCCTTTACTACAGGTCACTTATCAGCTGGTTATACTACCGCTATACACTGAACATGGCAGACACGCACATTGATCGAACAGAGATGTGATGGTGTTTGGATTTGTCTGTAGCTAATGGTAATCAGACAAATAGATCAATAAATTTGAACCAGACTTTGATGCTCCAGACCTCTGCCTTTGAATGAAGGTCTTCATTTTACCACGCACTAGACTGAAGCACATTACTCCTGCTTGTCTGCTCTGAAAATGGGCGCACTGGAATGGGGAGGGCAAATACACTGGAGAGGTTCAGGTCACCAACAAAGGGCCCTTGTCCTGGTCAAGTCTCTGACATTTCTCCTCACTTCCTTCCTGCATCTGAAATCCTTGTACAGCACCCTTTCCTACAAAAATCAAAGGCAGACCTCTAAAGCCAACAATGTACAAGCACTAGCCTGAAAAAAAGTCCCATAATATTTTCTCTGAATTGTTGGGGTACAGCTCTGACTCTGACAGCAGGCACTGTTTGCTCAGGTTTGAGTGTAACGCTGCACATCAGTCATGCCTGTGTGTGTTACACTGAGTGCTGTTCAGGATAAAGTGCAGCAAATCCAGACACTTGAGTGAGGTCAGGCCATCCAGAGGGAATAACCAATAGATGACTTCTTGTTCCACTAATTCCTTACACAGTAAAACAAGCCTTCTTGGAAAACAGCCATTCCAATATGTCTATATTAAGTCGATGGGAGCTTGCAGGGTAGTCCAACCCTCTGACCCGCCTAACAAACCCCACCCCGAATCCCTCCACTCCAGCCCCCCTCCATCTCATCGCTCCTCCTGACTTCCTTGGAATTCTGGATAAAACTGCAGCCTACTGTTTGCTTAAATACACTGCCTGGCACTTACAGGATTTCTGCACACTGTTCTAATTTAATGTAGTTTCAGTATTAAATGTTGTAGGAAGAATAATAAAAAGCTTGACCTCAAGTATGACGCAAAGTGGGAAACTAGGCAGACAAAAGTAACAAGTCAGTGCATGTGTGCAAGAACATTTAAATCATGCATTGATACAAAAAAAACTCAAGATGCAAAAATGCATTTCTAGACATGAAATGTGACCTGCGTAGGTTTAGGATAAATTGTGTACATAAATCAAACTGTGCTAATTCTTTAAATGACATTTATCTGTCTAAGAAAATTGGATTTATATAGAAAACAAATATCAAAGTCAAGCCTTGAGGTATGTCCGTCTTGTTTAAAGCTTTTTCAGTGACCAAAGAGAGTTTTCATGCTACAGCTCTGTATTACGTTACATTGTCTGTGTTTGATTCTGAACACACTAAAAGCACACATTTAGATATTAGATCTAGTAAAATAAAAATGCATTCCTACATGCTGACATAATGTATGTCGTGGATTGTGTGCACACGGCAACACAATCATGCATTACACCCTTGAAATACAGATTATTTTAACAGCAAATTTAGTGTTATATTTCCTAATAATATTAGCTCTTTTTGGGGGGGGGGGCATACATGGAAATAAGTATGAAAGATTTTTTTTCAAGGTCTGGCCATAAAATTAAGGTTCGCAGTAAACTGGCCAAATCCATGGGGACTCCCTCAAACAGCATGTGTAATGACTGGAATGAAGAGAACAGACATAAACAAACCCACAAGTGAGTTTGGGGCCGGCATCATTATCCTGCGCATACATCCTCGCTGTATGGAAACGGGAATAAGTGAAATGCCTCTGACCCTCATTGCAGGGGGGCGAGTGAGGTTCTAAAAAACATTGGACACGGGCTAGTCAGATAGCTCTGCCTGTCCGCTGTTAACTGTTTTGTGTTTCATAAAATATTTGTGGAAAAAATACATTCCCTTTAAACTTCGAATTTCCTGTGTTAATATGAAGCATGTTTAATTATTTCATTCAACATTTATTTAAAATTTGAGGGAAAAAACCTCAGAGAAAAAGTATTTTGTCTGACTGTGAAACAGAAGACCACCCCTAGTTTGTGTGATGGTATTGTCCACACTACGGCTGGGTTTCCCCCTCTGTCCCGTCCTCCAATCATAGACTGAGGCTCTGTCTTCACTATTACCTCCCAGCTGCTGGGGCCACAGAAAACAACAGAGTCCATTCTGTTGTTCAGCAGAGAGCAGGCATGTCAGGAGGGGCAACAGACACAAGCCTTTCAAACATGCTCAAATATCATCGCCTAATGATTGGCAAGAAAAATCATAGCATTTTGTAAAAGATTAAACAAGAAAGGTAGTATGACGACTTGAATACTGTTAAGATTGAATTTAAGAATTAGCAATTAAATGAAGGAAATGTTTAAAAGAAAAAAATAGGTATTTTGGAGAGCTGAGTTATAGAAAAAACAAACAAATTCTACAATTTTGTTTCTATAAAACTGTGCAGGACAAAAAAGCTCATTCATTGTGTTCTGTTGGGGAATGCTTGGACTCTCCTCCGCCCCAAAAACAAAAAGCTCCTTTTTTTTTGCGTTGGCCGTGGGCTGAATGCTTTGCTTTGCCACCCCAGCCCTAAGAAAACACGCGCCCCTTTCTCCCTGCCGGCTGCCCGTACACAGTAGAGCCTATTAATGCAGCTCCTTCTCCCTGTGAGAGTGCCCACTGCTGAGGATGATGGCCACGCAAAGCCAATGCAAAGACAAAACAGTTTGCACAACATTAGCAGAGAAAACACAGTCCATGCAGAGAGGGAGAGGAAACTAAATCAACATCACACTGGAGGATGTGTTCTCCCTCAACTGATATTTTCCTTACTAGGGTTGGGGTACAATGGATGTTAAGTGTAGGCGCTTTGCCTTCATCCAGGGAAGGTTTGTGGAGCTCTAAACAGGTGCTTTATAGTGATATTCAGACAGAACATAAAAGCGCTTCATTCATCCTATGTGTATTTAAAGAATAGATGTTCAGTTATCAGGATTATTTAGCACCATGATTCATTTAAAAGGCAAATCCACATTCCCGTATGCCTGGTAATCTTCTGTCTTGTGTCGATTATTCCTGTCACTTGTGAGAACTGATAGAAGGCTTGAAGTTTGCGTCATAAATTAACCCGTCCCATGGCTGCTTTACAAACCCCTCAGGTGACTAATTTTGAGTAGACCCTCAGGTGTGATTTCACACATTACAGCCGTTCATGTGGCACCTCTCAGATGGAGCCTCTTAATTATCGCTGCTTAAACTGCTGAGGTGTCTGAATACAAAGGCCAATTACACAAAAGCATGGCTTTATTGTGTAATTTACATCAATAATGGATCTATGTTTGTCTACATTCCTACCTCATTGGCAAAGACACAGTACAAGCAAGCATATGTTTCATTTGACTGCGTCAATAAAGCCAGTGATCAGTTGTTACACTTTGACAAAGGAGGATGGATCTGTCCATATTTTGCTATTTTTAAATCCAGTTTTCACACAATCTACTCATTTTTTCAGTTTAAAGTGATACAATTCAGTAGCCCTGCCTCTGTACGAAAAACTTAAAGCTTCACACTTAAGTGTTAAGTAAATGTAAATGTAATGTAATGTAATGCGAAAAAAGGAGACTCATGCCCTAATGGGACAAAACCCACACACCCCAGACCATTCAAACAGCATGTACTGTTTATATTCCTAAAGCAAGAATTTGTTTTAACAGACAAATGGCATTACATACCAACTGTTCATCCACTTAGCTTCATTTGCAGACCATCACTGCCATTGCTGAGGTTGTATCTATTACACCTTTTTGTGCATCATTAAGTTTTAACAGGGCCGCGATGGCTTTATTGTTTAAATTGCACACGACTTTGTTTAACGTCAGCATTTCTTCTGCTTCCTGACAAGAAGTCACATTTCATAACTAATTAAATTGATCCCTCCCTCCCCACCGATAGAGTCCACTAACTGGAATTATTTGTATCCAAGTGTCAATATATTAAATCACAGGGGCTAATGAGTCGGGTCACCGCTTTCTTTTATCTTCAGTCTTGCATGTGCACATCTTCATCAGCTAACAGTCTCCTTAAATGGAGGATGAACATGCTGGACTGAGCCTCCCTGGGCGAGAGCCAAGCCCGTCTGACTAGGCTGTTAATGCCCCCACATAATCCTACTAGCAGGCTAACACAGAGCTCTTCAACACAAGGGAAAGCACTGGCAGCACAGCATCCACACAGACACACATGTGCACACAGCAGCACACACTTCCACACTTCAACACAAGCACACACACACACACACACACGATCATTTCCCTGCTCTATTATTCTCTTATTATCATGCTAACAGTTCCAATCTAGCTGTGCTAATTGGGGGACTTACACATTCTCTTTAACAATGTCTATTTTTGTGCTTTTTTTTTTTTTTTTTGCCAGTGCATTAATAAGAGTCTCACACTGAGAAAATCATTTGTGCCGGGGAGACAACAAAAGCATCTAAGAATACACAAATTAGCACTATTATCTTTGTGCAATTACCATACAGCCCTGTGTTTATTTAAACTCATCTGATTGATTTAAAATATTTACCATAATGTTTGTAGTTTTGGAGTCTTTGCTTCTCTAAATTGGTAACCAAACAGAATCAGTGCATTAAATTACTTGCATTGGATTGGATAACATGCATATTCCTTTTTATAATAATAAAGAAGTGATTATGAACCAGTACTACTAAAAGCTAATTTGACAGACTTTGTTTTTGTTCCTGCTGGGACATCTGGCTAGATAACTGTTTGTGCAGCACTAGACAAAAGTTTAATTCTTTAGCTGAAGTAAAAAACTCTTAATGGTAGAAGCATCAGCCTGTGTGGGGGCTTGTGGGGATGGAGGAAACAGTTAATACAGTCTGACAAAGACCTTACATTGGCTTGATGATTTGTGTTGCAACAGGACCGTGACCCCAAGCATCCCGAGCATACAACTGAATCGCACCGCAATGGCATCACAACAAGATTGTGAAAGTCCTTGAGTGGCACATCTAAAGCAGGGGCTGCATTTTATTGGAAATCTGTGAAATGACTTGATGATAGCTTCTGGTCAAGCAAGATGTGGGGCATGACAGATCAGTATTGACCACATCTGCACATAAAATCCAGATTTGCCAAGCTAATACAGATGTTTCCAGAGAACCTCTGCCAAAATTGCTTCCAAAATGTATATAACTAGAAAGATAGATATGGCATTGTTGAGAGAGCAATTAATAGATAATTTGCTATCACAAAATTCAAAATTCTTTTGGTGCAAACTAAAGCAACAGCGATCGCTGTGTGTGTAACACAGAAACCTAAGTGTTTAACTGGGCAGACTCTACAGCCACTGAATACAGAAGACACTTTTACAGAGCTTCCCCTGTGAATTCTCTGGTTTCTTTCTAACAGAGGGAAATGGGAAATCCATGTGCAACTGACTAAAACACACTGCAGTCCAGATTTTTTTCTCCATCTTCGAGTAATATATTAACTGAAAGTAAACAGCAGAGTGTAAGATCATTTTGTCTGTATTAAAACAAAAGTAGTATAAAAGAAAAGAAGTGTCTCTTCACCTGTGCTTAATTTAGTTTAAAACTGTGGAAATAGTAACTCAAGCTATGCAAAGTAACCAAAACAGTACTGTATTACAGAGTGTGATACATTGTGTGTCACACACTGACAAAAAAGGAATTAGGTACACTGACGTTTAGAGAAAACTGTTGGTGATGACCCCTTCATTGAGGTCCTGGTTTCAGTATGAACTGTATGAAGAATTGCTGTAGATCTTTGTTACACCACATGTCTCCATGTCTGCATGTCTGTCACATCTCAAAATATATGCTTTAATATCTACCTCTAGATTGTCCACCTTATAAATTGCGGGTAGCTAAATGCTGGTGTGATTGAAGTTCATCTTTAATCTTGGGACCTTTAGCATCTAACCACTGAATGTCTGCATGTCCCCCACTGTTTCTTTACACCATTAAAGACACATGTGAGAAAGCCTCTAAGACTTTGAAGTGTGCAGTGGACAACAATATACTGGCCTTTTCTCTTTTAATCTTTGGTTTCTCTTTTTAAATGGAAGAGATCCACACATTCTTTGTGTGTGTTTGTGTATCTTTGTGGACACAAGGTTAAAGGTAGGATGCAGAGGCACAGATAAAGTGTGTGTACATACAGTGAGGTTGGAATTTGAAGCCAGGCCATGTATAGGGAGAGAACGACGGGTCAAAGGGAGATAAATAGAACCAGACCTGCTCTATGAACTGATCATTTAATGTTTCAAAAACAGGTGTGAAAAAAACATGGTAGAAAATGTCCTCCATAGAAATGTATTATCTCTCAGATCTTGGATCTCACAGTGTACTCAAGGTTGGCACATCAATGCCACAGCCAATGACAAATGACGCTGTCATGATATTGTGATATTTTTAATGGATACAAAAATTTAAATCAAATGTTTTGGATTAAAAGTGTCCCTCTGTTTCATCTGGGGAGCTCTGCTTTCTCCAGCCTGTTTGTGAAGATAAAGTTCACCCTGACCTTTCCGCCAATATTTATTCTCTTGATGTGTGTATCAATGCGTGGGTCCCTGTGTGCCTGTGTACTGTACGCGATCGCCTCTGTGCATGTGTATGAGTTTCTGCGTGTGAGAGTCAAACCATGGTTTGTATCTTAACAGACCCATTCTTGAGGAATGCATGAACCAGGGTCATTACCATGTGAGAGGTGAGGGCATGGGTGCTTGTGGCAAGGCTACGGACAGTTCTCTCACTTGAGTTTTGTAGAGCTCCACATCTCATTAGGGTATTTTATTTTAATTTTATTTGATTTTGTATCCAGAAAGACTTTGATATACTATTCTGCCTTTACCACTTGCTGCTTACTTCTTAGTTTCATGTGTCTTGCCTCTCATTTACTGTAACTAGAAAATGCATATGAAAGAACATGCCAGCCAACAGAGTCAACAGTCTGATGATCAACGTGATGCTGTTTAGCTGCTCATCTGCTGCGGCTGCTCATCCATTAGGAGCAGGAGAAAGTGGGTGTGATCATGAAACAGAAAGCCATGAAGAGGAGACTTAAATAATGCTCCGTGTGCCTGAGTGATACTGAGCTGAAACCAATAAGAAAAACAGAACAGTGTGCTCATTATTTCTTTTTTTTTTGTAATCTCCCAGTGCCTACACACAGACTCAGAGAGATAAGTAACTTATGGTACAAACCAGTTCTCTGCTAATATATATGTTTAATTGTCACGTGTGTCTTGGTGGTGTTTCAAATTTTCAACTAAATCAACTCAAGAGTTAATCTCATCCTGGGATTGAATTAGTGCCAAGATGATTTCAACGACGAGGATGGACTGAAGGAATACAAACAAGCCGAGGGAAAAACACACAAAGCCTTGAGCTTTAACTTTTGATAAGCCCCTAACACTGCAATCAAAACATCTGCTATCTTAAAACAAGTGACATTGTAATCCCGAAGGACAAAGACTAAATCTCTCTCCCTCTCTTGTAGGAATGATGAGAAAGGATAAAAAGAGAGATGGCTATTCAAAAGGGAACCTTGATTAAACTGCATGCTGCCTTGCTCCAAACCTCCCTAACTAAACCTCTATAACTACACACTTCTGACAGATTCCCTTCAACACACAGCGTGCCAACAACAGTCTCCAGTTGCAGTCCCCATGGTTTTATTGTTTGGACAGTTTACAATGTCCACTGATGTGATCAGTTACATCATCAATACGAGACCTTAGCAAGAGGCTCTTGGTTTTCTCCCTGAAGCCAAAACAGAAGGACTTTGATGGCCAGTAGGGTCTCCAATAAAGTTTAGTGCTCTCCATGCTAATAGCAGAGTAACTCAATCCCCCAACACTGCTTACCACTTTGCTAAAAGTCTGTGACATACAGACTGGAAGCTTGTTTACAGAACTAATTAAGTCAAAGCTGTTATATATTAAAATGGCCAGGGCATTTTAAGAGGCAGCAGTAATGAAAACAGAGTGGCAAAAAATGCTTCACTAACTTGCCCCTGACTCTCTTTTATCTACTCTCTTTGCTACTCCAACTCGAGAGGAGTGGCCATCGCCACACTGGATATTTGGAGGAAGTAGGTTAGGGAGAGAGAACATCTTCTACTTTAAAGGACTTGCTGTTGGATAAACAATGTTGCATATGATCAAACTTTTTTTGAAGTATTGAGAGCGATCCCTGTTTATTCTTGGGTGGTGTGTTCTGTCCGAAATGTGCAGCCAACAGAGGCTGATGGGCAGTGGAACAGATGGTCTGAACATGGGACTCTTTTGTTTAATTGTGGATGTGTTTTTTTTTTTTTTTCTTTTTCTTTTTTTATCAGGGAAGATCTGTGGCACATTTGGTCAAGGGAGAAGCTGGCTAACTGGGCTCTGCAAGAAAGGACTTTACTTGTATCTCTGTTCAAGTGTTTGAAATTGATATTTAGAAGTACGTTCCCATACACACTCGACCCCTCACCCCCTCTCAAAACTATGCATCAAGGGGAATTTTCAGGTATCGTTTGCCTTTAACTTTGTGATGAAAGCAAGGTCCTCTAAAAGTGAGATGCATTAGGGCTGTGCCCTTATGCTCAATGAGCATAAGGGCCCTCCATGATATGAGAATTACTAGCCCCTCAGGTACTTCATTTTAGAGTGTTTTCTGGACACAGAGTCGTGCTCTGTGCTTCTCTTTAGTGGAGTGTAATATGGAATTATTTTTCTAATAGACTGTCCACTGTTGAAGTGAAAGGTCCAGGCTACTGGCTTCACAAGAACATGTTGACAGAACAGCCTTTCACTTGCAAAGAGCTCTTGAAAGAGCAGCAAATCTGGTTTGCTAACTGATGTTTGAAACCAGTAGTTTGCTTTGCCTATGTGTATCATAAGAACAAACTGTGTTATGTAGGGGTATGATGCTCCATATAATGCTTATAAGGAGAAACGGCTCTTAAGCACAAAAATAAAAATAAAAAAACCCCAAACAAATAGAAATATCCTGTGAGGAGTGCTTAAGGGTGCTGAAGGAACAATTTGTTGCAAGTGAATGTTTAAAGAGGTAGGGAAAAAAAGAGAAAATGGAAGGAGAGGTTGTAGCAGAGTTGTCAGCAAGAAGAACAAGCAGAGGAGGAGGAGGAGGAGGTGAATGGAGAAGGATGTGCCTGACACCAAGCACACCCAGCAGGATAACGTTCACACAGGCAGCCAGGCTCACAGCCTTGACCACTGTCAGTGACCAACGCTGTATTACCCTGTACTGTCTGACCATGTCCAGCTATGTGCTGCCTGGGTGGTCTGTCACTGCACTACTCTGTACTGTATCAAATAAGGCACACACAAACATACAGACACACACTAATGAGAATGAGAATGTCTGGCATGAGGTGCATAGGTTAAAAACTAGAGCAACACATACATGTATACCAGAAGGAATAAGATAAAAATAGATAAAAAATACACAATGCCAGCCACACACAGCATAATGACAATGTAAGTTTCAGTAGTTCTTGTGCTGTGTGAAAGCATGCCACGTTGCCCGTCTGGGACCGACTCGTTTCAGAGGCATTTACCAGCCTCTTTCATGTCCCCCACCTCCAGGCTCTTCTCCATCAACAGGACTCATTAGCTGTTGTTACACCCCCCCCCCTTTTTTTTTTTTGTTCATTAAGATGTGCTAATTATTCTCCTCCATATTTTAAAGCCCTCCCGATTACCAACAGGCAATTAACATTTGATGAGAGTGATGAATGTTAGTGTGACACAAAAATTAAGTATAAAAAGACAAGAAATATAAAAAATAGAAAAAGATGAGAAGGACAGAAGTTAGCAATGGTATTTACTTTAATGTCTAATTTTTATTGATCTGTGCCGTTGAATCCAGACTTTTGGCTCATGGTGACAGCAGTGGTGCACCAATTACACTGAAGAGGGAGAAATGTTGTAGTAATCAGCGTGGAAGAAGTGAGAGGTGTAAGCGGCTGAGTGTTAGAGGGCCAACAGAAACACATTCACTGACCTGGATCTGTTGCTGGAGGAGGTTGATTTTGTGCTGCTGCTGCAGAAGCTGCTGCTGTTGTCTTGCAATCTGGTTGGAAACAGAAGTAAAGATGGGAAATTAAATGATTCCTGGCATGAAGAAGAATAGGAACTAAAATCACATAATATTTTTGTTCTCGTTTTGCCATACAACATTAACTGTGCTGCAACTGCCAACACAACACTGCTCCTAAATGCTATCCAGGCCAGTTACAGTGTATTAAAATATGTTAAAGGATAGCGGTTTCAATGGAAATAATATAGAGAAGAAAGTAGCAGGTTATTAAGGGAGAATAATATTACATTTCTTCCTATTTACAAAATAAGGTTTTATAACCAAATTGCAGCAAAATCTGACATAAATACACATATTTTCAACTTTCTAAATGAACATGAAATAAACTGTGCTGAACTGCATAGTCAAAATTAGTGGTAAAAGAGAATAAATGATTTACAGGACAGACGAACGTGGTTATGATGGAGATAACTGGTGCAGACAGAGTACAGGTGACAGAGGTCCCTGCTGCCCCTGAGTGACGTGCGGGCGCACCGCAATCCTTCTCATTCCAGCAGTCCCCCTTTCTACATGCCCACTTCATTGAGCATGACAACCTGGTTTTAAGTGTCATTTAATTTTCATTTTTAAATATAATTACAAAGTGTTCACTGTAAGATATCGGTCGTCTGCAAATGTGTCAAGATTAATTTGTGCTGGCTTCCTCACGAGTGTCAACAGTTAATTACTGTGTTGTATCTTGATGGCTTGATGACATTCTAGCTCTCAGCGGGCTCCCTCTCTCTCCCTCTCTCTCCCTCTCTCCCTGCCCCCCCCCCCCCCCCTTCCATTTTATTAATATTCTTCCATTTTAAAATAAGATCAAATAATAAAATATCTTTATATCAATCTTCATTTATGCTGCAATGTCTACAAAGCCTACAGAGTTGAGTGTAGTTTGCAAATGAACATCATTGATTGAAAAAGAAATCAATACTGTTAATGTATTATTAGTGTACTATGACCAAATGCATCACTCCAAGGTATATGGTCTATCTCTTCATTTACCACATGAAGGTCTGAGAGTGTGCTGAGAAAACTCTGAGTGAACTCCTTGCTGATAATTGACTCATAGCCATTAGGGTGGCTGGTGATAATAAAAGTGTCGCCCGTGTGGATAGTTTGTGTCCTTATTTCTTCCCAGACATTAACACACTTCATGGCCTCTGCTAATTTGCTGATTTGTACAATATGGCTCATTGGCCTGATTCGTGCTGCAAATCTAATGCCAGGCTTGTTCTAATAGGAGTCGATTTATAAGATATAGAGGACTTCCATGTTTAATATAACGTTTAATTCACACATTCCCTCGCATTTGTTAGTACAAGTCATAATAACATTTTTCCTACCACACAGCACAAATGTGGGCGAGAGAGCATGACAGAAATATCTGAGGTAATATAGAATATAACATCTCTTAAATCTAACATTATTCCAAATTCCTACCGAGGACTAAGATTTTATTGGCATATTTCAGGCATGAAATTTAATATGAAATGGAGAGTCAAGTGACAATTTGTTACAAATGTATTTAATGGAGTTTATTATAGAGACGAAAGGGGAAATAGAGTAAACAAGATTAAAGGAGGAAGGGGAATGAATATTCTAAATAGTAAGGAAGGAAGGAAAGAAGCAAGAAAAGAAAGACGTGTGGGAAATATGGAATATGGTGAGACTTATCAGGGGTACAAAAAGAGACAAAGAGAGATACTGTGACTCTGAGAAAAGAAAACAGTGAGCAGTTACCTGCTCCTGCTGCTGACGAGCTAACTCCATTTGCTGCCTCTGTTTCTCCATCTGTGAGGCGGCGAGCTTCTTCTGTTCATCGTGGGCAGCCAGAAGCTGTTCGCGCAGGCTGATCAGCTGGGTGATCATTGTGGAGAGCTGGTGTTCCTTTTCTGCCAGGCTCTCTGGAGTACCTAGTGAGAGGAGAGAGACAGAGAGCGATGTCAGGAGTGGAAAGGATAGACGCAAGGTGGAGAGCCTGAGTCATAAACACAGATACAGGTATGGGTTATGCATACCTGAAAGAAAAAAAGGGGAAAAAAAGTACACAAAAGGTTTCATAGTGGCCGTGACTAAATAACCAGGGTGTAGGCTTTTGTAAGAAAGTCTGCAGAACGCCTTGGTCATTGTACACTGCTAAATATAGAAAAGTGACCATGCTGCACACACACCGATCATCATATTGTGCTATAGTACTGTGCACAATATATCGTACAAAGAAAACCACACAGGCAGAAACCAACTGCAGTGAATTCACAAAGTGTTAAGGTCACACATAGCCTGGAGTTGTCTATTCTACTGTAGCTAGTGTTCACAGCTTTCACAGGAATAAAGGGAAGGAATTGTTCTCGGCAGATAGACAAAGAGCTGCGGGGAGCTGTCAAACTGAGGTGGCAGCTTATGTCAGACTACCAGGGGTGAATATAAAGAAAGAGTTGAGAGTCAGTGTTTGCACTGGCCTCAATACTACACAAGTTTTTCATGATATGGCCGCTCCAGCAACACATTGGAGGAGGAACTCTGAAAGGATTGTTCAAACTTGGATTTTTTTTTTGTTCAAACAAAAAAAAAACAATCTTTACACACAAGAAATATGCTCTTAATGCACTATGACAATCATTATGAAACGGAGATATGTATCATAATGTATTTTATTATCTGTGTAGTTCCTGTATGCATACTTCAAAAAGAAAAAGCAATGACAGACCAATAGGCTTACTTCTCTCGCTACAGTCACATGTCCACACTGTGTGTGATAGAGAGAGCGGCTCCGCTGCACTGCTCTCTCCCTCCGCCTAATCAATGCTAAGTGATCCTACCATTGACTTACACCGCCAACATAATTGCCAGTGAGAGGCTAGACAGTAACTCACTCTCCTCCCACTGCACTCCTGTGTGACAAGCTGATCTGGGAGAACATGCAAAAAAAGAGATGGGAAAACCGACAGAAGAGACAGAGAGAGAGAGAGAGAGACAGTAAGAGAGAGAGAGACAGAAGGATAAAAGATCCAGATAACAGTACAGTGAAGTCTGGCCTGGGGCCAGCAGGAGCTGAATTCTTTCCTGGGTGTCTTCCTCTCGTCTCTGGCCACATCTGTCTTGAGTTTCTCCGAGAGCTCCCAGGGGCCCTCTCCACTCAAACTATTTTAATTTGACTAAACACCTGATTTATTTTATCTCTCCGATGAGGAAAGCCGTTTGTCTTAATAGGGCTTGTCAACCTCCAGAACCCATTCAGGGCAATTTACTGGCAGACTTGTGTGAACCTCGGTTCGCCTCACTCTGCCTCCGCTGCCTGCTGCAATGGAAGAGAGCTGCAATTCTCCATTTATCCTCCTAATGAAAAAAAACACCTAAAAGCAGCTATTCATTGGGCCTGCGTGCAGTTTCCAAGGCCTGAATTGACTTCTTATTCACCCAACTACACTTGTTGTGAATGGCTTATCTGTAAAATTGATACAATCAGCAACAATTTTATTAACCTTTGGCTGTGTCCATGAAGGAGCTGCCTTTTACAGGTCACCAGCAAGATACATCAGTCGTTGTCACAATAAATCACTGCTATCAATACTGTAGTGGGAAGGAGGGAGGAACTAAAGAAAGAGAGAAAGGCAGAAAGAAAGAAAAGAAAGAAAGTCATCATCCAGATGAAGGTGAGGGCCATCGGGCCTCGGGGCCGGCATAGATGACCTTGAGTTGGGAACCAAACATCTGGACTCAATGACGCCCTCTCAGTCTACCTAATTACACATTTCTGATGACACTCACTAGTTTAGAATGTCAACACAAAATTGCAAAATTTAACTGGAGTGTACAGCACATCTATTTTGTGTTTGTGTGAATGTGCAGGGGGACTGGTGCTAAGGATTCACAGAAGGATCTGATGGGCTAGTCAGAGTGTGGAGCTCAGTCCTGTCCAGACACCAAAAGAATACTAACAGAGGGCCCCATTGTTTTGATGTTGAGCTCAATTGTGGGAAGCCCAAACCGCCCTTTGTACTGCAATTTTGGCCTTCCATCTTTGTTAATTTTAATCTTGATTATTTTGTTTTGTCTATTTTTGTCAAAATCAATGCTGAAATATCAACAAGAATTCCAGAATTATTCAGATTAGCGGTGAATGCTGAAGACGAACATTTAAACACAACTTTTGGCATCGAAATATCGAAATATTAAGTCATGGTGGAAGAATTTCACCTTAGAGACTGTACACAACTTCGTAGAAAATCAGGCGCATATGTTTTTTTGTTGAGTGGTTAGTGTAAAAATCTCTTTCTTCCTGCTTTAAATTATGGATCAGCTTTAAAATGCAGATAAAACTTTTATTGGGTGCTGCAGAAGAGGAGAGTCGTGGTCTGTGTCTGACCAGCCTGCTGACAAAAGAGGCCGTTTCCTGCATATTGCATGGCTTTTAACAGCGGTGGGGCTGGGGTCTGCCCGTTAACATGTCTCCTCACATTGCGCTTCCGATGGCAGACAGACAGCCCAGAGATGCCTTGGCGCTACATAAACCCCAGCAGTCGGCCCAGACCTAACATGTTGTGACATCCTCCTGTTAGACGACTGAAGCTCAGTAGGACAATACCAGCCTGACACAGGAAGAGGATCCCAGGAGTGAGCGGTCAAGCTGTGCTGGCGCTTTTCTTGTTTTTTTCTCAGGCCACCGTGTTAACTTCAGAGATGCTAGATTGACACATAGGAGGAGGAGACGGTAAAGTTGTGTTGTTCAGTTTCAGCCCATTCAGCATTCACCTTTTGAGATTCCTGCCTCTTTTAAACGTCACAAAGTAGGGCAGAAAACATCAACGGGTGACTGAATAAATGATAAGAGGAAAACAAGCAGAGCCATGGTTGCTTGGGGAGGGATGGGGGTATTTGAGCCTTGGGGTCTTTGGATAAAAGGCACTTTGTAGGGGTGCGATTTGTTCTGTCCAATACCCACATCTCCCTCTCTCTTGGCTCCCTCCTCTCTGCTCTAATCAAGCAGTCTCTAATTTGGGTTCCAAGTCCAGTACCGAGGAAAAAGAAGGAGGCTTGTTACTTTGAAGAGTCCCGAGTGAATAACACAGATAAAAGATTCAGGCACAAAAAAAGAAGAAAAGCGAGGGAGGGTGAGGGTGAAAAGGGGGAAAATCACAAGGCACCCTATTCTCTTCCCTTCCTTTGGTTACAACAGCTGAGCCATTATGACCAGATCTGAATTGAGTTTTTTAGCACCAGAAGACTGGAATTTCTTTGTTTCTCTATCAGTCAGCTATTGTGGATGCTTCCATATGCTGCAAGCCCATCCTAAGTAAATTAAGACTTGTCTAAATGCTGCGATTGTACCAAGCTGTATCCGCACACAGACCGCACATAGCTTGAATGCCTTGCGTGCTGAGGCTCTCTCTCGCTGCTCTCTCCTAAAGTGTGTGTGAATGTAGAC
This sequence comes from Macquaria ambigua, assembly GCA_008360985.2. Lineage (NCBI taxonomy): Eukaryota > Metazoa > Chordata > Actinopteri > Centrarchiformes > Percichthyidae > Macquaria > Macquaria ambigua. The sequence goes on along the minus strand of VMKM01000004.1, from coordinate 569,111 downwards.
ATGAGAGTGTACAGATGTGTGTTGCGTGCTGCTCCAATCGATGAAAGGTACATGCCTCTGAGTAAATGCACACGTGTGTGAACTCTGTGGTCATCAGACCCTTTGTTCAATCTTTCTGTGGAAAACACAAAGAGCCAATTGAGTAGCAGCTAATGGCATCTATTGGTACCTTCTTTGGTGTTCAAAATAGGATTTCTTTGCTCAAAACCATAAAACTGCTCCAACAAAAGCATGAAACACAAGCCAATCTTTGTACCAAATTCACTTTTGTGATATTGAATATGACTGAAATATTTTATCCCTTGGTCAAAAAAAATGTCTTATAGACTACATTGGCAGAAAACCAAGCTAGAATAACAAGAGCTAGTTTTATGGTATCCTTTTGCTTTTAACTACTACATACACTTGTTCAGCAACGCTACAAGGCCATATGTGTTTCCAGTAATATGGTGTTAACGCGTCTCCATGCCCTACAACCAAGACAATATGAGCAACAGCTGTTTTACCTGGCTTGCTGCCTCTGCCATGATATAAAAGCCGTTAATCTTGCCAATAAAACCCCATTAACAAGCATGAGCAATGACTCACAAGCACATGTCATCCACTGGCAGCAATGACTCTCATTCCCTAAGCTTTCCTATATGGTATGAATGTATAGGCTAGTTCACACTGAGAAATTGCCCATCATCTTGTTAAAAAAGTCAGATCTTCTCAAATTTTTAAAACCACTTAAACTTATGTGCTTGAGACTTTTAACAGCTTTTTACTTTCAGGAAATGCTAATGGTAGTCTGGTATTACAAGCTTCTTACATTATATCTATATGTCTATATGTATGTTTGTGTGCACACATATTTGAGTATATATGAGATGTGATTTTGAGACACTTTTACGGAATGAAAACCATTTAAATGGCTCAGCAGACGATTTTTTTCACTCTGATTGGCATATGGAGAGGTTATTAATGAAAGCACACTTCATCTGCGGTGGTTTTGCTGTTCATGCTGAACACTGATGGAGACTAATATTTTGATGATAGAGGAAGCTTCGCTCTTCAGTATAATTATGCTAATGTAAAAGCTCCAGCACTTCACTGTCTATCCATGACACTGGACAAGGTACTTCATCAAAGCCAAGATAGAGGCTCGACCTGAACATATTACTCCACAGGGAATGCCACTGACCCTGAAATTCACACTGAAGACAAAAAAAAAAATAAGTCGTATATAACAGAAACTTTACTTCTGTGTTCAGTGCAACAAACCAGAGAAGGCCGCACATAGCAAAGATCATTACACAAAAACAAAGATTGTCTCCAATCCTTCTATTCATCTCTCATGGCCTTTATGATGATGAGTCTGACCCATGTGCCCTTATAATAAATAAAGAGCATACACAGCTTTCAAGGTCTCTCTCATACAAAGCGCTTAAAGCCTGCAAGAAAGTGATCAAGGTAACAGCTTACTGTGTGCAAAACCTTGGAAGTGAATTAGGAGTTAGATGTTATCTCATTCTTTTCACAGAACATTTATTCATTGGTCTTACCTGTACATGTGATAATTAAAGAAGAATGTACTCGATTCCTTGGACTGTGCAAAAGAGATCTTTCAAAAGACTTTCAGACAGTTGTCTTTGATGGATAAGTGTATCAACAATGCCCATGTTTTGTCTGGGTTTAATCCAGAGCACAAGCGACAGACTGAAATAGCTGAAGAGGAAGCAAAAGCCAGCTGATACCAGTACATGTATTCACAAAGTATATAAGAACATCCACTTAGTTCTCAAGATGCCAAGACATTTGTAGTCACCTAACCAGAGATCATAAATGTTTCTTTATAATATAAGGTCAGAGTGGCATTAGGTAGGAGAGTGAATTCATGATGCCAGGAGAGCATCTTGAGCTTTAAATGAAGATGGTCATATATATACAGTATATATATATATAGTACTAACTAGGGTTGTAACGCAAAGCTGCTATGTCTCCAAATATCTGTATTGACTTTTGTAATGGAAATGGGAAAATATACAAAATAACAAGTATAACATACAATTTTAACAATGTACCTGAATTAATCAAACGACAAAGCATGATTGGTATTTGAACTCCACCTTCAAAAAAAAAGAAAAAAAAAACAGTAACTCTAAACTGAAATAAAAGCTGTGTAACTGGAAGTGTTCAGCGTGGAAATGAATAGTGGAAATAGAATGGGAAGTTTTAACAGTGGAAAAAAGAAGTCAGAATTTATTTGGGCTATAATGCTTAATGCATTTTTCTGGAGAACTGGAGGTTGTGTATATGAAGTGACGTGGCCCACATGAATGTAGAGTTGGTCTGAAGTGTTGACAAAAAACGGCCATATTGCATAATTTAGAAAAACTGGAGGTTGCACATGCAGTGGGAGAGGTCCAGGTGAAAATAAAGTTGGTTTGAAGTGTCATACAATATGTGAAAGATATTAATTTGAAAACCTCTCTTGGCCATTTTGCATACACTTTTGAGACGGTCCCTAAAATTCAGATGTTGTTCTCATCTGGTCAGAGTGCATTATCTGTTCATATCTCAATTATGTATTTGCATTTGTTTACATCCTTAGTACTTTAGCAGCTTTTCATGGCTGTGAAGGTACAATTTGTTTTGCCGAGTGTCCTTTTATAAACGGCATAGGTGTGTTTTTGTTAGCTCCGTGAATGTTTTACATTCTCTTGAAATGAAAACAGGATTAATACGCTTGTTTGCATGAAATGTATTATACAACTTTAAAAGTCATTAGTTAAACAAACCATGACAAACCACTGGAATATAATTCAAAACACAAACAGAGAATCCTGTCACACACACACACACACACACACACACACACACAAGCACAGCACTTCCTTTTTTACCTCCATGGCCACAAGCTAAATTCCTCAATTCATTAGAGGAGAAAAACACACAATCCAACACTCTCATACATTCATCTGGCAAATGTGGCCTGAGGAATAATGATTTACTGTGGCTCATATTTCACCTGAGTGCACAGGGCAAACAGTTGACTGAAGTGTTGTGGAGAAAATGCTAACTGAGGCATTTTTGACTGGAGCAACTGGACAGATACTGTTTTGTGCTGTTTGTGTGAATGTTTTTGTATGTTTGGGTAAATATAATATACATAATATTTATATACAGTATGTTGTAAAAATACACAAGCCATTTGAAGTCTATTACACACAATTCTTTTCCTACTTGTTTCTAAAGCTACATAAGTCGGTGTCGCTGGGAAATGTGCGCACAGATATTGTGCTGTGTATCTCCAGTGGCACCAAAACCTCACTTTGTGGAAGCCATTAAGCATAAAGTTAAATTTTAAAGTGAATAATCATGTTTTGAAGCTAACCTATACGGCTGAACAATATGGGCTCTGTGTTCACACAGTGGACTCCTTTCTGTCTGTGCGGGAGTAAAGCCAGCTCAGGTAGGGCCAGCATCAAATCAGTCTCAGCTGCCGCCCTGCCCTGCCCTGTGTTCTCCTCCTAAAGAGCTTCCACTTATCTGCCTGCCACAGGACTGTCTGTGTGCACCCGACCACTGTCATATACACACCATTCTCAAATTGATTGTGACAGTGCAAGAGCCCCGATTTTTCTGCTTCAGAATTCAAGCTGCCATTTCAACGCTAGTGTACAATGCTAAGCTTTTTTCTTATTTTTATTTATTTTATTTTTTTTAGCAAATTCCAAGAGAATGAATACAGCTTGTGTTCCAATTTAGCAACTACATATTTTCCTTCAGTTTGAGTAAATGCTTGAGCATTTTGCGTTTTTTTTTTTTTTTTGCTCCCAACGGGGTGCCGGGAAACTGGCACTCAGCAGGGAAACTTAAACAGCTCTGTTGAGTATGAGGCTCAAAGACCCTGCACAGAGTAAGCATGCAACACAGAGCAACCTTATCTGCCATAGGACACTGTGTCCTATATTTGTATACATTTCACACAATGTATGTGCGTATACATACATACATATATATATATACACACACACAGTGCAATAATGTATGGGATTATGAGCGTCCTGAATCATGTGATGAATGGGTCCTTTGCATTTTTTTAAGAGAAAAATCTCTCTGAGGTATATAATTATAAATGTTGAGTCTAAGTATCCATGTCTAAAATATTTTTCTCTGTCTCCCTCTTGTACTCCTCCTTCCACCTTGCCTCCTATTATCTGCTACTTTCTGTGGTTTGGAGCCCTTCCAGCCGGCCTCCCTTTCTTGCTCTGTGGTTTTGTTCGAGAGATTTCATCTCCCTCCTCATCGTTCCTGCAGATTGACAGCTAAGCTCAGGTATGAAAACAAACAGTTAGCTCTGGAATTGACTGGTGAAAAGAAATCCGCCACTAATGCTCCTTAACAAACTCTCCTTTTTGCCTGCCCCTGCTGATGCTAAGCCCCAACAGGATACAAGAAAAGGCAGATGGAGATTTGAAATCATTAACCCTTAATAACACCATTCTACATGTCTGGCTTAAGCACACCACCTCTACTGGATTATGGTGCTTGTTTCTACTGACTCCAAAACCTAAAAGATGTCTTTACCTCGGAAACAGCGCATTATGTAGCCAAACATCCACATGACAATAAGCTATAATTATAGATGTGTCATCTGTAAGAGGTAAATGGTTGGGTTAGCAGACCTTGAAAAGCAAATCTCTGATGTTGTTGATACTATTGTTTTGTTTTGTTTGTTTACTGTACGTGTGTGTTCACCTCAACAGGATAAAGTATTCTGGGCATGTCTGAACACAACTGCAGTGAAAGAATGTCTTTCTTTTCACTGGTAAAAGCCTCGGGTCAAATTCTGTCACACCTATTGTTTTTCATTTCTGTATGTTTTGTGTGTTGTATGTTTTTTATGTTTTCATTTGTTCTGTAAAAGCGAGACAAAATTATTTCCTCACCTGTCAGATTCCACCACTCGCCTCCGCAATAACACAATTACTTGTCTTTCAAGGTTTTGATGGAACAATGTCAAAAGGCAGCCTACAAGGTGCTCAGTATAATTGGTTGAGCAATTGGTGAGCGATCAGCATAGAATATACAAGGCCACTCTGCCAGTAGGTGCTGTAGTCTTTATCTGCATGTCAGCCTTTAGTCTCTACTTTCTTTCATTCATTTAAAACCTACAGGCATGTTTGCCTTTTGTGCTGATTTTAACCTAACAATTAATGGAACCTCTGATTCATCATAACACTTTAGATCTTAATCATAAGGTGTTTTCTGCTTGGTACCTTTGTTTGTGTTTTAATTAGGCGGACCTTGTGCGTCTCCAACCCTGAGCTTCTTTTTAATTGCCCGTATTTACATCAGGCAGACATCAAACGCAGAGAGAGAGAGAGACATTTGTAAGGGGGAGCACAAAGCAGCCCTTTGAAATGTCTACAGTCATATGAAATGGCATGCTAATTAAAAATCTAAGGCTGCCACTGTGATAGGAGAAGCATTTATACTCATCAACAGACAGAGGCCATAGTGTTTATTATCAGACTCCCTACCTGTTTACAGACCAAGTAACCTTCCCGTTCCCATTCATCAAACAGAAGAAATGCCCTGCCTGTAATTTAACAGACCAGCTTTCAAAAGGCTAAATCATTTTAAACATTTTACCCAGTGCACTTTGATCTACAGTGGCATACAGTATACTAGGGCAGGTACAATGAATCTAGTTTACCAAGCAATGATTTATCCTTGAGTTCATTAAGGTTATTGCCAATGAATATACTTATTAGAGCATGCAACAGCCTTTTTTCCCCGTTCCTCTGCAAGTGTAATTCAATAATTAAAACTAAACACTAGTTTTATTTATGTGTGTCACCCATATTTTATAAAAAGAAACAATTAAGCAAATGATCAAAATCACCTGCACAGCAGTGAAATGAGCTCTCCTTAAAGGTTTGTGAATAGTCTTCGTCAAATGTTAATAATAATAAAAAAACATTTAAGTGTTATATTGAGAATACACTGAGTTCATACTGTCTAGATGGTTTCCAAGAAATAAAAACAAGACACAAGAAGTTGTCTAATGAAGGTAATCACTGAGGGAGCCAGTGACAGCCTGGTGTTATCAGCCAGCTGGTATTGTGCTTTCCTGTGCTGTATAAACACACCAGCTCTCAGTAACAGTCAGTGCAAAGGACTAAGCAGCAGCCCTGCCCATCCTCGGCCCACCTTCACCCTGTCATAAACAGAGATTTTGGGGGAGTGCTGAGTTGCGCTTAGCCGTGCTGCACTCGATACGCTGCGCAGGGCGTTCACTGTCAGAGTCAAGACATTCCACTCAAACGCAGGCTCGCTGAGGAGACAACTCTGTGCGTCTCAGCACCGTCTCCTCTCCTCTCTTAACGGCTTCTCTCCTCTCAGCTCAGCCATGCTCTGTTTACATCAAGCACACTTTGGGTTCAACAATTACCAGAGCGGCATGAACGTACTGCATGTGCCAGAGCAGAGTTGCTAGGCTCAGGGCAGTCTAAAGGGACAACAACAATAAACCTCTGACGAGCACAGAATGGGTCTAAATGGGCTGGAATTTTGAAGACAGCAGTTTGGACGGAGTCGGGCATTCCAACAAAAGATAAGGGAGGAGAGAAATGAATGAGGAGGGCAGCCAAAGGCCTTTGTTTTATTTCAGAGTACAAGGCTGTTTCTGAGATTATACAGCACACAGATAATGTATGTCTGATAGGAATGAGGGACTTGTTAACACGGCTTAAACTCGTGTTTGTGTGGTAAATCTGCTTGGTCCTCGTAGTCCTACCTTTCACTTCTGCCAGCAGTTCACTGGTGTTCAGCCTCTCCATCTTCTCTTTCCAGTCTTTAGAAAGAAGTTTCTCCATGCATGAGGATTCTGAAGAATAAAAAATAAATAAAAAAAATAAATGTAAAGTAATGTGAATTAAAAAAGAAGCAAAAATATGAGTGGGTTTTTTTTAGGATTATGGAATATTGTGCATAGAATATACTTTCTATTTTTATAGTTATGTGGATAAATCTATTCACTGAAAATTAAAGAAAGTCAGTGTATCAAATGAAAGGGAGGTATTTTATTTGATGGCATTGCACGGCGAACATTCAAAGAGACTTAGCCTGACAGCTGAGAGATGAGCTAAGGGTGGAGTGCGGAGGGAAGCAGGCATTGTGGGGATAGCATAAGGGCAGAGACAGACATTAAGTGGGAGTCAAGGAGTGAGACTGGGATACGTCCGAGCATTCACATAGCTGCCAATGATGAAAACAATTAACATTTGTCCAGCAGACAATGAATCAGAGGAGGAATGGCTGCAATCTGCCATGCTGTCGCTGGGGTAGCTGATAAAGAACACACTGGGCCGGCTGACCCAGGCCTCCACTATCCCTGCACTGCTTAGGGGTCAGTCTGTTCCCATCAAACACCAGCAGCACAAGCAAGCCTCCACCTTGAGCCACTGTCTCCTGAAACTGCCTCCAGTCTGAACCAGATAAAGACGAGCAGCGTCCAGTCCTGTTGAGTCTGATTAAACAAGCAGCAATCCTGTACAATCCAATTCTGGCAGAACAATTAATGTACTGTCTATTTGATGGATTTAAAACGGCTGTGCTGATTTCTATAGAAATTGTCCTCAGGTTTCATATACTGCCCGAGGATGATATAATTTGTACAACCGTGTTTCTCTAGATGTGGAGCAAAATGCCGAACCAAAGCAGACACAATAGTTATTACCCATCCCGGGGCACCATAATGAATAGTCTAACCACATATCTAACAGTGGATCATTTATGAACACAGTTCTGGCCACAAAAGAACACAATTCATAAACATGTTAATGTTTCAAATGACGCCACGGAGGAGGTTTTTCTCCGTCTGATGTAGCTGTCATGTGTTTTTGATTACAAGTTGCACATAATGTGAAACACAGAGAAACAGGGAGAAGAGACTGAGAAGGGCCTGTCACATGCAATATTTTGGACGCTTCCACTTTCGCCGTTATCATCCTTAACATCAAACACGGAGGAGATTTATACAGTTCAGAATGTATACAAGTGTTGTTTCCTTTTATCCGTCTGTAACATCTCTTGCCCTCCGCTTTCTAAAACCAAACACTGTTGCTCCTTCTGACAAACACGCTGACTTCAGAGGATCTGGGAGTAACGGGGAGTCAGTAGTCCTTGTGGCCTTGTTTAAGGATGGCTTTCAGAGAGATCAAGCAGAGTGACCATTTTGTTTGATTGTCCACTTCCTCCAATGTGATGGGGGTCGACAGGACATCTTCAGCTCAGGGTCATTATAACATTACTTCTGCTTTATTGACTTTCCAATTCCCAACTCACAGTTTGTCCCCTTGACCCTAAGAGAGGAAGAGAGAAAAGGCTGTGTGTGTTTGTGTGTGTTTGTGTGTGTTAACTCCCTCCGTGGCACAAAGATCACAGATCTTAAAACAGGGGTTGAGGCCAGGGGAGGAGTAGCAGAGCTCAGCTCTTCTTCCCTGCACCTCACCCCTGGATGAGACAGCTTCCTCTCCGGGAACAACAAACTCCCCTCAAATCATAATCCTCAGACAGACAGAACAACATCAGCGCATGACATTTTTTCCCCCTAAAGCACAGAAAAGGCTTATTTTTAAAGTGGTGTAAAGGGGAATTAAACAAACACAGTGAGCATATGTTAATATGCACACATATGCGCCCTCTCTCTCCCACACACACACACACACACACACACACTTTCATCACAGATGCTGCTCTAGCACTTGATCATTAAGGAATGCACCAACTGTTGGAGATAATGTGGTGCCAGCTTCCATTCTACTCCAGTCCTCCCCCTCCTTTCCACCTCCCTCCCAGGAGAGCTGCCGCTCCCTCACTTCTCCATCCCCTTCGTTGGGCCAGACAAGACCTGCCAAGTCCTCCAACAGGAGAGACTACAGCTGGAATGCACCGCTGTCCTCCCTGCCTTCCACCTGGGAGAGGTGAATAATGACCTGGATTACTCTATAAAATAACTCTCAAACATCTTTCAGTGTTCGAACAGCGTGGACAAAACAGGCAACCAAAAATGGATTTGGTGAAAGCAGAGCAACGTTTGCGCAGGCGTGCTCGAGGAAAACCATAAATGAGTCAGATGTCTGGCTTTTTTCAAAGCACCCTTCCACAGCCTATTTTTCAGAAGAATTTAGATTAATAGGAGGAATGCTATTTCAGTTTCTAAAATGTCTGTCTGTTTTTCTGGAGAAATTATAGATGCCAATGGAAACACTGGTTAGTATCAACATAATAATTACTGTCAGGTTATGACACAGAGAATGTCAGAAATTGATACACACTGTATTCGCCATAAAATAACAAATTATTTCTGATAAAAAAATCACACTTCACTGATTTCACTGGATATGAAGTGCTGGTGGATTTGCAAGTGAAAGGCAAATGTAATTATTTACACAGCAGCTGGTGAAGAACTTCTGTTTTTAGTGTAACCAAGAGTTTTCTGCTCTTGTCCTTTCAAAGTAGGACATCACATACTGGGGAATTAGCTAAAACAAGAGAAGAGTCCAGTGAGTTTATTTTTATTTTCCTGTGGGGCCTCTTAAATCTCTCGCGCCCCCTCCCCTTCCATTTCTTTCCCTCTCCCTCTCGAGATAAAATGCTCTGTGGCTGGGGAGCAGGCCATTCAGCTGGGATGAGAATGGAATGAAAACAATAGCCCTTATCAGGCTCTTATTTACATTTTCCCAGCGTCCCTGCAGTAGACAGCTTGGCTTGTCACCAAGCCCAGATCGCCCCACTGGACCCAGACCAACTTCCTCCAGCCCCAGCGATTCCAATGGTCCCTATGGACCCTTGCCTGGCACAGACCCCCTCCACTCTGCAGCTAGCAGAGATAGCAACATACAAGACAAAACTACTGGAGTGTGTGTCCAAGACGTGTTCCCATTGAGAGAGGAATGGTTTCTGGACTACTAAGCCCGTCTGGGTCTCATTGTCTCTTCTCTGGGACTGGTGCTCTATAGCTGGAAAAATGCCCTGAACCCTTTCCCGAGATTTCTTGAGAGTTTCCAAGTGGCACTCAATAGAAAGTGAATAGTCATCACTGATTTAATACTGCCAAATTCAATATGTTTATCTCCTATCGGTGCTGTCATCTCTGGTATACAGCTTTGCTGTGCAGGTATTCTGTGATCTTATTGATGTGGGTGAACAGGCGCAGGGATTGAGACACCTAAAGCCGCGATGAGTTGGCTAGATAAGGTTTTTTTTCTTTTACTGTATTAAAAACAAAGCTAATGATCCTCATAAATCTCAACAAAGGAATGTTGATGTGTGACATAAACAAAGCTTTCAGCACCTGACAGTCAGCGCTGCCAGAATATCATGTTCAGTATAAACCACAGAAGTGAAGCTAAGAGGCAAGTTACCACTAACTATTTGTCCTGACACCGACTGATTCCCTGACAGTCCTGAAGGAACATTTCTTTCCCTCTCATATTTCATACAGTTTGCTCTCACTGCTGTTACTCTCAGCTAATAACTAACAGCTAATAATCTGAATTTATTTTTTATTGTTCATACCGTAAGACAAAATACTTTTATTAAATTGAGTGCTAGTTAGCTATAAATGCCTGTGGTTGGGAGGCGAAGGTAGGGGAAAGTCGTTTGCTAATTTATGTTTTTATTGCTGCTCTAAACGGAGTAGTTCATTCAAACGATCATTGCAAACTGTAGAAAAGCTCGAATCACTGAGTGGAACACCAAATAGACAAATAAACACAGCTTCAAACAAATCAAATCTTGTCACTTTGGAATTGGATTGGACAGTAATAAAGCAGATCTTAAAAATTCATGACACACTAATTTTCAAATGGCATGAAGTCCAGTGTGTATATTAAAGTTAGCAAATATACCAGCAACGCTTGGGCAAAAGGGCCATCTTCACTTTTACATATCAATGTTTACAATCTCTAAAAGGTTTAATCTGCTAAATGTGTTGATGCAACAAAACACGCCGTCATGTTTCAAAAGACCGTGGCTGCCTCAATGCACAAAAATGGTTTGTTACAACATGCAGCAATTGGTATTTTATTACCCTGTGTTGTCAGCAATGAAATCGTTTCAACTGTCTGCCACCACATTCTGAGCTTCTCTGTGTGCTGTATTCTCCCGGGAGAAAGATGATACTTGTGTTTGAGTGTTTGTTGTGTTGAAAAGCCGTTGGCAGAGAAAAGAGGGCTATCTTGGAGAGTCAAATTAGCCATAAGTCATGGGTAACAGACTAAGAGACCTCCCCTTTAGCATTGGCCTTGTATATCAGTTGTCCCAGCCTCAAGGGGAAACATGTAATTACCAAATCAATGATCAACTGACACTGACCATATAAATAATTTCCTCCCCAGAATGCAGAGGCCCGTACAGTGAGGCAAATAGGGAAACAATGCTATTTGCAGTGAGGAGGAGCCGAGGAATAGAGGAAATGGGGTTTAGAGTCTGTAAACAAGCTTCAGCTTGAATGGAGCACATTTTTTACAATTTGCCATAATCCAGTTATAGCCAACCAAAACCAAAACCTCCACAGTACACTAAACTTGGCATTAGGAAGATCTATGAATTGCAATAGCAAAACTGAAGAATGCACCATTTAAACAAAAATATAGTGACTCTAAGCAATGACATGAAATAAAAATAATTTATTATTGCAATGTAAACATATAGAATAGCTGCTCAAAATATAAAAATCCACAGTGTTAAAACTACATTTAAAAAAACTATAATGCAACTACATAATACTGTATGACAGAGAATTGTATGAAACCTGACCTACAAGTAACCGTCATTTCCTTAAACAAGCTTCTTTACATTTCTAAACTATAGACTGAAGGTCAAAATGCTTATGTCTGCTTGCTCCAACCAAACAAGCAATAAGTGGTTAAAATGTGCAAACATGACGTGCAATTTGTTGAAAACATCTTGGGCCAAAGAAAGTGAGGACAGGTTTTAGGCTGCACAGAGAGCTCTAGAAATGGTGGGAAATAAAGATGTTTGGCCGATATCATGTCCTGCATATGTTCACAATAAATATGTTGGTAAAAATGTTTGAGAAATGAAAAACTAACTTTTTTTTTTCCTTTGGGATCTTGTCAAGGAAATACAGTTGTGTATTATAATATGTTGATGATTGTAGCCTGATGATGCTTAGCTAAAAGGTCTAATGAAGTAAGCAATGGGATGAGGAATATCCACTTAGTTTGAAAATTACATAAATCACTGTTATTTTGCAATGATTTAAACAGTCATAAATTATGCATTAATGACTCCTCTATATGATATTAGTGCTTTTGATTTACTTCATTATATTGACTGCATCATGTGATTACACAAACTATGTGTCTTAATTCAAAAAAATAAAGATGAACTGGAATGTCTTAAATAGTTTTTTTTTTTTTAAAAAGCTTTTAAATTTCACTCCTTCATTCAGTGTTAGATACAGTATATTTCTTTAATTCAGGCATAAATTTCTATCTCAGAGATAAAACTCTCAGAATCTCAGTCAGACAATGATAGGCTGACGTCTAATTTCCCATCCACTCTGCACTGCACGGGAAACAAATCAAAAGTCGAGATTGATAAAAAAGAAAATGACTGTGACACACTCCAAGGAGTCCTTTGAATATCTTAATCACAGACACACTAAAAACAAGACCCCATCATCACACCAAATAAAACATAATAATTACAAGAGGCAGGCAGGGAAGTGAAATGCAGAGAGAAAACATGTTTTTGTCATTCAGCCGGTAGTCCCTGAGACAACAGCTGTTGGATGCTGCAAATACTCCTGAAGTCTCCATAATCATGGCGTTATTGAAGTGAGGACAAAAAGGGCACTAATTGCAAGGGAGCAATCGGAACGCAATAGGTTACACACCCGGGTGATGCCGCACAATACAAACGCTAAAGAGGGAACTGGGGGGAGAAAAAACATTCTGAGCACAACAGTGCGTTGTCGCTCATTTTCAGGCAATTACCTTTCCTCGTTGTCAACAGTTTTAATAACCTCTACCATTTCCAGAAGACTTTTTGGTGCAGTTAAATAATTCCAGCTTTTTAATATGTAATTACTAGTGCTGGCATGCATAAATAAAAAGGTCCAGACATGTCAGTGTATTGTGGAGCACCTGCACCTCGTGGTAGGCTTTCTTTAACTGACACCTAATCATTATTCCACTTGGTGAACATCTCTGTTAGTCACCTTCAGACTATCCTGTTTGGTCATGCTATAAATATATTGTAGGTAACCTGGATGAGATGTGCTTCACCCGAGGTTCTGATACATCACCTCCCTTGCTCCTTTATTTCCTTCCATCCTAATATTCTTACTTTTTACTGTATCTTCTTTACCTCAACATGATGCCATCGTATCTCACCTGTCTAAATGCCTGTTTGCATGAAGTGCCAACATTCGTTGTTAGTATCTAGAAGGGGTCACGGGTCAGCTGTAGTTTCTCTTGATATGTGAAAGGTCTTGAATAGGAGTTTGAAAAGCTGCTTTGTGGAAGCTGAGCTCAAGGCTGATAATGGATCAACACTCTTATACATGGTGGTTACAATATTTTGTATTTAAGGAATAACTTAAATTAAATTCAATGGTGCTGAAGGTTGTAGAGTTAAATGCCAAGTGGACTGAAAGTCCTCGACACATACAACCAAGGGTCAAAACTGTTACACACTGTGCACTTTTAAGTAGGAAAATAAGATGCAATTTGCAGGTAACTTATTATTTGATTATTTGAGCTTTTTCCTCAGGCAGATAAACATGCTGGCCTATGTGACCAGGAACTTCTCCCTTATCCCTTGCCTTTATCTGCACTGACCAACATGTTAATCCCACAGTGGTGACCTGGCCATTCTGAGAAGACGTATACACACACAGCACCCTGACCTCTCTAAATAGGACACGTGTCTATCAAGCATATATGAATTAACCATCCCCAAGAGGCTTCACCTCCTGAGCTGAGCAGCATGTGACCTCTCCCAATCCATTTTACTGCGGCACTCTGTGGCAATCAGGCTTGAATTATTAAAGTGAGCAGTGAGCAATGATCAATTCATTGCGGCCCTGGCTCGCAGACTGCCCGGCCGTACTTCAGCAGAAATGACATTGAGAACACTTGAGTATGCTTCCAGACAATGCACATAAATGTGAAATATGTCAGACCCAATATGTCAATAATCATAACTGTACAGGCTGAGGCCATGTCCAGGCTAATCCTACAGAAATGCTGTTAGATGACTGGGGTGAGCAGGTTTCAGCGCTGTGATTCCTTACAAATGCTTTCTTTAGAGAAAGAGTGGGAGAAGTTGAGGGGCAGACAAGAGGCTATTGCGCTGCATGCTAAGGAGTGCTGTGCATTACCAACTTCTCTACCTTACTTCCCTCGAGAAGGACTTTGGTATTAATGTTTGTAATAAATATTCGGTGTGTATTTTGAAACATATCTAAGACTATATAAGACTTGTAGGTCTTGCAGATGGCATGGGCCAGAAAAAGCCAAGATTCAATGTGAAATTGCAACCTTTAACTCCCCTCTTATCTCCTCAAATTAGAGAGGGAAAAAAAAAACAAAAGCAAAGAAGTTGAGAGAGAAAGATTGCAAGGAAGTATGCAACTCAAGGAACCTGGAAGTAGGAGGAGGGCAAGGGAAAAAAATCCAATCAAAACTTCGTGAGGAGCAGATGAGGAGCCAAGATAAACCAGTACTCAGAGCCCCCAAAACTGCAATCTCCCCTTAAGCCGGACAGTGGCAGCTGGCAGAACAGCTGGTGAATAGGATTAATGTCAGAAGAATGAAATAAAACTCAACATATGTCCGAGCCTGAGGTGTTGGGACTGTGCGTGATTGTGCCCCCGATGGATGCCATGTGTGCATCTGGAAGGAGCTGCTGTGCTGCTCCGCTCTCTACCCCACAAGGTCACTTTTAAGAACTAGGACCATTAAATGCTTGGATAGCAGAATTAACTTTTCATTCCCTCTCCTCTCCCCTCCTTTGCTTTAAAGCCTCTATTCAGGCAGCAGAGGGAGTCTATTGAACTCGGCTATCATTACAATGCACCCTACAATTCATCGGGGAAACAAACAATTGCTAATTTGATTAAATTAAGGAAGACCAAATAGTACATGTAAAAAGGTCCAGACAAGGTTAAAGAGAAGTGGAGGTTTTATTAAAATGGAGCAAGATAAAACATAAACAATTTATTTCAATCCTGTGTAGGTTTTTTTTTTTACACAATTGTTTGTGATTTTATGATAATCAGTCTAATAAAGACTTTAATAAAGCACAGTGCCTTAAAATATCTCAAGTGCGACATTGGTTAATTTAAATTTTTTAACTAGATAATAGCAAGAAAAGCAAAACAGAAAGGCAGTAAGAGAGAAAAAAGACAAAGATAAGCATGCATGTGTTTGGTTTACTAGAAAGAAAAAGTAGTACTTCTGGAATCTCAGCCGATGCTGATGAGGGGATCAGCACTTGTGAAGATGAACATTACGGGGAGAAATATGTGGACCTGATTTCAATTTATAATTTCCATTTGATGTCGGTAATCATTAGGGTCCACACACTGTAATAAATTATAATAATTTCACACAAAAATTAAATTACTGGGTACCTTGGATTGGAGGGATTTTTTTTGGGTACCCTGCAATTTAACTGTCAGATATAAACTTGCCTGCTAATCAATGCTCGAAAACATTCACATTTATTCATCTATGTTAAATTAATAGATGTGTGAAGAAAACGTGGAGTACTGTGATCATGGCTGTTCAGTGTGATTTAGTAAATTAATGGGTGTCTGACTCTACAAGGACAAAAAGAGACTAATAGGATCCACATGAATGCATTACAATTTGCAGTGAAGCCAAGTGTCTGGTATAGACATCGAAACTTTATTTCATCACAAACGCTGGACGACGGCGATGCGCCTCATAGACTGAACCATAAGATGAGATATTAAAAAAGCACAAATTACAAGAATAAGCTGGATAATATACTGTACCTTTGGGTAATACAGCAATTTTGCTAAAGTGTGTGTGCAAATATCCTCCAACTTCTAATTTCAGTTTAGGTAAATGACAAATGTTGAGGGGGGAAAAACAGAAAATCTATTATTAATTTCGACTTCTGCAGTTTGGCTTTCTCATTTTCAAATAGTAATTAAAGTCGTTTATTGAATCTCGCAGCCAACTTTGTTTACTAAGATGCCAGAGTTCAGGATGCACACACACTGCTTACTGGACTGTGAGACCAAAGGCCACTATTTTTAGATTATGTTATTCGTTCCCTGAGGGGAAAAAAAAGAAAAAAAAAGGAGATGCATGCACACAACAAAAAAACTCTTACTATTCAAAGGTTTCAAGAATTAGTAGACATCTTTTTGTGGTCTTTTGTAACATTGTGTCATCTTACCAGAACTAACATTTTTACAACTTGATCAACACAATAACTGAACAAATAAAATTCATTAGGAAAAAAAATGAATGTTTGTTCACTGTACTGGTCTGATGCTTGCCTCGCCACTGGATAAAGAAATGATGAAGTAACCATAGCACTTCTAAAGGTTAAGCATTCCAATTCCTAAAAAAAGTCCCCATTCATTTGCCCAGAGCTAAGTGTCTCAATGTGCTGTTGTTCAAGTTGGTTCAGCAACAATAGAAGCTGTATTTTTCTTTTCAATCGGCCCATTCCCTTTCTGTGGGATACAGAGCCGTACGGACTGAGACCTGCTGGGCAAAGATGGAGAAATTTGCTTCTCATGAGCGACTGAGCTCATTGGTCCAGCTCACAACAGGGAAGCTAACAACAGGCTTACAGTATTGGCTTTGTCGAGCAAAGTGCCACCCACCCAGAAAAGAATATGAGAAAGAGGAAAATGAGGTGTGCAGTAAAGGGGGTGTAGGAAGTAAACTGGTTGTATAGAGTCTAACAACCCAATGTCCTTTTTCCAATATTATGGTAATTGGGATAAGAATAACAAAAAGGTTGCCCCAACAAATCATTAATCCTAATTTCAGATAATAACGAATCGATTGAACTCCATGATGTGCAATTGACGACGTGGTCTTAAAGCATATTAACCACCCGACCGGTGCAGAATTAAAAAATTATTCTGGAGGTACTTCCAAAGAGAGATGACGTTCGTCAAATAATTATAATCATTGGCACTCAGGCTTTGCAGTGCAATAAAACACATTTCTATTCGTTTCTTCTGACATCCTCATCTCGTCTCCTGGCACATGTAATGTTATTGAACAAGGAGAAAGAAAAGCATTGAGTGGGAGGAAACATCTGTTTCATCACTGCTGATTAAATAGTCTCTTTGTTCAAAAGGCAACCATCAACGTTTGTTGTAAGACATTCATGCTTGCTGTTTGGGAAAAACAATGCAAATATGTTAATAGGCTCCATCTACACTAGTTGTCATGTTTGCTTCTGTCAAGGCAGATCTCTTAGCTGGATGGCTGACGTACGTCTGACTTACAGAACAAGCCTGCAATGTGCTCTGAAATCATTAGCAGGCCACAGAGGCTGTCTGTGCCCTGGGTGTGAGTTACACTCGCACTATTTTGATCCTTGGTCAGATGACACCGGCTCTTTTGTCAAGTTATGTGTGGAGAATGCTTGGGAGCTGAATGCCACAGCTAGGACAGTGATACTGAGCTGGCACACAAGCCTCCCAGTGTAACCCTACTGCAGTCACTCACACACACACACACACACACACACACACACACACACACAGCAGGACACATGTGCCCTCCCTCTGCACCCCATCCCATTGTGGAATAGCCCCTGTTCTCCCCATTTCTGACCGCCTCAGCCCCTCCTCCTCCACTGTCCTGACTATATGAAGTTTGTCTGTATATGTCCCTCTTCATATTCCTTTTAACCACAAAACCAGGCTGTTTCCCAATTTCCCAATTCTTGGCATCACAGCCCAATGACAGATATAGTAGCATTAATGGCTTCTGCCTTCTTATGTGTCAGTGTTTCACCATCTCTGTGCCCCTCCAAATACTGCGGTGTCACATAAAACAGTCAGGCCATTACAAACTGCTGCTGATGATTGTTTTTTCAAACAGCAAATATAAATATTTTACAAATTAATGCACAAGCAGTGATGTCACTGACTAGACATACCTACAACCAGTGTGTGGGTGTGTGAGTATGTAAAGACAAACAAGCCTCTGTGCAACCCTGGCCGTGATTTGTCTCTCAGAGACACCCGTTTCCTCCTATCAAGGGGTTCCTGTGCAGCCAGTAAGCCAGGATCACAATGGGAGTTTTGTGCTGCATGGGTGCAGGGGGACACGCTCAACAGCTGAAACCCGGGAAGATGGCCCCTGGAATGCTTCACAGCAGTTGCTACTGTTGACTAATCGGAATATGAGAACTGGGGAAGGTGATCTTGAATGCAAAGAATGGCACATTGAAGAAGCAGCTGCTTGTTTTGTCATCTGAATGACCAAGACAGCAGAAAGGGTTCCCGTTTTGAAAGGGGCAACAAAATCTATATCTTAGCTTGTGTAAAGTGAAACCTGTGTCAGTCTCCATCATCCCATGGGGACGAGCCTGTGTTATGTGAGGGCTCTGTTTTGGAACAGATAGTAAATACATAATTCAGCAGTGGACCAGGCACTCTCATACAGCCACTCCATTTAGCCCTGGGCTCTGATCTCAGCCTGGCAGAGGAGCAACTTTGTCACTGGAGAGTAAGATGGGGTGGAAGACAAAAATCATAGGAGGATGTAAAATGTTGATCTAGATCAGGTAAGGGTGACAAGATGGTAGGTCTCTCAAGGGGAGAGAAAAAAGAAAGGAAAAGCAAAAACTGGACAAGAGGGAAGAGGATGGGAAAGCGAGATTAGGGAGGAGTGAGGGGCAGGGTATCTTTTTTGTGAAAGTTCACATGTCAGGCTGGCAGGCTGCCCGCGGCATACAGCCGAAAAATCTATTTAACGTCTGCTTCACAGGGTGACAAGAGGGTTGATTGGCAGAGAGCAGAGAGCCGCTTTTGATCATGTGTCCTAACAAGCGATTCCAGCTCATGTCTCTTCAGCCTGAACAGATCTACATTACCTATTCAAACAAAAGTGACAGACTAGAGCACTGCTCCGCTGGGCTGGTGTACCACGCCACAGGCCAAGAGAGAACACACACACACACACACACACACACACAGGAAGGCCCCCACTGACACATACAGTATATGCAAGCATGCACACACACACAACTATATTGGCTATTTGATCAAATAGATTACTTGCATCAAGATAAGTAGCTTGCTGAAATCATGTTGACAGAATAAAGAACAGATTATTAAAGAAGGTGGGAATGCAGTGCACAGGAGAGACGCTGGTGCTTGACTGATGTTCGGCCTGTATGTGTCCTGCCAGGAGGGTCCCGGCCTTACGCTGTCCAGTAGGATGCTGCACTCAGAGGCAGCGTAGAGCTATGTGTGAAGAATGCCTCGAAATCCGCAACCAAGGCAACTGGATTTCCAGCCCTCGTTGCATATGCATAGAGTCAGAGGCTCATGCTCAGATCATTATAACAAAGATTCCTATTAATTAGGTGGGATAAAGCAGAACCAGATGACATGGCAGCTGGGACGAGAGGAGAGGGGAGAAGGGAGGGAACTAAAAGAGGAGGAGAGAAAGTGCATCAGTCTGTTTGGGGGGAGGGAAGTAATGTATAATCCAGACTGCAATATACATACAGTAATATACCTTTAGAAAACCTTTCAAAATATTTTTTAATGCTACATTTAAACTAAATACATTTCCAAAAAAATAAATCTATTGGTGCTATTAAGCACCTGCAACCAATTTCCTGTGAGCTTCTGTTTGGAGTCAGCAGGGGCTGTGACACTGGCAGGGGACAGTGTTACAACAGAGTCAAGAGTTCATCAGTGCTAATCAGACCACAGGCTTAGAGCTGATCCTATTCTCTTCCAAAGCTTTCACCCATCCCTGAATCTCATTACATGGCCTGTTGTAATAGAAGATAATGACCTGGGGCTACGCACACAATGCTGATCACTCCCCCACACTCACCCTACTGCACAGTCATTATACAGTGATAATACACAACCTCGCCAGGGGGATTACACTTATAAATAGAGGAGAGGTGATAAAGGCAGAGGGAGAGGAAGAAAGGTCTAAGTGATGAGGAACACATACAGTACACACATATAACCCCATGCACGAACACAATTAGTTCACAGGGGCACACCATGTTGTGCTGTTTTATGTCACAAGCAATGGTTAGGTTACCTGCCGCTGTAATAGAGGAACTCTTTTCTCAGTAGCCATTAAATATCCTTTTACCTGAGATTAAAAAGGGGTCACAGTTTGGCTGAATGGTGGTATGGCTCCCCTTTGCTAAGCTAATTAGCCATGACACTGTCAAAGGGCTCCAGGTGTTGAGAATTCTGCTTGAGCACCTACTGTATCCACTCTGACTGGTCTAAAAAGCTGGAGTATTAAGGAAGGGCATCATCTTTCTGACTGTCTGTGTGTCTGCTTGCATGTTTTTTTCTTCAATGTGTGCTGGAAAAAGGTTAGGTTATTGATATTTATAGATTTATAGCTATAGATTATATGTGAAAAGTCTCTGCTGTCAGTTTAACAGCTGTGTCAGATATCTTCAGATCACACCTGTTCACTGGCTGGATGACGCTGGATCACATACAGGACTGTTTTCTCAACTGCATCCAGGGAACTGAGCCATAACGGTATACTGTGATTCTGGGTACCATAGCTATTGTAGTCAACAACAATGAAATGGTTGAGAAAGGTTGACTTAACTAATAAGAAACTGTAACACTGAACGGTAGATTTTTATGGAATAGAGCTCAACTGAAACGATTTAAAAACGACTAAATATATTGGATTGAGAGCATCTAATGCTCTTTTTTGTTTGTTTGCTTGTTTCGTATCCATACTGTACAGCTCTCATTTAGACAGTTTCTTTACTCACCAGACCAAAAAGAAAGAATGAGACTCCCCCCATCTCAGCACACCACTCAATAAGACAAAGATGACAAAGGATACATAACTGCATCCAATTCAGTGCTGGTTTTACTGGCAAGGACTCAACAAGCAGATACTCAGCCCAGGAAAATCCCTAAAAGCCAAGACAGGAAGCTTAAACCCAATTACCCGTCCTTGTCTTGGGGACGATCATAAAGACTCAACACACAAAGTATTTCTGTGTTGACTTGCACAGTATTGATTCATACTTTAGTGCATTATATAAAACTCTTCTAATTGCATGTGAATCAAATCAAGGTCACCTTGGGTTTTTATAATGGTGGCTATTTTTCTTTTTCCCCCTAATACTTTATACTGACATTTTTAACTCTTGACAAGTGCTGTCTGGAGACCTATCCATAAATAATGCATTTACAATACCTAGTAAATAAACATGGGGCACAATCGTTAGCCCTGCTGGCAACTGGGCCTAATAGAGCTTTTACAGCAAAGGTGACTATTCAGCTAAATGCGGTGCTTGCTGCTGGGAGGACATTTTCATTCATTAGCACAGTCACAAGCACTTAAAGCACTTTAAGGACCAGAAATGGAGAGGAAGGGTGGAAGGATAGAGAGGGTGAAAGGGTACAAATATATAGAGATGGAAGAATGGAGAAGGGATATAATACTGAGACCGCTTCTATTGTTATATGGTTTGGTTATGGTAAGGCATCATTGTCGATGAAGGAAAATGGCCAATAATTTTCTTTGAATGGAGACATACAGTATTAGTAAAAGAAGCCAAACTATTACTATTTATTCATTTATTTGCTAAGGTATTGTGTTTACCTGCTCATTCCTACTTAAATGTTAGATTAGGTAAAGGTCAAAATCACCAAAACTTATTTTTTCCCACTTAGCCCTAACCATTCAGATACTGCAGTTTTATTTTTATTTTTACTGAAAAGGTGAGATATCAGGCTTTCGAGAATTCTGCTACTACTACAGTACAATTTAATTTGTGGTTCTCATGACACAAAATATCACAAATGAAAAACTCCAGAACATCTAATAAAGACTGTCAACAATATTTGGATAACCACGTCCAGGAAGCTTTTCAACCCAAAGCTTCCACCGATGTTAACATCACTTTAAGTGGGATTTCACGTTCCATATATGAGCAATGTACTGTGTAAAAAGTGTACCACAGACCATTTGTTTTCCCTCTACACTTGAGGTCACTGCGTTTATCCTCAGTCCATCAGGACAATGAACTATCTTGACCAGACAAGGAAGCCCAGAGAAGAATGGTAGCAGATGGTGAAGAGTCTCTGAGGACCTCAGTGATCCCGACCAGGCAGGCACCAAAGCAGCAGAATTAGACACAACAGTTGTCATGCTTAGATAAGCGATATATTTAGCTCATCTGTTGCTTGTGCCACATTAGCAACATCATTAAGACAACAAATGGCTTCTACAACCTTCTTGTATGTTCTTTAATAGGTTAATCCTGCCCCTTTTCAATTTCCAACTCTGTCTCTCTCCATAAACAAAGACATAAGATTATGATTTCTCGAAGCTTTCTGTGAGGTTTTCCTCTGGCAGTTTCTAAGAGTCCCTCTCCCTCCATTTTACAGTAATCACTGATCATCACCGCTGAAGCTTCCTCAAGTGCTCTCAGGAACAGAGTATCTCTCAGTTCTTGCAGCTTGGGGACAGCATACTGAACTTTGTGAGGCTCTTGTCTTCTGCTGTGTTCCCTGCTCAGAAACTAATTTCCTCCAACAAGGGAGTTTATTTAGGTGGCGATGATACACAGCGCATGAGGCAGACCAAGTCTCTATTATTAACAGGAGATTAAAACAGCTGTATGGCACTCTAAAGCACCCTCTCCTCCCTGCGCTAACATACGGCCCTGGATTACAAGCTGCACTTGACCATTTAAATTACTGCAACAACCAGCCTTCACCAGCTGGGGCTCATTACCATAACACCCGCCGTCGCTACAGAGAGCACTGACGATCTTGCCCTGAAAATCAACTCCGCAAGAAACAACGCATAAGAAATATATTCTTACCTTAGGGTAAAACAAAGAAGGAAGTAGCAGAACCGCTTCACTTTTTTTTACTGACCAAAAATTGTCCCATAAGGCGACCTGGCATCAGCTCCAGATCAAGTGTCAAGAAGACCAGTAGCAGGAATACTGCATATTCCTAATATTCATGTATGTTGGTGTAAAAGAAAACTAGACTGTTCAGACGTCCGGGAAAAAACACGAAAACTCCTCACAGAGGCAAATATATCTGCTGTAATGCAGAATAATGAGTATTAATTGTGATATTCATAAGTGACTTTTGCCTTTGCATTTGGTTTTATTACATTTTTTGCTAAATTGCCAATATCAGTGGTCATTAAATAATATAAAAGGTATCGATTACAGTATGAATAATTAAAGGTCATACATCTGCAAAAGCCTCAATTGGCATGAAGGTTAAAAAAATGCTGGCATGCTTATGTGCACCAGCATGTTATGTGTGTTTAATGTTTCAAATACATCTTGACCTTTGTTGGCCATTTTGATCGATTTCAGTAATCCAAACTTTTCAGTTTTCTAAATGATCTCCAATTTATAGGTGTTCAGATGAATAACGACTGATTGTTCTGTCTTTTATTATCTAAACGATACCACAAATAATCAGTCCCCATGTCAGGATGTGGCTAAATGATTATCTGCCGAGAAGCCTGTGATGCTCTGATACAAAGATCACCAAACGAACACTTAAAAAAGAAGTGGCAAATTATTTTTAGGCTAACAGAGGTCTAATTTATTCGTCTGATGAAGTGCTTAAGCTAAGAGCTCCCCAGACACTAAATGAGACACATGCATTCCCAAGGGGGTTTAACATTTGATTGGATGTAGTTATATTACTACAGCCCTAATTAAGAAGGGGGATGTGTTTCAGCAGCTCTTTCAAATATTTGTTTTTCCGCCATACTCTTGATAGACTGCAGGCTGTGGGAGGAAGAGCTGAACAGGGTGAAACGGGGTGCAGATGTGACGTAGACTTAACAGTCTTATCACAGAAAATGGATTTTCTTTTTCTCTGCGTGTAATTGTAGGAAAATAATAACTCTGAAATCTTCACGGTGTGTTGGCAAGAAGGGCTTGGTTTGTTTGTGGGTAGCAAACTCTGATGAATACCTGCGCTGAGTGAAAAGTGTTCTGTGTAGCAAAATAAAAAGAGGTAATGTTCCTGGCATCAGGTCAGCACTATGAGTTTTATAGTCAAAGAGTTTGCCTTGGCACGGAAGAAGACCACACTTGTGCTGAGGTGCACTGCCACACAGTCTTTGTCACATTGGAAGAGGTTCAGAACAAACTGGAAACACTGTAACGTCAGTATTCCCAGCTTGTGTGTGCCCGCATGAGTTTATGAGATGGAGAGATACAGGAGAAAAGAGGCGGACAGTCGGGAAGCTAGAAAATTATAGAAAGAAAGAGGGAAAATGTGGGAAGATCAGGCGCGCTTAAGGAATAAAAAGGTATTCCTACGCCCATACCCCAAACACACACACATGCACACACGCATACAGGGAGTCATACCGTCTTGCTCTGTCTTTGTCATCTCCTCCAGCTTCTTCTGCTTCAGCGTGTCCACTACGTCTGCCAGGCTTCCTTTGCGGCGCTCTGGAGTTCCAAACGCTGATCCGCTCAGCAGGTCACTTCGCTCCCGGGCCCCCTCCTCCGGCTTGTGTGGGGAAGTGGAATTGTTCCGGAAGGAGTACAGGGAACATACTTTATTGCTGTCAGACTCCTGTAAGACAAACAAAAGTTGGGAGGGGTGGCAACAAGGGATGGGATTTGTATTAAATGATGAGTGTGTTTCTGTGTTCTGTCAGGGCTCCATTGAGCTTTTTGACAGTTTTTCATTCAAATGCAGTGATTGCTAGGTTTTTGCAGCTCAGGGGCGATTTGGCCATATCAAATGGCTCCTCTCTGGCTTTCACACAGCAGCTTCTGTCTCTTCAACAGAGCTAGCTGTGCTGGTAAATGAGATATGACAAGTGAAAAACTGAGATGAAATGATGAGGTACACTTTCATAGGGCATATCCATAATGTGCTCAGGCTTTACTTTTCATCTGCAGAGACTACACAGAGAAACCTCCCAACTGTAATTTCTCAAATTGCTTTTGAGTGTGCATTTGTGTTAGGGTGACTGCTGTGTAATTTGTTCATTTTCTAGTGGAGACCTATTCTCAGCTGAGTGCCTCGGGCCATCGTAAATCTGTGTCCTGTCTCAAGCTGTTGTTGTTTTTCAGTCCCACCTGTGTATGGTTTAGTATTTAACTAAGGGTCCTGTCTCTGGCTGACTGGCTGAGTGCTCCCTGTGCACAAACAGAGACATGAAGGAAATGGGGAGAAGAATGGGAGAGAGCTTGAGGGGGAGAGAAGAGGGAGAGAATACTCTGCACATGGGAGTGTGTAGTCAGCACGGAGACCATGGCTGAGGGTTGCGTCTGACAGAAGGTGGTGTTAATTATGGTTTGTGGAGTCTGAGAAAGCAGAAGGTAGCTAAGCAGCCAGGACTTTGCAGCCTTTAACGGGGGAACACTTAGCTCTGATTTAAACTTTGGCCCTCATAGGGAAGAGAATAAACATGACACACATCTGTATCCAACACATACTGCACGTCTATCATGGAAAAGTGAGCTTTAATTACCAGCAGTGTGATAACCAAGTGTAATACAGCTATGATAGAACCATGTCTGGAGCCACTGACGATCCTAAATAAAAAGTCAGGAATGCAGTGAACTGGGCAGGAATGTTGACTGTGCCAAATTCTCATCCCTACGTTGCATGTCGAGCTCCAGGCAGGGTTGCAGTGATGTGTAGGGTGGTCTGGTACCAAGCGCCAGGGTGGCACGACCTACCGGCCTACTCTGCACCTCCCAGCTCTGTGTTGGATGATTATGCAGTGTGGCAGAGACAGTGGAGAGTGCTTGAGGGGAGTGGAGCAGTGCTGGGTTAATCAGCTGGCACAGGTTCAGGGCACAGCCCACACAGACGCATGGCACAGCAGTGGAGTCAGGTAATCAGCAAAGGCAACACTCTCATTCCTTTCGCCTTATGCTTTTCCCTTTTCTTCTCTCTCTATCTCTCCCTGTCGTCCTCCATTTTACCTTTCCTCTCTTTTCTCTGTTGCTCATCTTGTCTTTTCACTCTCTTTTTGCATTCTTCCTCTCACTTACTCTTTTAACCTATTATTCCTTTAAAGTAATAAATCCAAAAACATTTACACTCCTAACAGAGCAGTATATCAGACTGTTCTTATGACAATATAAAGGCTATGGAAGGCGATAATATAGAAATGTCATCCTTTGACATTTATAATAACCATCGTCCACCCATTCATGATGGCATGAACTCAAATCAAATTCCTTTAACTGTTTTCCGACCTTTATAACCCTTTCGTCTTTCTTGCGGTTACTTTAATGGCTGCTGGCCTTGTTTACTTCAGTAAAAGATCATATTTTGACCTATATTTTCTATAACGGTGTTGTTGACTCTGCTACACTAAACAAATCAATCACAACACTTTTTTTCTTTTTTTCAAAAGATTCGTATTGTAACATAAAACAACCTCTGCAGAGGATGCTCTTGTTCATTCTCTTAAGATTTTACAGTACAAAGTGCAAGTTGTCAAAAACAGAAGATTACAAATGCGTTTAATATCATGATCAAACATGGTGATTGTTTTGTTTTTTGTTGTTTGTTTCCCCCCTTTCTTCCATTTTTTCATTTTCCAGGATTTGTTTTTCGGTTTGTTTTTTCTTTTTTGTTCTCTTTTAAAAAAATGTTTTGCATCATTTAGGACTGATATTGACTTTTTGTCATCAACATTTTGTTGCCATTTTTGTAAAGCACTTTGTAAACACTATTTTACAGAAGTGTTATACAGTATAAATTATTTTTGGTAGTATTATGATATTAATCATTTTGATTAAATATTGGTTGTTGGTATTTCTTAACTTTTTCTATGGGTTTTTAGCTCCACAACATAGAACATCATAAAAGCTGAAATCCTGTTACTAACATCCTGTAACGTGCCACAGATGAAGACGACACCTGAGCAATTCTTTGCCTGTCAATTACCTACACTGTCAGCATACACACCCAGCATCATGAGGAGCAGTCTGCTACAAAGGCTATTCATGTGTCTGTTTGGGTGTGTGTGTGTGTGTGTGTGTCTGTTTGCGTATGTGTTGTGCTGCAATGGTGAGGTGTTGAGGGTCTCAGTGGCCAACTGCGGTGCTACTTCAGAGGCCCTCTGGGTCTCTTTACCACAGACCCGTCTGTCACAGACAACCACCTGCCTCCCATGTCTATAGCCCACAAGTGCCTGTGCTCTTCTTCGTTCCGCTCACATCAAAGCAGCTCCGCACTTAGAATGTACAGCATTTGGGGTCTGGCTGCAGATGTAGCTTGTACACAACAAGGAAAACGACACACAGGCACCGAGGACAAGACATGTTTCTTTAATGGCAACAAGAATGCGGGCTAGAGGAAGCAGATGAGGCTACATTCCCTTCCATCGGTCATGATGCTATTTTATGTGGCATTCACATTATTCAAGGGAGAGTTAGAGGTCCTCTGTTTAACCTAATAATAGCTGATGGTTTAGTGTTTGGCAGAGCTGCCTATCTGAAGACCCCAGAATCCCAGAGGTTTCACAGCATTAGGGCACCAGGGGGCTGGAGCTGGGAACAGAATTTCGGCAGAGATTCTTTGTACAAGCAAGGAACAATGAGTGCCTGCTGAACCTGGATCTTGAATACCCAAGGAAGGACAGTAAGACAGTAGTGCGCACTCATAGTTTTCTCTAAAAAGAAACTTTTAATTTATGCTTCTCCCCCACAACTATTCAAATTGTTTTCTTTTATTCCATTCTCTTAACACAGAATAAGAATGGAAAAGGTTCAGAGTTTAAATTGAACAATTTTGGCAAACTTTACTTTGATTGGAAGGCATTCACTGAATCTTCAGAGTTACCTGAATACTATACTTCTCTCTGTTCTGCTAAATGGAAATGTATTGTGGTTTAGTTTAATAGTTTAGACTTACCAACCAATGATAATGTATCTGGTAATGTGACTATAACTAGCAAAAATAAAGCTGAACATGATGCTTACTGTGAACTCTAAAACACTATAGTATGCTTTGGTAAATTGTCAGCCTACCCAAGCCTAATAATAAGTATACATGACCTGTAGGAAATGGGCTAAAATCAATATGGTCCTTTTTTCACTTTTACCTGCACGAAGATGTTTAGTGGAAATGTAACAGACTTTTGAAATGTCTGGTATTAGTGGTGATCCAGCATCAGCATGGGATCAATTACTTTTTTTTTTTTTGCATGTATGTAGTATGTTGACATGTCTCACCATGCGCTGTTGGGCTGACACCAGGCTGTCCCAATCGCTCTCTGGCGGTACACTGCTGAGCGGCTGCATTTCATCAGGATGGGGTTTTCCATGGAGCAGACTGTGCAGGGGCAGCTGTGGTGTGCCATGGGCCTCGGCGCTCTCCTCTTTCTCCCAAGACAAGTGCTCCTGACTCATGGCGTCATCCCCGTCAACCACAGAGGCGAAAGGAGACGTGGCTTGCTTGGAAGACATGACTCTGCTGTGGAGCAAGAAAAGCAGAATAGAGTCAAGAAAATAAAACGATATTGCTGTTTCCTTGAGTATTTCATGGACGACTGGCAGTTACGTTCAAGTGATTGTGTACGGCTGTAACTGGGATTGTAAGTGGTGCACCTGAGCAGATAATGCTGAATGGACTCAATGCTCCACCTGACTGTCGACTGTAGCTGCTCTGGCCTGTGGAGTTCGGAGCAGGCCATGGGGTCCCTAATCCTTTGTTTAATGCAGATGGATGGCTTGATCTAGGGCTGGAACTGTGCCTGCTTGGGTCCTGGCCCAAACCCCAAGACAGTTACTCAGGCAGTAGGTCAGCCAGGCAGTGGGAATATACCATCCAGATAAAAAGTTTTTTAAAAAAGCCTCGCAAATAACTTCTGGTACACAGAGATGTAAAACAAGGTTGCTTTTTTATTTCTAAGCTACCTGAGTAATCTCCTTTATCTTTAATGTTAATTTGATTTGGTTATGTCCTTCTAGCATCTTATTATTTTTTTTTTTTGTGAGTTGATTTCACTCCGAAGCAATCAAATACAAACAAAAACCAGCCTCTTCTTCATTTGTCTCCACACGTCAAATTAGGAAATTATTAACATTTTGGTGTGACAGTGTGTTCCCTCAGGCCAACAAATCCTACTTAAGCAGCTTAAAAATCAGAAGCTAACGGTGGAGAACTAAATTCACAAATCTGTCACATGCTTTCATGAATATTACAGTGAAGAGTGTACTTGACATATCAGGTGCAAAGAAAACTCATGTTAATTCTAATTTCATTTTTTTTTTTTTTTTTTACAACCCACTCTTTTCAATGCAGAATTTATACAACCAATTTTGCTTTTTCTCACAATTAATGAGGCCGCACTCATGCTGTGTGCTACAATGAATGAAATTAAACACTGTGCCAGCAAATCTAATTATGCATTTGGTATTAAATTAAAAAGGGGATAATATGGCCTTCCTACTGATGTGAAGTGGAGAGAAGGAGCTGGAGCATATTTAACTCCTAATCCGCTTTTCCCTGAGCTGTTGTTCTGCTTATTTTTCTCAGCTACAGGACATTGACCATTATAACTAGAATGTTACTACTTATGGCTCAATCTTCTCTAGAGGATGAGTGTATGTGTGTGTGTGTGCGCATGAGAGGAAGAAGAAAGACAAATTGGTGGTGTGAAGGTATGGGTCTGTGTTTGTATGTGACAAAATGCTCAGGGTACTTCTTGTAATACATTTGATCACTGATCACCATCTGCCCCGTTCTCCTGCTCTATCCACAGGGGTCAGTGTGACAGCACTTTAGTTCCACCCTCAGCTTGCCTGGGGGGCTTGAGAGGGGGTTGGGGGGGCAGCTCTCAAGGTTGAGGCAGGCTGTAGTGTGATGGTGTCCTTGCACACTCTGCTGAGAGTCGGGCACCGAGAGATAGTGAAGGATATGTTCCACTTTAGAAAGGCTTTTATGAACAAGGTTTTTAGGATCTAATAGTTCTTGGTCTTACTCAAGGAAGTCTGTCAAATGAGGTGTATGTACACACACTTTTGAATTATTGTCTGTGGATATTCTAGGCAAGATTTGTATTGTGATAAAGGCATAAAGCAACATTTAAAAGACAATAAGAAGACAAATACAACAAATTAGAAAAGGACAAAATATAAAATGAAATAGTGATAGACAGAGTCACAGTGCAGTTGCAGTTCCATAATAAATAGCAGAACGATTTTTAGTGTTGATTTAGAAGAGTTTATAGTTCTCTTTTAACCTATAGTAAATATATAAATATAATCTTCTGGACATTTATTCTAGATAAGTAGTGCAGAGAAATGAAAGGCTGTGTCACCATGTTTTGTTTTAACCCTCAAAAAAGTAAGCAGGCCAACCCCAGAAGACTTGAGAGGTCTGTGGGGAATTAATGCCGAAGCAGGTCAGACATAAATTGTGTATTTGATTATTATTCAGAAACTTCTCTCTATGCATTACCACACTCTCTCTGACTCTCATTCACTCACACACACACTCACACACACACACAGGCACATAGTCGCAGATCAACTTAGGCAGTGAAGGGGGACCTAAACAATGGTAGCCTAAGTTAATCTCATGTGTCTCAGCAGCTGTACAAACAAGTCAGGTAGATGGCAAGGCGTGAGTGTGAAACCTGTGCCTGACAGCCTGTTTGTCTGTCTGTCTGTCAGCCAGTCTGTCTGTCTCTCCTTCTGTCTTTTAGCCTCTGTGCCTGGATGTGTTGTCGGCTGTGTCTTTAGTGGGACTCAGCCCTCAATTTTAATCAGCCATTAAATTGTTTCCTGTAATTATGTCAAATAGAAAGTGATCTCAAAATTGGGTACTGTTAATTGAAAATCAAAAGTCAGAGCAAAGTTCAGAGCATGCATGTAATGGTAAGTAGAGGGGGCAGTAGTGGGGTTGGAACGGGAGGCGTGTTTGTGAGTGTGTGTGTGTGTGTGTGTGCGTGTGTGTGTGTGTGTGTGTGTGTGTGTGGTGGGAGCGGGTCGTGCACGCAGATTCTGAGATATTTTTTATTCATGCACCCAAAAAGCCCAAGCCTCGAGCGCAACAAGCACCTCGTCCTCAATGGAGTGTGAGAGTGAAACAAAGCACTGCTTTTGTATTACACAGTAAATCAAGTGGTATTATTTTACCACTAAAATATTCAGTCTCTCAGGCACTTTTACTTTGGTCTCCAGCCATCAGTCAAACTGCTGAGGCGTGAGCGAGAGAAGGGGATAGAGAGAGA
The DNA here is from genome assembly GCA_008360985.2 of Macquaria ambigua. Lineage (NCBI taxonomy): Eukaryota > Metazoa > Chordata > Actinopteri > Centrarchiformes > Percichthyidae > Macquaria > Macquaria ambigua. Next base: position 537,639 of record VMKM01000004.1, on the reverse strand, counting down.
GAAAAGGAGCGATGGAGACTCCATCCTCCTGTAACATGTGTCTACAGCAATCTTGTTAAAGAATGCAACAGATCTGCGGCAGGCTCCATAACAGTATTTGTCAGCAGGAGTTAATAATTTATTAGCAGTGCTGGGAGGGCTGCGCTCAGGCAGCTTAAGAGTGCGGAGAACCCCCTCTGCCCCACCCCCATCTTCGACAAGCCCCATACAATACTACCTCATATTATTGAAAGGGAAAAGGGGGAAGTGCGGCAGTAATTCTCTGAAAATATCTGAGGGCAATACGGTATTTTATTCCTCATATTTGGAGTGGGGATCACACAGCGCTGAGATCTAAAGGGGTTTGTGTGCAATAGATCAGCATAGACGCAACAAAGACATTTGATGAGGAGCAAAATAAGGAGCAGAATTCAGCTTAATGTGGGTAGTAGCGATGCATGTAGAATTTGATCGTATTTTCTGATAGAATTACACTGTTTACAGCCTTGGTGTCTGTGAGCAAAAATAAAATCAGCAAAACAGCCCTGTTTGTACATCTACTGTGTATTCTGGTGCTGTTGAAATAACTTTACTTGCATTAATAATTGAATCCGATTCTCTGGAAAATAAGCCCAAAATGTGCTTGAACATACTAAACAGTGAAAATATGGTGAACTGAAGAGGTAGCTCTTAAATTCTTGACAAGCTGCCCTCCCTCATGCTTGATTACACAACAACAATAGACAACTAACAACCCAAAGTAATCGATAAGTGCATAAAACGCTGCCTTCCTGCCTTCTTTCTCAAAGACAAAGCCCCAGTGACTTTGAAGACTTGAGGCAGAGACGAGGGAGGGTCAGTTAGAAAAGAGAACTGGTCTATATATAGCTGACAATATTGCGCACATTTGAAGAATTAGGCCTTAAGTTCTCCAGCCGCGGGCTCATATGGCCTGGAATGCTTTGAGTCATGAATTGTTCCCTGCGATAATGTTTCCTCATCGTGCAAAACAACCTCTGCTTAATTGGTGAGTATTAGAGGAGTGTTGTGCACTGCTCATCTTAGGGGTCTTGTGACTGAGGGGCCATATGTCCTCGGCTATCCCATTTCCTCTTTCATCGTAAAAGGGTCTGACTGACTTTGCTCTGTCACACTGTTTACCTTTTATAGACAATGGTGACAAGTAACTCCACACCATCTCCCCCTTCCACCCCAACCCGCCCACATGCCCACTGGCCCGTCTCACTACTGACGTCTTGCACCTTCAAGTTTTGATCAAGTCCCAACATGGGAGAATACTACACCTTCTTCCTTCACATGTTACCAGCAGACAAAAGGAGAGGAAATCAAATAAACTATTGAAAAACAAAAAGAGCGAGAGGGCAGGCAATATCAGATAAATGGCTTTAACTTTCCATGTGTAACGGTGTGTACTCATGCACAGCATGCATGTACATACAAACAAACACAGATAAATGGTGTATACAAATTTACAATTAATGTATGTAGAGAATAACACAATTATAAGTTATACAAAATATGTTTATTCATATAAGTAAAGGTATATTGAAGTATTTAAATTTGCTTGTCTTCAAGCGTAAAAAAAAGAACAGTTAGCAAATCACAGCACTTGAGGTGTCTGACTGCATGAGATCTTTTAATAGAGCCAATTAACAAAAGGCGCTATGACTGTTCTGTTCTATCACTTTGTCACTGCACCAAACAAAGCACTTATAGTTAAAAAACAAAACAAAAACATGGGGACTTAAATTGCCAGTTTGTTTAATTAAATCAATTTCCAAACAATGGCAATAACCTAAAAAATTAATTGTATAATCAGTAGTGATCTTTTAAAGTGAAGTAGATAAAGAAAATAGTTTGGGGGCTTTGAACCGTGTGTGCGCAGATGTGTTTGTGTGTGTGTGTGTGTGTGTGTGTGTGTGTGTGTGTGTGTGCGTGTGAGCGAGAGAAAGCCAGAGAGAGCGAAAATCATCTGTGTGTTTCCCTTCAGGGGTTCCTCCTGTTCTAACAGGTGTCGTGGTAGGGTTCCTCTGGGTTCTTCACCTGCCATAATGAGATATTACTACCTGACAGCTCCCAGCTGGAGGAGCATTGACACGGAATCCACCGTTTAGCACAATTAAATTATCACCCTCCATTGTGATTGTGTCATGCTGTGCAGCAGCCAGGTTTCTGGATACATAATCAACTCGTAACACGGGCTGTATATACTGCACACAGTTAGTCTTTTTTTCACACACACACACACACACACACGCATGTTTAGACACAGAGTGTGTGTGCAAATACATGTTTGCCTATTGTATAATTCCTGCAGATTTAAAAATGGGTACATCAGAAACAGAGATTGCTAGAACAATTTTTTTACCTTTATTACAAGTCAGTTTGAGTCAGTAATACACAAATTGATTTAAATCTATCAAACCTCAGCCGACAAAGTAATTACAGATAATGATATTAAAATATAGTAAATGGTTGGGAAAATACAGATTTTCCAACAAGGTAACCTACTGTACAGTGACTGGAGAGTTGTCTAAATGAATTTGTTTAAATTGTTCCTCCATTATTGTTGACCTTCCCTTGCAAAAAGTCAACTCAATTATGGCGGCACTTCATCCTCACTTCACACTCTCTCCTGATGCCTTCTCTATTAGAAACTGCCACAGTTACCACAGCTAGAATCCACACTCAAATGATAGCCACCCAGAGCAAATTAAGCAAGCCACCTGAAGTGCGCACTTTACATATTGAGCAGAGCATTGATAATTACTTTGCAGGGTAAATTATTTGCAATAATATGCTGCTAGAGGAACTGCCTTGTATCTCACTTAAAACACTTGTGCAGCTGCCATGACAGCATGGTTGGTGTCCTTGCCCCCCACGCAAGGCAAAGGCAGATGCAGGTGTGAGAGTGCTTAAGTGTCCCTGTCTGTCTACTCAGGAAGGGTCGATGAGCACTCACACACTGAATCCCTCGTTGCCCCCTCCTCCTCTACCTCCTTCCCCCTGTACCCCTCCCTCTCCTTTGGTCCCCTGTGCCATTGGCCCTTGTCCTGATCCCAGGACACAAGCTCAGAGCTGGATGGCATAACAGCCTCTCAGTTCCCCAGGACACACACAAGTTCACTCATGCGAATGCTTTCACAAATGAAGGATGGCCGTCCAAAAAATTCACTATTGGCCTTTTCTTTTCTAGACTTGCATCATTCTTTAACAGAAATTATCCACTAGAAGAGGAGCATGCTGGATGTTGTGAGTCAAACACTTAGAGACACACACACATAAGAAGACACTAACAGTAACAGGACATCGACTTTAGCCAGCCAAACTGTTTCCCTGCCTGAGAGGGGGGAAAAAATACTGAGACAAGAAAAGCTTGTTGTTTTACCCCTCTTTCTTTCTTTTACTTTCTCTTTTTCTCTGGGCCTGCTGGGGGATGGAGTTCCCAAAGAGCCTTCTGTTGCTGCTGCTGCACTTAAGCAAACCTCACAGCGAGTCAAGCCATCAACCAACACAACCCTATTTGCTGAGCAACAGTGGAGCTTTGTGGCTTGCCTCATAGTTGACAGTAAGTTATGAGCCCTTTGTGAGCAGGAGAAGGAAAACAGAGATCGGAATTTGGCAGGAACATAATAATACAGAATTCTCCTGTTCATGGAACCTGAAATTTTCATGGAAACAATCGAGCATTGTTGAAGGAAAGAAAAGCAACGGTGACAGATGAAATATAGAGTGGGGCCCCCTTTTTGTTAAACAGTAAACAAAGCGCTATTCAGGCCAGGTCCATTCTGTCATTTATAAAGATAACTTCTTCTGTGCACTGGAGGGTTTGCAGCAAATGGCTGCACTTCAACAAATCGAGTGTAACATCTCTCACAGTTGCCAGAAAAGTGAGTTGAGGAGCTGGCTGGGGGGTGCCAAACAGAAGTGAAGGGATGCATCCCAAGTTACCAAAGAGATGCACAATAAGTCTATAGGGAGCATAGAAATCCCAAAAGGGAGGGGAAGTTAAAAAGAAGAAAGCAAGGCCTTTAAGCAAAAAAGACAGCTAATTATGAAGGAGAAATGTTGCAGCGAGCAGGAAAAGCATGGATAGTGGGGACCGTGAATGGTTTATGAAAGTGGGCGGGGGTATTGTACTGTATGGCAGGGGAACTATGGGCCTCTTTGGTCTTGCCATCATGAGGTCATCATTGGCAACTTTAGTGCCCAGCAGAACTGGGGTTGGTACAACTGCCGTTGGTTTGGACATCTGGAATGTCGACACACAGCGGCCTGCTTTCTCCGTCACTATCCTTGTTCCTTTATTTTTTTCCTAATGTAGAACAAGCCCTGCTCACCAAATTGGCAAATTTGCGATGTCTACAGAAAAGAAAAGCGATTTTGTTCCCTTTCATTCTCATCTCATAAATAGATTTCTGTAGCTAGGGGAAAAAATGAGGAAATTACCTTCAACACTGTTGTAATTAAGCTTCACTATTGTTATTCGATGGGCTTGGAGGACAACAGCTCATTAGCTACAGTTAGACCCACCTCTAATTCTTTAGTTTTTTCTTTTCCTTTCTGCTTTTCTTTTTCTCTTTCTGAATAAATTAATGGTATTCATTGAGCATTCTCACGCGAGGGAAGGCACACAAATGTCTCTCCCCTTGTGACAACTGGACTTCTTTTCCCTCTTTGTCTTTGGGCCCTTGTGTGTTTTTTTAAGGACTGTGAGAAGAAGGGCCAGGATAGAATTGGGGAGGGGAGAGTAGCCACGTTTCATGTGACACGTCAATTGGAAAATCAAAACAGGGGTAGTTCATTTGCTCCACCCAGATGAGGCCATCTAGCAGAGCCATGATGAATAGGGGTCAGGCGAGCCACACCTCAAAGATTTATGATTAAGGCTTATTATGTTGGGAAACTGACATTGATTGCTGATTTAAACCACTGAAACCAATTAATTTGCCAGTGCTGAATAGAAAGCATGGTCAACAGTGTGTGTCAATCTGACAGGTTGGATGGGAAGAAGCCGAGCAAAAGTGAAGGACTAAATGAATGGCTGGCACCCAGCTCTGTTTGGAGGTGGTTAAAAGTTACCACGAGTGATTGACAGCTGATACAAAAAAAAGGAGAGAGACTGGAGAAAAATGAGATCTGAAGAGCAAAACCAGAAACCCCAGCCACTGATCTGAGTAATTGCCCAAAAATTTGGTTCACAGAAGACATGTACAAGCTGCTGTTTTAGCAATGCTAAGATGGTTTCATTCATGGGCTGGCACTGAGGAAACCTGAGTAAATGAATGTGAAACATAGCCCTAATAAAATCAGAGAGCTGACAGACATGGTTGAACAGAAAAATGTGCTGTATTTCCACTCCGAGGAAGCGGGCACTGTAGTGGATTAGACGCTGACTACAACTCAAAATGCCTCAGCAGCCTGCTGCTAACCATGTGTCTGACCACTCATACTGTACTTCTACTCTTTTCTGCATTTGTCCAGAGCGATGCATAAAAAGAAACAAGTGATATACCTACCACAATCTATTACCCAAGTGATTTCCATGCTGTGTTCACAACAAATGCCACATTACGCTCAGCTGCATGTTATTTTTCTCTGTGGTTGTCGGGTGAAGCTTGTGTTTACTAATACCTTTTCCTCTGTGTTAGTCTCTCCTTTATTCTTTTGCTGGCTCGCTCAGAGGACACATGCATCATGACAGTGCTTCAGAATGAAATCATTAACTAAATTGCTTTCTTAAAAAGCCACAAGTGTGCGGCAGGATTTGTGTGTGTGTTTGGCTGCGGGCCATGGGCCTCTGGTTCCCAGGCAGCCTCTGCCCCAGCTCTGTTGTGGTTCCCTGCCACCACACTCATTATGCTCAGCCTCAGCACAGCACGGTGCAGGGCTGCGGCTCGCTTCGCCTCACTCACTGGGCTAGTAAGAAATAATCTGGTAATCTCAAACTACTCCTCCATTTCAACTGGGGCCCCATTCACACAAAGAGACCCTTTGTCCCAAAACATTTATGACCACCCTTTGAATCTCAATCAGGGAATCAATCAAAAACACATTAAACAAATATGGTTTTATATTTGATGTTAAAAGCTTAAAGGGATTGTTTTGTAGAGCTGACCTATGATTTTATACTCCTATGGTATCAAACAACAATTCCTGCTGGGACTTTTCAAAATGCTAACAAAGTTAAATAATGGGTAAATATCCATATCAGTGTCAAATACCTATGAACATAAATTTGAAGTAAAATAACAAATAAATACATTATGTGGCTTTTAAACACAGAGGTACACCTAGATAAATTCACACATAGACATTACGTAACAAAAAAAAAAACATCTGAAAACAACTTTCTGGAAACTCTATCAATCTGCCTGCAATAGATTTCAATAAACAAAGCAAACAGAATGAAAGTAAATAGGGAGTGAAGGCCAGACAAATATTTGATAAGAGGATAGGGACTGTAGCTGAGTTGTACGACAGGGTAGATGAGGACCCCACCTACCCACCCACACACACACACACCTAACCCTCAGCCCTGACTGTCTATCTGCTGTCCACTGAGCTGAAGGTAGCAGATGTGTCTTTCACAGCCTGTCGAGTGTGTAACCAATCTGCAAACAATAGCTGGAACTTGACAAAGGTCGTTGCACTTGCAACACACTCTTTACAGTAAAGGGCAGTCAAATCCCATTGGCCACTTAGGTAAACCATGCCCTTTAGTTTCTTTTTAGTTTTTTTTTTTGTTTGTTTTTACTTTACAGACCACTAAGTGATTTAACATTGAACACAAGCGCAGTCCATAAATTGTGTATTTTCTGTTAGTGTCCAGGCCCATTAGTCAGCCACTATAATGCTATTTGAGCTCCTATGTAAGCCCCTTAACAAAGTTTAAGTCACCTTTTTGACCTCCTGTTAAGCTAACGGTTGGTGTAAACATGTTCAATCCTATTAACCTAATAATATACATGAGACGGGTAAAGTGCCACAGTGCCATGTGCTGAAAGCCCGCTCTGAGTCTTAATTACAACAGACAGCCATGACAGTGAAAAAGATCCAGCACCAGCCATGCTCTCTAATACCTGCCACTGTGACCACAGGATGTGGGGCATCAAAAGAGTTATTACGTTTACAACATACCAGATCAGTGCCATTTGTTTTAATATAGTTTAATACTTCCCATTTTAAGGATTTTCAGTTCAGTAGTTATAAATGCATTTAAATGGGAAATTACAAACTTCTTATGAAAAAAACAAATATAGTAAGGAAAACATGCCTAAATTAAGAGTGTGGAAAAGGTTGTTGCTCTTGACTCCAGGCTTACCAAGAAGTGGTGTCAGGTGCAAGTAGCCAAGTTGAACTGGTCCCATCATTATAGAAAAAAACGCTTTCGCTCTGACAAAAAAACGGCTTCTTCAGATGCAAAAAGGGGATCAATTTATTTCAAATCCAAAAAGTGACATAGGGGGAAAAAATGTGAAATAAAGGTGAACGTTTTGGTCGTAGAACCATCGTCAGCAGAACTTACAGAACATGTCATTCCAGAAACTTAAATAGACTATCAGGCAAACAGTAATGGCCAGTCAGAAGAAAGGTGGTAAGGGGCTGAAGGTGTTCTCCATGAACTCATCAACAAGTTGGATGTGGTCAAAAAGGCCCCAAGAGTATCTTAATAAATGCTACCATGCATCAACATATGTAAACTCATATCTTTATATACTGTACATATATGTGCGTGAAGAATATATGGCCCGATGTACCAAGAATATCATAAAATACAGACTTGATTAAAAGTGGCACATAAGGAAGAAATGCAGACAGAGTGAAAACACAAAGATTGAGGACAGAAATGTTGCAAATACCAAAACACATACAAGAGTGAAAGCACAAAGGAAAGCTTTGGTATCTTTTCTGCTGCTAACAAAAAAATCCCCCACATTTCCTCTCTTGCTGCACATTTATTTGATATTTGCATTGTTTCTTGGTTTGAAGCACTCTCTTGTGTGTGTGTGTGTGTGTGTGTGTGTGTGTGTGTGTGTGTGTGTGTGTGTGTGTGTGTGATTAGATGGCCACCAGTCTGCACCTTGAGATCACTTCCACTGTGTGAAGAATGTGTCACCATATCCCACAAATCTTAAAATATAAAAATATCAACCTCTCTTCATCAATTAAATAGGTCACAATCAAATTCATCTACATGTGATTTCCTTATTTTAATGATGTCTGTTACTCAATTAATTAAATATGTATTATGGGTGCTGTATATAACAGATACTGCAGAAATTGTACCTATTTTGTTTGCATGTCTGTGTACTGGAGATCGTGTTGTGCAGAGTTTGTGGAGTCTATAAACCCTCCTCTCTGGTGTCAGCAGGGCAGCCGTCCAGCATTAGCCTGGCATATCAGCTATAAATGGCAGCTACATCACTACAGCACAGGCTAAAAATACAGGACCTGGTTTCTTCCGTTTCCCTGTATTCTCAATTGTGTGTGAAACTTTAGCTGAGAAGCCCTGTAAGACCAGCTTTATGTGGAAAAAAAAAAAAGTATTGGTTTTGGACCCGTTGAAGAGCGTGTAATAAATCCCCAGTATTTTGACAGCAAAATGCAAAAAAATTATAACACGTGAGACCTTTTTGTCTTCGCTTGCGAGCCAGGTTTTAAGAAAGCTCTCTAAAAGCTATCAAAAGTTTCAAAATTTCCCACAACCCCCTCCTGTGGGTGTGCCTGTAAAGTGCTTCACTCCCGTCTCTTGAAAAGCTCCAAGGGATTGCATCATGGGACGGGGTGTTAGACGATGGTAGCAACATACTGTAACGTGGGGGAAATACCTCATGTTGGTTGATTCATAAACACCTTGTGCACTGGCTGGCTGGCCTCTCAGACTGGTTGTAATGGTAGAGCTGTACTGTGCCCAGTGCCAAGTCCCTACACTGGCCTGGGTGCTGTTTAACGGCACACACACACACACAAACAGAGTCACAGATTATAGCGTGGCTCTGTTTTAATTGAGTCTCAGCCTTTGTGGTGTCTGTTATCTCTGACTAATAGCATACATTGGCCCTCTCTCATTATCAGAGTGGGTCTTTATCAGAGACCCTTGTTTGATACAGTTAGAGTTGATGCATTATGAACCACACACCAAGAGTCAACAGTGATCTGCATATTCAATAACTTCCGTAATTATATGCGCAATTCATCAGATGGGATGTGATTGCAGGGGAAGTGGAATAGAGTGGAATAGAGAGGAGCAGAGAGGTCTGATTCCTGGAGGACTAAAGTCTAATCACAAAACTAACATGATAATTGAAATCTAAATTGAAAGGCTTAGCTCTCAGGGAGAGTATGTCAGACATGGAGTGTAGAGGCGCTAGTGAGAGTGAAAGAGAGGGAGAGAAAGGGTGGCAGGAAAAATACGATTTAAACTGTGCATGTAGTACACTAACAATACACACATGAAAAAAATAGGGGTGCTTCACGCCAATGTTATAACAAGCTCCAAAAAATGTCTCTGTAATCCAGTTAGGAGGTAAAACTTGCTGGAAGTGAGAGAGCTCTGCACAGCCTGCTGGGAAGCTATGTGGAACATTTAGAAAAAAATCATGAAATTTGAATAGATTTTTAAATATTTCAGTCACTCTTATGCACATATTCAAATTCTTGGTAACTCATAAAACTAACCACATAGTTTACAATCATTGATCACTGGTTATTTCAGTTGTGATGTTATTACTGTAAAATGGCGTAGCATTAACTCTTACATGCAGTTACTTTCGATGAGCGATTTGATTCAATTAGTGACTGTCCTAGCTTATTTCTGAAACAAAATGAGCTCATCAATTTAAAAACACTCTATTTTTTTATTTTTTTATTTTTTAGTGTAACCCTTTACTAAAAAGTAAGGGCAAGTAAATCCAGGGAAAATATACACACCCATAACCTGGTCCTGGAGAGTGTGTGTCAGAGGGAAGTTCAATAAAGCCTCAGTATTCCACACTGTCACCATCATCCCTCTTTGCTTGATTAGACCAAGCTATGTGGCCTTTAAATTCCTATTTTCAAGAGGTGACTGAAGTAATTGCTTAACAACAATTGTGTGAAAAGGGGCATGTTCTTCACTGCATTGAACAGAATGGTCCTCAGCTTACATTAGAGTGTCTAATCACTTTAGCTGTTCATTTATCCCTTTGCCCTGCTACATTACAGCCAAAACAGAAATGCAAATACAGAAAATAAATGGCCAAGTAGTCTGCCTGGTTTTGGTTTTGGTTTTGGAGGTATTATTTTCTTTCACACTGGAATATTAGTGTCCTATTTTGCCAAACACATTCTGTGGAGTTATTCATAATCATATAAACAATTTTCTTTTCCGATGCATCTAATCAGAGAAAGTATTGTGTCAGGGCACTGCACTGAAATAAAGCTGTCCTCCGTTTCACCTCAAAGGCTGTGCTGTCTTCACATTCACTTCTCATGTTTTACTCATAGTGAACGCAACCCAAAGGAGGAACTGCAGAAAAGTCCTCTGTCCCATTCTCCCCTCCTCCCCCTTCCTCTGCTGTCCCTCCCGACCACAGGATTCATATTCATCCCTCAATAACGTTTAATTAGTAATGCCAAATTCATTAACCTGTACTGCTGTTACGCTGGCCTCAGCCATAAATTAGCTTAATGTGAGCAGACGTATTGCAGCTGTAATAAGGGACATAAAACTCAAAGAGAAACACATACTGTTCCTCCATAGTCATGCATCATTGTAACTCAGCAGTGTTTTAGAGTGGGAGCTCTTTAGCCACTCTTAACTATAAGCCCATCAAACACTTTTTTTCCCCCTAATACTTAAGAAATTTGTTTTAATGCTGGTTGAGATAAAAAGAATATTATGGAAATGCATTACTCATGACAACCAGTATTTTCCTCTCCACTTCTCACCTCAAGATTTTCAGTGCTTTAATTATAATATCATTGAGTGTTTAATGGAAATCAAAAATCAAAAAGAAGCTTAAAAATGCCATTATGCAGTGGTAAGTGCAAGTCAAGTGTGCACTGGTTAAATATAAGGTGTTTTTAAGATTCATGTAAGAGTTCATGTTGTTTCCAACTGAGCTGAGGTGCCAGAAACCGATGCAGAATTGGTTGTCAGTAAAAGAGATGCAAGAGACAATTCCAACTGCTTCTGACAGCTCCGTCTAATTGGTCCAACTCTTTGGCATCTTGTTTGTGTTTATTTAATCAGCTGAGGGAATGTGTACATTTTGGCTGTGGGGCATGTTACCCCCTCTATCACGAGGAGACGTGTTGCTAGCAGCCTTTTCTGTCAATCTTGTTTCCTTTCAAAATCTTTAAAATGGACAAACTTGAGGTTTTATTTCTTGGGCAGACAAACAGATTCAGGAAACAACCGGCTATTGTAAAAACCTCGGACGACCTTCACTGTCCTAGGATTACACATTGACCTTTCTGCTCCTCTATCCCCCAGTGATCTCGCCTAACAACTCGCACCAAAGAGCCTATTAGGCCTGGATCCCACTTTGTTGTTAAAAAGGGTCTTGTCCTTTCAGAACACTCACTTCCTCGCTTTCTGTTTCTTCAAGCATAGGTGGTGGAGGAACACAAGTTCATTGTTCCCTTCGCAGATGGAAGTTGGAGTTACCAGGGTAACAGCTCTAATCCTCCTTTTTTACCACTTTTTTCATATTAACAGCCTATCGAGTGCTACCTTTTAAGTCACAGGCAAGAGCGCTCGCTCACTTTTAATTAGCTATGATTCTGTTTGCCAGGAGACAGCATGATGAGCTAATCGAAATTTACGAAATAATGACGTACTGCAAGCAGCTACTTCTTTCTCCTGAGGCCTGCTCCAAGAATAACAATAATGAGGCCATTATCAAGGATTGCACTTTAAAACGCTGCTCTGCCACCAAAACAGAGGAAATAATTGTTCTGGTGTTTTTCATACAATCAACAACCCATTGTTGATGACTTGAGAACTAAGGGGTGCAAAGAATGGGTGCCATAATGATTGGTCTGTGCTGCCATGAAGATCCTGTACAAAGTGTCCACTGAGGAAGGACCTCGATAGACTACTGATTTGCTTGTAAGGGCTCTGGATGAAGACAACTGTCTGGCTTTGTAAAAAAAAAAAAAAAAAATGTCCTTTCTGCTTTTTGTCTGTCTTGCCGCTCAAATAGCCCCCAAGCCGCATTAGAGAAGAACCATTCATATGGTGAAAGGCTGGGAGTCACACAGGCTCATGTGAAGAGGCCACATAGTTGCTGGAGAGAATGGCCATTTATATAACCTACCCTCCATTTCAGAAAAAATATAACTAATCTCTAGCAGAAGATAATAAACGGTGTGTTTGTTATCTATAAGAGGACTACAAGGTGTCTGCAAAAAGAATAATGTATTAACATTTGACCAGTGCTTCTATGCATATATTTAAAAGTCAATTTAGTTCACTAGTCATGTATGTCAACTGAGCTTTATCTAACATGTCAAGATGATTCAATTAGATAATTGCATATCTATGCTCCAAAACTAACTGCATTACAAATGCAGCCCAGCCATTTAAGAATGAAAATATCCCAGAGAGAAGATTATGATAAATAGAGACTGAAAATAAAATATTTTGTCAAAAGTTCCACATCTAAACTTACTGGGTGAGAGCTCAGCGGGTTTGTACAAACATGGTTCTGCACCTATTAGCTGTGCTCCATTGTAAAGGAGTGAGGGAGACAGAGCTCGAGGGCAGGAAAATGCTAAGTGGGCCCCTTAGCCTAGTCAACCTTCAGTGGGTTTCATTTATCTTCATCTTGTTAGACTAAATTAATTAACAATCTCAATGTTACACACTTTCTCCTTTCATTACATCAAATAATGGCAGAAATGTGGGGGGAGGTCCTGCCAACTGGGAGTAGACAGAGACTGAAGACCTCTCTCTCTCTCTCTCTCTCTCACACACACATATCTGTATTCTGTCTCTCTTCCTTCCCCTTTCTCTCTCACACTCGCTCTCATTTTCTCAGTCTCTTTGACTGCACAAACAAAAACCTGTTAAACGTCTTCCATAAACATATAAAAAATTGATCGAAAATGAAAACACATCTTTTCAACAAAGAGAAAAACTGTGAGGCTTACAATAACATGAGCATGAATAGTTGTCTATTAAAGACTTTTGCGTTACTTTTAGAAATACTTGGAGTTTTAAACAAACTGGCATTATTTTTATGAGACAGTACAAAGGCTTTGACTTGTACGTAAAATATGGAGTTTAGACTTCTCCCCATCACATCTGAAGAGTTTGATGTATTTTTCACGATGGCCATGTATCAAGCGCTTTCACAGCTATTAAAGCTCACTGTATGTACAGTGTGACTCAAAACCAAACTCATGACTCATTACAATAATGAAAGGCCCATCCGGTGTGCTACTGAGTGAGGTACAGTATAAAAAGTCAATAACATCTGCACATTGGAGCAGAAATGTATGAGCATGTTCAGAAAGCCCCCTTTGACCTAATTCAGTTGCTTGGGAAAAGATACTGGGATTCTTCACTGGAGGAATGTCTAACTGCCACATCCATCCACCCCTGTTTCTATCCTTTTCTCCCCTTTCACCCTTACCCCCACCCCTCAGCCCACTCCAGGACACAAGTCTTATCCAAGCAAAAGGGCTAACCCTGAGGCAAAGCCTGCCTTTAATCTTGGCCTGATTGTTAGGGCCTCCAATCTCCAGCGAGTGTGCGTGATATCTTTCTACTGGCTCTTCTCCTTTAATTAAAACAGACATTGACAGAAGGATGTGGATTAGCAGTGCAATAATGTGTTTACTTAGAATAATCACAGTGTTTTCTCACAGCTATGAGAACAAAAGGAAATTGTTGAGAAACAGCCAAGGTCAAAGGTCATATATCTTTTTTTTTTTCTTTTGTAGATGTGGGATTGGATCTGGAAATATTCCTTGGGAATTTGAGATACGCATCTACCAGACCTCTTCACTATATCACGCCACTGCAACATACAGTATACAGTGCATCTTTAGTACAGTTAGTTATCCACCAAACTGGTTTCGACAGGTGCTGAGAGTTAAACGCTTCTATCCACTTTGTACCATTACTCAAAAAAAAAAAAAAAACGGAAATGAGCATAGGCAGTGTGCTCTCAAAAATTTAACATGCTGTATGCCTGAATAACTTCTGTCAAACCATAGCAGATATACCACACCAAACAAATTGGTGCCGTGCCATAAAAGATAAAACAGATACTGTACACTTTTGCATTACATATTTTATTTGTTTACTGCAGCAAACAGTAAGTATATAAAGTATTTATAAATATATACTGAATATATGTATTTATATGTAAGTGATACATGGCTCTTTAAATTTGTTAAATGTAATAAAATAAAAAGAAATACTTTTAGTTAACAGTCAGAGTCAGATAAATGTGGGATTTAGTATGATTTTAAATGATTAAATTCTAAAGATGAATATCCCCAAAGGACATTTCGACTAGCAAGAGTAATGCTATCAAATTGTCCTTTCTTTTTAAAATGCCCCCAACAGTTCTGAGAGAAAAAAAAAAGCTGTTAATTTAATCAAATAAGTGACCTTTTGAAAAAGAAATCAAAGAGGATTCATTAGCTTTAGTAAAGTTTGGCTGACAGCAGCTTTGAAAGGCAGATGCTGCTGCTGTGGCTTCTAATGAGCCAACCCTAATTAGGGAGCAACACTGGAGCCTAGAGAAGGTGGTTGACTAGGAAAGGAGCCAATGGTAAATACACTCTCTTATTTACTTCCTCTGTGTGTAATGACAGCACAAATTTTTAATTAGAATCACAGGAAGGGTAAAGACAAAAAATGTAAATCTTTATGGTAGGTTGAATACAAACACGGAACACAACAGGAAACAACAGTACATCACAAGACAGATATGCCAGCCACTGCCTCGCCCCAGCCTCCCTGATTAGGGTGGTTAGTAAGGGAGGGCAGATGGGGAGAGTGGTCAGACAAAAGCATGCAGTGTAAAGACACAGAAAGCCTGATCTGCAGGTCCTTTAAGTTGTGAAAGGGAGAGGAAGGGGGAAAGAACGGGGACAGCTCATCTGCATGTGTCCCTTAAGTTGTTGATGTGTTCTTTCAGCCTGACTGGAGGCTATCAGGGTGAGCATGCCAGTCAGTCACACACACTACATGAACACAATCATAACACACAGCTTGGGTAAATATGTTAGAATCCATGTTTGACATTGTTCAAATATATAGACACGTGCACACACAAAACATGTGCACACACACACAGGACAAAGTCTAAAAGCTAACAATGTTAGCCCGCTACCACCCCTGCCCGACCTATGATCCTAAATGGCAACAACGGAAATGAAACTAACCTCAGTAAAAAGCTGCTACGAAGAAAGCCCTCCATGTCAGCGTGTGGGGTTCTGGCAGGAGAAATCACAGAGAACCATTTTCACTATGAAACGAGTGATAATCAAGAAGAGAGCACAAGGAGAAAAGGAAGAAAGAAGGGGAAAGAAAGAAAGAAAGAAAGAAAGAAAGAAAGAAAGAAAGAAAGAAAGAAAAACACATAGAGCATACATCTTCCTCCTATAATAAGGCATGTCTTTAATTAAAGCAGAAATATGGCTACGAACCCATCCTCTCTTTTTATGAACTGACATCATTAATTATACCTCTTTCCATCGAGGGAGTGGATTTGCATACAACATCGGTTTGCACTGAGAGCCTGATGATATGTTTGCATCAAATAAACTCTGCCTACTGATCTCTATACGGTCTTTTTCCACGGCTGTGTGCAGATATATACATGTACATCCAGCACTGTAACCACAGATCCCAGAGCAGCCCTAGTCTGTTCAGAGTAGCAAACGGTGGTCCAGCTGCAGCCCATGTGTGGCGAGGGTGCTGTGGCTTCTGGGAGCCCGGCCGCAAGGGACCCAAGCTGGGACTCACAGCGTCAATGAGGCAAAAGGATGTGGTCATGATGTCACCACTTGTAGGGGTCGTTCAGAAGCCTTACCCACAAAATACTGGAGACACATGGCTAAAAATGACTTACAACAGGTTTCCATTAGCCTATGTTATTGGTCTGTATAATATACACTTTTATAGTGTTGAGATTGTTTGAAAATTGATTAGGACGATTTCCATGTGCTTTGTTTTGAGTGGTAAAAACGAGCAGCGATTCCAGAGAACAGATTTGTGAGTGGGACTTTTGTCAGTGGTTGAAATTGAAATGTCTCTCAGATCTCACAACTAGCCTTATAAAGATACTCAGCCACTGACATATGGCAAGGACATCTTGCAAAAATATTTTCAGCATTATAACAAGTCATTTCACTTCACCATTTCATCACTCCATCATCATTTTATTCAGTTTCATAACTTTAAAATTCAAGAGCTTTAAAGTCTGCAGATCAAAATTCCTGCTGTGAAAATCACTACTTTTTAACACCAATGGAAAGAAAAACACTCTTTTCTGAATTTCTTCTCTTTCAACACTCCCTCATGCACATCATCACACATAACACAAAACACAACAGCAAATGACATCTCAGCCCTTAAACACCTTAAGTTTTAGTGACATGGGTGTAATTTGGCATTTTCTCCCCTTGATCTCGTAGCTTATGAGACAAAGCCTCTGAGAGAATGGAAAGAATGAGCTGGGCCCAAGGACACTGTGCCTTTCAGTCTGGCCAGCACTTAGCGAGGCAGTGGATCCACAAGGCCCAGAGGGCTCAGCCGAGACTTTTCTCACAATAAGGTGTCTGGGGAGGCGGGAGTGGCATAGCTAGGGGCGCTGCAGCTCTGCTCTTTTCTCCACTCAGCTGGGCCCAGAGCACATAATACCATCACCACGGCACAGCACACCAAGCCAGTGACAACGTGAGAAAACAACCGTCAAACAGTGCAGAGCAGATCAAGCGTGTCTCCTCACTTCTCTGAGTGCAAAAAGCACACATACTCTGAAGCAGGCACACACAAACAACAATTACCAACACAAATGTGAATTTGCTCTGAACTTACAGTACATGCAAACAAATTCTAGTACACATTTACATACTGCAAACCTTACTTCAGAAATTAGGAAGAGGAATAGAAACTGTCAACTTTGATGCAGAAATTCAACAAATTTACACATAACCAGTGGCAGAATGAACAGAGCACTTTTTTATTTTATGAATCTGTGTTTGTTTATTTTACTGGGACCTCAATCCTGCAGCAGGCTTGCTAAAACAGTTAAGTAGCAGGAGAGAAAATGAGATAGATTAGGCTATGCTCAGTTTCTATCTTTATCTTTGGTCTTATTCCATAACCCTTGTTCTTTCACTCTCTGTGTGCTTGTGTTTCCTCAGCTGTGCCTGCTGTCTACACTCCCATTGTGGTCAGAAACAACTGAACTTAGCCTATGGAAGCAAAGGTGCGGTTTGGAGAGCAAATGACCAAACTCAGGAAAAAGTGACTGAGCCACATTGTATTTGCTCTTCTCCAAAACACAAAAAAACAAGAATCTCTTTAAATTAAGGCTAGGCCACAATTCAAGGGCAGGCTTTTTGGTGAAGGAGAAGCAGGGAGGATAGACATCACTAAGTTGGCCTGGACCAGTTCGAGCAGCACGGCAGCCCTTTCGAAGAATGAGCCTCTGCCAAAAGCTGCCTCTGCCTAACCAAGTCTCCCACCATCTGCAACAAATGTGCTCTATTAAAGCAGTACCATATGGACAACAAGCTAGCTATTAACACGGCTTCAGCACATCCCCTTAACCTAGCCCAGATTTCAAACTTCCAGTCAAATTGACTGCTGATTTAATGCACCGCCAGCAGCCATGTGGGTCTTGGCACGAGACGGCACTCTCAGCCTTCAGTCATTAACAGGCTCACGTAGAGCTCGGCGCACAGCGAGACACAGAAGTTAGCTACACAGCTCCTACCAGTAACTACATCCCAGGTTACTTGGTATATCCCTTAACCAAACCCATATGAGAAAAATTAGTAATATCCAAAGAGCAGGATACAGAGAGCAAGAGTCTGCGCTGATCCAGGAACTACTTCTTGAGACGAGTAAACCAGGACTCAAAACACTCTATTGTACAGAGTGGAAACAAGCTTATGAAGCAGATCTACCCACAGAGCTGCTGCAGCGGCAGCCTAAGTGGTGGCTTATGTCTCAGTTCTTCCACAGTGATGGAGAGTGCCTTTGCTCCCTCTGCATGGATCCAAAATGGCAGTGATTAACCCTGCAGGGTGTGTATGTGTGGGGGGGCACTTTAATCCCTGTGGGACGGGCGGCCATGTTGACGCCTCTCCCCTCTCTGAGTCATGGGGGGACCCACCCACCGTTCACAAAGCCATGCTCTCTTCTCCTCGGCCATGACGCCACGGCTATGAGCCCTCTGTTCTACGACCCAGAGACACACACACACACACACACACACACACAAGCACACCAAATCAATTACAGTTCTATGGTTTGAACCCAACTCCAAAGTTCAGCAAATTTTGTTTGTTTATTTTTTCTCCTCCTGTCTCAGCTGCTTCAGATACTGTACATAATTAGAGTGGAAACACATTTCTTCTGTCAGAAGTCTGAATGTATACAGAGCTGTGGACTTACAGAGACAAAGTCTTGGCAAAAGTCAGAATACAGTTTGTTTTTATTTTACATTTTGACTTTAACGTTGTTAATTATTAACTAATTTTGACCATCTTACCAGGCCAGTGATTTTTTTTTTTTTTTCAGTGAACAGATAATTAGTATTTTTTTTTTTTTTTACAGATTGAAAGTCAATAGCAAGCTCAGTTTTAAATAACATTAGTATGTTTATTTTTAATATTATTATTCTAGATCTGCTAAGGATTCATCCAAAAAACATTTATTTCTTTTATGTTTTTCAACCCTTAAACATGAAACATAAGGTCATTGTTCCACAACATCTCTGCCAGTAGTGTCCCTATGCAAATTGAAGTGATAAGCTAAAGACTGCCTGATGACAGTCTAATTAAATAAGCTTTTCAGTGCAGTGGGATGTGTGAAAAGGTACCGCTGGTTCGAGAGGAGGGAGATCCAGAGAGGGGGAAAAAAGCTGTCCAAGCAATCCCAACATCCCAGCAGACAGCTTCATGCCAACTCAACACCAAGTCACATGAAATATGGTGATACCTGGTCCAGCACGTGTCCACACACACTGACATATATGCATTTACACCTACAGTGTAGTACACACACATGCGCACACACAAGACACACCTTATGTTACCTTTACTAATGGCAATAGTGTCGCATTGACCCCCCTACCCCTACCCCCTTACCTACACACACACACACACACACATACATACATACATGTACGCTTGCATGCACACACACACACACACACACCTCAGTCAGAGCTGCCAGATGAGTAGTGAATTAATTTGTGTGAGCCACTCCAACATTAAGAAGGTGTGTTGAAAGGTGTCTGCTCATGTTTCAAATTAAACGCGCTGCTGGTCAGCATTAGCACCTCGCCACCCGTCGGCAACTGACACTTAGGGGGCTGGGGGGGATGGGAGGAAGGAGGGGAGCCCATCCGCCGTTCACACTGGAATAATTAGAACATGTCAGGAAGAATTAATTTCCTCATTTTTCAAAAGGATACACAGAAATTACCATGTTATTATATGACAGGGTCCCTGGGAGGATTGGATTAAATTTGATTTCTTGCGCAGCCCACACAACAAATTAAAGTCATAAATAAGATGGAAAGAAGCGGGGCACAGAGCATATGTTTATGGCAATGAGTGAAGCCAAGGGACCAGAAACAACTATCTTCATTTCATTTTATTTAAATCAGGCCGACACCGTGTGTCTGAATGACAGCAGTTGCTAATGGGTCGAGATTAGAGGCTCCTTGATATTAACACAGAGATCAAACAATTTCAACCAAAAAGCGATGGACGTACAGTGTGTATGCTACTAGATGAGCCTATCCTGCACAGACTGACCGGCTATTGCTTGATCTAGGTCTCACCACAGCAAAACATTCTGAACTTATTTATTTTACTTTGTCCACTGGTTCCTGACTTATGTATTCAGCTGTTCTTTTACATATCACACCTGCCACAGACAGAGTACGGAGTGTGATGCTCGTCAGCCTGTTTGAGACTTGTAGGTAAGAGAGTAACAACATTTCACCCTGTCTTATGTCAGTCAAACCCCATTCATTTTGGAGTCAACAGAAAGTTAATGGCTGAATTTTCTACAATGAATGGCATACTAATGGACAAATGATTCAAATGCAGAGTTTAGAAACAATTACATTTGCAAACTGATTCTATATGAAAATGTTTAGCTTTGTATCTGATTTAAAAACAGATTATCCTTCATATTGTATGCTTTCCCAGAGAGGATTAAAGTACCACTAAGGAAAAAACAAAGCCTCTCAAAAGAGGAATAAAGGACAATCAAATTAGATAGATACATCCCCAATTTAAAGAGCATATTCAGCTGACCCAATCTAACAGCACAACACTGGACACCATCTCTCGTCTTGGGGCTCAGATTATACTTGTTAGCTTACTGTTACAATTTAATACTGGCTTGCCTGGGAAGAGTTTTTCAACTCTTTCAAAATGGCCCGTCATTAGAGTCTAGCACTCCCCTGGGCACCACAAACTTTAAATAATTTGCGAATCAATTAACTGGCTACTCTCAACGCAACAGGGATTTCACACTCCAGGGTCGTGGTGCATTATCAGTTGGAGACGATTCATGGCGTTTTGGGAGAAAAGTTCATGGTTGAAATCATTAATTCATTTTACTGGACTTTTAGTTATGCATTACTTTCCACAGCTGGGGTAGCAAGAAGATTAATGGCATGTTCTTTGGTCCTGTTTTCTGCCGTATATAGCTACTAGGTGAAACTCTGTCCTACAGTACAAGGGAACATACCTTGAGAAGCAGGACAGCTGCCAAGTCCATATTAGGTTTTTATTCTTCTGAGTATGAAATAAAGTCCATCAAACCTTCAAATAATAATAATAATAATAATAATAAACTTTTCATGTGATTAAATATGGACTTAATCACCAACTGTAAAGAGAGCCCAGACAACACCCCTCCTAATCAAATTGCCAACACTTAAAGCATATTTTAGTTTAAGCACTTCAAAATGAGGTCACTCATGAGTAATACAGAGAGCAAGCTATTAATTGAATGCAGAGTTTAGGAAGATAGGATAAAGTTCAGGTGGGTTTTCCACATTCTTGACAGGTAATGACATGTGCAACAATTAGTCTTCCAAATTTGCACTGGGATCCTCTGAAGTAATTGAGGCTGATGAAATTAAAATCTTTGTTAGGCGGTCTTTGTCAAGCGGTCTCTGTTCAGCAACATGTTGACCATAATCACTGCAGGGTCAGTGGACTGAAGAGGCCCATTTGATAAATAATAGATGAAGAATAACCATTCAACGGTTATTCATTTTCATTTTATGGTGAAGGGCTGTTTATTTAATTTCTGACAGAATGGCTCCCCTGCATCCTCCCCTTGAGTGGTGCCATCGATAGTGGGCTGAGAGCTGTGAGACCGTGCGGCTGTTGCTTATTAGATAAATGGCACATACAAACACACAGTGTATATGGCCTATTCTGATGGTCTAACATATCCTCAGGTGTTTCATGATTGCATGAGTGTAATTAAACTTGTTCTCTAAGCGCTCCAGACACAAACTAAATTACTTCCTGTCATGTTTTGAGATTAATAAAACCTGTAGGTCAAAGGATCTGGATTTCAGATTGTGTGAGGATCCAACTTAATGTCTCAGAAGTGGGATGGCAATGGATGCTAGCCCACAAGGGCTTCATGCGGTATTTCCTTTTATAACCAATAACAATTTGCAATTTTTGTTAAAAAATTTAAACAAGCAGATGGCTCTTATAGTAGTGGCTCTAGATGTTGCGTCGTTCTTGCTGCGAGAGGATGTTTTTCTATACTGTAGATAGGCTAGTTTTGAATTGATGCAGCTAATACTTTGAACACTATAGGCAATTTCTCACTGATTGTAGTAAACCATGTTAACTCTCTTAGGTTCCTATGGATTCTACTGTAGATGAAGACATGTTTTACGTTTCAAAAGAGACGCTGTGTTCTTAACATTACATTCAATTGTGTATATGTACTAAACAAAAACTGGCATATGCTCAATGCTACTGTATTTCAGTAGTTTTATGTTGCCATGTCTGTTTTTAATACATCATATGTATGCAGTGCTTTTAATAACTGTCTGATTAATTAGACGCTCTATTTGTGTTCATCAGTCAGGTCACACTCTACATGACTGACTGTCACAGTATGACCATTTTACGAGTTCAAGCCATTCACAACAAACTCGACAAAACTAGCATGCAGCAGCAGAGACAGCCCGCTGGTAGACAGGTGCATGTTCATCTGAGCAGAAGACAGTGTGTGACATGAAACGGCATGATTAAACAATGGTAAATGGCCATGAACTTTGAATTCAGAGAGACATTTCCCAGCTGTTATTGAAGAGCTTCTCAACCACATTAATATGACTCCCATGATATCCCCAACTGACATTTGGAAGAAAAAGAATAATGTCAACTAAGTTCCTCACCTTTATTTGCTTAATATCTAAGATACATTTTTATTAGAAAACCTGCACGAGCAGCAGCTGAGCAAAGATTGTTAAAGTAATATTTTTATTGATGCAGAGAGGACTGTAGTATTCTCTATTCTGTTTTTTGAAAGCAAAATGAGCATTTCATATCAACTGTCTTACGGTACTGCTTTGAGGTTGGTGTATATTTTCTCTAGTGTAGGAAATGTGTTTTTTTCTGTTAGGCTTTAAATAGCCATTAAGCTACTTAGAATTAATGAATACTAGAAAGCCTGATTTGACCTTAAAATTGCTACTCCCACACAAAAGAGTGGATTATATCACACAAGGAGCAATAGAATATGAAAAAAAGGAGAAATAAAAAAAAATGAATCCTGAGTATCCATAACACAATATTGCAGCAAAACAAAATGCAAGAAAAATAAGTTGGAGGATCGAATGTTTAAAAGGTCTGTCAGTAACTTTGTGGCTATGTAACCGTCTAATTGTGCATACATTGTGTGCCTATCCGATTGTCCACCTCATTTGATGCAGGTGTTCAGTGTGGGTGAAAGACAGCAGGGGTGTGAGACATGTGGCAAGACAGAAAAAGCTGAAGAGGCAAATTGATACTTACAAAAACTGAAAGACTCAATCCCCAGCTTCCAGCGATCACTGGTTGGTTGATTTTGAATTCATGTAAAAACCTGAAATGTAAGCAAAAAGAAGACAGAAAAAGACAATTTTAAGTGTGTTCGCGTATGCAACATCATATTGTTGTTATTAAATAGCTTTCGTTTGATTAAAAAGCACCAGTGAATTTGGAACATGGTTAAAATCAACAAGGGTCTTAGATAACTGTATTTACCTACATGGGAACAAATAGAGACAGAACAAGAGGAAGAGAATTGGGGCCATAGTGACTGTTGGCTGAGGGTCAGAGTCTCCACAGCTGAGCTACTGTAAGACAGCTTTGTTAGTGTCCGACCTCCAGTCCTCACAGCTGTCACCAATGGGAATCCGTCCTAGACAATGTTTAAAATCTACTTCTCTGCTACCTCATTAATCTGTCTTCCAGTTGACAGATTCCACTAATAAACAGCTTTCACATAAAGCAGTTGTTTTATTTAATTTTGCTTTCTTTCTTCAAGCACTGCCTGCTAATGATTTATTTAGGGGCCATGCTCTGTTAGTTTCAGCATGTCTGTTGTTGTCTTTGTTAGAGAATGCGCAAATAACCAGGAAACTCCAGTACAGTATAAGTGCATGATGTGTTAGGCTTCATCTGAGCCAATTTCCAACTTAAACGCAGCCACAGTTAGGAAGTAATGACAATTGAGAGAAAACAACTCACTGATCAGACCATCTAGCTTCAGTGATGAAAATGCTGTAAGCTCATTCATGTTCATTTTCTCACATTATCTTGTGTTTCACAATAAGCCAAGATCTCATTACCAGCTGATTTATACAATTAGTCCGCCTCAGCACTGCCAATTAAACAAGGCCAAGGGTTTTTTAAGGTCATGCTTAACTGATCTGTCACTAATTTGCACTACAGCACCTCAGTCTCCCATCGCCGGGGCCAATAAGCCACCAACAACAAGACCAGATAAATGTACCAACTACCACGGCATTGTTGTCAGAGCACAGTACAGAGTCTGCTACGTGGGAGGCTGAAGGGCTAACAGAAAGACCCAGATAAAGGCAAGAGTTGCAGACAGGTCTGAATGTGGTAGCCTTGAGGCTGGATGTGACAATGGGGGAGAGGGGACCCAGGTGACCCCAGCTGAATGGAAAGCTGAATAGCACCTCTGAGTTTAAAGTCTACTCCTGCCTCTCAAATGATGCTAAGCACACACTATTTCACTGTTCTGAACTATGCTCCAGCTGCAACCACCCACTCCTGTATTCACACACATACACACACACACACACACACACACACACACACACACACACACACACACACACACACATGATTAACTTATATTAGCAGCTATTCAGTCTACACAACAATCCCTGCCTGCTGGATAAACCACATATTACATGGATGGTAATTCAATAAACCAGTCTTTGTCAAACATCTGGCTATAGGCTTAATTCCTGTTGTGCCTAAATAAATGAGAGCTCTTATAATTACAGAGAGTAGACATTAACAACCTTTGAATTCATAATCTGATGTCAATTGAGAACAATGAGGTATATAATAAATGGGGACGTGCATTCCTTATTCGTTGGTTATTTAAGTTAATTATTTGTCTGAGGGAAAAAAAAAAAAAAGAATTTATAATTGCAAATAATGAGCAAACCCAAATGACATTATAATGAAGCAAATGTAGTAATCCCTGCGGTGTAATAAGAGTCAGTGTCAACCGGCCAATTGTAGCTGCATGTAGCAGCTTTTTGCCTGCTGTGAATTAGACCTACAGGCAGGAAACATAAAACAGGCACTCCCCATTCCTAATTAGAGGATCGGGGGACACAATTCCAGTCAACCCCAAATTCAAATTATTAGTTTCACCACATTTTTATAAACAAATTGTCAACACACATAACCGATATATTTTCCACAATTTTCTTTTAGCTAGAGACAGAAACTGTTAGGGTGAGAAGAAGAGATGCCAAGTAAATTTGGCCCCATTAGGCCACAAGTGAACAGTCAGAGTGAGTCACAAAGACTGTTTTTCTGTTAAAATAATTTCACTACACTGAAAATACTGAAGGTTTGGCTCTCAGATACACAAAATCCAAACAGACTGACGCAGCTGACATCAAAGGAGCAGGGACAGAGAGCTCACAGCTACCTGTGGCATTTCTGTCAAAGAGTGGCCTTTTCTCTAGCTTTGGCTGGCCATAGATACCTCACACTCACAGACACACACACGCACACACACACACACACACACACACACACACACACACACACACACACACACACACAGCACACGAAAGAAACACATGAAAATGCAAACATGCGCACACACTCAAGTTGCCACAAAAGCTTTCATATGCAGTGAAGCAGAGTCGAAAATTATAGCATCATCTCCAGTGCTGAAATGTAGTCAGGGAATACACACACACACACACACACACACACACACATACAACAAACACGCACAAACACACTCAGTCTTTCGGTGCCTAAAGTCAGTGAAGACACAAACCATTTGGCTCGTGCTTGATAAAATTGCAGTGAAACAAAATTGGGGACACCAACTGAATAAGCCGCCCCTGATCCACACTTTTCAATTTGTCCAGTCCAGACACACACACTTACACACACATTGTATGCAATTTGTCTGGGCCACTGCAATGATACAATGGGTAAAATATAAGGTGAACCCATTCACTTTCACTAAAACCTCCCACGTAGAAGCTGCTCATGTAACTTTATATTACACATCAAACATACTGTATGCCTGCTGGAATTGCCATTTGAGCTAAAGCCTCTTGTACGGTACATGAAGGAAAGCAGTTTTACTATCTCGGCTCAGAAAGATTCACTTTCAAATCAAATGAACCTTCAAATTCCACACGTGTTCATGTACAGTGTGGGCTACGCTTGATTTCATTTTCCCTGACCATAACAGAGAGTTGTGTTTTTCAACCATCATGTGACAGTGGCTCAGTATCAATAGACAACATCACCACAACTGTTTACAGCACGGGGGAGACCAATCACTACATAGCTGTCCCGACCAAATTCAGGTTTTGTGTTTCATGTACTTTAACTCTATATTGCATTAAAACCACTGAATGTGGGACATGTTTAAATTGCATGTATGCGGGTGTCTGCATGTTTATGTGCCGACTGCATATGTGTATGTAAATGTACATTTCACCTTGTGTAGTTTTGTGTGGATATGCATGAGGCAAGCCAAAACTTGTACTTTAACTTCTGTTTGGAATTCATCCAGATCTGCAACATGTTAAAAAAAAATCCTCCCAATCCTCCGTTCCAAATCCTCACTCTGTCCTGCGTCCAAACACGCTAAAGTAGGAATTCTGCCGAGTTAGTTATTTTGACAATAGAGGTAATCTATGCCATCAGCAGGCTGCTCCCTACCTGGATGCTGTGTGGTTATCTCTGCAAAAGCAGCAGCCACACAGTCACTCAGGCCGGGGACTGCATGGGGGAGTTTGGGATGCATTGAGGTGGGGCTATAACAGTGGGAAATAGGGAAATGGGAGGAAGAGGAGGGGTGGGGGTGCAGTGTGGAGTGTGAAGGGGTGAAGCGCAGAACATTCTGGCACAGAAGTGTCTGATATAGTAATTGAACACATGTGATTGTCTGTTAAATATCCAGTTCCATAAAGTCAATCCTCTCTGTGGTAGCATCATCTGTGAAATATGAAACGACAGCTTCCATGCAGGGAGTAATCACTTTAGCTGGAAATGAGAGGACATTGATGTTCAGGAAACAGCTAGTGTTCAGGTACACTGTGGACACTTTGGCACAGACCATTTTAAGGAGGTAGTGTTTGTGGAGTCATTGTTTGCTCATAAATGTATTCACTTCCTACTGGTGAGATAAACTTTGGACAGCCATGGACAAAAAAATAAAAAGTCCAGTGCCGTGCTGTTAGACAGATGAGCTGTAGTTCTACAAGAGATCCACCGTATCATTGAGTTATTTGGTGTTGGAAACAGGTCAATCACGCACAAACAGCTGTTTCATGCTCCAGCACACCGTAAACTGTCACAGCCTTACAAATCTCTCTTTTCTTCTCTTTTTATCTTTACCCTCTGTCTCTCTCAAACTGCCCTTTTCTGTCTCTGGCTGATCCTGTCCTGACACTGAACTACAGCAGACTAGACACTCACAAAATGTCTAGCACCAACGTGTCAGGAATGACTACCAGAGAGTCACTCCAGTTAAAATATCTTTGTTGAGAGTAAAACAGTGACCTGTATTTTGGCAGAGCTAAAGTGCAATAGTGCCAGATAAAGCAGAAAAAAAAAAATCCACGCTTGAACAGCAGCTATTCTACCAAGAGTTTGTCACAAGCAATAGCTTGATACAGATACAGTGCTGCGGCTGAACGAGGCTTTCGTGTGCTGCTCTGCAAATGCATTATCTGTCATTTCCTCTGCGTCAAATAACAAGAATAAAAGTCTATTTACTGAGCAACTGGGTTGAGGCAGGGTGAAGGGAGAGAGACGACCAGCAAATAGAATGTTTTCCTCCACGGTGGACGGCATTCAGTCCCCAGTGCTCCTAACAGGCGGGCGTGCAACCTATCAATTCTCTTTGATTCCCTCTCACATATTTTTCACTCCAAAGACTGAGACTAAGACAGAGAACACAGAATAGGCTTGTCTTTTTGCACACTGATGAGACCTCTTTTCTTAACTTCCAAGATATACACATATATTTTCTTTTCCTTTTTTTTCTTTCTCTGTTCCTTTCTTACTCAGTGTGGGGTTTGTGTATGTTGGGGGGGGGGGGGGATATGAAAACAAGTCTCTCCCTTTCTCCCAGGTAATGTGTTTATTTTCCAGGACCCATCTTCTAGTTTACTGCGTGGTGGCGTTTCTCCCCTCTTATCGCCTGGCCCTCACGGGGCACTTTAGCCCCTCAAATCCTGTTCACCACATACTGGTTTTAGAATCTGTGAAATGAGTGCTAGAGAAGCGTGGCCACAATGTCTGCCTGTGTTGCTACTGGACTCAAATGGGCTTGGTGCTTTTTTTTGTCCAGGGAGATGCATAAATGGAAGTTTTTAACACCTCAAAAGGAGGCTGGGCCTTTGTGGAGCCACACTAGAGAAGCCTGCCAGTCTCCTGAGGAGGCAGACACACTGAGTGCTGCAGGACAAAGAGCTAGAGGAGCAGAATCAGCAGGGGCATCACTCTGCTTTGGGCACCAGGCAGACACACACATGTACACCCACATATACTGTATAACCGCACTTACATACAGAGCACTCATACGAACACAAACACTACAAAGGTTGGAATGGCTTGTTCCAACTATCTGGAATACCTGTAAACATAATATTAAATATCAAATATATATATATATATATATATATATATGTCAAATATATCATAACAGTCATATCATATTTTGAATCTGTTAAATTAACCAACAGCAAATTACTACATCTTTTACCCATCTCTAACACCTGCACTGCAACCTCGTTACATATACCCAAACAGCCTGCAGCAGTAACCAAAGAGTAAGACATAATTCATCTAAATATAAACACTGTATTACCACCAGTTAAAATACAACATACAGTAGCTAACTGTAAATAGATTCATATGTGATTGTACAAACACGCTCAATAAAAATGACAAATACAACCAGCACAACAGACGCCGCCATTTCCTACTTATTGATTTCAGCTCCACTGTTTGAAAATAATTTCCTCATTTCCATCCCAATTTTCCTTATTGAAATTCTTTTTTTATTCCCGAGTACAGCCCAACAGCTGGCATTTACAATCAGTCTTTATGCCGTTTAGATGTCTACAATAAGCATTTAGATGCAAATATCTCTGCCTTGTACAAAGGAGTTGCAACTTCTGTCAGAAGCAACATAATCAACCTGCAATTGTCTCCTGGCTCCAAGTGGTTTCCAGTGACAAGGCCTAAGCCGTAAGCATCTGTATTCAAATGATTCCCTATTTCAGGCGCGGTTTAGTGGTGGATATTTTCCAACAGTACTGCACTGAAAATCAATCACATGGTGAATTAAACCAGAAAGGAAACAACTGATCCATAAATGATCAGGTTACAACAAGGCATTGGTGTCCGCAAATTATTCAGTGTTTTCCTTGTTTGAGGAGAAGCAGGGACGCGCTATTTGATAGTGGCTTTTTCCACCACTGACTTGTATTACTGTCGCACATTTTTCGATTTGCAAAGGCAGGCTTAAGTTGACAAATATTTATTTTAGCGGCGAGCTCAGCACAATGCAGACAGACAACTTTAACTAAAGACATGTGCAAAACCTTTGTGGCATGTAACAGAGTAAAGAAAGTCTTAAATGGGCTGCAGTGTTCTCAGAAAGGGAAGGACTATAGCTGAAAATTCATATTCCATGTTGGAAAAAACACTCTTAATCTTCCATCCATTTTACCCAACGCTGTACTCTACAGTATAACAGCATTTCACTGCATGTTTCTCTGCATCCTGACAAAAACTGATATCTAAAAAGTCTAACTTTTAGTCTTTCTTCTCTGATGGAATACTAAATACTAAAATGACCGAAATCTTGATTAAGATTTAAGGGTCATATAAATAAAAAACTAAGCCTGCATTATAGCATATGGCCATGGTGTAAATCTGATACTGATGCATATGCTTTGCTTTGGCTCCACTGGCCCCTGTACAGCCATTTTAACAATTAACATTATAACCTCTGTTTTTTCTTTTTATTTACAGTTGCAGAGGTCATTTGTCTTTTTTTGAAACCCACAATTAATAGCAGCGTTTGCAAATGCAAATGAGTCCATTTAGGGGGAGGGAAAATGATCAGTTTGAGAATATTTCTGCCTTCTTAATCTTCTTAAGAGGGAAATGATTTAAAAGGAGGACACAAATCTCCAGTGACATGGCAGGAACTGTAGGGCACTTTCCTCTCTCCTTCTCTCTCTCTCTCTCTCCATTCTCCCTCTCTCATCTCACTCATGTCTCCCTCCCACCCCCCATCCCCATTTCTCTCTCCTCCTAATTTACCTCTCCCCCCCGTGTTGCCCTGTAGGGGTGGAAGGGCCAGGAGTAAGGGACAAGGATCTGAGAGCAGGGCTCTACTTGGCTTGTCCCTCCAGAGGAAACAAATGTAGTGTTTGAGCCACTGATCACTGGTATAATTGAGTTTAACACTCCTTTTCTGGATTAAAAAAGAGCCTTTGAAATGAAAGGTCAAATTACCTCTACAGTCAGGCAATAAATAAGTCAAACAAGGTAAGAGGTTCCTGCCAGCATATGTTAGTGGCAAATTTAATTAGCAGAAAAAACAGCAGGCTCCTCCATTCCATACTGCACTGAACAAAAGCAGTGTTGGAGTCCCAATTGTACAGCAAAGGAATGAAACTATAGCAGTCATCACTTAATTAATCTCATCATTTAAAGTCATGTTTCACAGAGCATGATTCCAACTGACTCTATTGGTGCTAACGTATGAACTCCTCATAATCTAAGAAATCCAGCCTTAATATTGGAATATCACCAAGATATCCACAGCAATTTTGCAAATAATCAAATTGCATGGTGGAAAAAAAAAACTTTCTTAGAGTCTGGATAACGTTCTTGGCCATTAGTCTGCACACTTTTTAATGCATGATTTTTCCAATTATGTAAGGTATCCTATAGGCCCATTGTTCATTGACTGCAGCACAAGGAAAGAAAATGGGTATAAAGTAAGGCTGCAGTCTGGACTAGAAGCACAGAAGGTGGCCGCGCAACAAGGGAAAGAGAGAGAGAGAGAGAGAGAGACAACACTGCTCTACACCCAACTAGCTACAATGTGGCCTTTGTGACATAATGCACTCTGCACAGCAGATTGTGGAAAATAATCCAAAATTTACGGGTTCGCATATCCAGCAATAACAACTGACATCACAACCTGCACCATATATCCCATGTTTCTGGGCACATTTTACATTTAGTGGAGAATGAGGGGGGTAAGAAAAACATAGTCAAGCAGTTATTATATTCCCATCATGTCCTGGGAGCCCATTACAGCATGGCACAAGCAACGGTAAAACTGAGAAACTCAGCAGGCTGAGGCTACAGGCAGAGGGCTGGGGAGCACTTAGACTCACAGTACAAACTTACTCCACACTGTTAACTGCTGGAGAAAGATGTAGTTCAAACAAACACTTTGCACCTACAGATTATGTGTATTTAAATTCTGCTAGTCATTAAGGTTTAGTTTTTCCCTTCAAGTGTTTAGTTGGCTTCCGTGTGCTACCATTAGTGTTGGGCCAAGTACCTTCAGGTGTCTTCGCAGAGCTTCTGAAAAAGCATAATGAAGAATAGGATGCAGCAGAAGAGCAGGAGGAAGAGGCTCTTTAGTGTGGCTGTCCAGACAATAGTAACATGAGGTTGGTGTTAACTGTGCTGAAAGCACAACAGGTGGGTCACATGAAAGATCACTATGTTTTTTTCACGTGCCCAACACATGCTTCTCATTATTCTACAAGAAAAACTGACATCGCTCCAAGCAAAAGAGAGAAGGCCCTCCATGGCCACTACCACTCACCGCAAACGAGTCTTCAAGTATATCTTACATTACATGTGAGTATACATTTTGAAGCTGAGTACACTTTGAACATTCCATTGGGACAAAATGAAAATGTAAATAGATTAAATTGTGTGTCCAAACATGCAATAAGTGCTGCAAGGCACGTATGATATATGTAATAAAATAAAAACACAGGATTATTTTTCTCTGAATATAACTGATTTCAAATGAAAGAGCCAAGCAGACTTTTAAATAAAACTAGCAGACTGGTTCCCATAACCTTTCGAAATGTGAGTTAAAATGTATACTGAATAAAACATATAAATAAATGTGCTAAAATATGTGACTTCCATCCAGCTAAAAAAAATCCACAGCTGTACCATTTCAATTTTTAAATAGGAAAAATAATATTTTTAAAGAGCAGCCATGGACGGAGTGTGTGTGTGTGTGTGTGTGTGTGTGTGTGTGTGTGTTGAGCATGTGTGCGTGTACATGCGCTTGTGTCAGTGCATGTGTGCAAGTATGTGTCCATATATCCATGTGTGTGCATGCCTGCTCCCCACAACAGCCCCCTAAACGTGGTTTTGGGCAGACTGTGGCCTAACAGTAAAATGTTGAAATTGGAAAAAATATTACCCTTCTTTCTCTTGAATAGCCGAGAGATAAGCACCCTTTAGCAATGAAGCCAGTGGAGTTTAAGCTTATTATGAATACCTCTCAGAGCGCAGAAGCATGTACTGTAGAAATCAAAGGGAGTAATAGGCAGGTAAGCCTGTGTCATTTTAAGGAGGAAGTCAGTTGTGAAATTGTAAAATCGCAAGGCCCTGCTGACAATCTCCCACCCTCAGAACACTCCCATAAATGATTTCTAATGGCAGTGGCTATCACATATCTGAAAAAGTCAGAAGTTTGTGAGCCGAAAAGAAAGAAAGTCCAATGCTAATCTCTCCATTGATGGAGACTAATAATAATAAGACCATTTATCTCTTTGATTAAACAGCACATACTCTGAAGTTCACAAGAATGTGTGATTCTTTGCAAGTGCCCTAAGCTTCCCGAAGTAGACCTGGCTTTGCAGAACATTCCTCATGGTTTCATGTTCAATTGGCTGTGAAAGTCCACAGCATAACTCTTACATGTCGGATTGAAACCATCAAAAAAAAAAAAAAAAACAAGCAACAAACTGAGGTCATCTTCATCTTTTTAATGATGTTTGGGGTACAAGAGCTGCTCCTCAAATTTCTGAATTCCTACATGAAGCAAGTGCACATATACTCATAAATAACATCAGCTGTAGGGTTATAGTAGAATAGTCGTTGGTGCATTTTCTGCCTAATAGCTTAAGTTGTAAAGCTCCTCTGCTGTAGATCTGCTGCAAAGATGATATCATAACACGACTGCTCCGAGGCAGCCCGGACTCTGTAGTGCTTGCATATTCTACAAAGGCATACACACACACACACACACACACACACACACACACACACACACACACCACACACAGGCTAATACATACTGTGCTTTTTCTCCTCTGAATATTCATCCATGTTTCCACATCATCTGCAGGTCTCCTAATCACAGTCACTTCCCCTTTAATCACAGGGCTCTAATTAGGTCCTAATAAACCATTTTGCCATCCTCTTGGAGCGCCTCTGTGTCACTCACACATCAAACCAAGAAATACTTTATTAAGGGGCTGTCAACCTCAAAGGAAAGCTCCTCCAGCAGCAGTGATACAGATACTGCGGGCACACCCTCTTACACTAATTGAAATTATCGAAAGCTCTGCTTACATGTGACACTTGGCCATGTCTGAAACCATGGCCTGAAGTACAGCAGTCAAAAGCATGACGCTCGTGCCAGCACTGAGACTCTACTGGATTCTCTGATGTCGGGTAATTGTTTAAACCTGAGTGAATATGGCACAGGGCCTCATGCTGCCTGTTCTGCCAAGAGAGGAAAAAAAAAAATTTCTCGCTAGCACTTTTCTCCTCTGTTTCTTCTATTCTAATTCAGTCCAGCATGGGCTTCAAGGAAAGCCTCAATGATTCCATGTTCATCTTGGAGAACCAGTGTTGGGGATGATGATCACTGACCACAAGTTGATAATGATGACTGTTTAATTAGAAGCCTTTCTTTGGCCTGGCCACAACCCAAACTCCTCCACCCTGCAGATGGTAACCAATAAATTTAGCTTTGCTGAGGATGAGGAGGAACATTGTACCTCCCCAGTTTACCCTCAACCCCACCCCTAACCAAGGACATAAAGCCTTTCTCCTTGCTAACTTAAAAACGCAACCAGCCCTGCTACATGTGCGAGCAAACATCTGACTGTGATGGTAAAGTCCAACTGTGTCTTCTACAGTCTGTGCTCATATACATCTAATTTGCAATTGGTAATACATTTTCGAGGAAATGTAAGGCCGTCGGATTACGTTTTTTTAAATCTACAATATCTACAAATCTACAATATCCTCCTTGCAACTAAAGCATAATTAAATTTTTTATGGTTATGTTTAGGCAACTCAAAGCACTCGGTTAGAGTTAGGGAAACACTGTGGTTAGTACATTATGGTTATGGTTGGGAAACTAAAACACTTTGTTAAGGTTGGCAGAAACATCATGAGCATGGTAAATATTAAAAAAGTCAACTGTGATGGGACGCAAACCCCAGTCTCCAGGGTAGAAGTCATGTGCCTGGCCATCCACCCAGACCTCCTCCCTATGACTTTACACTGCGGTATAAGAACGTAACTCTGTGAACAAGCTTTGACAGTGAATTTAAATCGCTATTGCAAATTAGCTGCATATGAATGTAATACGTAGGAGGGAGGGTTTTGAAGTCATTTGTATATATATTTGTATGCAGTCCGCCGTGGCATTAATTGTGGTCATATAATATTTCAGCAAAAGCAAAAGATCCATCTTTTTCAAAATCTAAACATTTTTGGTTCTTAATACTTGTTCCACAATGTCATTCCACTCTCCTCAGCAAAGTTTTTGTAGATTTTACAGACTGTCCTGTTTAGTGGAAAAAAGAATGAGTGTTACTGTTCCTCAGACAGGACAACCCCTCCCATCTTCCTCTGGTCCCCCTCAGTCTAGTCCTCACCCACCTCCTGTCAATCATCCTCCCTCGGACAAGCCTCCTCCCAGAGGTTTCTACACCCGTACTACCTTGCAGAAACAACACTGTGTGTGTATTTGTGTGCGTGTGTGTGTGTGTGTGTGTGTGTGTGTGTGTGTGTGTGTGTGTGTGTGTGTGCATTGTATGTGGGCGGGTGGCGTGTGCCAGGGTGGCTATATCCCCTCAGATTGTCAAAGAGGCTCATGGGAAATTTACCGCATGGGCCAAACCACAGGCTTTCTCTATCATTTCAACAGATTTCTCTTTTTTAGTCCCATTCAAGAAAGTGATTATCACAGACGGCACTTTCTTTGGCTTTATTCTTTGAGCCCTGAGTCGGGCTTTCTGGGCTTTCCTCACTGTAGCTGCACTTTGCTTATAAATGTGCAGTTGAGCCAATCGGGCGTTTCTTAAGTGCCGCTTTAGACTGGGCAAAATGTTCCACTGCCTTCAACAGTTGTTTCTAAAGCACGTATGTCAATTCATGGACCTTCAAAGAACGAGCAGATGGCTGTTAATTAAAATTTGGTTTAAGTTGAAAGGTCATATTTTCCAACATTAGTGTCTCTGTTATGGCTATGGTTATATTGTGGTACAAGTAGGCAGAGTGATGGATAACGTTGCTACTCACCATTTACCAGCACTGGTGAGAGTAGGAAACCATGCCATTTGGAAACAAATTAAAGGGGAAACGTCAGCCGCTGCTTCGATGCTACTGCTGCATATATTCCCACCCAGTAAGTACAATAAGTATTCTCAATCACCTTGAAAATACAAGATTTCTCCCGTGAAAAATTCACTATGTGCGGGTCAGGAGAAAAATCAATTCCTTAGACTAAAGGAGGCAGAGTTGGATCTACTTACACATCATCAGAGGGGTCTGACGCAACATGAACACTAACATCATTATTTGTGCAGAGTCTTTAGTCTCAGAAAGTCTCAGAAAATCTGCGCTTAGCCCATCTTTGCACCAACAGGGTCTAAACACCCCCCTCCCTTTACTCAGAGAGGGAGAGAGAGGATAACAAAGACAGACAGAGAGCGAGAGAAAGACAGAGACCAAGAGAAGGCTTGTGGTCGGGTCTGCTGAAGCCATTTTCTCATAATGCACATTAAGGGCAAAGCCTTGTAACACATCCAAGTCAGTGTAAAAAGAAATTATTCAGAAAGGAAACAAAAGACCTGGGCAAGAAGAAATGCTATGGTTAACTTCATCAAAACTTTAGCCACAAGACCCTTTCCATCTATTCCCCCACCCTCCCTCTTTGTCACTTTGATTTATTTTTGGCATCGTACATTAGCATTTTCCAAAGGAAAAACTGTTGGGAATCTGATTTCTGGCCCAGTGCGTCCTTTCTTTTCCATAACTTCCTCGCCTGTTTTAGATGTCACAGTAGCTGCTCCATGATGCAAGTGGTTGATCAGTATTTGTTTCCATCCAAGAGGGCTGACACACACTATCTGGAGAGCTTGAAATTCAGCGGCAGCAAAGACAAAGTGTGTTTTAGTTTTGAGGCCTGTCTTCCAAAATATGATGAAATCAACAAGTTAAAGCAGAACTATGGTTTTAATCCACATTTAAATTGTGTGTAAATATGCAAGGTATGGTGTCTCAGGTCATTTTTGCATTTATGTAATTACATGATGAAGACAAGTCTTTGGTATTGTATTTATACTCACACTTGTCAATCAAACTGCAGAAGCCAAATATCTGGACCAGCCTTCTGCATCATGCATCAAAATGCCACATTACGGTAAAATTGCTCATCATGGCCCTGGCACTTCAGTGCATGCTAAAGAAGACAACACACGGTGTCACGTGTTCAAATCACATATCTCTGGCGAGTGTGCACACGTGCGCAAATACAGACCGTGTAGGAGCACACACACAAATATGCACAAGTTGCCAATCTGATCTGAAAACAGTCGTGTGCCAGCAAAACGGCTCCCAGCATCCTAAAGGCTGGACCGCAGAGTAAAGAAGCCAGATTGGCTGGCTTAGTCACAACTATGGAGCATATTTTACATCTCATGTCAGATCAAGCTGGCAGATACCAAGCCGGCTGTCAAACTCCACCAACTGGATAATGTCTAATCGTTCAGCTTTCACAGACAGTGGAGACCTGTGTAACTTGGACACTTCTAAGATCACGGAGTACATAAACTTTTGCGAAACCGGATCAGTTATATTTTCAATCACAAAGGGTAATGATTACAACCTTGTGACTCATGCGTAACCCTCAATGTTGAAATAATTCATGAGTGATTTTTTTCATTCATTTAATTTCATAACAAATGAGAAATTCATTTGTACATGAAATCTCTCAGTGTCACAGCTGCCCATGTTGGCTCAAGTGATATTTTCATAGAGTCCTTTAACGCTTCCTCCAAGGCAGTGGCTCGCCCATGGGAAGACTCCAAACACAATGTGGGGGTGAGGGGGTGGGGGGTCGTCACAAGGAAAAAGCTTGTTGTGACGCTTTTGTGTGTGAGCAGCGCAAAAGCCCACATTACACTAATCTCTTTTCCCTTGTTCACTCACAAGACACAATCTCAGGTCTTCAGAGCTTCTCCAATTCTAGTAGGACCCGGGGTAAAAGATCACAGCCTTGTTGTTTTTGTTTTTTTTTTTTAATAATTCCCAACATTCTGCAGCAAGGTCACTCATACATACATATATAGACTGTATATCTATCTATCTATCTATGAAAAGTTAATAGATTGATAAATAAGCATAATTTCTCTGCGACTTACATTGAAGGTTAGTGTGACTGCAGTCAGTGAAAGCTGTTACTGAG
The DNA here is from genome assembly GCA_008360985.2 of Macquaria ambigua. Lineage (NCBI taxonomy): Eukaryota > Metazoa > Chordata > Actinopteri > Centrarchiformes > Percichthyidae > Macquaria > Macquaria ambigua. Next base: position 499,901 of record VMKM01000004.1, on the reverse strand, counting down.
TCAAAGTGAAAAGAATAATAATTAATGCACGACTCTTTCAAACTGTATCTAACAAAATGGTTGCCAAAAAAAAAAAAAAAAAAAAAAACTGGCTTTGGATTCTGCACCCAAATGTCTGCAAAAGGAACATGGACCGACATGAGTGTTTGTTTAAAATTCAGTTTCAACCACCTGCACTCTTTTCACACAACCTGACAGTTCTCAGCCTTGGTCCATATGCTGCGTGTGTGTGTGTGTAAGCGTGTGTGCGTGTGTGTGAGAGAGAGAGAGAAGGTGTGTGCATGTGTGCTGATGCCTGTGTCCCCATGCCTGTGTGAGGAAAAAAGAAAAGTGTATGTGTGTGTGTGTATACATATGCAGGGACTCCAAAATCCACCACATTTTAATTACTGCCCGGCTGCACTGTGTGCCTCTTTGATATGGAAATAAAGGCAACCATCTTCACACAGCCGCTGTACAAATCTTCATCTGATTCATAAAAAACAATGAGCCTGACTAATCCCTCCACCTGATTACAGTCCCAGACCTGTGTCAGAAACACGTGGCCACCAAGGCCCTACAAATTAATTCTACATATTAATGTGTGATTTAAAAAAAATCAACACAGGCTACTTACCATAGCCTAGACTGTTGCATTTTGAAGTCAAAGTTAATTATGCACAACTATGCTATGGACTAAAAGAAAATGTCCAATTATTTTGAGAAAAACATTTTCGGTGGGAGAGTGAATGATACAGATCAAAATGGGCCACTTAGGTTACTTGTGCAATTATGCAGTTCCTGTGAAGATACACATATTTAGATTTTTTTTTTCATCTGTAATCCTTTAATGTCAGCAATACTGTTCACTTACAGCAGCCAGAGGGACACAGAGATCTAATAGATCAGGGAAAAAAAACTGCCCCTGCCCTTGTCGATGTTCAGTAAGTGCTGGCGCACATAGGTGCTATTTGTTATAAACGTACGTAATAAAAATTAACGTACTCAAGTTTAATCTTTGACATTAGAGGAACCTGTGTTCAAGGAAAAACATGATCTTAAAAAAACTCTCAATCACGTGGCAAATTAAAAGCCAAAGCTTTTTGAAAATTCTAAATGTAAAAGCTTGAGATTCTTTTTCAAATAGCTGGTGATTCACAGTGGTGTATTATCTGTCTGGGTCCACTTTCTCACAGATTTCCAGTTAAGACTGTGACTTCGTGGAGGTGATGCCCCACTGTCTGCTCTTGATGACTCAGTTGACCACTGATTTCATCAGCATATCTCTTCTACAAAAAGTGACAATGGTGCAGACTGGGAAAAGCCAGAGTTTCCTCCTGTAGGAGCACAAATCCACTTCATCCAAAGAGAAGGCATCTGCGCCGTACTTACTCTCTTTAAGCCACGAAGCACACTGTCGTCAGAAACCCGCTCTACCCTACCAAATGCTGCTTTGGTGTACGGAGGAGGGCGAGTTCTCTGTCACTGCATGCATGCATGCATTATACATAATACTGTGCAATGCTTAATTACATTGTCCCATGTAAGAAAATTAAGCATCATGACAGAAGTGACATGTTACAGACTTGTCAGGAACTTCTTGTTCTTGTTCCTCTTGTTCAAATTACAATGGCTATGGCACATTCCCATCAGTTTTGATCATTGTTGAAATATTCTACAGCAAATTAGATAACACTTAGACAGATGTCACAGCATCTGCTGCCCCCCTCCTCCACCTTTACCAGGCCTGCTGTTGTTTACCTCCTCTCGTCTTGTTTATCATCAGGTCTCAGCCGCTTCCTCCACTACCACAAAGAGAGGGAGACTAGTACCTGTGCACCCCTCAGCTGCCCCCCACCCCCACAGCTTCACTCTCCCTGCCCGCATCCCAGCAGCGTCCTGTCACTTGGAATAAAATAGCTGTCTTTCTGCAAAACACAGTATATATGGAAAGATAACGCGATGTGTAAGGTCTCAGTTACGCGGTCTAAATGACATCTGCTCGGGAGAGACAGAGTGGCTTTTTGGATTTTGACGTTTCAAATCAAAATCAACAGCAGTGTTTATCCGTGGAAAGAGTGAAGACATTCTCTGCAAAATATCTGGTAGAGGGAGAGTATCACTCATGCATGCACACATGCCAAGGCATACAGGGGCTCATACACACACACACACACACACATATACACACACACACGCACATTACAATAATAAAACAATGACAGTTTTACAAGAAGGTAAAATATCAACGTCTGGAGAGACTGATGCAGCCTCATCAGAGCTCTGGAATAATCTACATACAGTATTACACACATTTTTAATATTGTTTGTTGCTAATGACAACACATCACTATTATTTATAATCCCATTGCAGAATTATGTCGATATAAGAATGTTTTTTTTTCCTTCTCCGACTGTGAAATCAGCTTATCTTGAGTTGTAATTGATTGTAATTCTGTAAGAATTCTGTTTGGCAGGGAAACATGATCTGGGAAAAACTGTTAGCAGAAGAGCAAGGCCATAAAATGAAACCTAGACAAACCACAACTTTCATTTCGCCTCACTGTGTGGTGTGAAGATAGATAATATTTGATTTTTAGCAGAGAAATGACGAAACACTTTACAATGACTAATAAAGATCTGCGAGCTCAACACTGATTAAGGGACGTTGGCATTTGTTCTTTAGAATAAAGTCACAGTTTTAATAAAATTCCCTGTAAACATCTGCTGTTAACTCGAAATGATCCGATTCACCTTCTGTGTTAATAGCATCAACCAAAAGCCTGATCAATAATCAATGTGCTCATATACAAGGTAAGATATAGAAAAGATATTCAAACAATATCACATAAAGCACATTTCTTTCTGAATCCCTCCCTCTTTCCCTCCCTCCTTCTCTTTCCTCTTTCCCTCCTGCCTTTTCTTTGATCCCACTAATTGCTGGCACAAGAGCTTAGTTTAAAACAAATTCCACCTTTAGATGATGAGGTCAGTTAAAGTAAAGCTACAAGTAAATTTTAGTTTGTGGCACTCAGTCTAAACAAATTTTAAGATGGGCTCGTTCACAACATTTCCCTTCCACTCAATAAAACAAATAATAAGAAGGCTCTAATCGCAGTGTACAATAATGAGAAGAATGATTCTCAGCAGCAAAGTTGCTCTTGCAACACTGGAGACATTGGACTTGGACAGAGTGCAGGATATGTTTAGACAAGCCAGGTGGCTTCCCCCTTCATGCCAAAATGAAAGTCCTAAAATCTTTGAACTTACTGGCACATCAGCGTCAGCGAGTCTATATCTTATGCTGAGTCCAGGTGGGAAATGCTGCTTTTCTCAGTCTTGCAAAAAGCTCAAGTCACCCCGAGATCCACCCGCAGATTAGTCCTTGAAAATACAGAAAATGCGCAAGGCCAGTCAGTATGAAATATGATAAATATGATATTATTGCCCTGCAGTTCTGTTAAGTATCACGCACCAACAAATTGCCAGTCTTTTAGTTTTTAATTCATGTTTAAATCAGCCACAATTACTGCGAAATAAAAAGCACATCTGTCCCGGGCAGTACTGGTAAAAACAGCAGAAAATGATTTGAAGGGATCACATCGCCAAAATTATAGTAACACTTAACATTTCTCCAATTATTAAAATGCACATTCAAGTTGTATGTAACAACTGCAAAGAAATGTATAAAGGAAAAAGGTGATTAATTAAGATGCCGGTAGTTTCTCTGCGCAAAAATAAGTGAGAGACGTTAAATAAGAGCCAAGTGCGGTTCTGTGGCATCAAAGGGCTGTAATGCCGCTTTTCACTCTTTTCCTCTCTCGCTCTTTTTGTGAGCGACACGCTGAGCTGCACAAGCCGTCAGAGACAAACTCTTATAGAGACAGAGCCGAGTGCCCCTGTATAGCAATCAGGACAATATGCTGAATGGGCAGTCTAATTATAAATGTGCCATTTAGACTTGCATTTGGTCTCCAGTCCAGAACCGCCTTACCTTATGAGGAAACCCGCGTTCACAGCTCCATTAAGAGCAACTGTTCAAAACTAAATACCACAAGGATAAAAAAACTTCACTCCGACACCTCAGAGAGCAGACGATTGTTTCTCCTTTTCACTCTGGAGAATTACCCAAGAATGTACTATTGTTTGTGGAGTTTTAAGGAAAGAACACGTGAGAGATAATTGTGTTTTCATTAATTAGCCACAGGTGTGTTATTTGTGTGGTCAGACGCACGTGCTCGCAGGGTTTAATAAATAGAAGAAAGACACAACTGTACAATTCAATTTAAAAAAAAAATAGTTTCCAGTGTTGTCATAGCTGATTCTCCTCTTAATAAGATGTTATCACAGCTCCCGCAGCCGTCTTAGAAGGCAGCTTTTTGTACACAGGGAGTGTGTCTAATTTTGGAAAACATCTTCAAATGAGGGGCCATCTCCGCGCAACACACGCTGCCAATATCATGCTCAATCAACGATATTTCACCTAATCTTCCATTTATGATAAACCTGGAAAATGATTTATTACATTTGTGCAACATAAATATTTCCTAATGGGCAATGTTTTAAAAAACAATTGAAAGTGCTTTCACAACACTCAAAACATGACCAAAGTTTATTTTATGCTCTAAAAATATCTAAACAATAATTATTCTCTTTAAAGACCAGATGATTATTTTTTAGAATTGTCTTAAAGCAACAACCGGATAAATGAAAGAAAAACAATTAATCATTATTAAGGACATTTGCACTTTTCACAAGAGGACCTCTGTTCAGCCCGGCAGCGCCGAGCTGCACAGACTTCGGCTTAAATGGAAATATGTCTGTCCAAGTACATCTTCTCTAAATGGACAAGCCAAGCGATTGTTGAATTTAATTTATGGCTTATGCATTCTTTAGAGGTCGATTCCCCTGACCTCCCGAGAAAGTTAAGGAAGAGCAAATTCCCAGGCTGCACGGCGGCCAGAGACTGTGGGTTTCTGACATAAAAAAAACAACAAAAATAGACAAAAATCTACGGGTGAAAGACAGTTTTGGGTGGCAAAGAGCACTGGAATGTATAAAGGTATAATGAGACATGAGCGAAGGCTTCAAATAAACTTGTCCACCTCACATGCAGAGAGGGGAAACCTACCGGGGCGCACGTCATTGTCAATGAATAGTACCGCTTTGTGGACAGAAGTGAAACTGCCACCAGCAGAAGAAAGTTACGGGACATGTAAACACAAACACCAAAGCGCTGTCAACCTTTAAATATTTAACAGTTTAGTAAGAATCACCACTCATTTATGATGTTTGGTGAAAATGTTATCGGTGACAGCGGTCCGGGTTGGTCTGAACGCTGCAGTTTACACTGCGCAGCCCGTGTCCACTCTCACGGCTTCACGCTGCTGAAATAAACAAAGGGGAAAAAAGGTGATTTCAAACCTTCAAACGATGGTTCGGGTTGTTTCAGAGTTTAGTTCTGATGAAGTCTGATGTTGAATTTAGCGCGGGTTTGCAGATTCTGGCGTGAACCCGAGCGCCTCCGAGCCAGCACCGCGCCGCTTTCGTCTCGCGTGCACTCCGCTTGTTTTGGTGAAAGCGACGCTTCAAATGATCGCAATAATTAAAGTTTGACAGTCATTCTCCCCGTTACAAAATGTGTGAACCCGTGTAAGCGTAACACATAAACAACTTTCTAAAAATGGTTTTAAAGCAAAATGCGCGCACTGTGCCGGAATATCTCACTGGCAGCGCGTTCGACTTTTAGGAATCAGCAATAAAACACAAGGTGAAAATATCAGGACAACAGAGAGCGTGTTGAAAAGTACAGCAAACGTGTTGTTTACCTTGATGATCTGAGCCGCGGTGAAGATGTTTATGCGTCCTTTCCCGTGCGTAAAGACAGCTAGACTAGGCTACACTTTGTAGGAAATGATCACTGAGCTATCTGTTGAGCGAAAACTTAAGTCTGCTCACACGGGGCCATATGAGGGGATCCCGTATACTCTCTGTGAAGTTGCTGTCCAAAACTACAAGTACCTTTTGTTGTTCGCCTATCTGTTCTTTATCTCCCTCTCTCTCTCTCTCTCTCACTCAAGCTCAGACAAGAGAAGACGATGGGTAGAGCTGCTGTCAATCTTGGCAATCAATGCGCGCAGCCATGTCGCAAGTATTCAAAGCATTTCCCGTCGTGCAACATCAGAAAGTGAGTGGCCAGGGCATTGATCTGAGGAAGGCAAAGAGGCAGGACTCCCCCCTCCTCCTCCCAGACAAGAGATGCGAGAGAGAGAGAGAGAGAGAGAGAGAGAGAGAGAGAGACAGAGAGAGAGAGAGAGAGAGATTTGTGGTGAAATAAAAGCGGAGACAGGGAGGATGGTTGTAACTGCCCGCAGTTTAGTCAGTTTAATAAGCTTACTTAAATGAACATCACTTACAGGCACAGCGACTACAAAGTTAAGGATGACTTTTTGCCCTCTAGAGATGCTACACTTTTTTCCTTTTAGTGAAATAGTGACACTTTTTTATGTATTTTGTCAGAAGACAAATAACGCACTGGCCTCTCCAACTTCAATGAAAGTGTTTCAAAATCTTTAGAAGAAAACTGCAGCTGATACGAGATCATGAGAGCAGGTGAGAGAAACCCTGTAAGAGGGTAAGGAGTTCAGGAACTAGTTTAGACTTGTGTGATACAACAGCATCTATTTACATAAATTAAATCAGCACCTAAAATATATATAAACTTGTTCTTTTCTTATGACTTTTTTTAATGATCATATAAGAAGCAAGAAATGTTGATTTCCACGCTAACCAGAGGTCTCAGGCTTCCCTTCAGATATTTGCAAATTTCATGGACTGGAAGTCACATTATGCACCGCAGCTTTTCTGGATTTTAAGACAATTACTTTGGACAGGTTATCCTATAAAAAAAAGTACATATACATAAATATACATTCTTCTCGTCATGCAGAGCGTTTAACATTTTATTTCCACGCCGTCTATTTATTATTAGATGATTAAATTATCACATTCAAAGGACACGTCAAAAATAAAAGGCTTATCCTCATGACATGGTCAGTTTTGAGAGTCATAGAATTTAAATTAATAGACTAGATTAAATAAAAAATGATTAGTGTGTGATTGTGTAAAAAATATATGTAATGTGGGCACTGGCACGAGAGAAAATCTTATTTTCCAGCGTCACATTTGACTTTTAACTCTCATAGACTGAAGCATTTTATTTTTTATTTTTTGTATAAAATTCCACAAGGGGTTTTAACACAGAATATGTAAGTAAAATAATCATTATGTTGCATCAGTATGTTAATTCATGCTCAGTTGACATTATGTTATTATGTACTTTTATTTAAATAAATCTTATATTAAGTTTTAAAACAGATCCGAGAACAGCCCTTTGACATCTGAAATTAAAGCAAAGGTCCAGCGGATGACCCAGGCAACCCACAGGTTGCGATTTCTTACCGAAACAGAAGCTTTTACAATGAGACACTTATCTGTGTTGAATGAGCATATGTTTTATATTATCAGCTGAGCTTGGAGGAGGCCCACAGATGTCAAACACACAATATAAATTACAACAGCATCGTGCACAGATCAGAGAAGAGTCCAAATAGAAAGACAAGAGCGAGACAACTGACGGAAAAGTTGTAATCTATAAATCAGCAGCAGCCTTTTGTGACAAGCACAAAAAGGACATAAGACCAATACACTCATTCACTCTGCTATTAAACATGCCATAAGTGTCATAACAGTAAACTATGTATCTCATAATAGAAATAAGAAAGTTACTTACAAAGAGAGGAGACAGCAGGAGAAAATTCTGATTGTTAACTGCAGAGTCACATAGAGCTAAAAGAGGGAGGAGAAGCAGAGAAAGAGAGGGAGAGAGTGACAGAGAGACAGACAGGCAGAGAGAGAGAGAGAGAGAGAGAGCGCTCAGACTTCCGTGCGCCTCACTGTCCCTCTCTTTTTGTTCAAGGTGAAGTAAAACGCACCACATCTCCATCAAGGAGCATCACAATGCGCAGCCACTATATACGCCTCAATTCATTTCCTTTTTGGTGCAACTTTTATAAGTCTCCCTTATTTATTTCTGCAGTGTGTGTGAGTGTAGGCTGCATTTTCCTGCTGAAATTTGCTTGAAGGAAAAAAAAAAAAAAACAAGAAAGAAAGAAAGAAAGAGAGAAAGACTTACCTTTCCGAAAGAAACTTTTTTTTCTGTAGTTCTGCGGACACTTTAAACTTGAGCGCCTCCTGAGATTCAACAATGTAAAACTATAGGAATCTAATACCTGTCACCTGTTTTACAGAACAGAAAACTCGCGCACAGTGAAACACCTCAGTGTGGTGAAATTATAAATGATCCCGTAACAATCTAACACAGTATTTTTCAGATCCATGCATGATGATTCAAATGCGATATCTGCTCTCTGTAGCCTCTTCAGGAGCGGACTTTCCGGGACTGAAATGTGTGTTTCACGTGTCTCACACGCCACCTTTTGGACACTGCGGGAAACACCCGCAGATATCCTCCACCCCGCAAAAATCAGATGACTGTAATAGAGACAAAATCAGAGGATTTGGGCCACAACCTCTTTTAAGGTTACTTTTATGCTGCTTTAAATTATGTTTAAATTTGATCACCAGTGTGCTGCCCTGATACAGGCTCATGGTAAAGCATTTTATAAGTAAAATCATTCCCTTTAAATTCTTGAGCTTGCAGCCTTTGGATTGCATTGTTGCTGCTTTATCTGCATCAGAAGAGAAAAAAAATGATGCAAAAAGACATGACTCATTGTATTTGCTTAATGTGGTATTTATTACCAGGCTTTAATCTGTACAGTGAAAGATGATTATTTATGGGTGCAGCTGAGCAGGTGCCAGCGGGTGCCGGGTAGTTCTCAAAACACAAATATAGACTACTATTTCTATAGAGGTGACTGTAATGGCTTCCTCTTTATAGCTCAGACGCATGAAGAAGCATGCATGAAGAGCGAAAGACAGTCCAACTTGTTGGGGGGTAAGGCAGACACATTTGCATACCCTGTGAGTCTTTGATGCATCTTGAAATTCAAGTCTAGCCCATAAATATTTGAAAAGGAGAGTGCATGAAAATCAACATTTTTGTTACATTAAATTAACATGTGTTCTTCTCCTGTTCTGCATGGTTAATTAGAGAACACCATTCAGTCAGTGAGTGAGGATGGGGGAGTGGGGGTGGGGTGGGGTGGGGGGCTGCTTTGATTACAGTGCAGCCAGAGCAGGTTTCAAAGGTGTGCAGCTGATTCATGCTCAGGAATACAGTGATTTGTATTCTCAACGAGGATTCACAATTATCTACATTATAAAAGAAGAAGCTTATAAAAGTTCTACTTTGAACCTATGACATTAAACTAATGTGCCAGGACGTTGGATAGGCCCTTTCACAGTAAAACTTTATTTTAACCCCTTTATTTATCATTTATAAACAGCTTAAAGAATTAATAAATGTTTATTGCACACCATAACACACTATGATGCAGTTGTAAGCCGATATAAGGACATTTTAAAGTGTTTTTATGTCTTTGTTAACAACTTTAGCTCTTCTTATGAAGCAGTCATAACTGGTGTATAAGCAGATACTATATGTTTGATAACACAGTATAACATATATAATCTTCAGTCATTTTAAATACATTTATTAACAGTTGTAAACCTGATGTACATGTAAACAAACAGTTAATAAATGCTTTATAACACACTGTAAAATTGTTACAAGCCAGTGTATAAATATCTTTGAATTGGTATTCACTATATAATTTTAAACTCTAACTCTAACCTACGATTGTACACATGCATAATAACATAATAGGTATGTATTATTAAAACTGAGGGATATCTTTAATTCATATATTCCTAATCAAACATGCAGCTGTCCATCCTGACTGTAGAAATGTGCTGATGAGCAGACACACTTTTGTTTTATACTTTCATTCAATTATCAAGATGTTTACAAGCATTATTTTGTGATAGAATTGAAAAATAGTGAAAAAAGTGATAGGGTACTGGGGGAAAAAACATTTTGACAGCTCTGCTCAATATTTACCTCCTTGACAGAGAGCACAATAAGTGACTTGAAAATGTAAGGATAGATACAGTACATCTATGTTTTAAATGTGTTGTTTCTGAATATAAATACAGGTTACAGTTAAAAAAAACATAGAAGCATTTTCCCGTAAAAAGTGTAAATGTATAACATACTGTAAGAAGATCTTCAATGACAAGAAATGACATAACCCTACATAAACTTCTGACCTGCCATCAATGAGACGATTCTGCCAGTGGTCACAACCACTGACATGGTCCAGTTGCAAAGGATCGACATCCTCAAAACCAACACAACTTAGTCATTATTGAATGCCAAGTTATGCAATTACCTCAAACACTATTTGCATACATGCAAATCGCCTCTCTCCCTATTGGACTCGCAAAGTGGGACGCTCTGTTCTCATTAGTTGACCCAAATCTCTTACTCGTAACTCTGGATTTCATCAAAGTTTAGTCAGGATCTAATATTTCCTTTCAAGTTAACAGAGAACCACTGATTAATCATGTTGAAATAAGGAGTGCAACATGCCAATTCTAATTATATACTTATCAGGGACACCATCACACAGCCTGTGCCAACAGTACTACTAATATCGACTCTGTAGTACTCATGACTACACCAGTCATTTATGTTGCTGTATATGTAATGTACTTCTAAATACATCACCTGCTGCACTGTGTCATTTGAGGCCCAATCAATAATCTGGTAAGGTGAAAACTTCTTGTTTTTCATGTAAGAGACAACAGCAAATGACACACAAATATGGATTTGTGTTCTGTAGCTACAGCCTTTGTGTTTTTAAGTGTTTCATCAATACACATCTTTTAAAGCTATGGCCTAATCTCACACTTACAACATTATTTTTCTGTGTTAATTTATTACTGATGTATCTAAAAAAAGACTGATGCATCTCCATGATAGTGCACTGTAGATCCGTAGATGCATTTGTAGCCTTTTCATTTGAGTTGCTGAATGTAGTAAATTCCACTTAGATCAGTGTGTATGTGTGCATGGAGCTGCTAGATTAAAGAGGAGGCCCAGGGGCATTTGGTTCATTTACAAAGCAATTGCTTTTATGTACAAAAAGCCCAATTCACTGTAGGTATTGTAAAAGCCTTCCGTTTAAGGGACATGAGATTAATTCATTGTTTAATGTAACACAGCACCTTCTCAACACACACTTAATCATTTATGTTGAAGGAATTGTGTTCTCTTACTGTTTAATATATTAAGCCAGTAAACGTATTATTCAATATTTAATGTTTTCACATTTGTATCATCTCCCAGATGATATCACAATTGTAAAACCTAAACATAGTGGCTTTGAAATAAAGGATTGCACAAAAGGCATTGTCTTACTGCAAATAGTTAGGCCAATGTGGTGCAGCATGACTGTAATTCAGCCTTCCCTCTATTCTTTTTATAGCATGCACGCACGTTGGGAAGAATATTCAGTGATTCCTAACTCTTCAATTATTCAACAAATCACCATTCCATTTCTTACATATTAAAAAATGTACTGTGTGTGGAGCTTGAAAATGATAAAACAGCATAAAATACTATTTTGAAATCAAAGCACCTATCGCACCGGCTTCCTTGGTTTTGTATTTGTACAATTGGACTACAATCTGGATCCCCACGGCGTGCAAAGGAGGCGCCGGCTGTGTTTCCACTGTAATCTAATCCTCAGACATTCACGGCAAGTAACAATAATATTTATGTGATGGAAATAGGTATCACTGGGAGTCAGTGTAGGATTTCTCCTTTCTCTTCCCCTATCGGGGGAAAAGTGTGAATATGTTACAAATGCAGTGTGCAGTGCAGTGAACAATACAGACCTGAGTACAAGGTCAGACTCCTCAGTATGGTCTCAATAGACTCTTCCTTTCAACCACAGACCTGGAAAAAAGGGAACCTGACAGCTTTGACCTGGTCAGTGTCTTTAAACATTGACATGAGGCACTTTTACTTTTGTGATTTAAAATGAGACTTTTGATTTACTGCTACTTACTTATTATCTTTTATTTACTTCTACAAAAACTACTCTCTAACAAACATCCCTATCAGGAAACTGAGCAGTATGTGTCTTAGTCTCTCCGCATCTCTGAAGCCAGTAAGTATTTAGTAAAGGATTAATGCGGGAGGCCTTGATTGCGTTTAACAGAACAGGACTCAATTAGCATAATAGGCCCTCTTTCATTCTCTTTGAAGTCCAGAGCATAGAATAACAAATGTATATGAACCACCAGCCAAACGTCAATACATGGAAATGCCACAATCCTCAGTGGAGGGTCTTGGGTGAATTTTTGCAGGAGGAGGGAAAAACATCCCAATTTATTGCAAAATAAGCAGAACAGAGGATGCGATGGGTCTTCTAGCCACCAGGGCCAGCAGGCGCTGTGGGGCCCCTGATCCTGGAGGAGAGATGGAGGCAGAGAGGATGTGGCTGCTGAGGGAGGTGCATCCTCCTCTCTCAGGTGTTTTCAAAGCACACCGCGATGCAGACGAGTGAAAGTAATTACTCTTCAATTAAAGATAAAGATGTCGCTTGGGAGGGAGCCGCAACACAACGGCTCACTATCAGACAAGCAAAGGAGAGCGAGGGGCGCTGTATCCATTAAAAGTGTGTGCATCACATCCTATCAGCATACGTGCCAGGGTGATTCATGATAAATGCAAAATTTGGTAACACAGTCGCACTTTCTATTTAAAAAACATTTTCTCTATATTCTTTTCTTTTTCAATCAGAAGTTCAATACATGTATTTCTCAGAGGTTTCTTTTACAATTGCAATGGAGACACAGTTCATGATTTAAAGATATGAATTCTGTACTTCAGAATCCAGAGTTATTAGTATCCACCTTCTTGGTTGAGAATACACGGAATTAAAAATGCCCTTTTGAGATGGAAAACGCTTTGAACTTAAGAAACATTTCAAGAAGCCTCTCTCTTTTTTTTTTTTTGGTATTGAAAGTTCACCTCCTTTGAGCATGCCATAGTTTCGTTCCCTTTTCAAATAATAGAATGAAGTTTAATAGGTCAGGGCAATCAATGTGGAGGTTCAAACAGAATCTTGGAGCTATGATGAGTGCACATTTTGTACTCTTCCTTTGTACATGATTAGAATAAAGATGCGGTCAATAAAAGCATCAGTGAAATAAAATAAAGAACAAAGGCTGTTTTAGGTTAAAAGTTAAGCAGTGTGTCTGTGTACATTAACCAAATCCCTAAAAGTCCAGCTCCTGCAGTGGAAATCAATGACAAGGACAAGTGAACTTTGATGAGTCTGTGGCTCAAACCACTGAGACTTTGTGAGATTATTTTGGCAACTGATGTTTCCAATGTTGAGAATAAACGTTTAATCTAATTGAAAACTGTTTGTCGGGTGTCAAAGGTAAACTAAACATGCAGTGTCAAACTCTTACTGTTATTGATGGAGTAAACATGAACATAACACCGTCTTGGTTCTTTTTCTCTTGATTGTGGAGATGTTCTTCTGTTTCTGTTGTATAGTTTGGTTGTATAGTTTCGTTTTTACTCTTCATTGGCAACAACAACCCCAATATAGGTTCCGGGGGTCGATTTGTCGGTTGAACAACACCAGTGATTTCTGACTATGAAAATGTGACAATTACTTAAGTCAATTATAAGGTAGTGTAAGATGTGTCATATCACTAATGCAGAAGGACAGAAGGTCATAGATTATTGAATTTCCCTTTAAATATAAACTTTTATACTAGAATTTTATACTTTCGGCTGATTTTATATCGTCATTGGACAGCTGAGCCTATATGGTTTTAAACTAAATCAAATAAAAATGAAATAAATGTAATAAATATGAAATGAAATACATATAAAATACACGTGATGAACCAGATATCATGTTAATATCTTTAATATTCACATTTTTAGAAATTTCCATTGTGCAACCTTCCCCAGTCACACAGAAAATATGTTAAAGGTTATTTTCATCCTGATGTAAGCAAAAATAAAATTCATTTTGGCAAGCTAAAAGGAGACTGGCAGTGCTACAGGTACATACATTATGATATTTCAAGTGGTTTGGTGTAAGAATATTATCTGAGTTTTGACAAAAATACTACCATCATGACACATTTAGTACCTCTTGTTCTTAACATTCTGTACCTGATGAAAAAAACAAACAAACAAACAAAAACAAAAGTTCCCAGTTGAGATCACACTGCGAGTAAAAGCAATTAAGTCATACCTTGAAAACATGATACAGTGTACAATTCAAAGTGCAATAACATGTAGAAAATATTTGTTTTATTATTATGAGATTAACATTTGTTAGACACTTCCATAGTTAATAAGCACAGCAGCTCCAGTTGCAGAGTCTTCCATTTTCCTGTCCTGTTCACTTTAACGAGTCAATGCTGCGTGAGCCTCAGAGTCAGATAAAATGTTTAGTAAAGTTCTTGTACTGCCATATGGAAGGGTGTTAATGTCCAAAATCAAACAAAATCCTCTTTTCTTGCAGAATCCAGTTGTTTTTTTGTCATGGCGGAATAGCACCTCAGTGTCCAGAAATTGCTTGAGCTGAGAAGTGATAAGAGAGAAAGACAAAGTAAGTACAAGTAACAGTAAATGACAGAAAACAAGATATCCATGACAGCAGAATTTATCAAAATGAAATAATACTCAAGGGAGGGAGTCCAGGCTCTTACTGTCTCTTTAACCAAATATATATTTTTCCCTTGACATAGAGAATTTAATAGTCAAATAAACATGTACCGTAAACCTAGATCCGTCTACCAACTACAATACACACACGTTACTAAAAGGGACAGTGAAGGACGATCATTTTTAAGATTTTATCACAAAAAGGGCAATAAACAGCTGCCACACAGATGTCAAAGCCATATAATTAATAAATATAAGAATGAATGAATGAGTGAACAGTACCTTCTACATGGTGTACTGATACATTCAGTGCATACGTAGAAAAATCCTACTCTTCCTCAGCGTGCAAATTCTCAGTTAAAACAACTGAAGGTTTTACAGTGTATCACTTTTGTAAGAAACTTGGGAAAAATAAGAATCACACATGGCACAACAATACACAGTAAAGCATACCGTCACACAAGTTCTTCTAACATGACATGAACGCTGCATTATACTAAAAGGTCAAAGGTCAAATGCAGCTAGATGGACACTTTATTACTGTGTGTGTGTGTGTGTGTGTGTGTGTGTGTGTGTGTGTGTGTTCATTTATCAACATCTGATTATTGTATGCATGTGTGCCCATGTGCGGGACATTTTAAAAAAAAAATCTCCATCCAGCAATTTATTTCAGACCTATTTGTCCATGTAGGGCTAATGAATGGTCATAAAATCTGAAACAAAATTTAGTAATCAAATATTTGTCCGTATTGGCTGATGAAGTTTTTAATAAGGCAGTAAAATGACACAAACCCTCTTTCTGCACCTACAGTAACAACAGTGATATCTACTGGGTTTTTTTTTCTGACTTAGCGCTGCCAGGCTACAGATGGGGAGCTAATTGGTGCTGTGGAATGCAGCTGTGCTGACTACTGAACTGTCAAGGTGCTAAATCAAAAGGTGTCTCTTTTGTTAATTATACACAATGCTACAAACAGTCATGTTCGTTTGAGCCCTTTCTTTCCTCAGCCAGCCATAAATATTTTGGCAGTGGTACAAAAAGAAAAAAAAAAAAAACAATTTACACACAATTATCACAGTGGGATGAGCAGACTGCCTGCAGATGTTTGTTTGGATTATAATGGGAGCAGAGGCAGGGTTTCCCTAACCCAGACAAGATGTGTTTCCTACAATCACAACAGAGCAGTAAGCATGCAGCGAGGTGCAAATCACACAGAAGCCCCGCCTTAGAGAGGATTAGCGAGGCCTCGAAAACGTTAGCACCGTAAAACATGCACTTAGGCCTTACTTTATTTCTCGGATTAGACAAACGTGTAGTGAATCCCATTGCTTAGAGGAGAGGGAGGCGCCAGAGATACGGGAGGAAGAGGAGGAGGCGGGGGAGGGGGTGGGGGAGGAGGGGTGGGGATGTTAGCCTCTGTTGGAACTACAGAGGAGAGGACAGAAGGAAAACAGAGAAGGAGATAACAAGATTGGTTGTTAATCAAATGGCCACAATGAAGGCTAAAACACACAACGTTTTCTGAAAGGACACACAACTATGAAAGTGTTTAAACTCTGCCAACTACGCTTACACTTCCTGTGTTCTGCATACTAATGACATTGGCGGTGGGCGACATGGATAAAATCTAATATCACTGTATTTGTCGTTTTTATATCGTTATTCTGGAAAGTCAGTTTAGAAATATTGCTTTAGTTAAAATATCCAGATGGGAAAGTTGCTGTTTTTTGTTAATCCAATAAATAAATACCTGACAAATCACGCTACTCCATCACAAAGATGCAACATTCCTGTAAATCCAATATTGCCATGAAGCAGTCCTGCTCAATGATCTTCAGCATTATAGAGCTAGTCGATTAATTGATTAGTCAATCGACAGAAAACAACATTGATCGGTTGATCATTTCAGTCAATGATTAGGCAAAAAGCCTGAACATTCTCTGGTTCCAGTTTCTCCAATGTGAGCATTTGCTGTTTCTCTCAGTTTTATATATCATTGTACATTAAATATTTTTACACTTTATCCATTGGCAATATCTTTTTTTGGTGTAATGTTTGAACAAGAGGAGCAGTTTAAACATGTCAACTTAGGCCCTGGGAAACTGTGATAGCTTTTTTCACTGTCTTCTATCCCTTTAATCAATGAATCGAATAAATAACTGATAGATTACTTCTTGATAATGAAAATAATGATGCAGTCCTGCTAACACAGAATATATTGTCATATCAACCAACTCTAAATCATATCCAGTGATTAAAGATACTTTCAAAAAATGCATAATTTCAAATACAGTATATTAAAATGCAGATTACAAGAAATGTAATTAAATGGCATAAATGTAATACACCATCAAAACCAGGATGTACGGAGGTTAAGGCTGCAACTAACAATTCTTTTCATTATCGATTAATCTGCCAACTAAACTTTCTCTAGTCAACTAATCGTTTTGTCTATAAAATGTCAGAAAATAGTGAAAAAGGTATCTGATAAGAAGAAAGTCATTAGGATGGCAAATGTCTGTAGTTAATATCTCCTGCACCATCAGTCGTTGGAAGCTTATTGTGATGTGTATGCAGTGGTGTGATAATGTGTACTTCAATTTTTCATTATTTGCACATTTCATCAGCTTAAAAGAAAAAAAAAAGCAATGAGTAGATGAAGAGGCACTACACAAGGACATTTATTTTGTAAATTGTTAATATTCTGTAGACTATTTTCTACATTTTATTTTATCCAGCACAAAATTAGAAAATTATTTTCAATATTTTCTTTTAATATTGTAATTACAAAATACCAAATTATTTAACAATTTAGAATCACAAATACATTCATCAAAAACACCTTTTTAATTAACGTAATAATTTAATAATTTAATTAACGTAATTGCAGTGCGGCATATTCCTGCTTTTCTGCCGCCATTATTGAAGTCTCTCATGCATAATACCGTGAAAAAGACTCTCCTTTTAATCCAGGGATTTGAAAGTGCACCAGCATACCTTACTTTAACACCAAAGGGAGAGAAAGTCATTGATTCAGTCTCCACTGACAAGATGCCACCAGTTATATTCTCTGACATTTCTCTATGCTGGAAATAATGTTATAATTGTTGACTTTCCCTCACTGTGCATATTAAGCTTCCACACACACTGACAGCTTGAGTGTTACTGTGTGTGACAGATATGTGTGCATACGTGTGTGTGTGTGTGTGTGTGTGTGTGTGTGTGTGTGTGTGTGTGTGTGAGAGAGAGAGAGAGAGAGAGTGAGGCAGACAGACTGACAATCTGCTGCAGCTACAGTGAAAATGAACTTGCCTGTCTGCTGTATGAGTATGAAAGAGATGAAAAGTGAGCGCAGTGTCTTTTATGCAGGTTCAGAGCTACGTTCAAAGCAGCAGCAATGGTATGCAGAAGGAGAGTAGAGTTTGACTGGGTCATTGATCAGCACACAAAATGGCCTCATCAAGCGATTCCTCCCCTGTCTGAAAGATTCTACACGGATTGCAATTAGAGGCTATCTGAGCTCCTAAGAAGGAATAATGTTCAGTTATTAGGAAATGAACAGCCTTATTGCTCGACTCTGCACCTTACACCCTGCTCATCTCCACTCCATCAATCCAGCAGTCTTGAAAGGCCGCTTCCCTCTCTTTATCCCTCATTCAACCAAAAGACGTCAATTTGATGCCGGGAGAAATTTTACTGAAGCTGTCAGGCACAGGTAGACTTTTTTTTTTTTTTTGGCAAATACAGTAATTATTTCTGTAAGTATTTCTGTGGAATAATGATTTTACACTCCTTTATAAGGCAAAGATGTATAACCTACAACCTCAAACAAACAGAAAATAATTTCAGATTATATGAATGACCAACCTGCGACTAGTTTGCTCTTGAGCGAAGCCTCCGAGGCGAGAGCGTAGGACATGGTGATGATCCTCTCCTGCTCCTGCAGAGCTGAGTCAAGTGCCACCACCCCCACCTCTGGCTTGTCCACAGTCACTGTCGGTGCTAGCTTTTGCACACTGTCCCATGCACAAAGAAATAAAACACCAAATTGACAAAACATGATGTATTGGTAATAATGTGGAAATGTGCCACATGCGAGAGAGCAGCCTGAGCTACAGTCCAGTGCCTTTGAAGGTGGTGGGAATTTAGCACCTCACCCAAGGCCTTCCTGAAACCCCAGAATCAGCCGTTTATCAGCAACACTTAAATGCAAAATCAGTACAATTTTATTTAATTTACCTTGACTTTGCCAAGATGCTCTTGATGCGCTCCACCTTACGATGGCGCTCCTCCACCTCCTGCGGACTGAGAGGCTCCTCAGGCTCTGAATCCACATAGCGCTCTGGAATCAACACTTTCTGAGGCTTAGAAAGCTACACAAAACAGACACGGTGTGTGTTAAGATCTAAGCTGCTTTATCATCAGCCTTGCTATCAGGTCACCCAAAAAAAAACAAAATCTATCCACTTGCACAGCTGAAGGAAAAGCAGACAGATATACTGTAAGAGGTATATACAATGTGCACTAAGCTAAGCCTACAACAAGGAGTTAAACTGCTCCTGGACATTTAGCTACTTGGTTAAAACTGCAAAAAATATTTATTCAGAATGAAGCTGCACATAAGGGCTGATGGGTAAGCAACAGTATTTTATTCAACAGATCATTATATGTAAGTAAGTTTTAGATGTCTGTCATTTGTCTGCCACATGTTTTACACTGCCTACTAAATGGGGGTGCTCATGTGATGATATCATGATCTTTGTGCGAACAAAACAAGCAATCCCATAATTTCCAACAGAAGATGTGTTGGAAATGTATTCACTGTGTGCGATCAAGTTCAGGCAGACTGACAGCTGCTAGCTTAGTTCAGACACAGTGTAGCAGCACTCACACAACTACTCATTGCGACGTATATTAAACGCACCCAGTGCAGTAAGGCGTTCTTTTTAAACTGTCACAACCCTGCCTGCTGTACTGCTCATTTGCAAACAATGTTGTAACACAAACACTTGCTGCTACCTTTCACACACATTTCATAAGCGCGCTCGTCTGCCAACAATCCAATCGTGCAGGATGACACTGTGGAGGAAATAATCGACTTTGTGCTGCACATACTCTGCATTCATGATAAAACCCTTTTGTGAGAGTTTGTGGACTGAAGTGTAGTTTAACAATTCTATAGGTTTTATTTTTCATTTAATTATACTCTCCAGCTCGGTTGAGGCCAAGGTGATCAGCTCAAAGTTTTAGATGAATTTATTTCTTGAATTTCTGCATTTAGAAAGTATCAAAAAGGGTTCACACACCCAAATCAGATAGATGGCTCTTTTTATTCACTTCTCAGTGTCTAAGTTCAATAAGTTGAATAAAAGGAACAATCTTGAGGATTTGGGTGTTCAAAATCTTTTCTTGTACTTTTTGGACTGCGGTTATACGCATTCTTTTTTGTCTTTGGTTGAGTGTGATAATCATATTTGTGTATTGACATTCAACTCATCAGCTGTATTTCTTTGCTGAGACAAAGATAACTTACCTCTTTGTTAAGGTCCAGGTCGTACTCTAGTGGTTCCAGGTCGGCCTCATGGGTGAGAGGGGTTGTGGCCACGGAGCGGAAGGTCAGCCATTCGTCAGAGTGCGAGCGGGGTCTCTCTTTGTGCTCGGGAGGTCTTTCCTCCCCCTGAACGCTCCTAACTCCCTGTGCCTCCTCCCCCTGAACAGCCCTCTCGAGCAACTGCAGGTCAAAGTCCTGCTCTCTCTTCCACTGGACAACGCACAAAGGGAAACAAATTACAGGATGCTGCCATCAAGTTGTCTTGTTCATCAAGTAAATGTGAAAGGGACTTGTTTCACTTGCCTTCACACATAAATTCATGTAACAAGTACTGTACAACACACAAGTTATCACTAGTTACTGGCTGCTGAGAGAGAGTGTGTGTGTGTGGGTGTGCAGGTGTGAAGAAAAAAAAAAAGAGGGAGCACGCATCGATATACATGAGATACATGGTATATGCATGCTTATATGAAAGTGAAAGCTCTCAAGTCACAGAATGCTGTAAATTCTCTACAACAGTTATAAAGACGACAGCACAGTGCCACTGAAACAAACAGCAACAATCGCTTCACTCATACTGATGACAGTTTCACCAAACACGGCCATATTGTATGTATTCAGAGAAAAAAATATAATAAATAAAAAACATGGCAATATGAGTTCATTAGAAAATAATGTTTATTTATTTGCAAACATTCACATTTGAAAAAGGACGGGTTCTTATGACTAACAATTAATTAATAAAAACACTGAGCAAACACTGCAAACACTTTAACCTATGTTTTGATATGAAACGGATGCCATACACATTAGTATTAGTTCCTCTCACAAAGAGTGGTAAATGGCACAACAGTAGGCCCAAATCCATAAACACTCAGACCATCTTTATCTTCATTTAAGTAAAGTGAGAAAAATGCTTAAATGATTAGGTTGAGATGAGGAGGCTTAAATAGGAATTGCTCAGTGTACGTTAATGTTTTGGTAAGTAGAAAATAAGAAGGCACTTTGTTTCTCTTTCTCTCTCTCTCTCTCACACACAAATACAATAAATGGACTGCTTAGAGACAGCAACAGCACTTAATTGAAGAACAGCAGGCATTAATATCTAAATGAAGAGAGACAGGACACCTTGGTGCTATTCTGAAAGCACAAGCCACTGTTAAAGGGTAGAAAGCAGTATGGTAGTATGGTAAAAACATACTGTCAGAGTGGAAGCAACCATAGCCAAGAAACGGAAAGATCAGTGAGGAGAGGTGAGATGGATAAAGCAGTGTTTGGGTCTATAACAGAGAATAAATGGGAAAATACCCTGAAATTGATGGATGTGAAGGGTATATGGAATTGAAAGCCGGGTGTCTGAGGTAATTAGTGTGTTATGTGTTTGATAGGCAAGATACATTATTTGTAAAGATACCATCCCTATTCAATGTAAATGTAACTATTTCCACTTCATAATAAACACTGTTCGACAATTCTGTAAGATTTGTACACACTGTTTGTGATACAGTTAAGTGTAAAGCAGAAACTGTTATCCACTTATCTTTATAGGCCCCTTTTCACGGAAGACATTTTGACATGTCACAGTAGGAAAATCACAGGTGTAGATAATAAAAGTAACGATGGCTGAATTCTATTCAGCTGCTTCAGTTTTAGGGTCCTGGTATTGTGCATGTTGGCTCACAGTCACACTGTCATGACTTACTCGCACACTTGAACAGAACAGAGCCATTGTTAATGTTATTAGTAACACCTGTGCTTTTCCTACTATGACAAGTCAAAATGTCTGCTGTGAAAAAGACCTATTAAAAGTCTGAAAACAACATGCATGAAATAAGCACAGTTAGAGCCACACAGTGAATTACCATACTGCACTAATTTAATGTATCACTATCAGATTTGTAAAGTCAGGAACAGAGAAAAGACCAACTACACTGAGTAAAGGCATGCATGACTACTGTAGATCGCCACTCTCGGTTTGGTTGTTGTCATGCATGAGAGAGTGTGACGTGTGATACTGTTCTAGTAACATACTGATCCCAAGTCTGCTGAAAGCGGGCGCGAGGAGGAGGTCGAGGCGCGCGACGATGGAGAGGCGTGGCGGTCTCCGTGACTCAGGGTGCGTTTGCGCTGGCGGACGAGGGCCTTCTGGTGCCTCTTCATCCTCTCCAGCTGCTCGTCAGCACTCATCTTCCCCCTCTGCTGCTGCTGCGCCGGGTCCCCAGAGTACAGACGCTCCAAGGCACTTTTTGGTCTCTCCTGAGAGGAGTGGGAGGAAAGAGAGTTGATAACATGAGCAAAAGGTGCAGCAGAAGGCAAAGGCGTGGAAGAACATAAAAACAAAACCTAACAAGAAGGTAAAATCATGGCTAATGTTAATAAGGAATGAAAAAGGAGCACAAGACATTTCTGAGGTTATTTGGAGCATACAGAGAGAATCAGATGCACAGTGTACATTACAAATAGTTTTCAGTCCCACAAATGCTTATTTTTCTTCTACAGAATAACGCTTATTTATAAGGAATTTGAATACATTTAGTAGATGGTAATTAGGTTTATAGTCTATCTATAAAAAAAAAAGTTCTAACATCAAGATATGATAGTTCAATGTTCTCATGTCTAAACGATTAAGATAAATTTTACCAGATACTTAGAACATACACCTTTTTGAAAATTAAGAAAATTATTTCTAGTAAAACACTAAAAAACATTTGACTCAGTGGGATGAACATGAGTTTTTACCATGTGACTTTTTAAGTACTGTAAAGAGCGGAATCTGAAGATAATCTTGTAAAAGTTATCAAAACAGCAATTTTTAAAAATGTTTGATTGTAAAAAAACATTTTTTTTAACAAAGCATACTTGCCATAACATTTTTACAATGCTGCTAAATGTAATTATCTTGGCTTTAAAAGTCTTCATTAACTCTAATAATAACATCCAGCAAACAGTCTTATCGCTCAGAACATTATGCTCGGGTTCTCGGATCATTGTTTTCTCTCTAGTCTCTGGTGCAGAAGCTGGGTTTGATGGAGGACTTGGGAGAGCCAGAAGTTTTAATGTGAGCTCCAAATATCAAAGAATTTAACTCTGGATAAATGTATTCATGAATTTCATTGATGTCATCTAGCATTGGAGTTACATACTGTATCTGTGCTGTCTCTCCACTTATTTGTGGACTCACTTTTGATTCACTCTTTACTATTTGATTCTTAGTTAATCCTGAGCCTCACCTTCATGCCCGCAGCTGAGGCTGCTCTTCGGAGGGTCACATATGAGGAGATGCTTGAAGACTGATTTAGCCTAAGCGAGGAGCCAGCCACTCCTGAGGGAAAGCCAACAAACGTTAAAAAGACTGTTCTCACCTTGGCAATATAGCCAAACGGCTATAGCTATAGCTGGTGTAAAATCTTTAATATGCTACAGCTGAATAAATCTGTGTTACTGGCTCTATCAGCCGCATACCTCTGCTAGGTAACGTCTGATAACCATCATGTCCAGATGCTACTACACTAATGTGGCTGGAGCCGTCTCCAGCTCCCATAAGCTCTGGATCGCTCAAGAAAGGCCTAAGTTCCACCTGAGATACACAAACAGAGATTAGAAACAGACGAGAAACTGAAATTTAGACATTTAAGCAGCACAAACACATAAATATACACACGCTGTATGTACCTTACTGTCTCCATTAGTGTACTGGCCAATCTCTCTGTCCCTTTTACGTTCATCTGACTGTCGCTTGAGGCCGCGTACAGAAGTGTGTCTGATGACAGTTGTCTCCCGGGGCAACGGGGGCACAGTAGGGGGATGCTCATCAGGACTGTAGAGCTGAGGTAGAGGAGGTCTGGGAGGCACATCATCCTCACCCTGCACGCAGAACAACTACTGATAAATACTTAAAATGACAAACAAGCATCAACCTCACATTGCTCTGACTGCTAAAATGCTAAACATTCACTGCTTTCAGCTTTTCAGATGTGAGGATTTGGATTGTTGGTCGTATAAAACAAGCAATTTCAAGACATCACCCGAGAAATTGTGATTTCTCGCTATTTTCTGACATTTTATTAACTAAACATTTAATTTATTAATGGAAAAAATAATTGACAGACTAATTTATAATAAAAAATTATCTACAGTTACAACCCTTTATCTAGTGCTGAACACTGACCCAAAAGAGAAAAGGTGAAGCTTTTCTGTAAGGCATCATGTGATATTTTTAACCAATCACAGTTGGTCACACAACTATAGATGGCGTATATAAAATGTGATTAGATCAGTCAGCAAAGCTACACAAACTGCATAGCATAAAGACTTTATGCAGCTTTGTTTTTCATAAAAAGATCCAGTTGAATTTTACTCCTGTGGCAGGGGTCACTCACCCATTTAAGCCCACTGGCGAAGGTTATGGAGTGGTGTAAGGGCTGCTGGCTGGGGCTGGAGGAAAGGGTGGGGGTGTGGCTACTGGGGCTGAGGTGGGGGCTGTGTTGCTGCTGCTGCTGCTGCTGCTGGGACAATCTCATCTCCATAGCAGACGGGCTCCCGGACACAGAAGGCACTGATGACGCCGACACTGAAGGCACAAATTTCCTCTCTGGGGAATTCAATGTATATGAACATGTAACATGAATACACAGGCACTGTAAAGACGGTGCTTTCTTATAATTAAGAGCTTTAATGGCGAGATACAGTAGCATGACCATGTGGCTTTTATCTGTATTGCACAGACAGCAAATACCATTTGCTTTGTACACATGAAACCTCCAGGTAGCACTTGTCTCACCTGGGTTGGTGACAGAGGAGATAGTGACTTTGTAGTTGGCTTTACTGGTGCTGAGGCCTGCGATAACATCCTCAATCCTCCACAGCTCTTTTCTGATCTGGACTTTCTCTTGCTGCTCACAGACAAACACAGAAACACACATTTTAGACACATTTTATTTAACACTGTAAAATTACTTGTACCAAGGCAATGTATTACTGATGAAAAGTCATCTATTTTGCCAAAATGCAGTTTTGTATGAAACCAGTAGTGTGTAACATGAGAGTGAATGACTGCCTGTGTGTGTGTTAACAGAGATCACTGAGCCACAGACCTGAGAGAGATTACTGCGGTTCATCTGCCCCTGCAGGGCTGACTTCAGCCAGTCCACATCTCTCTCCAGCCGGCTGTACTCATTCCATGCGTTCTCCATCTCCTGCAAAACAACACAGAACACACTCCATGTTATAATAAGGCGAGAAACAGCTTTCAGATACTGCACTCATCTCATGAGTCAGTGCTACTTTAATGGTTTCAATGTTCCGTCCCGTTATATAGAGACTTACAGTAACACTTGTGAGCCCATGTGTGGTGAGATGCAGCTGGGAGTAGCAGAGAGCAGGTGTCTTGAGATACTTGAGTTTTTTATGCTTTCTCACTTGAAATCCAGTTTTTTAATCTGAATCACTTGGATTTGATCCGTTGTTTCCATTGTTCAGTCAGTCTCATACATACTTACGGTGTCCATTGAGAGTGTCACAAATGTTTGAACACAACCAATGTGGTTGGAAACGTCTTTGACACTGAGAGCCATAAATATTCTTGTTAACTCTTGCGGTCTATTTGTAAATGTTCTGTTGAAACTCTTTTTTTTCATTTTAACACTGATGATTTTGAATATGAGTGAACATTTTGACTAAAGAATGTTCTCTGAGTGGCAGAGAAATGTACTCATGAGTTTCTTTGCAGCCTCAGGTTTGTCCCCGAGCACTCATCTTGATAGTCACAGTCAACCTGAAACATTGTGCCAGTTACAGAAACCATCAAAAGGGAACAACTAAAAATAGAAGTGAACATGTTGTTTCCAACCAATAAAAACATAATGCAAGTGGTAGCATGTACTTAGCAGAGGAGACAGTCTGAGTCATTTGTGAGTGCAATGTGTGTCTTACGGTGGAAACTTGGGATATTTCAGCCCTGATGTGAACGACATCCTCTTGTAGTAATTTCTGCTGATAGGCAATCTTCTCAGCATGAGCCGGCTGATCTCTGTACTGCTCCATCTGCTGGTGGGAAACATCCAGCACAGACTCCAGCTTGTCCTAGATAGGGACATGAAACACAAGAAGCATTTATGGACCACACCAATACATCAGTACAGGCTGACACACACACACATAGATACTGTACAAAAGAAAAAAAAAGCTAATTTTATAATGTATAAAACAAAAACCTTGTCCTCTTTCAAAGTGCGTATCGTGGCCTCTAGCTCCTGTAGAATCTTGTCTTGTTCACACAGTCGACTTAATTTCACCTAAAGGGAAAACATATTGAAAAAATAATAAGAATGCAGGAAAACAAAGGATACAATCTACATCTACCTCTCCTTCTTAGTACTCTCTGTTTACCTCTAATGATATCACAGGGTGTAGACATAATGCAACAGAAAAACAGGAAAGATGAAACAGTGACTGGGCTGATGAGATACAGTATCTGTTTACAACAGAGGCCGGCTGTTCCATTCTTGTCTTCGTACAACTATATTCACAACAACGCAGCCAGAGTAGAAGAATTGATCGTCTACTGTAGTCTTCGCTGTCTGTAAATATGTCAATAAGGCTCATCTATGTGAAAAGCCCAGAGGAATTCCTCTCATCAGCGCAGTGAGAAATATCAAAAGGCTCTATACTGTCTGGTTAGGGGGCGAGATCTGGTAAAACCCATTATGAGTAATCATAATCAAAAATCCATATTTTCAAATTCACTTTTGGAGAAAACCGTGTTTATTGAGAGTGACAGATTTGTTTTCCCAGAAATGGGTTATGTGTTTATGAAAACAACATAAGACTGCCTAGTTCACAGTCTTTCTCAAACAGTGTATTTTTTTCTCAGATCTATTTATCATTCTGTTCAATTAATAATTAAGCTGTTTTTATTTTGCTGCCGTATATTGTTGTTTTTAATTGCATGAAATATTCATTGTTCAGACAAATTTACTGGCAATTTCTTATAAATTGTTAAAGTGGAACAATGCTAATGATGAAAAGCCAGGACATCCATCTGATTTACCTCTATTCAGCAGAAAACAAAGAATGAGAAAAGCAGGATCAGGCAAATCAAACTGAAAAATTTAACAGCTCAACATCCAAAACTCCCATTACATGTATTTTTCCCTTTAAATTGCAGGGAGGAAAATAAAAGCTGTGGTCGATACTCTCAGGCCCTGACTGTGCAGTGTGGATGGGTGTCCCCACAGTGTTGCAATGTACATGCGTTCCCTTCCCTCCGCAGCCTCTGTTTACCACAACTTAAGAACACACACACACACAAAAACCACACTAAAACACACAGTAAAATCAGACTAAAGTCAGCTGCTTCTCTGTAGTGGATTGTAAGAAGTCGGAAATGGAGATCTTAAAGAAAAGGGAGAGACGGATAAACAGGGTGCTTATCCGACTGTTTCTTCAAATCCTGAGAACATAATGATTCACTTACATCAGCATCACTTTCTGCTATTTTCACAGGCCTTGATGGTCCTTCGGTTTTTATACTCTCACGTCCAGTAACCTGAAATTCCCAATAGCCACAAATAAAATAAAACGTTTAATATAAGTAATCGAATTACATATTTTGTATGCCTTTACGTGAACACTTCCAGATAGCAACAGATAACAACAACTGCATGGATTTTCAACATACAGTGAGACTGCTAGACAAATCAAGCTGGATGGATCTAGATAAAATAATGAAGAAGAAAAAATTCACACAACCAGAAAAAAGAAAAAAAGCATGAGCATGGGCTGGTATAACAAAACTTTGTGCAGAAGCTGAGCAAAAACATTAATGCAGAGAGAGTTTCTGCATCTTTGTGTTTGGGGAAGCCCTAAACCCCCCCAAAGCTGCTCTTTCCTGGCTGCTTATTACTGTAAGTAAGTTAAACAACCAGGTCCTTTATATAAACCAGGATGGAGGAAAATTATTCTTTAAATGCTGATTTTATGATTCAGAAACATATTGGTTTACACTGGAAAGATTTAAGGTTGATGTAAATTTTTATTTCATTATTTCTATTTCAAAAAGCTACAGCTTGTCACCTGGTTAAATGTTAAACTGT
This sequence comes from Macquaria ambigua, assembly GCA_008360985.2. Lineage (NCBI taxonomy): Eukaryota > Metazoa > Chordata > Actinopteri > Centrarchiformes > Percichthyidae > Macquaria > Macquaria ambigua. The sequence continues at coordinate 471,546 of VMKM01000004.1, read as the reverse complement.
AACTTATCAAGGCCTCTAGTTTCATGGCAGTGTGGTAAAGCAGTGTGTATATGCTGGCGGAGAAAGCAGCGACAGTGAGGGCAAAGCCAGTGATAGACTGAAGGTGTGAATAATTTAAAATAATGAGCTGTGTGTAGCCACGGCATTATGGATATCATGGACCTCAACACAGTTAAACATAACTTTGTTTAAGATCTGTAAAATCTCAATTGACCAACGAGATCCATCTGCCTCCAGACAAACAAATCACAACAGCCTGCAGCTTTGAGAGAAATCTGCCGTCCCTAGAGCCAGGCCACTAGCATGGCTAAAAATAAGGAAATGTGTCTCCTAAAATTATTTAGTTTCTTCTTAGTTAACCAATTCCATTTCCATGTGCATAAAAAGTAACAACTGGCCAAATTGAAATTTGTTATTGATTATGCCTATTGTATTTCTGTGTCATGAAAGCGGCAGACGATGCATTATACTGTATTATTCAGCAGGACTGCATGAAAGATGTAAATATGCAGGTGGGAAATACAGTACAATAAGTACTGAATAGTAAAAAAAAAACATTGTGAGCATTTGTTCACGTACTTTATCATTTCATGGCCTGTATATTCCTATTATATCCCTACAGTATATGGACTTAGAACATATCTTTACAGTGAGCTTAAGATACTTTCTTCTTTTATTCTTATTTTAGGAAATTTATAAAAACACTTTTATAAAATACTCTTACAGGAACTTTTTTCTGTAATAAGTTCTGTAGTAGTTAGAGGTGACTTTATGATATTTTTCTCTTTTGCTATCAGTACAATAATATAGGGGCCGTCAGTCTGTGCGTCCTATCCAGAGGTTCTCTAGATAACAAGGAAGAGATCTGTCTGCCAGGCGTCTGTCACAGTTAGTAATGCATGAAGCTGAAAAGTGTGGGTGGAATATTCATAACACACCCACATCAGGATCACCACACCCAGCACAGCGGTATGGACCAGTGCAAATGGGAGACTCAGTTAAAGGGACATTCCACCTATTTTACATGTCAAAGTCAATTACTAGTCATGTGGAGTGCGACACAGCCTGTGAGAACAGTTTTATAATGTATTCTGTGGTTCTGAAGGGAGCTTTGTCAAGTCTGGGAAAATCACTCAAGTGATGACCAAGATATTTTAGCTTGGGCTTGGAAACTACAAGTTTTTAAAAGAAAGCCTGCATAACATACTCGGGGCATTGAGTTTGAAAGATGTAGGTGTTTAACAGTCAGGGAGGGTCAAACGAAACACAATATCAAGTTGAAACTATCAAGTCAATATAAACAAATTTTGACCACTTTTTCTGTAATCTGTCTCTCGCAAGTTCGCCAACTTTATGCAAGTGCAATACTGTAGTACTCTTTCAAGACCACGGTGAACCGACACCACCACACGTTAGTGTCCATTTCCGCCAGTTACCAGAATGAAACTAGAGGCCCTAAAATGTAAGTTGTCACTGCCTTGTCATAATCACATTGCCAGTATATTTCATAAAGAGCACCATTGGGTCATCTCTTATGCTCTAACAAGCAAAACAAAAGCAAAGTGAAGTGAAGATATCATAACAAACATTCAATACGTTCAGAAATGCTCAACAGCATGCAAGGAAGCCCTCTGGCATAACGCTTCCTTTCCATCATGTCAAGTCTCATAGCAGTGTTGGAGTATCGCGCAGTGAATGATCGGATCAGGGTATCCATGTGCAAAATCCTGCATAATTTCCAGGGATGCATCACATTCCTTTTGAAAAGCAGTGGAATGGTCTGTTTCACTTTGTATGCACACCATCCTTACATTCCAACAGTACCCAAAACTCGGAGTGGAGTTTTCAAACACATTGTGTACTGAAACGATCATCGGGTCAATACTTTGGATCTGTTTTGAAACAGGAAATGGAGAGATGTTACAGGAGATGACCTCCCTCCATTCCAAAACACAACCCAGATTTCTAATTAATGCATTGTGGTGTTAAACATACAAATCAATTGGGATCAAATGCTTTGCACAGGTGTAAATGGAATATATGCCAATAGCTAGCTAAATGAGACAGACTGCTTAAATACAGCCGTAATAGGCCTTTGCAATTATACTATTTATAACACTCACATAGGAATTGGAGTTCACATGACTCACACATGAAATATTTTAGAAATTCATCCATGTGCTTATAAAAATTTCAATTCCCATCAGGACGAGCTTAACATCAACATGTGTTAGGGTGACATAACTGCATCGTCCCACTGCATCTGAAAGTACAGTACTATGATCCACTGGAAAACACCCGAACATCAGGACTTCTACTTGAGTAAGAAGCCAAATATTGCTATCACTTTATGTCAGTCACATTGGACTATTTGTTGGATTCACCAGACTATTAACACAAAAATGTATTTTTTTTTATCCTCAAATGGATCATTTACACAATAAGAAGACAGTTAAAAGACATGTTAATTCCATCATAAGGAGACAGTAGAAAGCACAGCGCAGAACAGAGGAAAGACAGGAAAAGAGGAAACAGGGAGGCAGATGTTGGAGGCAGCAGCAGGAGAACAAGATTGCAGTCCACAGAAGGGAGATGGAGAAGAGGATGAAAAGGATAAAGTGGCATTTACTTTGTTGGGGCCCACCTTCAGATCTAGATACTCCAGGTCCTTCTTCAGTTGTATGTAAGTATCATCAGCCTTTAAATGAGCAGTGGAGAGATAAATCATTTGAAATGAAGCTGCAAAGGATAATGGGTGACCAGATGACTCCTAAGGCCTTTATTTGCTGTTCAGGCTTTGCTAACAGAACTTTAATTAACATGGTCTCAATTACAGTTTACGTCTACCTCTGTATTTTTATCTAGTAAAGCCAAACTGTAATTAAGTAATCTGGTTTACTGTCTCATGTTTGACCTCATACTCAACTGAGCAACACAGGTCTTGTGCATGACATGTGGTCAAACTGAGTGTTTATGCTTCTTCATAAGCATGGAGGATGGCCAGAGAATGGTTGGATGTTAGAAAATGGGTGGAGTTGTCATTTCTGAGCACCGTTGCAGCTTCACTGTGGTCTGCTAGTCTCAGAGCAATGCACTGTTTGTGAACAGGCTCATAAGGGAGACTGCGGCCTGATGGCTGCTTCAGAATGATAACACCAAGAGCAAAAGATTTATCAGAGCACAAAGAAATGTAGATACAAATGTGTTGTATTCATCACATATTCTTTTTGTATCTATCAAATAAAGGAAAGTATAAAATGCAGGCACAGACGACAAGCAACATGCTTAAAATATGGTATATTACTTTTTACAAATAGAATAACACGAGCCTCTGAAAGCTTTGAACGAGGTGGATGAGTGACACTGACTGTAAAGACACTAATGTATAGTTAAAAGGCAATCTGGACAGTCTGAAGTGCAATACAGCGCATGCCAAAATGGTTGAAAAAACAAGACAACCAAGCAATACCAACAGACCGCACAGTCTTATGAATGACAGGGAAGTAATGTATGGGATTGGCTGGGGAGAGGGGGACCACAATGCACTGGCAGGGGTTGCAGTGTGCTGTAGAGGAGGTTAGGGAAGTACGTGGGCCCCTGACCTGCATGCTGGAGCCTAGAAGGCCGTTGTGCTGGTGGTGCTGCAGGTGAGCGAACGCATCGCTGGGGCTATGCACACCAGCCATCTTGGCCTGGTGCCTCCGAAGCTGAATGAGGAGCAGAGTCAGCTCCTCTGGCTGTAGCCGAGCCCGGGGTTACGGGCCAGAGGCCAGTGAAAGCGCAGGGGGATGAGAGAAAATACTTGAGAACCATCTGGGCAGTACAGTAGCTGAGATAGCCAAGTGGTAGAGAGGCCAGTATACTTCTGCTTCATTAATGTCCTAATAATAACTTAAAATGTAAAAGCTAAAGCTGCACTATGGAGACTGGGTGGATGATTTCTTGTACTATTAGGGATTGTCTGAAGAAGGGTTATCAGAACTGAACACTACTGAACACTAAAACAAATATCACATCACATATCACAAGATTCTACATCTTGATATCATCATGGAGATGAGTTATTTCTGTTCACACATGGACTGGCTGTCCTAGACTACTAGAAAACTATGTTAATACTATATCACAGAAATCTTTAGTATTGAAACCAAGTTATGTAGTGAATGTAATAAAGAGGATCATACCGTTTTGCCATGCAAGCTGGGTGCACTGACAGTGTGTGTGATGTAGCCCATGGCTGGCATGGACCTTCTCTCTATTTGGGAAGTCTGCGGAGAAACAAAATTCATCAACTTGTTATTACAGATCTAATAGAGTTAAATCAAACAGAATGTCTAATTCACTAAGTAATCTCCAATAGAGTGTTGAAAGTGAGAAATAAGACCACTCGATGAATCAAAGTTAAACTATTGCCTCCAAGTGTGCAAACAAATTTGACTACACAGCAGATTTATTTTTTTCATCTATCCTTTTCTCCCTTTCATCACTCCTACTCTTATTCGAAACAAGGTGTGCCCTGAGTTTCAGGCGCTACAGGGCTTGGAAAATCTGACGTTTTTGCTTAACACACAGAATTAGCGAAAACCAGGCCCACTACAGAACCTTAAAAGGACACAAACAACAAGAGATTTAATTAACTACACATAAATTATACTAAACCTGCTTTCTTAAAATAACATTTGTTTGCTACCAGCAAGAGAAGCACTGTAAGCCATTCCCTTTGAGATTCCCATGCCACTATTTTTTTTGCTGCATAATAGGTTTTTTATTTAAATGCGAGATCAGAAGAAAGAGACCGCTGCTGATGTTTGAGATAGAGTAGAGATGTTTATAGGGTGCTGAGGAGCCCTGGGCAAATTGGATTAGCTGCTAATAAAACATACTTCTTAATGATATTCCACAGAGGTATACAGATCGCTATTACTTAAGCGCACTCCAGCCAGAGAGCACCATCAGCCTCAAAGATGCTGGGTGCACCAAAACTGAGTTCATTACAGACTAAATTTAGTTCCCATAAACATCGCTCCCTTGGATCGTCTTGCATAGTCACTGTGGCTCCCTTTGTTAAAAATGTATCTTCTTCTAAAGGGTTTTCCATAATTGTGCATCAGTCTATTTTATGGTTATAATTAGGGTCTTGACACTCGGGTGAATGATGGAGGAAAACAGAGCATCTGCGACACTTTGTTTACTTGTGTAAGGCCAACGGGTTGGTCATGAGGCTTGTGTGTGTTGGCAAATGTGGTGATGGTTTGGAGGGAGATCTTTTCACATGTGGAGGGTGTGGTGGGCAGACAGCGCAGGGTGTGGATGACGGGACGGCCCCTCGCTCCGTCTCCTGCGGCGCTGGTGGTGCTGTCTGAGCGCTGCGATGGTTTGGGGAACGGCAGAGTAGCAAGCTTTTACTCACACATGCTCACACCACCTGTGGAGTGGGCCTGGGCGTGGACTGTGTGAATCTGCAAATGATTCACATGAGCATCAAAGTGTGTGTGCGCTGAGAAGCCGGAGCCTATAATGCTCCTCGTGCTAATCTTCCCATGGTGTCCTTGTGAGCTCATAACATCCTTCAAGTCAACATCAATAGATACCTCACATCCACTATCCGAAGCTACCGTGAGAATGAGACCTTTGTCATTGGGCTCACTACATGTGAATCATCATATTTTACTTCAGTCCCATGCCAATGACAGGCTACTGACATGTACTTTATGCCAGTATTACAGTGGTAAAGCACCAATGACTGAGTAGCAGCACATAAATTCATCAAGGGTGGGAATTCCATCCATCCATTATCTATACCCGTTTATCCTGTGCAGGGTTGTGGGGAACTAGATCAATCTATGGGGGCGGGACTTCAATAAAATAATTTTTGCAAGTGTTTTATTTTTAACTGAAACGTATGAGGTAATTCACTCCAACCAGTCTTACTATGAGTGTTGTGTGATAGCAGTGTGATAGCACATTGAGAACAAACCTACTGGTGCCCCTTGCGAATCACCACTCCTATTTGCCAGTTTGAGGGAATCCAAGACAAACTAAAGAGATGTGTTAGCTAGGGCTGCAACTAATAATTATTTTCATTATCGATTGATCTGCCAAGTATATTCTTAACTAAACATTTATTGAATGTCAGAGATTAGTGACAAATCACAATTTCCCAGAGCCAAAGCTGACATATTCACATTCCTTGTTTTGTTCAACCAACAGGCCAAAACTACATCTAAAAATATCTTTGATTCAGTTTATAGTGACATAAAACAAAGAAAAGCAGCTGATTGCTGCTTTAGCTTGAAAAATGACTTAAACGATGAGTCCATTATCAAAATAGTTGCATTCATTTTCTGTCAAGTGACTAATCGATTTATCAACTAATCATTTCAGCCATGGGATTAACCATGACAACCCACCAATATCCAAAGCTTTCAGTATTTCGGGGTAAATCTTGTCCCCCACCACTGACTTGGCCAATAGCCAGCAGTTTTAATAAAAACTTAATTTTGTGTCAGGCAGGTGTTTGCACTGCTAAAAGGAATAAACTACATTGGCCATGTTAATCATAATGAATGATTATGTCAGCCAGGGCGATGGTATCACTCGTTTATTTGTTTTAATAATATTTGGATTATAATGCTCTAAGGCATGGGGGCATAATCTGTATCAGCCTGTGGCTACATGGACAATACTTGTTAGTAAGATTTGGTTTTGGTTTTTTCATGGTATTTGTTGATATTGATAAAAATATAAAATAAGACCAACATTACCTTTTATCTTTCTCTTGAAAATGGCTCAAGAGATCAAGTTACAGTACACCAATATTTGCATGTTTAGTTTTATAATGAGTAATGCTGACTAATTACTCTACATGCATAACTTATTCCCAGACTAGGCTGTATGTTTGCTAACCTAGGCTATAGTCCAAATGAACTTAACATCTGAAGCTGACACGAAATATCAAATGGATGGATATAAAATTCATTTCAGAACTCAATTTAATACTCTCCATTTCAAAGTTTGATTGGGAAAAAAGTAAATGTTTTATATTTTATACTACAATGGTAAAGTAAATTGTTGTCTTTATCGTCTAGAAAGATTTCTGAGAGGCAACTATTAAGAATTTTGCCTAGAATACTAGTACTACTCGTCCCTTGGTAAGTGTCCCACCTGAGAAAGTTGGGCACAGATATGGCCTGGGGAGCTGGATCTTGTGCTGTCCCCGGGTGCCACTTCATCCAGGGGCCTGACTGTGCGTCTGTCTGAAGGAGTGTGGGGCCTGCGAGGGGACAGGGGTTTGAAGGAGGTGGGGACTGACGGTGGGACTTCACAAGGGGACGGAGGGACAGAGATGGAACGTGGCATCTCCACAGTAACTCTAAAAGATGAAGAGTCTGTGAAGTTAGGGCCAGTGTAGATAGGAGCGGTGGGGCTGCCATGACGGAACTGCTGCCGCTGCTGCCACTCGTACAGCTGCCACACCATTCCCTCCTTGGTGGCCATACGCTCATCGGTGGACATGCGGAAGTGGCTGAGCCGGTCATGGGCATACTTGTAGTCACTAGGCAGGTTGCATGTTGCCGGAGGAGAGTTGCTGCCAGACGGGAGACGGGGAGACTTTGGCAACGACTGATAGGTGGCATCCGCTGTGCTGGCTTTGGGCTTTAAGGGAGGAGTCCGCCGAGGGAGGTTGTACTCAGCAGAGGGAGCACTGAGACAGAAAAACACATGGAAGTGTTTTACGTTTATATAAAGAATTTCATATTATCTATCCACAATGAGAATTCTTTCTGTACATAAAACATTAGCCACTAGAGGGAGGCATTTAATCAAGTCATCATCATTCATGCTGCTGTTATAGAGAAATGATAGTCGATTCATACTGACTGTGTGAAGTCAAACTGACCTCTTCGGTGGGTCCCCTTTTTGAACTTTGACCCACTGCTCCACCTGAGCCAGTGTATTCTTCCTCTGCACATGTTTCTCAGTGTCTGCCCGCGAAACGAAGCCCCTCTGATAGACAAGATTTCCATTCTGTTCGGGTGGCAGAGCCACTTGGATTACAGTTTGCTGTCCGTTCTTGTGGGCGGCACCATCGACAGAGTCTGGAGAGAGTCTCTCTGCTCTTTCCTCTGTGGCCGACTGGCTGGGCCTCCCTTGGATCTCTAATCCATACCTCACCTCGTCTCCATGAGCCAGTTGGATGCCATTATCAGGAGGTTCCTCTCTGTCTGTCCTGCGAAGGCTTTCTGACTTAGATGAGTTCTGGTTAATGTGGACATGGTTGGACTGTGGGACTGCCTGCTGCGCAGCCTTCTTTGGCTTCTCCACCTCTCTGTGAAAAAGTGAGACAGGATGATTCAATATATCAGCAAAATTTAATCCTGTTTAAGCCTGTAAACTAGTGAAATAATAAATACATAATCTTAATTTACAGAGAGTATGCACTGAAGTGTTAAAGTACTGGATTTTTCAACTATTACATGCGGCTGCACTCGAACAGTTATTTAACAATCATCTAATTCCTCCTCTTCATCGTATGTTATGATGGAGTGCAGCAGATTCTTAAAACAAGGGATTACACAGCATTAAGCACTGGATAAGAAACACAAATTAACCTTTAGTGACCCTAAAGGTAATTTCCCAATACATTTGCAGAGACACTTGTACATATGGTCAGATTCATTACTGAGCTTCTCTGAGAAAAGATCAGAGACTAGAGGGAATTATTCAATAACTTTCCATCTGCACCTTTTTCATATTTTTCAATAGAGAGGATAGAAGGAAAGTAGAGCCCTTGGTGGAGAATGTATGCAGAACGAATACCCAGGGAACAGAAATGACAGTCACTTTGTCTTCATGAAATAGCTTGGGGTGATGTGCCACTCAAATTTCAAATTGTGTGTTCAAATGATAAGACTTGCAATTCGTTAGGTTTCACGTTTAAATTCATTCATCTTTTTCCCACTTAAGGGAATAAGACATGATTTAAAATGTCTAATTTGACAAACTGCGTACACTTAAAGGCTGCTAATTTCTACGGAAATAATTCATGAAAGGTAAAATATGAAAGTAGGAATGGTAATAAAAGGTGTATTTCACCTGATTGAGGTACATGTTCTCATGGTAGATGGCAGTTAAGTGATCACCTCACACAGAACTTGGTGGAAAATTGAGTGTTATCATTTATTATTACTTCATTAGTGCAAACGCTTTCATATAATTCATGTTTCATTTCAAGGGACCAAACACGGAACCTTGAGTGCTTTCCAAAATAAAAATGAAGGACTACTGACTTACATTGGCCTCTAGGTGGCATTATTGCACAGACCATTCAATCCATGCAGTACCATCCTAGCTAATCTAAGTTGTCAAAATGCAGTTTGTAATACATTTACCACAGACACTGTAGTCACAGAGTATCATACTGTATTGCAGACTATTTCTGCCATCAATTGTAAATATTTAAAAAGCTAACAAAAAAAATATGTACACAATCTGCTTTGTGCATTGTGATTACTGCTGTAGAAACTCTACACTACAGTAGACCTTCTCTTATGTGTGGCGTGTGCTCAGCTGGCAATGGGCTGCAATAAGCCTCATCTATACCAGACCCAGATGCATTACACACACACACACGAAAACTGCAGACATCTTAGTGCCCCAGAACAGATGGACAGGGTTGGACCTACTATGGAAGACTGCTCATGCTGTTAAAATAAAGCCCATGTAGGCAAGAAAAAGGAGCAAATTTCAGTTATGAAACCGATATTAAACCAGTTCAATACTGTAGTTGATGCATAAAAACCTCAATACTATTACTATACTACTACTACTATTTGGTTGAATACTGAGACACCCAGGTTCCCTTTATGATATCATCTCAAGACATAACCTGTTCACAGAGAGTGCTGTGTTTTATGGAAGGCGAGACGTTGGTACTAGTAGATACCCAACCAATTTGAGAAGTGAATCCTGCTCTGTAGAGCGAGACCAACCTCTTTATAGTGTGACTCTGCTGCATCAGCGCAGCCTGGTTCATGGCCCGGATCCAGCCATTCATGTCCTCCTGTGTGTCCGCACTGAAGAAATATGTCCGCATCCCGCAGTGTTCTGCCTGTGAGCCAATCACAGAGTTCTTATTGTAAATGTAGGAGCGCATTCCTGTATGGCTTGCCTATCAAAGAGAGGGAGATTGAGAGGGAGAGAAAGAGGATAGATGTGAGAACGTCTTACTGAAGACAGGAAAAAGCTGCCCAGGAGGCTGATGAGTGAAAAACTTTGCCTTCTTGTTTACTGCGACTGGCAGCTGTCAACTCAGTGAGGACAAAGTTTACAGCAACATTTTACTGAAAAACAGAACAGAGAGGGAGCAAAGTGCTGCAGCAGAAACAATGTGAACACTGCGCTGTTTCTGGCCACAAAAAAAAAAAAAAAAACATAGGTTAGATTTTCCAGCTGCTTTTCAAAAAAGCTTCAGCAAAAAATATACAATCTCCTTAGCAAACAGAAATTAGACGGCAACTGCAGCAAACAATCAGCAATGAAAAGGCAATTATGGGCATCTGTCACCATTTTAGTCAGGATACACACACACACACACACATAACCACACATTTTCTCTTCCTTCCCAATCATACAGATTACCTTCTCATTTTAAATCTGCAAAATATGTTGTACTGATCTACTCAATATACAGTAAAACAGTGCAAAAGATTAGTTAGTAATGTTTAATTATACTGTATATCTCCAGTTATTTGTAGTTATTTCACATTAATTTCATAAAACCTTTCTATAACAAAATTGATGAATAGCTGCTGGCACTACCACAACAGCATCCACGACACAAGACTGAACTGCATTATATACATCGTGGAAAGAGCGTGCTCTTCACCGAGTCCAGTACCACAACATGCAAAATAAACAGAGGCCAAATCTGCAAAAATACATCCACAGTGACAGAAAAAGGGCGCTTCAGTAATTATGATAATGCAATCCTGATTTATCACATGTATCCTCACATATAGAACTCCACCTACAGTATAATAAAACACTGTATAAGCATGTATAATTAGTGCAAAGTTGACTTCATTGTAAAGGGAGCTCTGCCCTTTAATCAGTCTGTTAATAAAACGTCACAACTGATATCACAACTGCACACTGTCACTGTGTTTTTTAAACTCCTTAGTGAATAAACTGCATACAGCCTTTGTACTCTTCGCTAGGTTAGGTTCTTAAGAGTCAACATTTTAACAAAAGACCCTTACCAGCCAATCAACAACATGATTTATCAATTCTGAAGACTGTAAAGTGAATGCAATCATTCTACTAAAAATTCTTTCATCTCTAGGCAATATGTGAGAAGCCAAACACTGCAAAATAAACCCAACAAGGGACCTGCTTCAAAACAGATGTAGAGAAACAAGGTAACAGTTTATATTGTATTTTCTTCTGTAAAACAATATCAAATGAATGTATGTACTGCAGGGGGAAAATTGCTGATGGCCATAAACAACCAAAGAGATGCAATGAAATCAGAGAAGAGTGTGGGAAAAATGGCTGAGACCCTGTCGTCCCACCACTCCGATGATGATGAGGGTGTGATAAGTGATATGCAGCTTGACAAGACAAATACCAGAGCCACTGAGCATAAAGGTATATGAGATTGATCAAATGAGTAACCTTGGCGGTGTGAGTGTCATGCTCTACCCATTTATAAAAATCACTCTGTGATCCGTTGGATTTGAAATGAAACGATGACGTTAGAGTGCTGACTCTCGCTTTGACTTGGTACTGGTACTGTAGCCTTGTCGTTGTCCTCTCACACTGTCCAAGAATTGGGGGACTGTAAAAAGAGTTATGAGTCCTGCACTGAATGTGCACTTTTCTGCGTTTTCTGTGTTTCATTTCAAATCCAATTTGCTGGAGTACAGTGCCAAAACAATAACAAATGTGTCAATGTCCAAATACTGCACTGTGCATATAAGACAAAAGCTTTTTTTGTTGTAGTTTTTTCTACAAAAATCCACAGCAAAGTGGTTTACTAACTTATGGCACCCCTATGTGCTCTGGCATTGCCCATTGATGACTGTAGTCATGCCTGTACATGATAAGACTTTGATGCACATTTAGAAATGTGCATTCAGCAGCTACTAGCATGATATGAAACAAAATGAGCTGAGGATGGCGTCCCACCGATGAGGCTAAAGTGAAATCAAATACCTATTCATGCAAGACAGGAAGCCTGTGTGATTCAGGACGGCCGCCCGCAGAGAACAGTACTCACTCCGCCCGCGCACACACACCGGGTCACAATGGGAGGCAATTGACCAACAGGGAATGAGAGAAACACAGTGAGATGAGCAAAAATAAGAGAACAGGAAGTTACAGCAGATCAGTGCTGACTCAATAAGAAAGAACAGAAATGACTCCGGCCGGGGTCTTACGGCAGTCATCACAGAAGCAAGAATGAGTAACAGTGGCAGCATCAAGTGTTTTGATTCTTTACAGTCAGACACATCGTCGTGGCATCACGGTACAGCCTGCAGTGCTTCAAGGAAGGTAAAAGAAAATACTCTAAAATATCAGTATTTCAGATAAGTACTGTACTGCCTTACACAACCTGTTTTCCACAACGAATCGTCAACTGTTAATGAGAATATGTTTAGTGTCACCATCTCTAGTCCATTATTTCAACTCATTATTTCAGGCCAGCTCAAACTGTAGTCTGTAATTCACCGAGCATGTCAGTAGCTCCAACAGTCTGAAACATCCCATTGTTGAACAACACCAGTCATCTGCTGAGCTGTTGTCATGCTTACTTAGCAGTAACTGAAATTTTCCAAAGCACCTCAGATACACGTAATGAAATCTCATGATGCATGATGGCTCAGAGAGAGCTGAGGGGAATAGAGATCTCTTAAATACAGGGTGTTACAGCAGAGCCCAGGCTCATTTCACCCAACCTTATATATACTCCCCCAGCAAGCGGTGGGAGGAGACGGCGAATAGGCTGAATGTATAATTAATATTCCCAGCAGCACAATTATCATACAAATTCCATTGTATGTAATATGATCTTTAAAATGCAGGAGATACGTACACATTCATACTCACACAGACATGCACTCACACTCAAACACACACACACACACACACACACACACACACATACACACATTCACACACAGAATCCAAGAACAAAAGCCAAAGTACAAAGGAGTTGAAAGGATTGCAACAGAATGTCCTGAAGCTGCAGTGCTGCATCAAACATTCAGGCACTATTGTTCTTTGCAACAAGCTCTGTTTCCACAAAGGAGGAGCTGGATAATGTAAACACTCTTGCTGTAACCAGAAGACATAAATCCCTTTGCTGTCCTCTGGCAGAATTCACAGAGGGAAAAGAGAAAAAGACTTCGCCACATGCAAGGAAAAGTTCTGACGCACACTTTCAAATAAAAATGACACTATTACCAAATGCTGGACGGCTCTGTTAGGTGCAGTAAAATGAGTGAGTTATGTGCCATTCAGATTTCAGTGAAAGAACAAAGCTCTTGCGCTGTGCACACCATACTAAAGACTGCGCTGCTGCAGCCTAACCAGTACACTGGTAGGTCTATCGACAAAAACTTTCCTTCTGCCGCTGCTCACAATAGATGAATAAAATCCGACCAGGCACACGTCTGCTTTACCTAACATGCATATGCTAATATGAACAGATCATCTACTCTTTAGAAATTGTGACCAGAATACATAAAGGGTTGTACTGCAGCCATCCACTGTAACACCCACCACTGGGTTTGTGTTAAAAAAAAAAGTAAAGGTCAGAAGTTCCTTCAGACTCCACACAACTGGACTTCAGAAAGAAGTCTTCATAGAATTCAATAGCTGAGTTGCGTGCCAAATCTTTCTTGCACAAAAATGTGAAGATAAGTTTAAATTTTCCGAGTAGCAGTGCAGAACAATACTTCTTTTTCCCTGCCTTACTTTGAGAATTTATTTTTCTACAAAAGCTTTTTTTGGTGATTTAACAAACTTCTCAAACACATCAGTGTTTCATGTTGTCTTACTGTAATACAAGCAGCTGTTAAATTTTTCATAAATAAAATAATCTATAAATAGAAAGGTTATAATTTTTTATCTGATCAAACAATAAGTAAGATTCCACATTTGACTGTTTTTGATGCTCTGAGCTACAGCCACATTTTGGTTGGTACTCAAGTAGTGAATTTCAATACCCTGCCCTAATAGTTCATCATGTCTTCAAAAAAGCAAGAAAAGAACATGAAGGAGAAGCAAAAATGTGATCAAGGCAGCAGGGAGTACCCAACCAGCCTTCCTGTGTTAGAGACCACAGTAGGGGAAAGCAGTGTGTGAGGATTGATATGACGTAGAAATGAATATTCTTAGAAAAACTGAATAGTGAACAGGATTTGCTGGCTTCACATGGACATGATAACATCTTTTATAGATCTGATTCAATGCCACCTCAGTGTTACCTTGAAAGCGTATTTGCGGTTTATGTGGTCATCAGGCTCAACTGGTGCAATGACATAACTGGGCAGAGGGATGCTACCGAGCACCGTCTCCTCTCGGCTGTCTGTGAAGTGAGCACACACAACACACAGAGTATCGTTACAGACATCCAAAACAACAATCTCTAATTCTGCCAAGATCTTTTACGATGTTTACGAGTGGCTGCAGATTTATGATCAGCAGGAAAATTAGTGAGGCATAATTCATAGGTGACTCTTGTCTGGACGAGACCATGTGCCAGCATGTGGCACGGGGTGGCATGTGGCTTATCTATTATTCAGTGTGATTAATAGAGGAGAGGAGGTAGATGCTCTGGCAACACAGGCACAGACTACGTCCCATGATAAAACACTCAAGTTAATAAGGAAGGAGAAGTGGGGGGAAGAGATAGCAAGTTATGTCATACATCTAATTATAGGCATTAATCAAGAAATGCATCTTCCCTCAGAAGAGATCACCAATGGTTTGTATGTCCGACTTAACAATCAAGACCTGTCTGTTAAACCGTAGCCGAGTGCACTTTTCATAGACTCACCTTTGTAGTAAAACAAGCAGTAGTCTGACAAAACAAACCACTTCCGTTTCCACAGTCGCATTCCAGAGCTGTCCTGGAGGTGAAGGGGGAAACGCAACACACAGTGTATTTAGAAATCCTCCTCGCAGGAACACATTTTAATTCACATTTTAATTCAAAAGTGTGGTTTGGGAAAACAGTGCTCGTTAGCAGCAAGCGTGTGTGTGTGTGTGTGTGTGTGGGGTGCATATCATTTAGAACAATAATTTCATTTCATTTAAGTTTTTTTTTATTGCAGCATTTCAAACAAAGCTGCAGCCTCTACATTTAACTCAGTACTCAACTCTGGGGATGGGTCTGTGCTTTTCACATTGTGTAAATGTCACAGTTCATAGGACATCAGATTCTACACAAAATGACAGATTATTGTTGACACAGACCACACACAGGGAAAGAGGGAACCACAGAGGAACCACAAAGAACCACTAACAGTAGGGAAACCCTCAAAACAATGATGTAAACTGTCATGTTTATCCTACTCCTGCTCTACGCCACACAGTTACACCTGCTGTACAGTGAAGAATCTCACCTTCTGCAAGGAAGGTAATCTCTTATGTGATTATGTGACTGAGTGATATTCCACAAGGTGACAGATTTTAACAGGTGTTGACTCTTTAACATGTGCTCGTAGATCCGTGACAGGTGGGGTCTTTCTTTCAGACTCACACTAAGAGCAGAGGAACCCGAGCTCACCTGTTTATAGAGCCAGCCTCTCACCACCACTGGGATGTTGAGGTTTCTTTTAATAGCATGATCCCTCTTGCCAAAACTGTGTACTTTCCCCATACCTCTGGAGCCCTGCAGAAAGCAAAAAAAAAACAAACAAAAAAAACAATGTTTTTGGGCTCCTGAAGGAGGGCATGACAGAAAAAGTTTGAGAAGCATGGGTTAGTTACTTGGAAAGAAAAGAGAAACTGTCTTTTGAAAATAGTAAAATGGCCTTCTTCCTGGAATTTCCTTCTTTTAACACCCATAATGAAAAGAGGAAATACCAACTGGCTATTCCTGTGGACGCCTGCATCCATTTATCAGGCATATTTTTAGACAAGGTCATTTCAGACTTCATATTCTCTGTAAAAATGTAATCACACTTTTTCTCAGGTGCATTTCTACAGAAATACCTGGGGTTGTCGGGTTGACCAGCTGGCTAAAAGAAGACACAAATGTTGAGGGGACAAATATGCATACCCACTTCCTTATACAGACTCATAAATGTGACATGTTTTAATTAGACAAAAAGAAAAACACCAGAGGGACCAAAAGGTGAGGTGAGTCAGTCACACAAAACAATCATCACAGACAAAGAAGTATTTTTTAGATTATCTGTTAATCTGCAGAATATTTTCGCAATCATTTGATTAATCATTTGGTCTATAAAATGTCAGAAATTAGTTAAGAATGTCCTTCACAAGCTCCAAAAACCCATGGTAACGTCTTCAATATTGCTTGTTTTGTCAAATCAACAGTAACACAAACCAAAGATATTTATTGAACTGTCATATTAGACAAAGAAAAGCAGCAAGGTTCACATTTGAATGGCTGGAACCAGAAAGTTTTGATTGACAGAATGTTTGGCATTTTTGCTTTTTTAAATTTTTTTTATCAGAACCGTTGCTCATCAGTTTTATGTAGCTTTAAAATCACAAATATTTTCAAGAATATCAGAAAGTAAGACATTCAAGTCCCTCAGAGCAATAACTGTCTCTAACGTTAAGTTGAAATTTATTCCAGTATTAAATTGTGCTAGAAAACAGTCAACAAGTTTAGCAACTTTGTGAAAGGTTCAACTGTCTTTCAGTGGCTTCAAGGTTGGCATTAGCATGCTTCTGTGGTTCGTCCCATATTCAGTGGCAAAAACGTGTGCAGTGAAAAATTCCACGATCACTGTGGAAACAACAGCGAGTCTATCACAAAAATGCATACTGCACACTGTCCTCCTGTCCAGTCCCACAGGACGTGTATTTGAGTTTTATTATGCTTGAAAAATTACTAAATGATTGCTCTCTGTGGCCATTAATCAAAATGAGATAATGTCTTCTAGAGTTTATTAAACCAATTTATCAACACGAGCATTATCAGTCATCAAGAGAGCTCCTAAAGCAATTCACTCCCCTAAAAAGAAATGTTTGCTCAATTACGAATAAAATGTCAAATAAGAAAAACCTTTTCATTTTCTCTTTAAACGTTGTTAGATTTAGATTTAGATTAGAAGTTTAGGTTCTACAGTAAAACTAACTAACACAAGTACAACATACTCAACATACATCTCGGAGAAGAGAAACACTGATGCTCACCTTTGACCCTGAGGTGGCATCCACTGCTGCTGAGGTCACAGCCTTGGAGGACTCTGTGACCATGCTGGGGGATCTCTGATTGGCCGCTGACTTGGACATGCGGGATTCTATCCTACAGTTGAGAAGGCAGCGAAGAAGAAGATGAGAACAGACAGGATGAGAAGCATTGGACGCTGATATTTCTTCTCTCCTCTGACAAACTAAAGACACGCACGCAGGGGAACAGAGCGAAGCCCTGTGCTGAGCTTTCAGATATAAAGGATGTGACTATTTCCTGACACCGCCACACGACCTGTCACAGCCAATGGCTTTTGCAGTGGATGTGTTAACAGTGGAAGCGTTGTGTTCCAAACACTCCTGTGACACTTGGACTGACACACACCCCGGGACATACATCTTATACACACCCAGATGACAAGCCAAAACAAAGCCTTGGGTTCAAGCCATATGCACAGATGATACACACACATGCACACACACACTATCTTTTGACAGCTTCTAAGGAGTCCACATCCCACTGGTTTGTATTGCAGACCACATTTAAACAAGGTCTTTCGGCCTCAACCAACCATACAGTACATTTCTGTTCCGGTACAATAGTATAAAGTGTTTTACTTCAATGGCAAATGCAACAATGAAATATCATCCAGAAGGTAAGCTTGTATTGTTGTAGTGTTGTGGACATGGCAGCTGGAAAACTGTATCATGCATAGCCACAGAGGTTTGCTATGTGTAGAAATGTAGGGACACGCTGTACATGTGTCTTCTTGGCAGAACAGAGTTAATTTTCCTTTTGAGTGGTAATTTATGAATGCATTTATATCCATATTAAGATAGTAATACTAATAACATCATATAGATAGTAGTAACATGTTCACAGTAGTGGTTGTTTTTCCTCATGATCTAGGGTTTAATATAATCACAAAGGCTCATTCAGGACTGTCATGGTGTTTCTTAAACTCTGAAACAAAGCTGCAAAGTCCAGTTGTAAATGAAAAACAATCTTTTGTTTCTTTATTTAGAGGATTATTTATTACCTGCGTGCCCCAAGATCTTCAGTGCTTTACCTCCCTGCTGTGTCATTACCATACTCAATTCAGCTAAATTTAGGAAAGAAATAATGTTAGCATTTTTCCTTTTGAACATACATCAAAGACAGTGGAGAGAGGGAATAAGAAATGATGTCTCACTACAGGGACTGCCCAACATTGTACCAATAACTATTTGTGTGATGGCTCATTTACACGAACTCCTAAAGGTTAATTGAATGAGGCAGTAAACAGCTGCAACCTTCAGCACAGAATAACACAGAGGCAGGTTGTGGTGAGTCGGACAAATGGGACTATTTCAGTTGACTGAGGCGATTACACGATATATCCTTCAGCAACAACGTAGAAAAAAAATGTCAGTGTCAGATTTTCTTTGTCACTGCACAAGAACAATGAAATTAAGTTAGCAGCAACTCATGAATAGATACATATAAAAATAAAATCAGGCCAGCAATAATAAAATATTAATACAAAGTACTTGTTAGAAAAGTTAAAGACAAAAATTAATTAATATTTTGCATAAATCACATCATGCCTTTTCAAAGTTTTGCATCACAGAACTCCAAACAGACAACTTTGTTAATCTTAAGTCTTAACCTGAAATATAGAACCATGTGACAACAAGGCAGCCTAATGGTTACAGTTAATAACCACTGACAAAGCTCCCAAAGCTCCCAAAGTCACTGTAGGCCCAAACATTATGGCCTGATTCAAGTAGAATGGGCATAAACAAATTAAGAGGCCAGGGTAGTACTGGGTTAAGAATATGACAGTAAACATAAAAAATGTAGGCTAATCCATAAATGTTAAGTACACTAGGAATTCATATTTTTAAATGAGTAATAACAACTCACATTTGTCTATATCTTCATAATACTGGTGTTACATAATATAGGTTGAAGCCATGTTGGCTGGCATTGCAAGCAGTATTTCTTCTCCAGTTATCACCTGGTATTCATTCCCACAATTTCTTTCCAGGCCTCTGCAGCTTTTGATCCTGCAGCTCCTATGTGCTCAAAATTAGATGCATCATAGATAATGGGAACACTGGAGACAGCAAGGATCAATTTGATTTAACAAGGTCCCAGATACGTTTCTTGGGATTTTAAGCCCATGCTGATTAAGTAATAACATGCAGTCCTAGCAGATTTTTCATCCAAAAATCCTGCAGACCTCCTGTTATATCGCATTCTAAAGGTGCTCTGCTGGTTTAAATCTGGAGACTGTGCAGACCACTGGATTAATATAAAGTCACTGACATGCCTTTGGAAGCATCTTGAGATGATGACTGCTTGTTTAAATAGTACATTTTCCTGCTGTAGGGAGCTATTTGAAAATGAGGAAATTGTGACCAAGAAGGGGCGCAACTGGTGAGCAACAATGGCATTGATGGACGTACTGTGTGTCCCTGCCATTACACCACCAGCACCACCATCCTATAACACAACCCAGGGCAGGTCCATGGACTGCTGTCATGTTGCTTATTCCAAACTCTGGACCTAACATCTCTATGTCACTGGGATTTGCCAGATCACATAATATTTTTCCACAATTCTGTCATCATGTTTTGGTGATCACATGCTCGCTGTAGCCTCTATCAGGGTGATACTAGTGGAACCTGGTACGATCTTTAGATGCTGTAGCCCAACTTCAATATTTGACAAGTTATGAGTTCAGTGATTGCACTTCTTGTAGACTTCTTGTTAGTCTAAACCAATCTGTTCATTTTTCTTGTTGTTGTTATAGGTGTTAAATTGCACTATTCTTAGTAAACTCTGTGACTGAAAATACCAGGAGGAAGGCTATTTCTGTGATGCTGGAACCACCAATATCACTTCTCAATAAGGTATAAGGTAGGGAAACTTCTGCAACATTTTGAAAACTTATCTGCAGCCAGTCAACCAGTATAATTAACATGCAACTGTCCAGTACTTGGAAGAGCCTCTTCCTGACTGCAGGAGTGAGCTTACAATAGGAAACAATGTGTGACCTGTCTCTTTGACAACACTGCCATCAGCCCCCTGCATTGTTCCGCAAAGGGGGGTAAAAGCAGCTCTAACCCTGTTGTTTTTTCCTGCTTTGTGTGCCGCACTACACTAAAGCTAAGGAAAATGAGATAAGCTAGGGATGTGTGTCACAGACTAAGGCAAACATAATGCTGGTAGAACAAGGGGGGAAAGAGAGAGACCACAGTGGAACAAAACTTACAGTATCTGCACTCAAAGCTTGAACTGCAGCCAGCCTTTTTACAGGATGTTTCTGTCGTATCAAGGGGACTATGCTGTTTTATGTGAAGCTTTCATACTGTTTACCACCACTGTCATTGGAACAGTTCCCCAGGAGATTTGTTGTGGCATGTGGTGGAGGGGAGTGATATTTCACATCACGAAGTGTAGAAGGGGAAAAGAGACTAAGCTCCATCGCTCCCTGCTTCTCTTGCTGTGATGGAAATGAGGGCATATTTGACGTTTTTTTAATCCTTTCAGACAGTGGGTGTACATGAGGAGAGTTGACGAATTGATCATAGTGTGATAATCCATAACAAAGTCAAAGCCTTCAGGCCAGCAAAGCATAGGCTGATCGACCTCTCCATGGGGAAAGGCCTCCTGAAGCTCTTTTTCCTGCTCTGTCCTCAATCCGTTACGGGTCTCCAGGGAACACACTGAGGTTCTCCTTACTTGGAAGGGAGTCAGCGATTCATGGAAGAAACCAACTTCCTTTTCTGATATCATTATACACAGCATGAAGCCCATAACATCACCATGACAGTGAACAGAAGCAACATTTTGCCTGTGTCGCAAACATTCGATACCAAGACTGCACCCCAGCCGTCACACTTTCCACTAAACTGTACAACAGCATTATAAAAAGAAGGTAGGAAGAGAGAGGCACACAAATACGGCAATAAAGTAAAAGTTGGTTTAGAAGAAAAAGTATCCTTAGGCAGCACTTAGCAGTGTTTGTGTACTGCAGCACAGAGTGGTGGAGTAGAGGCTAGAGTTAAAATAGCTAATTCAAATTCACTTACAACACACTGTATCACCTACAATGTTCTTGAAGTGACTTACATCTGCACTAAAGCTGCCTTTTTGACATCTCTCCTCTTAACTTTACTTAATCTTAGTTTAAGACTGAGCTGGTGTTTGCTGGAAGTAAGAGGAAACAGTTAAAAGTGGACATGTGCTCAGCCCAAAACTGAACGTTGCCTCATAGTACATAGTTTTTTTTTAGAGCGAGTGATAAGCGGAAGAAGTTGCTGATCAACAGATCAATGCACAGGCTGACCAGCTGTGATTATCTATTTCAAAAAAATGGAGTGGAGCTGAAAGCAAAACTATTCTCTTAAAGCAGTTGCCAATACAGAGGTGACTGCTGTTCAAGAGTTCGTACAGACAGTATGTAAGAAATGTGTTGGAGTGTTCTTTTAATAATAAAAATTTAAATTACGTATGCAGAATTTTATTATGCTTGCCGCATATGCTCATCTTGGCTACATAGCGGAAGGGGAGGGAACACCAGCCTATGAAAATGGCGGCCACGGTTGTGATTGTTACGGTGAACACCGCACTAAAAGTAAAAGCACATTCATTTTTATTCATTTTTAATAAAATTGATTTGGGCAACACTCGTGGTTAAATGTTGGCGATAATGCTCCGTCTGGTTGCAATTTGATTTGAGACAACACTACCCTGTCGAAATTCACACACTACGCAAGTACGCACATAGTGTACACAGCGTACTACATGGAAGTGCACTAACAGAAGTATCCGAATTGAGACACAGCATAGGTTTCTTAATCTTGTCCTGTCCGTTTCATGACAACCTAGTTGTGTTGTTGTGAGAGGGGCATAAAACTGATGCTATTCTCACCATTGCTTAAAGAGATTACGACTGGCATTTCAAAGTAAAAGAATCATTCTATCACTGCTGAAAATATACAAGTAAGGCAACGGTAACTTTAAAGCCCCTTGATGGTACACAAATCCATGGCTCAACAGAACTGAACTAGGGATAATGGAGAGGGAAATGAAGGACAGTGGAGGATGCACATGAATCACAATTAGTTTTGCATTCCTTAAGAGAACATCTTTTAATTAGTGAGAATGTGGAGGTCACATGCTTGTCTCTGTTTCTGCCTATAGTGGAATCCGCGCTATGCATGATCATCTTACACCAGCCAGCTTAAATATGATCAGACACCTGCTGTCTTATATTGTGCCATACAGCTTTGATGGCTTTGCAGGATGAGATTCACACAATGACATCAAACAACGATAATAAATACAACTGCCATGCCATGGCAATGTATACTGTAATAAATGAAAACAACACAATGTCGCCATTCTAGTAGAATTCTAATTCTTAAAATTTCAGTGACATGTTGGTATTTAATATACAATATGTATTGTCAAAGAAGTGTCATTCTTAAAAAGAAAACTTACTTGGGATATAAAAATCTTGGGGAAATTGTATCAATGCCAAAGTCAGAAGCGAACAGGCAGGTTTCCATTTTTATGACTTCAACTTCATTGAGAAAAATAGCCCGGATGTACCAGATAAAATACAGTCAACATAAGCATAACTCAGCTGATTGATGAGACAGATTCATGACTCCAGATGTGATATGAACACGGTCAAAAGCATATGAGTGTCAGCTATGCCATTACCATAAATCCTATTAAGACAATAATTTGAGGAATAATATTTGAGAGTCTGCGAGATCCAAAGCCACTGACAAGTGAGTGCAGTCAGTTATGAATGCCATGATGGTAATGAATATAATATATCATTTGATATAAAAAATTACGATGCTCCTGTAGTGTTTAGTGACTTTGACCACAGCTCATTTTCCTGATGAACTATGTTTGCTCTGCTTCTTATAGCAGAATACCCCCCCCCCCCACACACACACACACACACACACACACACACACAATAGGCTGAATGTATAATTAATATTCCCAGCAGCACAATTATCATACAAATTCCATTGTATGCAATATGATCTTTAAAATGCAGGAGATACGTACACATTCATACTCACACAGACATGCACTCACACTCAAACACTCAAACACACACACATACCCCAACCCCTCATGATATGCTTTATCAGGGAGGGTGACAGGCTATTTCCCAGTCTATATCTGGACTCCCACCACATGACCTTGAACTAACCTATGTGTATATTTTATCAAGAAAGGCCTTCGAGGCGGCCTTGCCACGACAAGCCATATCAGGTGGCAGGGAGAAGGACCCAAAATGCAGACAGGTAGACAGGAACAGTCCAAGGATTTATTTAGGGAAAACCAAACTCACACAAACTCAGGGACAGACACGCAGGGAATCCACAGGAGCGACACACGAGGAGAACGTCCAACACATCACACACAGTAACATCAGTAATCAAAATCCAAATGCAAGGAAACGTGCAGACATGGAAACGCAGACAATGATGCCACCGAGAACAAAGGGAGAGGACCGGTATATATAGGGGAGGAGACAATGAGGGAAACAGACACAGGTAAGTAACAAGACACAGGTGCAATCAATCAAAAAAGGTGGGAAAAGAACAAAGACAGGAAATAAACAGCACACAAAGAAACAAGAACAGTAATTTCAAAGTAAAACAGGAAACACAAAACACACAAGTCCACACTAAGGTCCTTGGGATCATGACATATTTAAGCCTGCAGTATATGCATCATTCCCAGGAAAAAAAAGGACCCACTCACCTGTCTTGCAGTGTGTATTCTGTGTTTTCGGGGGAAATCTGTCCGGTCACAGGGTGCCGAAACGATGTAGTCCTTAGGTTGTGGCTGCAGGAGATGGAGAGAAAAAAAAAAATTAGTATCAGGTCATTAATCATATTCCTGCCTGATTACGTCCCAGCACGGCTGTGTTTCTATACTTCAATTTGGCTGCTTGTTGAGGTTACAACACAAAGTTGAGCTTACAGTAAAGGCCTCAGTCAACTGTTAAAAAAAAAAAATCTATGGTATCACTGCAGTCAGGTTTGGAACCACAGCTCATATTCTTTTACACAAAGTGTAGGGATCAGCACTCTGCCTTAGCCAGCTCGCCAGCCTTTATTGATTTCAGTTAGATGGGGCCATTCATTGCTTTAACTAGAGCATGAACGCATGTTACTGTCACAGGATAGAATAAGAAACAGACAAGTGGCTAGCGGTGCCTGTGTTGAGAGGATTGAAATATTACTCCATGATTTTTTTAATCTATTTGTTGTTGTCTTTTGTATATTTATATGGGACTAGGCAAGGACAAGATCTGTGCTGTTTCATTTACAGTGTTACAACTAAATATAACAAAATCCCAGAAAACTTCACAACCCAAAGATCAACAGCCCTGGTCTGACACATTGAAACAGTCAGATTGATCTACTTCTTTCTCATACTGCACTTGGATGATGTTTCTTATGCTTCATAAATAAGAGATTTAATCAATTTCTAATCACTGATGTATTTATCCAATTCCCAACCTTATCATCTAACCATCGAGGCAGGTTAAGCTTCAATCATTCATTGTGTTTAGCTTTCCATTTCATTAAGGTTCTCTCACTATTTACAGAAAGCTCCACTACTGCAAAGGGCCTTTAAGGTGTACAGCTATCCAGGATTAGTTAGTTGCCACTGGTACTCAGTGCTGCCATCCATTATCCCCTCAAACTGTGACACATCCCTTGAGACACTGCTGGCTTTCTGATCCTTAGTGCATCTGAGACTTTATCAATTTTATTTTGTATGCACGTATACAAATGTGGAGCTTTAGAAACGTGTGTTCTGTAGAGACATTATACAATGCAATGTTATGAAGGAATCAGGTGTAGCTAGTGAGGAGACAGCTATCTTGTCTTTGTCCCATTCAAGCTGGCCGAAAAACTGTAGAGAGTGAGTGTGGTAATGTACTGAACTGCAATATTATGCTTTCAGGTCTGCTGCTTACAGTCTTTTGTTAGTATTGTATTTCATGCCCCCTAACCCTTTCTTATCTTCTCCCATTGCCATCATACACAGTTTATTACAGCAGAAAACCCATAACACTATTCTTCAACAGAAGCTGTTAATTACTGTGCACATGCACACAATAAAACCATATAGTAAATACTGCGGTGAAGAAGCTACATCTATATGCTGCTTTTTCATAAACATACACAGGTACTGATAAGCACATAGTTAAGATATACATGTTTACACTATCCTAACTTAAAGTGTAGGCTACCAAGGGTAAATAAATTACTATATATCCAGCATTAAGGGGTGAATCCTCCGAAGGACAGCTGCAAAACGTCAGTACCATAAAGGTGCAGAATGAAACAAACACAAAGTGGTGCCTCACTGCATCACCATGCAGCAAAGGGAGGGGAGACAAACTGGGCAGGGTGGAAAGATTTATGAGTTGACATTTCAGAAAAGTTCAGAGGGCGTATTGAGCAGGAATGATGCTGAGTGATTCTGCACACACAAACAACATGACATAAAATATAAACAATACATAAAACCTACACATACACACACGTAAAAACAGCTCTTGATCACATATTCATGCACAAACACACACACATCTACCCACACACACAGGCTTGGCCAGGCTTGTTCCTGGTAACAACTCATAATTTGCTGAGCTGCACTGGGTGCATACAGCACTGCACCAGCATCCCCTGTTAATTAGGAATCTGCATTCTTTGAGGCTTTTGTTTTAACCGCATTACTTCTGAACTATTTGTCATGGAATTTGCAGCATCCCCAGTTAGTGTGCAAGCACTGCAGCACAGTAGGTCTATTTGTTTGCAGAAAATCTTCCATCAACACTTGTGACAACATTGTCCCAAAGGGGGAAATGAACTCCTGCTGCAGATGAGCTGTAGCACACTGCCTTCTAGACTGGAGAAACATCTTTGTTGTCAGTGCCAGTCAGAAGTAGTTGCTAGAATTTAATGTCACAAATATGATTCTGTGTAGTGACCCTACATAAATCATGGATAGTCATAATTCATTATTCGAGGACTTGAAGGATGATTTAGATTGCATTGATATGAGTGCAATCAATCTTCAAGTGAATCATTCACAATCACAGCAGTTCTAATTAAAAACTAGTCAAAAACACCTTAAGGATATGGTGTAAACATAGACACAGTAATACCAAGCTATTACTTACATATCAACCTCTAAAGCAGATGTTTCTTTGTTAATACATAAATAAATCTGATGAAACCAACATACATGTAGTTTTGGAAATTATTCAGGTTATTTATCTTCTATTTTCTATTATCATAATAAAGCCGAGGTACTTATACCATACAAAAAGCTACTTAGGTATCGTTCTATTTTATTACAAAGACCTTACTTTATTCCACTTTCTTATACTACAGCTACATGTACTGTAATATAACAAAAAAAGAAACAAGCGCCAGTAGCCTAATATAGTGATACAGCAGTGAGGCACTAGTTTTTCTTATAAATATTCGTTCATTGGAAGCATACGCTGATAATAATTCAACAGACCAAAAGATGGAAGAATCAACAAAATATCTCCACCTCAGTAGAGACATTTTGCGTCATAGTACCGTACTTATCCTGAGAGAAGTTCTATGTTAGACACAGATCAAGGTTCAGGGAAATTTTCATTCCAATAACAGGCACTGCCTCACACCATTAGCATGTTACAGGGCCCCAAAACACTAAGGTCAAGCTCAGGTCAAGCAGAGTTTCTGCTTCCATTAGGACAGATAAAGACAGGAAAGAATGACTGGCATCTCTCCTTGTGGAGAGCCTCAAGGGGGCTTTTCTCCATGTAGCAGTGTATGTGAGGTGGCTGTCATATATAAAGTAAGAATACCAGTTTTGTGACCACCTTATGCATAGACCCTTACAGCAGCAAATTAAGGACTTTCAATCAACTTTTTTTTTCCTATAAACTGAGTTGAGTTTGATGTAAAGTAGGCAAACTTAAGTGTGAATAGTGAGTAACCTGAGAATAGAATGGCAACCTGGTTTTGATTTCAGCCAAAGCCTCTAAGACACGTGTAGAAACAACAGCATTGCAGCTCAAATCAGCTCTCTGTCTCAATGCTGCAACAAGTTCACGGTTCAGCCCTGGCATGCCGTACCAAGTTTTTTTTCAGCAAAACGAGAGGCTCAGGGTAATCCCTGTCCAACACAAGGGCTAAGTCTTGGCAGCAGGGGCACGGCTCTGTGGTTTGAACACCTCTCTCTCTTTCTCACACCAATAGAAACACAATGAGGCTCCAAACTGCTCCACAACACACATCAAAGACAGGGATCACACCAACCGCTTAAAGTCTCAACTCCTGTATCTATTTACACCACTCTCTCTTAGAAAAAAAACCCAGTGGGAAGAAAGAAAACTCCCCAAACTGTACTCACTCCTAGCGCAGATCTCCCGGCTTCTGTTTGCTACTACTTACTATGCTCTGCTGTATCATGCACACAGTGGAGACAGTCTCACCTGCTGGGAGAGTGAATCATTGTGAGTCATCTGCTAGACTCGCTGTGGTGCTGCAGGTCATGGAAATCGTCTCGGCATTATCAGGGCAGGTGGAAGATGCAGAGAGGGTCTCTCGTAGCAGCTGGCATCCACAAAGAGCAGAGTGAAGTGGAGCCGGCAGGATGAGAGCAGGAGGGGGAGCTCTTTATCTCTGCTTCCTCCTGCTCAAGCGTGCTGTCTGACGGTTTCACCTCACAATTACTGAGTGGATGGTAGAGCTGTAACTCCCTCCCATCTGGGGAATACCTCAGTTGCTTATCAGATCCTCCTCCCTTTCCACTTTCTACTTTCCTCTCTCCACCTCTCACTCCCTCTTTCCCAGAATTCAAATTGCTAAACATCATCTATTTCAGGAAATTAGTAAGTTATGTAGCTGCTGTTGATGAGGACATACTGTACCTCGGCCATCAATGCAGTCTCGAGAAAAATGTCAAAAGGGTCAAAAGGCTTTTTTACTCTGTTCAATTATTGGCAGTTGGTGTCAGGGTATCAGCTTCAATAATGAAGCTGTCATATGTTTAGATGTATTTTGGTCACTGTTTGTCACACAGGTAGACCACTGGTATCCTCTGAGTGGCAGCATTGCAGCTAAAATAATTAAGACAAGCAGGCATGTTGGTAATTTTGCTTTTTCTCAGTCAGTAAGATAATCTCCTTTGACAGGCCAAGTCATCCTACAATACTAATTAGTTGCTCCATGTACACTTTTAAAATTCACATAAAAAACAGCGGGCAGTGGGGTTTCTTAAACACACACTCACACACCTGCAGTATTCACACCAGCTTGTGCTAAATATCTGCTGTGCCGTCAGTGTATTGGTTTAGGCTGGGATCCTTAAAACTATTCAAATAATGATCACAACATTCATATTAAACACAAGTGTTGAGTATTTCAACCAGGATCCAGAAATATATTTCAACTTGTAAAACAGATAATCGCTTGAATTTCTTGGGCCCCTTCAAGGGCACCTCACGGTCGTTGGTGTTTACTTTTTGAGGCACTGGTTTAACAGTAACATTGACCTGTGACCTACGCTAAGAGGGAATTGAAACTAATCCTAAAGGAATGCGGCCCAGAGGAGCAGGTGGTACCAACATACTGTAGGCCCATGGTAAATATTGAATCTGATGGACAACTAAGGATTGGGAAGCTAAAAAAAAAGCATCTACTATAGAGGTTTGAGTTTGCTGTTTTGCCCCTAGTTGTTGTTTAATTAAATGAGGATGAATATTAATTAAAATATTTAACTAAATATTAAACAAGTTCCAACCCACAGAGAAGCACAGAAATAAGAGCTCTTATGGCAAACGATTATTTTCAGTGCTGTGAACATGGGTAAGAAGAGCCTCTTGTCTCCCTCCATGTAGCCTTCATAATAAGCATCACAGCATCAGTGTGGTGTCTGAAAACTTGAGAGGCAGGAGGAATCACGTAGGGCCAAAAGTATATAATGATATACCTTTTTTTTTAAATGTTGAAATGAATCAACAGTGAAACTTCTATAATATTTCATGGTCACACTCCAAGCTATATAAGGTATCTATTATGCAACAAGCTTAGTTTAAAAAAAGAGATATTAGAAAAGGCAGAAAAATTTGCTATGTTCTGAATTAAGAACATTTAACATATCGGATTTCTTATGTACAAGTTGCCATTAATGTGGCATCAAGATATTTAAAAGAAGCATTACAGTCCATGTTGAGTTGATGATTAAGGCATCCACTGACTGATTAAGGTGAGTCTGTGCAGCTGAACACAAACTCATCACTTGGACCAGTGTGGTGTAATAAATGTCATATAGTAGCCTGCATTTGGCTTTACATTGTGCTCTGAGTGAAGTAAAACACAAATCAATGTTGTGCAACTAATCACCAGAGAACACACAACGGCAATCATTTATTTCAGTTGGGCTGCTGACTTCATTTTCAGACCAATTCAATTAGCTGTAACGAATGTATCATTAATATCAGCAAACTGTGTGCGCACGCCACACAGGATACACTTCAGCACAATCCAGAGTTATAAGACAAAAGCAAACCAAAGAAGGGCTGCAGATATGAACACGAGAGGTCAGAAGAGGTGCCATGAACCCATACTGAACTCTGTAATGACAGTCATTTCTGGGTGTACGACACCCCACCCAGTAAGTGTGAATGTGTGACAGGACATTACATGGTGAGAGAGAGATATCATGGACCTCCACACCCTGTAGCATCCCAAGCCTAGCAGGCAAAATTAATTAAGCCTTAATAACAGTGGTTTGTGCACAGTACCCAGACACGGGGAGCCATTAAGGAGATAAGCATTCTGCAGCAGGATTTGCACATGTTGACTGACCTTTATCAGTTTCATAGCGGAGCACTGCAGCAGCCTCGCTCAGCTTCATTTCCCTGACATTTGTGGAGGAATTATCTAGGCAGTCTCTCCGAAGAGTTACTGGGAGATTCCAATGTCACTTAGTGTGGAAAATGAGGGAAGCCAACCAAACACATTCCACACTGACTGACTGGCCTTTCCCTGTCACTGCACTCATTCACTACTATCATCATCATCTTCATTGTTTACAACTGCAGAAACTCCCAGCTGAGTATGACACAGTTATTACGATCTTACCAGAGAACAGTTAGGCCTCTCTACGGATGCATGTACAGTAGTCTAAAATAGCATCATTGAAACAGGAAAGCACTGGTCTAAGCTCTGCTTTTATGGAGCCTGTAGCCATCCAGCAAACCACTCAAGCAGCACTGGGCAAAGAGTGGCAAAGGCAGGCTCAAACAGGCCCAATGGAGAGCAGAAACAGGTGCAAGGACTTGCCAGTGTCTGTAGTAACCCTGTCAGACAGAGGGGTTGGCAGAAATTGAAAGAGCTGTCACCTTATTAACATTCAACACATGCACACACAGTTCTGACACAGCACATTCGATTGCAGTCACAATGGTCCTTTAGGCCACGCTGTTCCAAAACATAAGCAAGGCAACAGCTAATTGCATTGCAGTGAATGCAAGAAAGACCTGTGTTGGGCCAATAATAAGTAATTAGGATGCAAGGAAACACTGCTCTCCATGCACAGACACTAATTCTGGAAAAGAACCACCGCTCTGAGTTAAAATCTTGATATCCTGAATCCTGGTCAGGGAACTAAAATCTTTTGCCAAAAATAGGTGATGCTCATCATTTCATTCCTGCTCAATTGGAAATCATATTTTTCAAACTCTAAGGGGGCAGCAAAACCAGACTAATGGAGGCTTAACTCCACAGTGTGCAAACACAGGCTTCACAAAGAGCCAAAAACCCATATTAATACCTTGTACACAAGAAGGTTAGCTCTTGGTTGCACTGTTATAAGCTTGTTATAACCTGAAATTGTTCCAGCAACTGCCTGCAGCGAGAGAGAAAATGGCCTTAGCGAGAGATGGATACCTACAGGGCTATGAGCACATCAGCACTTCCTTTGCTCCATTGGCACAGATTTAGCTGACTGATAAATATTTATAAAGGGTGATTTGAAGGAACTCATCAAAGAAATTGTGGTTTTATAACGCCTCCAGCCATGACAATAAAATGACTTCCAAAGGCACTTATCTTGGGGATCAATAGCGACAGGGATATGCTGCGACAAAGAAAAAAGTTAGGAAGTTCTCTGGAGCGAGCATTACTCTGGGGAATAAATCAATGAAGGGTCCCTGCCGCTTTAAGTCAATATTTAATACCACAGATTTATCCTGCACCTTACTCACTGAATAATGATGACCCAGAGAAACCAGGAGTCATCTTTATTTCATCTCTTCATTTGTGCTAACAAGAATTGTCAGAATCCGAAGCTTGTGAATGTGTGAGTGTGTTATGGGGAATACGAGCAGGGCTCGTAAAATAAAAAACAGGCTATAAGCTGCGTGATACTGTTACACACTACTGTTGAAATTAAAATGAGGTGATTCTAAAGGATAGCTTTGCTGGTTTTCATCCCTTTTACTAAAATGTCCTTTCATTTATTAGTGTGCATACCCAATCTATCAATAGGTTTAGTTTTAAGAAACCAAGTGTCTGTGGCAGCTTCTCACTGGGCTTAAACACAGTCAACTGTTGCAGTCAATAATGCCTTAAAACATTGTGTTAAATCTAATTTTAGAAAACAAGGAAGCACATATTAAAACTAAACAAATCTTTTTATGTTCTATGTTCTGAACAAAACATGCTTTCTTTAAGGTTTAGCCTAATTTACTTAACTTTTGAACATCTTACTGTTTCTGGCCGAAGAGAAATAAAATAATAAAACCCAATAGAAAGTATAGTTTGTGACCCTCTTTTAATCCATGGTGGATGTCTACACACCTGACAAATTGAGTGAAAGGAGTTAATCTAAAAGTTCTCAGGAAAGGAGAGTGGGATACTCTCTATTCTCTATTCTATTCTCTATTACAGCACTGCATTTGGAATTAATCTGATAAAACTGATGTAAAAATCTTGCCTTGTGTAATTCTAAACATCACAGCAGCATAGTTGGTTTGAAAGTTCTGACATTTGCTTGGCAAGCTACGGGAGAGAAGATTTTGCAAAGCAAATTATCTCTTACCACGACAAAAACACATAATCAGCAAAAGCATCACATACCTGACAGAGCAAAAAAGACGAGAGACAGTCAGCAAAGCTCATCAGGGGATGCTGTTAAATTTAACTGGAGCTCTTACTGGCACATGGATGTTATCACTGGCGCTCATCTGATGATAACACATTTTCTAATAAACAGACCATCTGAAGATGTCTAATCAATCAGACAGTCATAAGCTGATAGAAAACAAATCAAATCTTCCCAGCCTTCAAATCTTCAATAGCCAATGTCTCTTTTCTCTCCTGCCAGTCTTTCCCCCACTGTGATCAGCACATCAACAGGGGAGGTTCAAAGGCACTTTGCTTCCCTTCACTGACACACACACAAACATAGACACACCTCCACACCACTGAGTGAAGCTTTATCATCAAAGGTCTGAGCCAGTCTCAGATGAGCTGAAGAACAATATGAGCCACTTGCCTCCATTCTCTAGAGGCTCCATGGGTGCCATGCATGGCTTTCAACCACTGTAGGTCAGAAGGAGATGAAATTAAGTGACTAACATTAAGGAATTTGACCATGAAATAGGTAGGTCATCACAGTGTACATGGCCGCAAAGTGAAAACAACACGTCAGCACTCAGCAGGACAACAGCAACAGCTGCATGTCCTCTGTTACTGCCCACACAGGATCTGTTAGGCTGCAGTGCTGTTTTACACTTTGACAGAGCAAAGCATGAGCACTGTAAGTGTGCAGCATTTATGCAAATTGGTCTTTGAAAACATTTGAAAATACTTAAGAGAAAAGTTGGTGGGAGTTCATTCTTTAACTGTTGTTGCTGATCATCTTATAGAAGATCCTGACTGTGTAGTGCATGTGTGTCACATTTCTCAAGGAAACGTAATGCCTATCAGTGTGTGCAGTGCACTCCACCATTGAACAGAAATCTCTAACCCGTCTCTATTAGCATCAGTAAGCAAGATGTAGCTGTATCACAGGCAAGCTAGCCGGCTTGGCAGTCAGTCAATGGAAAGCAGGCTGGAGTCTTGAACGAAGCAAATGATTCCAGGCCAGGTAAAAGGTAGCCAGTCCTGATGAAGGAGATCTCGACTGACTCTGTCTCTCAAATGGAAACACACTGAGGGGACCTGATGAGGATGAAGCACGGAGAGCAACTGCCAGTCAGCACAGCAGCCTGGATGATCAGCAATGGTCCCTAATTAGAATGAATGCAATCAAATGCGTGTAATTATGTTCCATCTCAAACCCAAAATTATTTCTTGCCTTGCCTTTCCCACGCTGACACAGCCCTTCTCTTCCTGACATAATGGAATGATGGGCTGGCAGACAGGAAGACATCCCAGCTCAATCCACAGCATCTTCACTTTAGACGATTTCCAGAATGTAATTGGTGATGTGATATGATGATGTGATCCACTTCAGTCAGCCGTCAGCAGTCTTCATTTGCCAGTCTAATGAGATCTGAGACACAGACTATCACAACCATCTAACAACATTACCCTTTCAAATCGACTCAAAATAATTGAAACAAATATTAAGTATCATATCTAAACTGGCAAAGTAGATCAAATTTCTTTCTTTTACAACCTGAGACTGCACACTTTTTTCCTGTAGCTACTGAACTAGAGCATCTGCTTGAGAGTTGCACACTGTATCTTAGCAGCTAAATGCAAAGTCCAACCCAGATTGCAAAGCCAAACAATCAAGCTGTGCAATGTAGGACAGAAGGGGATGTGAAGTGCGGGGGAATGTTAAAGCTGAAAATCTCAGGCAGGATATATACAGAGGGCTTGGAAACTGCAAGCTCCAAGCAGGAAAGACCAGTGGGAATGGTGTGCAGCAAGCCCTGTTGATAGTGCTGTCATCTGTGGCTAAACAAAACAAAAACATCCAGAAACCTTACTGTACAGAGCACAACAAAATCATGTAAAGCATGTAAAATACTGTCAGATAATATCTCTTTCACAGGGAAGAATACTACCAAAATCTAAAAACAGTCAGTTCCATGTTTAATAAAACGTACCAATGAAGACCATTCTCGTAGTGTGAAGTGGTGTAACTGATTAAACTTTTATTACATCCCCAAGAAAGAGACTTAAGTAGTGATTCATTTGAATTTGACCGACTCACCCTTGAATCCCTTCAGGGAGCTCCACCCATGTGTAGGAGGCTTAACTAGCAAAATGATCATAGCACTGTCAGCAGAATAGAAATTAATAATGTCAGAGAGCTTGAGGTTCTGAACAATAACAAAGAAAGAATCAGACAAGATAAAGAGATGTTGGGTCCACTCCTTCTCAACCACATTGTCCTTATCCACAAGCTCCCATCTGGGTAACTTGTGAACCAAAACAAGACTTCATTCCTCCAGAGTCAGAGACATCCTGTACACACCCCATATTTCCATCTAATTTCCACCAAAAAAGAGCACCACAGCATTCAAGAACAGCAGAGCGCTATAACATATTGAGACTGCCCATTAACTGGAAAACCAAAGATCAACAAATTTAACATAAAAAAGTTCAAAGAGTTCAAATTGGGACAGCACTTTTGCTCGAAACATTTACTTTTGCTGTCACAGTTGTAAAGAGCAACTGCAGAAATCTTCCAGGAATACTTTACAGTTTTGCCATCTCATCTCTATGTATTTAATGGGAGGAGCGATGATTAATACATAGTGTAAAGTATCCTCGAGGAGGGCAATTAAGAGCAAAAGCTAAAAATGTAGCTCCAACAACCTTGTCAAAATTTGCAATCTGTCAATAATAAGTCTGAATTGCAGTTAATGCATCTGAAATGTAGAAGCAACATGTAAGTTGAAATGCTTCATACCTAAAATATATTGCTTGTCATTAGCATGTTAACATCTGCACCTTGCAGTTACAGTTTTAGTTTAGATTTTGCTCTCTCTCAGCACAGCAGGTGATTTTCTAAAAATAAACTAGGAGAAATGTAGTCATTAAAATGTGCATCATCTAGTTTAAATGGCAGCATTTACAAGCAAACCTGATGGTCAAGAATAGTTGTGGTATGTTTTGTTCTTATCAATTTAGTAGTGAAGGACAGCAATCGTACCCATTCCCCACCCCCCCATGATGTCCCTGTCTACTCTGGGCAATCATGTGACAGCCACTCACCATCTATGTTTACAGTGGAGCAAGATTATTCAGCATTCACACACATACACATGCATTTACAGAGCAGATTTTTCTGCTCATCCTGTCAGATTAAATATGTTTCTCAACCATTTCTCTGATGAGTGCCAATGCAAAATTAGGAGAGGAGAGAATTCTGGGAAAACAGGCTCTGTATCATACTTGCACTTAACTGCATTTATCATTTGATTTTTTGATTACAAGGAACATTGTCATAACTGTCACAGCATCCTCCCTGTGATAAAACATCACTGCACAGCCTCTTAGCTATCTTCCTACAAGGTGCATGTGTTCATCCATGTGAAGTGCCTACTTATGCTGATGTTCAGGGCTTTAAGAGAATTTATGGTGAGGCAGCTTGTCCTGTGTTCTGCAGCAACTCTGCAGCACAGATGTCAGTCGGAGATGACGGCTTTGTCTTCAGAATAACACAATAAATCACTCTCAGTGGTCATTAAAAACGTTTTTTTTTTAAAAAGCCAAGAATGCAGAGTTGCAAAACAAAAGTGAAGAAACTCATAGTCAGCTTTTCTTTTCTGATCAAAAACAATAATCCTCCTAGTCATGAGTCATAAGGCCATTTGACAAAAGAGCAGACCAAGACAAGGGCCCTCACTTCATCTAAGGTCTAAGCATTGTGCAGTAAAATAGCTTACATCTGTGAGTCTGTGAGTATTGTTCACAAGACTAGGCATCAATACCAAAGTAGCCATGTGCGCCTTCCAAACGCAGTCATCAATCTTATCACGAACAGATAAAACCCATAGAGCAAGTGTTTCAAAATAAAGATGGCCTACCTGCAGGTTCTCAATGCAAGTCCCATGCAGCAGCAGTCATCATTTGCTAGATTAACTCCAAGCATTTTTGTCTGCAAGCTCAAAAGAGCGGTCTGCTCCCCAAGGTTTTACAGTACCAAATGAAAGATCTGCAGCAAGACTCTGCCTGATTCAGCCGAAATTAGGCGATCAGTCATGCTACATACACATTCCCCTGAGCACACACACAGACACACACAGACGCAAATTGCATATGTTCGTTTTTCAGATTATCTGTCTGATCTCTGATCCCCATAATCCCGCAACATCAAAAATAAATCAAACATCACAAAAAAACTCAAATTGTAACAGACATGCATGGCAAAAATAGGCAGAGAATCTCTGAGATGGCTACTCTAAATATGTTTGAACAAGAAACCATGCGACTAGATCAGAGACAGAAATTACAGTTCACCTTTTGCTGTAAATAAAACAAAGATCCAGTGCAAATCTGAGTGAATAAAGAAATTTCTAATACAGCTCAGCTCTTGTAGTGTGCTTAGCTGGACGATAACAGAATATATGAATTAATGTAACTCACCCTATAAAATAAGGGTTGGTAGGTAAGCATGCAGCTAGCTAGCTAAGTAGGTGGCTGGGTGAGTAAATAGCTTTAATGACATCACATTTGTGAGTGCAATGGCACAAGGAGGTATAAAAGGTGCAGCTAAGTTGTCTAATGAGGGCCAGCACACAGGTGAACATGGCATCTTATTCTGTGGTTCTGTTGTTATGGGTGGATCAATATAATCATTAACATGCTCTTGGGAAAACACCTCTGTAAGAGCTGGATGTCAAGGTAATTATGCTCAATAAGCTCAAGCACAACTGTTCTCATCAATCTCTTCTTTAAATATAATATAATTCTATCATTATATAGTAAATCTATATAATAATAAATAGGAGACATCCATCCCAAGACCTGGAAGTATGTTAAGATACAGTGTCTTCATGCTGTCTTTTACCATATGCTTTTTATATAATGTAGACAAACAAAACAGGACAGGCGTAGTTAAATTCTGTTGTGCCCCTTAGGATTACATTATCTGAATCTGGGTAATCCCGGTTTTTCAATACCATTTCATGAAAGCCATGTCACTTGCCAGTGCTTTTGTCCAAAAGCAGAGGAGCAGATAAACAGCCACAGGATCCTCTAATAATCGGATTCAGCTAACCCTCATGCTGTGAAACATGTCTAAATCCCTTACACAATCATGCCAGAGGCATTATTATGTCATCCCACTACTAAATACCCTCCTCCGACCCCCAACACTCATCCGCCACACACACACACACACACACACAGCCTATAAAAACCCCACACACATTTGTTTTAACATTGGGGAACTTTTGTCAGCAAGATGACAGTGGAGGAATGTATCAAATTATCCAACTGCTGAAAAATGCACTGTAAAGAATACTAAGAGACAAATCTATTGTTCAGACCCTTGATTACATTACATTATTCTTTTGGATTTGGTACAGTGGTAAATGATAAAGTCATCAGATTTAAGCAAAAACACAATAGCTACTGTATGAGAGAAATTTGTTTAGTCTGGTAAATTTTGCTGCAGAGAATCTTGGCCCTGAGGGTGTCCAAGCTTGTATAGCACAGCACACTTTACTGCAGCAGGCCTGTCTTTACAACAGAGTTTGCTTCAGTGCGTACAGTGTATCTATAATATGTTATCAGCAGAGGAAAACACAGATTTCTGACTTCTCATCAAGACCGGCAACTACCTTCTCCACTCACAATCCCTTCTTTGCAGGACATGCAGACTGAGTCAGCTGTGTGTGTTTCTCTGCTGGGAGCTAACTGTGTCCAGACTGGCTCCAGGCTTGGAGGGACCTCTCTCCTGCAGTTCTCATTACAGAATCTGAGCAGACACACGCCGCAGTGCAAAAGCAGCCACTGAACACACTCCCGCTGGGGAGCTACATTACAGTGACACACAGGGTTAAGACAACACAGCTACTCCATGACTGCAATGCTCGGTGGCAATGAACACGCAGGCACCACACACAGTGGCCCCAGTGGCCCAAAAAACACACATCTACTAGGGTGCAAGCTGATTTTTTTAATGTCATTGTCTTGTTATATTATGCAGTATAATAACAGTGTAGACAGCTTCACGTCTGCTCTGCATAAACATGCTGTACACAAAGCTATCAATTCACTGAAGGTTTCCCTCGCAATCTGTTCCCTCTAAATTGTCTATTTATTCTCTGGTGGTCCCCTACTTAGATCACAACAGCGCCATTTTTCAATACAGAAGTGACATAAAATACCTGATCACCACATTGCATTTTAACATAATACACAGTGTTACAAAAATGAAAAAAAATTGCTCTAATAATTTGGTTGAAGCCCACTCCCATCTGTCCCTCTTGGTTGCTAAAGCACGCAGGCTATCACATTATCATTTTATCAAGGAAATTAAACAGATGGATTAAATGAATTAGGTGAGGTTCCACTTGGCTGGCAGAGGGTAACTGAATTTTGAGGCTATTTTTAGATCTCTGTATCCTGAGAGCGTGGGGAGAGTTTGTAGAGACTTAGGAGGCTTATTAAGTCAGGCGTCAGTGGAGGAAGGTAGGCCACATCTGGTGCACAGCTCTAAAACTCTAACTGGCCAGCAGGATTGAGATTTTACCAGAACGGTCCCTTCCCTAGAATTTCTATCCCACTCACACAGACTGACCTAAATCAGTCTGGGGAATTTAAAAGGTCACTGTCTAAACACACAGAGAATGTACTCCCTTTTCAAATACCTCAACCTTCTATTAGGTAACATCTCTATGGCTATTCTTAGAAGTATTAAGTCTCCCTGGAAATGTGCAGAATGTCTGTGGTTAAGAAGAGGTCTCCTCCTTCCTCTGAAACTCTCCCCTCTATCCATGGGTAGTCTGTCCCCTGCACCAATTTTAGGTGTGCCATTTTTCAGACTGAAGTGGTCCAGCCATTCAAAGATGAACACTGAACAAAGATGTGACCTCTATATCAGCTAAGCATACAAATGAAGCGCTGTGTCTTCTGGCCACATTTCACCCTGTGGCCGAGGGATGAAAGGGGAAGGAAGTGACTGGGTGAACTAAACATCAAATCAGATGTTATCCAGCTCCCTGAGTAGAACCAGACCTAGCTAAAGTCGACCATTACATAATCCATTAAAAACAGACCACAGCGCAAGACTGGACAAACCCACAAGAGGCTCATTGATGTTAGTTTAAAATGAGCGAGGTTATATACAGTATGTAGCTATCTTGACATGAAAATAATATTGATTCAAAGCTGACCTGAACTGTCAACCTCTGTTATCTGCTGCTCATACTGAATTTTGTGGTCTGGTCTGGTGTTTACAGCCCACTGCCTCTGTGGCTGAGAGCACAGCAGGAGGGCTGACCGACGAGGGAGCACATGCAGGAATGATAAATAGGCTAAGTAACCTTATCGCTGCGGCTGACATCGAGACCCTGACAGAATGATAATAAGCTTGATATCTTGTGCATGGATCTATGAATGAGTTCCACGGCACAACCCAATTAAAACTGACAAAATTAACCAAAGAGCAGCTTAAAAACTGTAGGCTGCCAGTTCATATACCTGGAAATCTGATCATAGTTGTACTGGTAAATCCCTGGATTTCAAACCAGTTTAATGTATAGCAGGCCATATATAGCAGCATACATGTTCAGTTCACTTTGATGCTGATATGTGACATTTCTACATCTATACAGCTAACACGTTGGCTAGAGAGCTCATGGTGGTGTTGCTTAAGTGCAAACAACGTACAACTTCAGTGCCAGTGCATGGAAAAGTGTAATATGCAGCAGATGTGACATTGCATGTGTGAGTCTGTATATATACAGCATATCTCTGTGGGTCTGTCTGTGTGCAGGCTGGGCCCTAATAGCAGCTGTGCTAAGGATTGAGAAGCAAACCCATATAAACAAGTACATTCCTTTGAGAAGTGTATCTCACTGAGAGGTGGGGAGGACTG
Organism: Macquaria ambigua; assembly: GCA_008360985.2. Taxonomy (NCBI): domain Eukaryota; kingdom Metazoa; phylum Chordata; class Actinopteri; order Centrarchiformes; family Percichthyidae; genus Macquaria; species Macquaria ambigua. Next base: position 431,033 of record VMKM01000004.1, on the reverse strand, counting down.
CATCAAACCTCCACTACAGTCTAACCTATAGAGGCATCCCACATTAACCATCTACATAGTACAGCATCATAATCAGCCTGAGAGACCACAGTTCTGCTGACATCAACACAGCAGTCAGTGACCTGTGATCATGAGGCACTGCAGTGAGCATCTCTCGCTCTTTCTCCCTCTCTGTCTTCCCATTCCTGTAAAGACTGCTCCATTAGTACACATTGATGTACGCACTCCCCAAAGGCAATTCAAAGGTTTGTAAAGGCAAAACAGCAAGCTGCCTTCTCTGCCACAAACCAGGCGATAAGACACTTTTCAGCATGCATGTAAATTCTCCTGCCTGCACATATACTTTGTACAAACACTTAACGGCATGCAATCCGAAGAACTTCATCTCCTGCAGCTACTGGAAAGCTTTAGCAGACACACCTCCTGAGTAGCTACATAGCAATATAATCCCACATATGTTTCGGGAGAGGGGCTGGGATACACACCTGTGAGTCGCACGATACACTGGCTGCCTCTTGTAAGGGACGTGTAAGGTTGGCTGTCCTGGTTGGCCCAACATGTTAGCTGCAGCTCTGTGATTTGCTGTGCTGTGCTCTGCTCCTCTCAGTGGTGCCTGTGTGTGTGTACTCCTCTCAGCTGGTAGTGCTGCTGTTGCTGACGTCCTCTGCTGTGCACCGAGGCGTCGATTCATTCAAAACATCTTCTTTCCCGCTACTGCTGTGTTGGGCTGCTGAGGTGGAGCTAAAAATACATGCAATCACTGAACTGTCCCCTGTCTCCGAGAGCATTAGGCTTGTGATGGGTATTATTACAGCCAGCCAACCTCACCAATACATCATGTAAGAGGCCCCAGAGTAAGCAAGTAAAACCACAGGTACAAAGCATTAGCCATATCCCATATAATCAAATTCTCATCTCTCACATTCCCTCCCTGTGGTGGTACTCTTTCTCTCATCACCTCTCCTCTGCTCTCTTCTAATGTATGCGTTCCTCAGCAGAGCTCTGCCGTCAGAGCACTTCCCTGAACTGGACGCCCTCTCTGCTCCATTCCCTCTGCAGTCATGCAGGCAATACACAGCATGCACAGCGAGCAAGAAGAAAGAGGAGGGAGAAGGAGGAATTACGGTAGTGAGTAAGGAAAAAAAGAGAGAGAAGAAAGACATGAGGAAGTGATAGAAAAGTGTTGCAATTGCACATTATGTAATGAGAGATAATTGTCTAAAGTATATACTATGTGCTGATCTTTACACTCTACTATTTTGGCAGTTAGTATGCAAGAAATGTTCATATGGTGTCATTTTGTACCAACAGGAAATGATTGAAAGTATGCACCCATGATGTCATTATAGAACATCACTTTGTAACTGCTATCAACTTCAAAATTGAAAACTTTATTAATCGTCACTAAAAGTGATCTCCAAGGATATGAATTATTTAACGCAGAGATGATCTTGGAGCCAACAGCTCCTACGTTTCCACTACACATTGCATTGTGGGACAACAGCGTCCAACATCTCAACAAAACATTTTGCTATGCAGGGTGACTGTTTACTGCATAAACAGGAAATGCTGTAACAACAGATCAGATGAAGGGGGGAGAGTGTGAGTTGGGGAGACATCATTCACGATATGAGAAATGGAAGTGAAGACTGGGCTATGACCTAACAGCTGAAGAGACTGATGACTATGCCATACTACAAATGCCTTCTATCAGATAATAAAGAGAGCGTGTGGTGGTGGTGGTGGTGGGTGTTTTCTGCACCGGCTGAGGACTCACAGATTAAACTGACAGTACCTGCACACATACACACACAAACATGCAGGTAATGCATCCAGCTGCTGTTGCCCTCATCCCCCCCGAGTTTCATCCTCTGCTGCTCTTTCTCATCCATCTACATTCTCCTTCACATCTCGTTAGCATACCCCAGGAGTCGAAGGCTCTCGCGCTGCACGTAAAGACCTCTTCAGCGCTGCGGAGATGATACCAGATCTCTGGGTCTAACCACCACCAATGGTCATTTGAAATGCACATTAGCTCTCTCTTACAGTAATTCATTTCACTGCATGGAAAAACTGCAACATACACGCCACTCAAATGTTAAACAGCCCTACACTGGCACACATTGGTATAATTTTAAGATACTTTCACTTTACTTGAGCATTTCAACCCTATGCTCCTTTATACTTCTACACATTTCAGAGGGAAATATCTTACTTTTTACTCCACAACATTTATCGGACAGATATACTGTTCTGTTACTAGTTACCTTGCAGATTTAGTTTTTACATACAAAATGTGGTAGGTTTATAAAATATGATGCATTGTTATGGATTAAACTACCCAACAGTATATATAGTATAATAGTAATACAGTATTAATCCAGTAACATCTATATAATAATATAACACTGCGTTTACTTTTGATATGTTCATTAATTTTAATTTCAAGTACATTTTTCTGTTAATACCTACTTTTACTTATATAAGATTTTGAATGCAGGACTTTTACAACATGTCCAACTCAATCATACATGTTGCTACATTGCTACTCACCAATTAATGACCACATGTGGAAAGCAGTAAGTCCAATTCAAAAGTCTCAAATGACCAAATCTGTCCTGATCCTGAAGACGACCAATAAGGAATGTCCCTTTCCGTTCTCTTAACGTATGGTAACTGAGCCTGTTTTAACTGTGTGCACTGTGCTAGGTGGGTGTGCTAGAAAGTGCACAAAGAGCGGTGTCAGATAGGAGTATAACTGCTGTTTCAGCCCTCTCTCTTTACTCTCGATCACTCAGCAACACTGCCAGCACTTACAGTATGTAGCTCTACTTAGCCTCTCCAGGGACGAATAAAAAGATAACGCTCCATTGTTCAGTCTCTATACAGAAGATGAAGAAGGAGGAAAGGGGAAGGGCCTGATTTACTAGGAAACTCTGAAGCCACCACTCTTTCTGGTGACCACAGATGAGCAGTATTCACCTCACTGTGCTGTCCAGTCAACGTTAAGTGCTGACCTTGGTCTCTGACTGCAACCAGAGCCTTCCATCTCACCCTGAGTCCTCTTTATCAGATCACATCCCAGTCAGCCAGAGAGAGAGAGGGATGGAGGGCAGACTATAGCTGAGTGGCTGGCTCAGGCTGCTGCAGTGCCGGTTCAATAATCCACAGACAGACATATAGATAAGAGCAGAGGGCTGGATGAGGGTGGTTTAGGTCGATACGTACGATGGACGGCCAGGTCAACAATCATACCTCACTCTATCACTTACTTCCACTGTTGTCCTCCTGGCTGTTGTATAGCAAAATGAAGTTATAATAGCACTGTATAAATCCCAGCCTATTGTGTTAGTAAATCACAAACCCATCAAACCAGAAAAAAGACTTTGCATATATACCACAGGTGTTGAGTTGATGAGACTAAAATTACTCAGAAAGGCAGGAAATGTTGTTGAGTAAGTAGGTAATACAGAAATGATGCAACAACATTTTTGTCAAATACAGGAAAAGGGCGATATGACTGAGAAATGATTAATAAATCAATAAATGATGGAATGGTAAGACATTTATAGCTCAAGCCTGAGTTAAACTCAGTTATGAAGTTAAACTTTAATAAACATAATTTATTTTTCAACATGGCAGGTAGCAGACACAAGCCTGCACAATAAGAAAGGCTTGAGTACCAAAACACTTAATGCCTTACCTGTACTGATAAAAAAAAAAAGACAGAAACAAATGTGAAATCAAATCAAACTGTCAAAAAGACAAAGACTCAACAGCAATATCTAGTGGCTACCTACAGAACAGCACTTTACAACAAAGACATGCACATGCTCCACTAGGTCTCAATGATGCACTGACAGATAAGGGCGTACATCACCGCTGCGTCAAACTGTTCTTACAGTGATTTTAACTTCCAGTTATAAAATATGCTGTCAAAATCAGCACTACATCTTTGCTGCACAATCCGAGCTTTATCTCACTGAGCAAATTACAGACAACGGATGGTTGGAGGTGAAGACTGATCACATCCTAAATGATCAAATCACCAAGATTTAGAATAGTAAAAAGGAGAATCAATCAGCTCATGAATAAGGAATTAGCCTTGCATCTCTGCGCCAAAGCAAATTAAATTGGATTGGTTTGTGAGAACTCACACAGCTGTGTGGTCAATGTGTTCAATAAACGCTGCAGTGAGTGAAATTGCCCTAACCACCAGATCTGCTCTCACTAGCATTGGCCAGACGGGCCTTTTCATTTGTCTTTTTCACGCTCAATATTCCATTAATGGGAACAGCAATATTCAGTCAAGTAATCCACAATGAGAAACATTTTTCAGAGCTCATACACTCAATCTGCTGCTGAACATAAGCTTATTGAAGTGTTGGGTTATTCAGACTTCAGACAATATACCTTAAGGAATATGTATAGAATAAAACACTACCAAGCACCTCCATTGCTACAAATCCTATGATCAGCCAATAAATGTCAGATTAAGTAGATCTGTACAGATCTTCAAGGTGCTTTGTTGAAAGAAAGTTGTGATTACAGAGGAGAACTGACTATCTATTGGTATTGGTCCCAAAAATTATAATTTATTTTCAATCAGGACACGGCACAATTTCCTGCTCTCAGAGGACCATAGGGCACACAGAGAAATCTGTTCAATTCAAGGTCATCTTGTATTCAAGTCCTAGATAGTTCTGATTTCCTGCCCTAACCTGATTTCCCACAATAACCCTGTTTCTTGTGTGCATGTAAACACTGTCACTGTAATCACTAATATGTCATATTCTAATTGACAATTTGCTTGAAGCAGCATTAATAATTCTCTGGACACGTGGGTCAGCGGAGCAAGCTGAAAAACAACAGTGACATATTATCACCTCATAAAGTTGTTTTTCTGAACTTGTTAGCAAACAGTTGCCTATTTAGAAATTCCAGCAGACACGGAGAAACATTAGCAGTCATTTGGAGTCGTGTTTCTGGCCACCTGCTGAATTTAAGTCCAATATTCACTGTCTTTGTAGTTATTTTTGGTCCTCACCAACTCCTGAGGGAAATATTCTTCTCTTTAGCTGCTCAACGCGCCATTATGTTCATCAGCTAGTCGCTAACTTTCTCTGTCTGCCTTTTGGTGCTGTGCAGGTGGTGTACAGTTGGTTTATCAGAGCTTGTTTGCTGAAAACAGCTGCCTTATAACAGCTGGAAACAACACTGATGAAAGTGGTGAGACTGAATCAAAACAGTAAAAACAATACAATGACTTGAAAAATGCTAAAACACATTAGAGCTGACAAGTTTGCAGAGTTGGGTGATGTTCTCTGTGGGTTTGTCACTACGAGTGAAGCCTTTCACATTACACCTGTTCATTTGATCCATTGTTAATACAAAAATATTGATTAGTGCAGTTTTAACACTTGCAGCATGTATGTGATCGCAAGTGCTCAGCAGCAGTTTCATTGTAGAACTAAGTGAAGTACTTTTCATGCAATATCTTAACTTTTACCAGATGGTTACCTTCACTGAACCTAGCTGCTTTTTATCTAAATGCAAATTTTCTATGCTTGCAGAAAATCAATGTCATTACACTAGCGTGTATTAGATTTTTCTACTGGTGATGGGAGCTTCTCAAATTTAAATTACCTATTTTATTGTTCTTCACTTTTACACCAAACATCAACAACATCATCTTTTGGACAAAATAAAAATGAGTGCTTCGAGAAAAAGGTTAGGTCTCAGATATGCTCTCTAGAAAGACTTTCTCTTTTTAATACAACATCCGTCTTCCACCTTTGTGGCTGCTAACTAATCACTTCTCTTCTCAGCCGTCTGGTGCGATGAGAACAGTGTGGGACCTGCTTCTCTCTGCGGTGGCTCAAGTCACCAGGCTTTGACAGAATGCGGCAGAAAGAACTGTCACCTGAATTCAATCAGAGGGAGGGTATACAAACTCCTTCTTTCCTCCAGAGAGGCAGCTGAAATTACTCAGGTGCCGAGCTTCCTTCTTTAACAACATGAAAAGTGATAAATGACTATAGAAAAAAAAAAAGTTTTTTATATATAGTTTTTTCTATACAATTTGATTTTTGTCAGCTGTTTGTTGCATGCCAGTTCCATTTACATTGACTGTACATTACCATAGCATGTTACAGATATCCAGATTGTAGTGGCGATATATTAAAACAGGCATTTCTTTTATACATAGCCAAAAAAGACAAAATTTCACTGTGATAATACCATTAAAACAGTGTTACCTTGTCTCAATCTGCCTTTCCTCCTTCTCCAAACTGGAGGGCTCCAGCTCAGCAGCCACCTCTGTTTCATGATCAGCCGAGTCAGTCCCCTGGCCAAGGGGCAGGCAACTGCAACAGCAGGTCCCCATCCCGGCACGGGCATCTCCCCTGCCCTGTTCCTGCTCTGACTCCTGCTCCAGCTCTGACTGGTAAACCTGCTCAAGCTGTCTGGACAGTGAATGACTCATTCTAGATAATGTATATCATCACACAGAGCACACCTCAGGCCCGCAGCTCTTAATGTATTCATTCATTGCAGGCTCCAGGGTTAAATATTGCAAGTCCAAACAAGGCCTGATGGAAAGCTTCCTTTCTATTCTGCAGCACAAACATCCACTGTACCAGACTCTCAATCTATTCTTTGTTTTCATCGTCTTTATTCAGTCTGCAGCTTTAACCTCCAAATCTATTTGAAGGCCCCGACGGTACTGTACAGTATGTGTTGTTTAACTGTCACAAGCCTTGTAATAAGTCACCATGGACATGATATTGACAACACAGCTCTGTTTATGAAACACTCTGGCCTCAAGTGAAAGTTCAGGCGGCCTCACAAGCAAGGAGAGAAGATAGATGCACAAACATAATAGCTGAATACGATTTAAACATGATACAAGGATCTACTGATAATGACAAATGGTCAACATAAATCACACTGCAAGAGTGAGAGGACTCGCTACCTCACAAACAGCCCATTTGCAATTCCTTGGCCATGAATCGTAATATCAATCTCTGTATCCTGCATCCTGCATCTGCTGCTAAAGAGGTTTTAGCATGTGCACTGTTGCAATCTTCACAGGATTAATGATTCATGCTTCATGGCAAGGTTGTGTGTCTATGCGTGTCTGTTATAGGGAAATAAAGTGTACGTAATGTTCCATGTCGTTTCTCTTCTCTAACCATCACTTTCTTCAAGACAATCAAGAAAATATTTTTATGATGGTTCAAAGACCAGCAAAAGAGCACTACATCATGTTGCTATTATCTTGACCTTGAAATGCATTTAGCCTGTTCATTCAGTTTTTTCATTCCCTGCACAGCACACATGGTGCAATGGTGGGAAGGGAAGCGCAACAAGCTGGGATTTAACTTAAAATTAGGTTGTTTTTTTTAAAATAGGACTGTGATGCTGCAATAAGAATTATAGAATAATAAGAAATATGTTTTCAGCTCATCACTCATTTGATAATTTCATAATTTCATCGGCAAGTACAAATACAATGCATGATGATGCCACAATCTTAGAATAATGAATGAACCCTTTGAATACATTCTCCAACCAGCAGGCATTTTTAAGCATAAAGAGAGAAAGTATGTCTAACTTGATGAAGCATTTCCTGCAACATGGCACAGGAGTGCAGTGTTTTTTAGTCCCCTGTCATCGTAATAATGTCCCCAAAGTCAAATATCTTTATTTTGCAAAGATAAAGCAGGAGTAATCTGATCCATCAGGATTTTGCCTGTCAAGAATGACAAAACAATTTGAGAGTATCTATTTTCAGCTGAAGGTCACTGTCTCAACAAACAGCTTGAGGGATGGTACAGAAAAAGAGGGACTGAACTGTGTTTACACACAAGGTCACACAGAAGAGTCTGCAGAAGTGACGTATATTTGAGCCAACTGTCTACACACTATACTGATATAAAATCATGGAGGGGGAAAAAAGAAAAATGTATCTGATGATGATGATCCATCCATGAGTGTCCTGGACTTGCCATAATTCAAAATATAGACCCACTGTAGTGAAACATCCACAAATGTTACACACGTAATGTGTAATGACATCTATATACAGTATATTTGTGTGTCACATAATATCATTCCTTGTACCATGAACTAAGTGAGTACATTTCCAAGTAAGAAAATATCATCAAATGACAAAAATAATCTAAATGAAGCTGAGGGGGCTACAAAAATTATAATAATAATGCAATAATTACAATAAATATGTACAAATAAATTAGTAAGATTCCTGATACACAATTCATAGGGCTGAAGTTGGTAGCTGACGTAGCCCTTTCAACTTTGTGTCTCTGCTCACACAAAAACTCAAAGCATAATGCAGCTTATGTGCTAACTTGAATGTTAACATGCTTATCTTGTCAGGCCTCTCTGTTGTAAACAGAAACCTGTCAGACAAAATAAAATGAAAGAGGCATAATGCAAATAAAGAGTAGATTCAGTAAAGCCAGGATGTATCAGGAAAGTTCCTGTTACAAAGTAAGTAAAATGCTTTAAGATAATTATTTACCCTAGTAATGCTTTAGAAAATAGCTGTGATTCCTTTGATGTCTTGGTGTCAAGATCTTTGCTTTGTGGTGCTGCAGAGTAAGTGGATCCTAAGTTACCCTGCAATTCAAAGGTGCATAAAGTACACTGAAAGTGATGCTATCAGAGCCTGAAGACACCACTTCAAGAAATATGGTTCCTACAGTACTCTGTGGAGCCCTATAGAGGCAGTTCAACAAGCACAGCTGGCCCTTGTGGACAAGAAAATTGTAGGGTAAATGCAAGGTGTGCCAAAGCTGTTTCTCACAATAACCAGGCAAACAAATAAACTGAGAAAGTGTAAGAGAGAGTGAAATTACTTGAGTAAAAAAAAGTTGAGACTGTGTGATCAAGAGCAGAGTTTAGCCCAAGTATGAGGGAAGACCTATAATTATGTAATTAATATTTGCTCACTGGAGCACACATGAGCGAAAGCTGTTGGTGTTATGGGATCTTATTAAGTGAAACATCTGTTCCAATAGGATGAACCTAATGACATACCCAGTTTCATCCATGCCTTCTTGTCTGTAACATCCACAGCTTATACAGCTCTCTCAGATAGCACGATAGATTTATAGATATCAATTTCTATGTTGGTATACACAGAGGACTGCAGTGTTCATCTGTTCATCTTCACTGCTTCTGTCACGTCAGCTTTGCTGAAACAAAAGCATTTGTACTGATCCTTCTCCTGTCTGCTTCCTGGAGCAGAAGAGCTCTGTCTGATTGGTATTCAGTGATGTGTTTTCAATCTTTCTTCATTACTTCCTATGGCACTCGACAAACATTTCCAAATAATGTCCCTTTACATCCATGGTCCTTTGAACAAACATGAAGGTTACTTAGCATATATAACAGTAGTCAGTCTCATCTACAACACCTAATGGAATTTAGACTAATGTCTGTAAATTATGTTATTAAGGATGAAGTTTGAGGTCCCATTCTGAGTCTTAATCTGAGCATTTCAATTTCTGACCATTTCTGAAGAGGTCACTAGTGAATTTCTGCTGCTTCTTTGCCTCTTTGAAAAAGAAACATCTGGACTGCCTTTCTGCCTGAGCCCAAAGGAGAACCAGTTTGGGAAAACACTTTACAAGTGATATCAAGCAAAACCCATATCCTAAATCCACTGTGGTAAAGTTGTCTCACACAGAATGGCCCTGCACAAAAAAAAAACACATTAGAAGTTTTGCCACACTATAAAAGTTTAAAAGTCAATGTCCAGTTTCAAAGGTACGATTTGACAGTTTGAAAAAGAGACACAATATTCCTAAATAGCTCAAGTTAAATACTTTTTTAGTAGATGAGGAATTCTGACATGCATTTATTTTGACAGAGCACAATGGTAACCCTAGAATTAAACATCTTTCATGTTAAAAGAATCTAAAATCTGGAAGGGCAAAGGTTATTTGACATTGGCGCTCATTTATGCCCTCATTTTTTGGCAATGAAGTTTTGAACTCAGCACTGAGGTATGGATTTGCTGTGTTCGCAGAAAAAGAAAGCCTCATTAAGACAGCCTTAAGATAAGGGCCTGTAGGGATACTAAACTTCTTTTTTATACCTTGCTTCAAAACTCCCAAAACGCCACATGGCTAATTAACTCATACTGTCCTCATCAAAAATACTCAGCTAGTTATAAAATGCAAGCACAACCAAAAACCACGACAAGCAGCAGGAGAATGGGAAGATAAACACTCCTAAAAATCAGTAAATATTGATGGTGTTATCACATTTGACAAGTAAATAAAGTTGACACAGAAGTCGAGTAAGCTTTTTTTTTGGTGTGAAATCTATGTGAGTTTTATATCAAACACTTCTTCCTGTACTGTCACATTACAGCATAGTAAGCCCATTGAACAATGTGAACTGTGTCCTCAACAGGACACCATTGTACCTCAGTGGGGTCATTTTTTCCCTCAGGGAGCTATAGAATTGCACATTTCCTATGTTCAGTGAGTGCTAGTGATGTGGTGGAGAGTAAACCTAGAAGAACGCCGTTTTCCCAGCTTTAACTTGGGAATTACTCAACACGAGGTCTTGTGAAGATATATAAATATGACATAAATGAATCATATTACAATTAGTACTAATAGTGATAGTAATAATCACATTGGTTGTTTGTCTTTAGTTTACCACCATGTTCGTGTATCTGTTACTAATGTATGTAATCGTTTACTTTAATCATTTAACCATATGCGGGATGCATTAAGGTTCATGACAGTGAGGCCTCCTACTATTATAACTTGAAAAGGAAGCTTAACTTAGTTGTACCTGTTCCTAATTATACAGTATGTATACACATCTCATTGCCACGCAGGTCATTTTTCAGCCTTCGTTATTCCCTTACTTAAATTGATATGCATCCATTACACAAGTTTACCTCAACACACAGGCCTGTTTCTTCTGTGGCACATCATCTGCAGAGATTGAAACGGGATGATTTTGGAAGATGATTTTCAAATTGGGTCACTTCATTGGAGATTTGCTAGAAGTATGACAGCCAGAGACACTCTATTTCAATCTGCTGCCACAGATGACAACAGACCTCGCCCATTCATTTTGTCAGTCTTCTCCTCCAGTCAACACTGTTCAGTCCATTGACGGGTTACTTTCAGTGTATTAGGAGTACTGTAACTAAAGTGAACAAACTAAAACTAAAACTAAAACCTTTTATGTAAAACGCTACTTAATTTAAACTCACACTGTTGGAGCATCCAAAATAAAGCACTGCACACATTAAACAGATAGTTCAGGCCTGCAGGCTACAGGCTGGCCTAAAGCGAGGTGTAAATAAATGTGAGTTTTGCCACAGCAGCAACGTCTGAACAATCCTTCCTTTGTACTCCACCTCGGCTAAATTCCACCATCAACACGCAACCAAATCTACCGACCGTTGTCACGGCAGCACCATGTGGACTTCAGTCCTGCTTGAGTTTGTTGCTGCATACTTCCTGGACAGCTAAAAGATGAGAAGAGAAGCAGGACGGACAGTAGTGATTTCTACCAAAGAACCTACTTGCTTTGTGCCAAAGAAATCTGATTGTCCACTTCAAGAGAGCTTCTCATAAAGTCTGATGTTTAAGTGAAAATTATGAGTGTGAGATAAAATTTCATCATACAAAAAGAACCGTGATTTGCACCCTGGAGCAGAAAAATAAACACTACAAAAATCAGAGCTAATGGGGGTTGTCCCTGTAGTATTAATGGGAATTTTAAAATGCTGAGTTGTAGCCAGTTATAAACTAAAATCTAACACTTGTGATGATTTTAATGGTCTGAAATAGGGCCACAGTCCAAGTTGTCCAGTCCCTTTCCAATTTTTCTAATGTGATTTTAAGGATTAATCCCACTGAGCTGGAGCCATCTTCACTGTCAGTGTTTAAGCTAACATTAATAACCAAAGCATATCTTGCACCAAAGCTGTTAAGATATTCCTGGAGAGTAAGCTGTTTTTAACCTTTAATCTGCCAAAGCAACTCATATTTTGAAGAACAAAGTAGTAATAAATTAACCAGGCCTGTGTATCTGTTCATAGCTTAATGAGTGCTGGAGTTAAAAACCAGGTGAGCCTGTCACAAGCGACGCTTCCTATAATTAACCTGTAGACACATGGGACAAATACAGAAACCTGACATTTCCAGGTGTGCAATAAGTCACATAAACCACCAGAGATAAACTTCTCCACAATGAGAAAATGACAGTACTCAATCACCAGAGAATAATAAATGGCTGCATTAACATTAATTTCCCCCACACCAATCAGCTGTTTCTCAAACTAATTATCCATTATATCACTTTGTGATCACATTGTTTCAAGAATTACACAAAGACCTATCAATATGTCATATAGCAGTTGAATCAATGCTGTGTTTTAACAACATTTTTGCTTTTTAATTTTACAACTATCTTATATACATTTACACCTGGGGTTGCTGATATAGGCAACATTAATACTGTGATCAATATTAAAGAATTATCTCAATATCAATATGTTACAAACATATTTATATAGTCAAAGTCACATGATACAAGCTCAAATTTATGTTCATTTTCACAGAAACTGATAATTGTGAACTAAGATATCTCTGTATTAGCAATTCTTCGCAATACAATTATATCATAAATAAAAATAATCACCCATCAGTTTAACCTACTCTGGAAAACACACAATAATTTGACTTTATTTCACGCACCAAGAGAACATGGAAAGACGTCAACTGTGCTGAAGATAGGCTGAATAGTATGAGAGAAGAGTGTTGTTCCTTGGTGTGTTCCTGTCCCCTGTTTGACTGCACGAAATTAGCCTTCGAAAACAAAGAAACAAGCAGGGAGCAGGAGCAAAAACAGGATCCTTCCACCAATCCAACTGGGCAACAAGTCGACTGATTTAACAGCCTTGACATTTAGGCTACCATATATCACATAACTTCACCGATGTATTGTTCTCGCTTCTTTCAGAGAAAAAGTGCGTGAATGAGGGAAACACAACGACCGCCTTTATTCTACACACAATATAAGTGTCAGCGACAACAAATTTGTTAGTTCAGACCATTTTATGTGTCTTTTTTAAAGCCCACATCTTTTGACGCCAGAATGTCTTTCAAAGTGGCATTTGAATGCATGGACATCTACTTGTTCGGCTCAGTGCAACCTGTATTTATAATTGCAGGCATTGCTATAAAAAATGAAAAAAGTGTCTGTGTTGTGAATTCAGTGTGGCAAACTGGTTGTCTGCATGTCGTCGAGCAAAGACCTCTTATTAGTAACTATCAACCTCGGAGAGACTGCAGCTATGGGGATATAAAACCTCTCCATACAGGCCTTCTGTCTGGAACAAATAGGGCAAACTAAAATGGCCAGGACCTCGGACAGGACTACGGGTAATGGAACTACAAAACATTAAACAAGCTACGGTGGGAGGAGTCCTTGTAATTCACAATGATCCAGCGCCAGTGAAGAATTTGTCTCCACTTTCTTTTACAGTAGGTTTTCTGTTTGTCATTGTTAGCCTGACTTATCTGATTGCTTCCAGCATGATTTGCTTATCGCTCTTGCGTCCTGGTTTCTCTCACAGTATCCATCTGATATACATTGACAGCCACAGACCAGAATCCACACAAAAATCAAAGGTGTAAAATACTGCAGATGGAAATGCAAATATAATGCACACAATCCTTGAATTATCTAACATAACATAACGGATGTGTGGGTACGGCACTGATGGTGTGGTGCCTTTCTCTGATTTTCAGCCTGAATCCTGCACATTTTAACGTGTGAAGGACGTGTGAAAATCTGACAAAAACAAAACAACTTCACACTGCAGTCTGTGACTTTGGAAATCCTTTCCTCTCTGCTTCAATAATGCAATCATGCCATACATCTCTGTCACCACACATGGTCACACCCCTCTCTCCTGCAACCTTTACAGTCTCTCTATCACACACACACACACTCTCTCTCTCTCTCTCACACACCACTGTACACCTATCTAATGGAGAGAGTAGAGGTCCTGCATGGAGGATGTGAGGAGAATTTTAATAGCCTTCTTCCTGTCCTGCTAGGCAGGCACTGCCACTTTCCATTCACATTGCAGGCAGAGGTAATTGGTTTCACCTATCCGATGGGACCCCTGTGTGTTAATCCATATGCTGGTGTCGTTATGTGTCATTTGTCATGTGTATACTCTGTTTTCAGATGTGTTTACAGTACATCATTTTAATTATGTTTGAGTAGCCTAGCAGTGACTGCAACTCAAACATGTTACCAAACAGCACAGTGACAGAAAGCTAATGAAAGGAGTAGGAAAGCATGTTACACACAGAACTTTAAAACGTAACAACCAGCTAATGGGAATTTTACACGGTCAAACAATGCAACAACGCTCACGAGTCACTCACTTGATGAAGTAGCTGGCTCCTTCGTCCGTGAAGCCCTCTTCCCATCCTCTTGGCAAATCTATAACACGAACAAAAACACATTGAACGACCCGCCACAGACAGAAGACACATTGCAGCAAAAAAAAAATGTCCCCTCGGTATCCTACAAATCAGATAATTTGCCGCGTACCTGACCGTATCATGTGTCCCGAGTTAACAGGTTCACCAGTGCGTGGATGTAGCCAAGTAGTGCTATGAGTTTTATCACTGCAAGAAAGACACCTGTTACTGAACGAATATAAAACAACAAAAATCCTTCACGTTAATAATTCCTCGTAGAGAAACAAGCGTTGAGTAGTTAAACACGCTCACTTAATGAAGAAGACCCGGCCATCTCTACAAACTCCATACGACCAGTGGTCAGGTAGGGTGTCCCGTCCGAGAGGTGCCGCCATGATCTCTCGTCTCCGGCTCGGCTTGTCCCCCCTCTCCCTCTCCGCCGACTTTTCCAGGGAGCCCAGATAACACCACCGCTAGGGCTGCATAGTTTTTTAAAGGGGAAGAATACCAAACTCAGACCGTTTCCACGACTGTGTTTTTTCTTTGATGTAATTTGAGCTGACGAAAAGGGGTTAACCGGTTCCCACAAGTAGCCTAGCAGACTGGTAGATGATTAAAACAAAACTCAGCCCTCTACAATAGAATAATAAATGAAGCCCACTGCGGAGAAAGTATAGGGTGTAGCCCCTAGGGTGTAGTGGATTAAAGCTGGAACTTCGGACATCAGGACATTTCAGGACAATGATGTTTGCCACATACATGGAACAAAAATTAAGAAGACATAGCAATCATAAAACTAATTCTAGTAGGATTGTACTCACAAAAATGTAAGTCCTTTAAGGGATATTAAAGGATTACAGGAATATCTAAATTAAACCAAAATAAATTAACATGCTTATTTTTCTCTTTTGAAGCTACTACAGTATGTGGAAATGTAATGTGTATATGAGAGAAATGACAGAAATACTGATAAAACATGGCACCCAGTATCCTCACAGAAGTGTTTTATCTCATGCTTATAAGACACAGGTGGCAGCCATGTCTGCGGAGACTAGGATATTAAAAGTGAGTTCATTTTAGTTTTCAAAAAGCTTTTCAGTCCTTTAGTTGGGTATGTGAGCAGAACCGTCCAAACGACTAACAGAGGAGGAATTGTTGCACAGGAACAGAAGAAAGTTGGTCTCAAACAAGGATAAAGTCAGACAACACAAAACATTTTCAGGCTCAAGTTGATGCCCAGATGACATCAATTTACACTGGAGGTGTGTTAATCAACTTTGTGAAGGGGAGTCTTCTTTAAAGCAGATTTATATAATAAACATAGCAATATATCCTCTTCTACTGTTGTTCTACTGTAATTTGCTTGAAACAAAGCAACAAAATGTTCCAAATGTTTAAAGTTATCTATTGAGTCATATATCTTGCCTTTGCAATAACCCTCCAAAAATCGAATTCATTGTACTACAGTGTTATATGATTTGTTTTTTCCCCTCTGAGAATGACAGAATTACCCACAACCCTTATCTACATGGTTACTACAGTACTGCATGTATAAGAATGGAAAAATTCACAACCACAGTTAAGACACAGAGTATGGAAAGACACTAAGAAAAATCTTTGCATACATTTTTCAATTATGCATATTACCTTGAGAGAAATAAATAAGTAGCATTTGCGTGCTACAAGGTCTGTGTGTGTGTGTGTGTGTGTGTGTGTGTGTGATCAGAGCGGAGCATGCCTGCATGTGTGAATGAAGCTATGTCCGTTTTTTTTTTGTCAGCCTCACATCACCTCTACTGCAGTCACGCTTTGAGGATAAAGAGCCTTCCTGACCATGAGACATTACAATAATGCTTACACTGCATTAAACAGACCTGCCCAATTTACCAATGCTGCCCATAAATTTCACTTGGGCTATGTGAGGGAAGGCAATGTTCAAAGTCACAGTAGTGTTGGCACAGGAGTTATTTTGCTGAGCATCGAGCATCCAGAGACAAGCAGCAAGGTTTCCTTTCATCATGCTGTGCTCTCTTATATAAATGCATTATCGTTAATATGATCCCCTCCATCTGACATTATGTGCTTTAACTGGGGAAGGTATCCCAACACAATCATAGAAAGACATGCAGAAATACCTTACCCCAGAGTTTCTTGTGTTTCCTGTGAAGTGTAGATTACAGTAATAGTTATGTGTCCTTTGTGAAAGGAAAATACTACTATATGGGGTGCACATCAGTGAGCAGAGAGCTATACAAACGTCTGTCAACATTATAAATATTAGATTCTGTGATTTCCTTTTGGGGATGCTTTGTTGAAACACTCTCCAGTGGTTTAAGGCACTGTTCTTCAAAGACAGTGAGAGATAAAACATTTCCTCTAAGAAACCATTATAGTACAGCTGCTGTGCAGGAACCAATTCACTGTAAACCTTCTAAAGTCTTATCTGCTTGACAGAAAAGTCAAAGACTAAAAGGATTTTCCCTGCTATATGTTTCTAACCTTACATATGGGGTCTCTGTTCATATAGGACACATAATAAGAAATGAATTATTAAGTAAATGAGATCTACAGACGGGTGACAAATTGAGGAAATAAGTGTAGAAACATAACAAATGCACATGTGCCTACACAGAGCACAAGGGGGCAGCGAATGGTTTGATTAGTTTTAAAATGATATGAATCACATGCTTTGGCCTTTACGATCAGCAGATCTAATCCCAATTGACAACCTAAAGGAGACGTGTTAGACAGTGCCCTCCACCACCATCAGTCTCTGCCAAGGAGCAATAAATCTGTTTTAGCAGCTCGTATAGTGGCCCAACACAATACTAAGATATATGTTGGTTTTTCCTTTAATTTCACACTCATCTGTATTTTACCTTAAAGGAACACACCAAATGTGTGAATAATAAAATGCATTATTACATCTGTCACAATATGAAAACAGCACCACCCGAGTGCAACAGATTTGAAAAAGAAATGTGAAGAAATGCTGCATTTTGGGGAATCAGTGTTCTGCGTTGTAAGGTCAAGCAGAAATCTGCAACGGGCATAAATACTGTCTGAATATATATATATATATATATATACCGCTGTATTATTGATATTGCTGCACTTAAATTTGGTGTAAGTTGGTGCACAATTAACTTGTTGTGTATTCTGCAACCAGTCTGCAAACTGAAGCACAGGGTAGCTGGAACACCGTACATACTGCAGTGTAATCATCTGATATCCCCACTCAATTTCTGTTATTTGACCTTGCTATGATTTATCATCATCCCCACTACACACACACACACACACACACACACACACTTATACGTACTAATTTACGCACAAATACACACATAGTTGATGCGCAGTCCAGTGCAGCTCTGCAGTATGGTCTCTGCTGCTGCTGATTCCCATCCTCTCGGCTGCCAGAGGCTCACAATGCAGCAAGGTGACTCAATGTTATTGTCTTCTCCTCAGAGAGCGTCCTCCTGCTGAATCACAGCTTACTAAAGGTGCTGAGCAGAAAATGTAATAAAGATTCTCTTGTTCTCTTCAGACTTTCAGCTCTTCAGCTTCGAATAGTTTGGGCCCTAATCTATCTGGCAGATGCCCACATGGGAAATCAATAACATCTTTTCTGAAATGCATTTTTCAAATAATCCCTTAACTTGAGCAGGGTAAGGTATATAAATGAGTGTGTGCAGGTGTCTCAAAGTGCCTGAATTATTACCTACACACAGTATCGAGTAATATTTAGACAGTAGTCTCCTGTTCATTATGCGGCACATTTCATTATCATATAGTTGTTGATTAAAAAGAAGTGCTGATCTTCCCTATCTGCTCTAGCTTTCTTTCACTCTCTATGTTAGTTATGATCTAAGACAATGATTAATTGCCTTCTAGCTCAATGAACTATTACACTGACACCTACAGGGCAGGGATGTTATATTTAGTCATAAGCCAACTGATCCAGATACAAATTAGATTCATTGTCTTGCTGTACCTGCCAAGGCTCATAAATAGTCTTTTTGGATTTTTATTCTTGCACTCATAGTTCCAGCAGAAAGCCAATGTTTTTACAACTCCTGGGCAAAAAGTGTATGCCCTCTATCCAAGCTGGTCCAAGCAGCTGGTGAAACAAGAGGGGATCTGATCTGAACAGTTTAAATCTAATAAATAAGTTCTAGTTGGTTTTAATCATGCACTCCTGCGTCTTCCAACGTATTTGACCAGTTAAGCTAACATGGAATTCCAGTTATACACGGCATATATACATGATATATACCATATATCTTATCCAAAGTGTGTTACAATGTGCCTCTCATTCACCCATTCACACACAATCATACACCAACAATGGCAGCTATCTAAGGTTCAGTGTCCTAGAAAGTTTGACATGTGGGATCGAACCATCAATTCTGTGATTAGTGGATGACCCATTCTACCTCCTAAGCCACAGCCACCTGATGATTAATCAATGGGGTTTTACCTGGGACTGTAGGCACGACTCATGTGACAAGAAGTTAAGTTAACCACCTTTAGTCTCTGTTGTGTCAAAACACTTGTGCCCCCTAATGGCTAACTAGAGAGCAGCATATTTGATTCAGTTCCATTTGATGGCAGTGAAAGCTATATGTTAACAAATAACCAAGTGTATTTAATTATTTGATAAATGACTAACAATCACATTATACACAAAAAGGTTCATTGAGATTCCAGGATGGAAATACCCAGATAATGTACATTACAGATTACAACACATAAGACTAGTGGATCACTGTGTCTGGGTAGTTGCATATGTATATAGCAATACATACAAGTGTTGACGTCTGGCAGATTACTATAGTACTTTACTATTTATTTGAGTATCTTCATTCAGAAAGCTCACAGAAGCACTGGTTTTAATCAGCCTGTGCAGGCTGCAGAGTGCATCGAGAGGAGTATAAACATCTGTAAGTACAGCCGCGAGGTCCCATGTAAGATCTCCCCATGAGCATAGTGAGCAGAGCTGGGGTGAGAGGTGAACTTGGACCCATTAATCACAGACTGCTGCTTTGTGAGTTGAGTGAAAATTTTGTTTTCACTCAACTTTACTCAAATTAACTCTGCAGTCAGCACTGTAGTTAAGTGCAATTTTGAGGTACTTAAACTTTACTAGTACCTCAAAATATATTTCTATTTTATTTTCATTTCATTTCATTTTACTTACTTCTACTCCACTATATTTATTGGACAGCTATAGTTACAAACTACTCTGCAGTATTAATAATATTTTACATACAAAACATATGATCAGCATATGAAATATAATGGATTGTTATTGATTAAACAACATTATCTAAATAGGTTAAAATTAGCTCCACCTTTACCAGCTGCAACATCTAAATGCTGCTAACACATTAATGCATCAGTAATTATTATCCAATATGTTAACTTATAATCAGGGGCCAATAATGCCTGAATAATGCATACTTTTCCTTTGAATACTTCATGAACATTTTGGTGATTATACTTATACATACTTCTACTTAAATAACATTTTGAATGTAAGGCTTATACTTACAGTACAGTTGAGTGTTTTTTTTGTTTGTTTGTTTGTTTTGCACTGTGGTACTACTATTTTCACTTAAGTAGCCTACATTATTTGAATAAGCTACTTTTTCCACCACTGGTGCAGTGAATAGTAGATGTGGTGTAGCTTAGCCTACCTACGTTATTTAAGTCAATTAAATAGCATCCTCTTTTTAACAAATAAAACAGTAAACAAGACAGATAGATACAGGTAAGGAATCGATAAATAAATCGCTAATTGATCAGAAAATAGTGATAATAATAAATAAAGGAAAAAACAACGACAGATCTTCCCTGCATCACGTGTGTTTACTGACCTTCACACTTTCAAATTGCTGTTTAATTCGATCAGAAATAAGAAGTAACCGCCCACCTGCTCCGTCGTCATCTCGCCACGTACGATTCAATGCAACGCAACATGATTGGTCCGTTTGACAGATAGCTGAACCGACCACTGCGGTTAACGCTACCACGCGCACAACCTACCGTGCTGACTAGCGTGCTAGCTGCCGACACAACTCCAGCTGAGAGGAAGCGACAGGAGCAAAGCAGAGCAGATGAGGTCCAGGATTCATAATAAAGTGAGTATACAAGTGACACATATCTATGGCCCTCTTTGGTGAAGCGATACGCTTTTCATCATCATGTAACTAGCTCAGACTGTCCGCATACACGAGTAACTGTATGCTTGATAGGTGCTTGATTCTCATTAGCCAAATCTGTCAGTGGCAGTGCTAAAGCTAACACCAACAGCTTCCTCTGTATATTATTAGCTAGCCAATAATGTACAACCTATGCAGGCTAGAAGAGCTGTTTGAGTAAGAGCAAATGAGGAAGGTGGCCAAACATACAACGAGCCTTGTATATCCACGGACACGATGACTGTTTATCTAAACATGTTATTATTTTAATGATAACATGTTTATGTTAATTATCATTAAAATAATAATGTTAATGTAAAACTGTTCTAACGTTAATTGCCCTCAATTCCAGATGTGTTGCAGCCGGGCCGTTCTTACCGGCTGGGTTCTGCTGCTGGCCCAGCTGCTGTGTTTAGAGGCAGTGCCCATCAGTATGGATAAGACAAAAGTCAAAGAGCCAGAGAAAACACCTGAAGAGCCTCCAGCTAGTGTGGTAAGAAGACACAAGATGAAAATTCATCACAAAGCTTAATTCCTATTCTTTTGTGTTATAGCTGTGATAGGTATCCCTGAATTTACCCAATTGCACAGATTTAGCAATATATAACAGAGGAGTTAATTCTGTCTATGTCTTCATATCAAAATTCTGATGAACTGATCAATTTTTCCACTTTTCTTTAATTAAGCACAAATCCCAAACCTTTGCCCATTATCTCAAATATAGAGTTTTTTTCTGTTTTATATTATATTTAAATTAAAGGATTCATTTTGGGGTGCTGGAGGTCAGACAGATTAAGCAGAATGATGGGCATTTACTTTTTTCATTTTATACAGTAAATGCTTAATCAATGTTCAGAAATGCATCAGCATAGATTACTTGTTAGTTGCAGGCAGGGTGTTAAATTAGCACCATCCAAATGCTGGTAAAATATGAAAGTGGTTGGTAGATTTCAGACACAAAACAATGATTTACTATTGAGGTGGCTGGTGAATTTGAACATTTATCTGTCAGTGGCTGGTAGATGTTCACATTTTTGAAAGTTAATGTCCCACCCTATGCAGTTATGTTGCTGTTATGAGCTGCTTCATCAGTAGTAAACAAGAGAGAGTTTGGCAACAGCACCTGGACTAATTTAAATGAGAGATGGCCTGATGTGCCATTACACTACAATAAATAAATTACCTCAATCAGACACTCCACTCAAAACTTATGATCCCACAAATCCATTTCATCATCAGTACAACAGCTCCAGATGTTGTAGCTTTGTGACTGCACCGATTGGAATCTCTCATTTCTGCCTCTGAAAGGGTTTGTCCATGTTAAATATTGACCTATTGGCTTAACAGAGCTTAAACAAATACTATGTAGATTCTGTTGCAACCTTTCTGTTGGAGAATACTGTATAATACTGTACTGTTTGTTCTTGTGATCTGTCTAGATTGTTGCATTATGTGAGTATGTTTATTATGATGAATGTGTCTTTTTGTTGTTTTTTTTTGTATACCTGGCTGCAACCAAATTTTCCCTGGTGGGATAATAAAGTTTGACTTGACCTGACTTGAGAATAAGTAAGTGGTCTTTAACCACAGAACAGCTGCAGCATATGGCAATTTGCAGAAGACAGTAATAAAGTTTATAGAGATTCATGACAAAACCTGTCATCTCTACATCAAACATCTGGACAGAGGATGTATTATGTTGGTCAGCAGACATGTATCCCATGAAAGCAGAGTCTCCAGTCTATCAGACTGAAGTGCTGATAATAATATGTTATTATGTAAAGTAACATAATAGAAAACAATAAACAAAAAGCGATGATCATTGTCGGATTACTTTGTGTGTTATCTGTAATATATTATATATTTTTAAGTGGCATCTGATTTGTTACATTTTATAGGACACTGGACTCCACTACGACCGCTACCTCAGGGAAGTCATCGATTTTCTAGAGAAAGATCAGCATTTCAGAGAAAAGCTCCACAACACAGACATGGAAGACATCAAGGTATGCTGATTTTCTTTTGTTTAGTCTTATCAGCATGGCGGGACGTTTTCACCAGCCTTGAATAAACTAATAGTAAATCATTACTCTGACTGATGTATTATGGGCTTTCACTTGTCTAGGAACATGATAAATCTTCTGGGGAAATCGTAGGTTTTTTGGGAAATGCTACCAATCCACCAATAGAGTTTCTTTTTCTGCACCATTCATTTTAAGTTAACAGAATATTGGGAAAAAAAAGTTTATTTTAGTGAAAAGTTTAATTCATTCATTTATTTATTACATGTACTGCTACAAACCCCAAGTGTTAAATAACTTTTGCATCCTTCATGTATAATACAGCAAGGTAAGCTAGCCAAAGAGCTGGACTTTGTCAGCCATCACGTCAGAACAAAACTGGATGAGTTGAAGAGGCAGGAGGTAAACCGACTCCGAACTCTGATTAAGGCCAAGCAAGACCTTGAAGGAGGGAATGGTATGTTGTGCAACAAAATTTATATTTCATATATTCAAAGTAAGATGCTACAACTTACAATAGTACATTAGAGGAATAAAATACAAGTAAAAATGCTATGTTATATTTCTGTATATGTTATATATGTTTGTGTCATCATTTCCTCCCTGAATAGACATAGCAGTGGACCACCAGGCTCTGCTGAAACAGTTTGAGTACTTGAACCACATGAACCCACATACATTTGAGGTGGATGACCTGGATCGGCTCATCAAATCGGTAAATCTCATTGCTACTTCATTCCATAAAAAAAATTTAAATTAAGGACATGTTCACACTATTCCACTTATTTAAACTGCCATTGACGTGTGCAGTAAAGTAACTGGGCAGCATACACAAGGCAGATGGAAAGTACACACTTTACAGATATGTTGTGTCTTGGCACCAGAGGAGTGCTGCAGTAGAGAGACGTTAAAACAGGACCACACACAACTGCTTCATTCATAAGCCACCGATAATGGCTAAAGAATGACCACAAGTTTTGTGGATTGTAGACAGCTATACATTTTCAACATGGAGGAAGTAAATGAAGGCAGTGGTGGACAGCAGTGTCATTATGGGAGCCTGTAGGACTTTCTGCAGCTAGTGTCATGTGACCTGCTTGTGATTATCAGCACAAATTGTCAAGAGATTTTTTGGATAAGTTTAGGCCTGCTCCTGTATCTCAACTGATGTTCAAAGAGAATTCCATTTCTTATTGATGATTTTAAAATGCACTACATTGTACCTATACTTTACATTACCGTAACATGTTTAGCATGCTAAAGCATACCATACCGGTTTAGATTTGTATATACACTCAGTGGCCACTTTATTAAGTACACCTGTACAGTCTAATGCAATCCAATACAACTGCTCTGCCATAATGAATGGAGCTTTCAGTAAACTGTACTATATGCTGAATGCATTCAGTATGATAAATAAGTTTAGTTTACAGGTGGACTAACAACATGAGAAAACGGAATTGCGCCATAACTATTAAGTAGGACATTGCACCATATTAACTATTGATTTAAATCAAAGCGTATTTCCAGCCCTTGTAATTTTTTTCCCCCTGCATCAAGGCCACCAAAGATCTGGAGAATTATGACAAAGAGAGACACGATGAGTTCAAGAGGTATGAAATGATGAAAGAGCACGACAGACGGGAACACCTGAAAACACTGGACGAGGACGAAAGAAAGAAAGAGGAGGATCACTATGAGGAGATGAGGAAGAAGCATGCTGACCACCCGAAAGTCAACCACCCGGTAAGTCTGAGCTAGGTGCACACACAGGTGACAACATGACACACAGACATGATGTGTGTTGTTTCTATGTCTCATTTCCTGTTGCAATTATTAGTCCAGATTTTAAGAGTTTAGTTTCTGAGTGTATTTCCAGCACTGACGTGAACTATCTACCAAAATGTTGAAATATGTTGTTATTTATCCAGCTGTAATTCAAATGTGATTTTGCTTCCATGTTGCAGGGTAGCCAGAATCAACTGAAGGAGGTGTGGGAGGAAGCTGATGGTTTGGACCCTGAAGATTTTGACCCCAAGACCTTTTTCAACCTGCACGGTAAGACCTTTACCAACTGGCAGCTGTTAAAGACTGGACGGATGATGATGTCCATTTATTCAGTGCTACATAATCTGTGTTGTGTAATATGTAATATAATATTAATTATAATATTGTATAATATGTAATATGTCTTTTTTTTTTTTCTTTTTAATGCAGATACCAATGGAGATGGCTTTTTTGATGAACAGGAACTGGAGGCATTGTTCACCAAAGAGGTAAAGCCATGGCATCTGAAAATTTGTAATGTTTCAGTGAAGGGTCTTTGCACTGACTGTTGGTCTCTGTCAATATAGCTGGAAAAAATTTATGACCCCACCAATGAAGAGGATGATATGGTGGAGATGGAGGAAGAGAGGCTACGTATGAGAGAGCATGTTATGAATGAGGTACAGTAAGTTACATTCAGGACCCTATTTTTTCGAAACTGTTTTTTTTGCATATGCACATAGATAGAGCTCTCCATCTGTTATCAGTTGCATTCAGTCTCAATATATTAACACATATATAATTGATTTCCTTGCATAAAGCTCTTCCTGTCTTCCTCACAGGTGGATTCTAACAAAGACAGGCTGGTCTCTTTAGATGAGTTCCTCGTTGCTACAAAGAAAAAAGAATTCTTGGAGCCAGATAGCTGGGAGGTGAGACACAATATATTTATCATGTTGGTCATGTTATTTAAGAGTAATGTAATCCTAAAACCATTTTGTTAAAAGACGTAGGACTGTAATAAATGGTGTCACATCCACTTTGTGTTCCTCAGACTCTGGAGCAGAACCAGGCTTACACAGACGAGGAGATGAGGGAGTTTGAGGAGCATCTTGCTCAGCAGGAACAGGACCTCAACCTGAAGGCTGTTGACCTCCAGAAACAGAGAGACGAGCTGGAGAGACAACAGGAGCAGCTTAATGCACAGAAAATAGAGCTGCAACAGGTAAGGAGTGGTACACTGTTATTTGAAATATTTTAGTTGCAGACGAGGTTTGCTATGGTAGGTTTACTCGTGAATGTGGCAAGCTGATGCTCTAAGATTATAAGAAAATAGTAGTTCTGCAGAGGTTTCATCTGAACAAGACACCAAATCTGTGGGTGGAATCTCAGTGTGACAACAATTTCTGACTTAATAAAAATGTATTTTCTATGTCAATGTTTTATTTAAGCAAATTACTGTGACTCTCCACAATGCTGTGTGCACTTTTCAAATATAAAAAATCTGATATGAAACTCCATCGTTACAGGCAGTTGAGCATATGGAACGGCTGAAATCACAGAAAGTAGAACCCCCTCCAGAGGTTCACGGTGAGTGTCAATTGCACCATTTTGTTTATCTTTTTATAGTTGTTTGATTTTACAGGCTGACACTTGAGAATGTAAAACTGCTTCTTTGTTACAGTTGAAGGAAATGCTATCCCAGAGATTCATGCAGTTGACAACCAGTTGCATCCTGAACAAGAGGCCCAACCACAGGAGCATCAACCTGAAGCCCACACTCCTCAAGAACCACCTCAGGAACACCATCAACAACAAAATCAAGACCTGGCCCAACATGGTCTCCATCAGACACACCAGGATCTGCCACCAGGCCAGCAAGAAGCTGCACAAGCCCAGCATAACCTGCCATAAGAATGCTGTCAGAACTTGAACCTCCACAACCAGACTTTTGCAGCACCTCCACTCAAGTGTGCAGGGGAGCAGTCCCCCCTGAGTATTAGGCCTCTTTAACCAACATGACTTAGGGGTTTGGAGGACACTTGAGATGAAGGGGAGCAGCACAAAAGGAACCCCTATTGAATGACATCAGTGTTTGGTAAAAACTGTAATCCTTGGATTAAATAACAGAATTACAATAGTAAAATGGCCAACCAAGAATGTGTATGTGCATACTTGCATTTTCAAGGAGTTGTGTTTGATTACATTAGAAATTATGAAGAATGTTTGGTAATACAATTATACTTGACCTGCTGTTTGATGTTCAAAGTACAGAACCTCTAAAAATGACAAGCTACTCGCTCTACAACCTGATAGGTTTGATCCAAGAGCCTGTTGGATATGATATGTGCAGCTGTTGAGGGAGATAAGGTGTAAAAAGTAATTTTAAATTTTATCATTTTGACTTAGATTTTTTGGAATTGACTATCAAACTACGCCCAAACATCTTAAAAAAGAGATTAGTTTACATGTGTGACTTGTGGTGAAATGTGTTTCACTGGACTGTATCGAACATTTTAGAAATTGAGTGCAAGAGACATTTTAAAGATTTTTTTATTACAGCATTAAGAGCATAAAAGAGCAAGAGCAGTTTTAATCAGTATACAGCACGGGAACCATTTCCCCTTAAAAAGTAAAAGTAAGGAGTTGTTGATGCAGACAGGTACAGTATCATATAATCATAATCTATAATAAGGGTCAGGTCAGATCTTTATAGGATACACGTTTTATTTCCATCATCTCCAGCTGGCACTGTCACCAAATATTACGATCTTTTAACTAGAAATGCCCTCATGAAGCCAGGTTGCTCAGAGTCCTTATACTTTTGTCAACAAATCATTTTACCAGGACTTTTGCTACTTTCTTAATGTTCATTCTGGTTGCCGTCATAACCTGTCAGCTGTTTACCTACCTTGAAACATAGTCAGATTTTCTCACCTGTATAAAATGTGTGCTCTGCCTAAAAAGATGTTGGGTACAGGACTACAGAAACTGGCCTTTTTCGGGCCACGCTGCAGCTGCTCTCTCTGTTGACTTTTATGTTCAAATAAATAAAGGTGCTAGGTTCTTTAAATAAAGATAGGTATGGAATATCCCTCCATTCAACAAACATTTCCCCCTACTCCATCACAGCCCTAAGTACTGCAGATGCATATCATATGGGCTTACTTACAGTATGGGTGGCCAAATGTGGCCTCTGAAATATTACATTTGCTTTGGTACACTTAACAGTATGATGGGCATTTTAATTTCGGTCTATTGTTCATGCACAAAATGTGTATGTGACATGTTTGAGATGATCGTGATTTTTAATTTGTTTAATGAAACAGTTTTGATGTTTTTCATCACAATTATTTTGTTGAAGCAACTGCTGGATTTGTTAAATTGGTTCAGTTCATTTAAAGATTTGATCAGAAAAAAGGGCAAAGCTCAGAGTCTGGTATTCCCAGTGTCTTTTTATTGTCTGATTGATATTGTCTGTTGAATCATGAACACCTCTGAATTTGCATTCGGTTCACATCTTTGTATTTGGCACCAGAAGTGTATTACTTGGTCCTCATTTGAAAAACTTCATAGCATGGCTTATTTTCCCCACATATTACCAGTTTGGTGTAATTGCTGTGCTATCCAGGTTGCTTTTTTCATGCAATGTGTTTTCTTCCAGCTGGCAGACTGTGTTGACTTATTGACACTTTTTACTGAAGAAGGCTTCATTTGCATCGAGTGAAATAACAGTTCTGCCTTATTGTGGGTTTACTTTATACAAAATTTAGACATGGAATACATACTGTTCTTTTACATACGGTTTTCTTTTTGCGGTGTCGTTTGTTTTCTGTGTGCCAAGTGTTCCTTTGAGACAATACTGCATCATAATTTGCACATGTACACATGGTGTTTTTCTGATTGCTTGCTGCTGGATAAAATACAGTCATTTGACAATACTGTACACCTCAGTTCAACATAATAAAACAGTTATGACCTTTCAGTTTGTGTAACAGATTTGATCACTTGATGAATGAGCTATCAAACGCTTACAGTGCAATGCAAAACAACAGTTAAGAGCGGACAATCCATACATACAATATATGATAAATGTAAAGCAATGGCACCTTATTTGATATAGAAAGTTTTAGTATTCATAGCAAAATGTACTTCTAGTGTTTAATTTTAAGTGACATGTTTGTCCTTACCAAGTTTATTCCTGTTAATGTGCAGGCTTCATTTGCCTGTACACATGTAGTACAAGCCACGTCTGTGAATGAACAGGCTGAATGCAAACAAAAATGTATGCCATCAAAGTCTAAATCTACAGATAGTGGCTTTAATTACCTGATTACATTGTTATATACACTAAGTGGCCCAATGACAGAGGACAGACTACCAGTACTCCCATATGTCATTAGTTTGTCAGTGACAGGCAGGACCAGTCTCGCCAAACCACTACCAATACTCAACAATTGAACCACACCGATCTGATATGTAAAAGCAAACAGAATTAAAATAGCAGAACTTATAACATCAAAAGCACACCGAAGCAGGAAAGTAGTATCATTAACCAGAAGGTAATAGAACACAACTTTATTGAAACAGTCTCAACCAATAACATCAGCGTACAAAGAGGTGATGGCGCAAGAGGTGACAGAGGGGTTAAAAAAAAAAAAGAAAACGAACCAAAAAAACACATTAAATGCCTTTATGAAAATTATAAGATCAAGAGGAAAAAGTGGCTGACAGCACAGGGCAGAAGAAAATCATTCTCATGGAATCAGATCGACAGTGGCAGGGTATTTTTTGCATTTATTTTGTACAAAAAATAAATTAATGAAATCTTTCAAGTTTACAGGAATATCTATTTGTTGTTTTATATCACACAGACTTGCTGATAATCCTACATGTGGTGAAGTTCAGCATTTTGTGTTAAAACATTAAGAGGATCTAGACAGACCAAAGCAGGCTGACTCTGATAAGTAGGCCAGGAGTTAAAAAAATAAGATCACCAATGAGAAACAAAACGTTGTTATAAAAGTGAGCTGGGGCAAACACATTCAAAAATCCTGAATGTTAAACGTGGCGCGACTTGACGGTCCTTAGGATCCTTTAGGATCGCATTGCTTGAGCATTTCCTCGAGACAAACCTCGAGGTCCTTGGGCAGCTCCCCGCTTGTAGTTTTGCTGATATCCCTCCTTGAAGAAACAACAGGGATTTACAATAACTAGACATAAAAACAATGCACTGAATAACAGATAATAATATATTATATGAGATTTTTGGTAAAGTGTATTTAAGTTAATAATGAAAGGAACCCTTACCCGCTGGTAGGCATTATTGGAATAGTCCCGAGACGTGTTAAATTGGGTTTGACCATAACCAGCACTGGGAGCATTTGAGAAAGGAGGGCGGTAGCCTTCATATCCCCCTAATGATAAAAGACATTAGAATTAACAATGGACTTGTGTAACTTCAACATGTATTGTGTCATTATTACAATGAATCATGAAGCCACATGACTATTGCATCTCTGTAAAACATAGTTCGATGCTTGTACCTCTAAATCCATTGGAGGAGCCCCGGTATCCGTTCATCATGCCACGGGCGTTCCTGGGTCCACCCCTCGGCGCAGCCCTACTGTTGTAAAAGGACTGGCCCGACTGTCCAAACCCTGCGCCTGGAGACGGCTCTTCATGGCCTCCTGCTGAGGGCATGACCTGATCTTGGGGCTGGAACCCACCGACAACTGGACAGAAGCAAACGAGACAAACGAGAGAGACTTTATAAGTCAATGATGCACTGATGTGGTCAGTTATGCATGATAGAGATTTTGTCTTGCAGCAAGGCGAAACTACAGAGCTCCCTAAAATCCCGTCACATATTATTTTTACCTTGAGCACACAAAATATTTCATTGTACACACAAGTTATTATCTATTTTCTTAACATCATGTTCATACAAGATAAAATATATATTTCAGGGTTTCAGGGGTTCAATACAAAACATAAAATGCACACAACCTTAACATTTGTGTTCATTTTTCCTTTTAATACTTATACTGTCGGGTGAATGTAAAGGTGATGCAAAACAATGTCAACAGCTGTTCCGGCATATGTAAACTGCTCGGTCTAAAGAGACGCAACCAGCCAAAGCTCTACCCTCACCTGACTGTAATGCCTCCTGTGGGATGTCAGGCTGGTCTACAGTACTCTCTGATTGGCTGCTGAAGCCCTGTCCATAGCCACCAGGGAACTGGCTGGGCTGCTTCAGAGGATCTGCTTGGCCATCAGTGGCTGGAGGTACAGGTGCATTCATATTAAATACCTGAAGAGAAAAAGAAACATCTTCTTTATTTCTATAGAACATCTGGAGAGCAAGATGTACTGTAGGTTCGGGAAATGAGGGAACATGTCAAATTGTTGCCTGTTTAGATAGTGCACGAATAATGAATCCGTTTTTTGCTTATACTAATAAGCTGTGTTAACTGGCCTTAAATATTTGATTCACTTTGCCAAAAGCCAAAGTCCAAACACATTCACTGTTATATTGTTTAGTTGGACCCAGATAGAAAGCGTACCGCTTGCACTGATTGGAAGGGTGCTGCGTTGACATTGATGCCTCCAGTGTGGGAGGGTTTGGAGACAGGTGGGAAGGCAGAGGACAGGGAACATGGGGCGGGGGACTGCTCAGACGACAGAGACATCGTGGCCTGGGGAGGGAGGAAGGAGGGAATTCAGAAGGCAAGGAAACAAGGTTGCGTTGAGTTCAGCGGGAGAGACGGGATCTCTGATTTTTCACCTTAAACTCCCTTCTACCTTATTATCATATTCAATCCAATATCTCCCTGTAATACACAGTAGATAACATCATGACATGTCAGAGAGCATCACATTTAATCCACGAAGCAGCGCTTTTAAAAATACAGCCCACATAATACAAGAAATAACCTGGCTGTACTACTCTTGTTATTCAATGGATGCACCACTCTGTCAGGCAAATCAAAGCAACCAAGTCTCACCAACCAATTCCTGGAGTGCTTCCACTCTTACTTACTTGTGAGGATTCCTGTGGTCCAGACACTGCACTTGGTTGAGGAAGTCTCGACTCTGAGAGGGCTGTTTGAAAGAAAATAAAAGAAGAGAGGCACGTTACAAAAACTACTTTACTAACTGGTGTATTGCGCTTTTAGGATATCCACATCAGAAAACAGTGACAAGACCCTACTCAATAGAATCTGTGAGACAATCTGTTCAGAGTCGAGGTAAATTAAGTGTTGCTCACTTGAAGGACAGCCCATCTGCTGCAGGTCAACAGTCTGCACAGTCTTCATCGGCTGGGCGGACACAATGGCTGGGTCCAGAGCCTGGCCATCAAACTCCAACACAGAGTCCTAGGAGAGCCGGACAAGAGCAAATGTATTGTTAGGTCATGGATCAGGTGTAGGGGTAGTGCCGTAACAAAGTGAGTTGGGACACTTCCCTTTAACTGAAAGATCTGGGTTCATTCTCCTATGTAGCATTTACTCTACTCAAAGGCATGCTGAGTCGGTATCATCTTTTGAATCTCTTTTTAAAATATACGTTTATCAGAAACCTTATCCTGATCTGATTTGACTTTAGTTGTTTTTTTTTAACATTTTTTGTGTTTAATTGGAATTTGTTTGACCTTATTGTATTTCTAATCTTTAATGTCTCTTACCTACATTTTCTTTCATTTCCCTTTTATTATTGACCTCCATGTGAAAGGATACAAAGATTTCCTTACATGAATCAATTAGGTATCTCAATGTGTGAGTAACAGATTAAGTGTCCATCTCTGAGCGGTAACAGCGCCGAGCTGGACGCTACAGTTTATGCTGGACCTTTTTACCTGCATGAAGTTGTACGTCCCTTGCATCTGGGCCATGAGGTCTTGCACTACCTGCTTTCTGACCACTGGGTCATTGGCTGGAGTGGGAGTGGCATGGTTCACAGTAACGGTTGGTTCTGTAGCCAGCTGGGCAGGGGGCTGGTGCTGGAGGGAATTCACCATCTATTCAACACATGGATTACACGCAAATACAAGCTGTTGACAAATATGCATGGTGGCATTAAGGACTGTGGTGATACAGCAGTGCAGCATACCTGAGCCTCCACTGTCCACTCCACTTGGTCTTTGTCTGTACTGCTGTAGGCAGTTTCTGGAATGAACTGTCTGTTTATAAACTACACATAAACACAAGAAAATGTAAAAAAATAAATTTTAAAAAAGTAAGAAAATGTAATATAAGAAAAATAGAAAACAGCTTTCATCTGCAAAGTTTTGATTTGTGTTATTTGTTAACATATATGCATATATATACATATAACATATATGCAAGTACTCATGGAAACCTCACCTCTGTGGTTTCCACTTCAATTGGCTCTGTGTATTTTTCAGTAGCTGTTCCTTCTGGAGAAAATAAGCAAATGTGAAGAGAGTTTTCTTACTGGGTCAAAGAAATATCCCACACACATATGTGCTCAAGTGGTGTTTGTTACCAGGTTCTGATGGCTGCTTCCCAGCCTTAGGCTCAGCCACCACAGTCTGCTCTTGTTCCTCTTCCTCCTCGCACGTCCCATTCTGATGAGTTTGTGCTCTATCAAAGTAACCACTCAGCAGCACTTTGTCCAGAGTGTCCTTCAGTGACTTGTCTGAAACAAAGACAGTGTGACAAGTCAGAAAACAAAAGCATGGCTTAATTATATAAATATATATTAAGTAATTCACTGTGTTTGTGTGGTGGGGGATCAAGGGCCATAAAAATACTTACATGTGGTCCCTGCCACGGCCTTGTCTCGGCCCTCAAGCAGTTCCCACAAGTGTATTGAGGCCCCTTCATATTGGTCAGTCAACCTGCAAGTTTCACAACAGGGTAAATATACCATTTGGTATCATGCTATTGGCCCTCTGTTTCAATATCCTTACTTGCTGATCAGGTAAAACCATAATTTATACAACCTACTTAAGCAATAATAATTATACTGTAACACTGCACATAACTTATGCACGCTTATTAGTGGCACCGAAAGTCGCAGGCACCCTCATACCTGACGTCATAGTTCCTATCAGGTCCCACCAGTTTGTAAAACTCATCAAGGGATGTGAGGTCAGCATCAGTGAGCCAAGGGGAACCAGTGGCATCAGGCCGCTTAAGGTCCTGCCTGACATTGTCATCTCCCAACTGGTCCAGTAAAAACTGAAGCTCCAAAACTGTCTTCAGCCGCCGTTGTTCCATCTCCTCCCGCTGCAGCTGTTCCCGTCTTGCAGACTTCTTCACTGTCTTTTGAAGCTGAACACACACACACACACACTTGTAAAATCTAAAATGTCAGTGAGCAGGGTCTAACAAGTATTACTGATCAACGCATATCACTCTGTCAATGACATCCGATATTTCAAGCTTTTCCCTGGAGTACGGTATCAGGTCGTGGCAACAGTGATATTTGTAAGCAAGCTCTCGATATAGAATTTGCTTTCAAAAAGACTGGGGACTGAGAAGGAATACAGGGTTCCCTGATGCTGAAGCCACTAAATGTTACTGAAGAGCAATGTCATACTGATAACACCTTTAAAACAAAACTATATCAACTGATCAGCAAGTTATGAGAACAATCGTAACTCAGGACTCACCTCTTGGCCTAATGCCAGGAAGTTCTTCTGCAATTCTCGAGCAAACTCAAGGTTGTTGATGATCTCTTGGTACTTCAACAAGGCCTCCTTCAGGTACATCATAGAAAGAAAATTGAGATTTGTGTATGAGAACAGGTGATGTGTAGAACAGGATACATTCTATTAGACAGAATTTTTGTTGTTATTTGTCATTTATTATTATGTAGGTGGATAAGATTTTATTGCATTTATATTGCAGCAGATACAGCTGTATACAAACTGCCATTGTCTTATCTTACCAGCTGATCCTGATTCAGTCTTTCTCCGTTATTCTTCTTTGCCTGGTAGTCATCCAGTTTGGACTGTAAGAATATTGAGAAACACAAAATGTGAAATTTGAGTGGAGATAAAATACAAAACAACAGACAAATAAAAAAAAAAAATCACATCCTTGCTTAACAGAAATTGATCTCTCACACAAATGGGTGAGAGAGCCTTAATTATCAATGTGGTTTTATATATGAAGGTGGATCTAGTAAGACAATATCCATTATTTTCCAGACACAAAGTATGGCAGTAAGGACAAACTAGGACTGTCTGCTGTGCGGAATAAATGGGGGAAAACTCTCTTCGAGTCTTGAAAATCTGTATAAGAATTTAGTAGAATATTTAGGTGAAATGAAAGACAGTTTCTGACCAAGCTGCTATATTTTGTCAGCATAAAAACCAGGGAAAAGCAGTGATGGGCAGTTACGACTAGTTAGCATTCAAAATATACTAGAAACCCACTGACATACAGTACCTACTCTAACCTTTCTCCTCTAACATTCAAAATACTGTAGACGTCTTCCTCTGTGGTCTCCCAACTCAGTAAAAGGGATAATTATGTCATATCCTATGCTATGGGAAAAAAGTCAGATGACATCAACTACAACACATTCACAAAAACACAAATCTCACACCCTGCTAAGGGTTAAACAAAAGAAAATAATGTGATGACATATTTGATTTTTTAATAAACTAGGAGATACCTTTTTCTTTTCCATGTTGCGGACCTTCTTGTCAATCACACCAAGAACCTGCTTCATGGCCTCGCAATGATTTCCATTTCCCAGGTCTGGAATGGCAGCCTGGACAGCACTGTTGCCAACCATCGCTGAAGGCATCTATGGGGAGAAAATGTATTATACGCATTAAGAGACTAAATTTGGGGACATTTTTGGCCCAAATAGAGGGAACAAACACAGGCAAATGTAACGTCAGTCCTGAGCAGAAGCAGAGACTATAGTGATTTAGAAGTCCACATTTTGTAAGAAGTGCACATGGCATGGACTGCTCTATTATTACCATCAATGACAATGCTGAAATTAGGGCTATGCACTGCAGTGTATGGACAGCTGATATTTTTCACTACCAGAGTGAAAATTTATGGTAAAATTATAGTACAAAAATAGGTTTGCTAAAGCAGGGCTCTCATTTGGATATCCATTACTGATACATATACAGACATGTTTAAGTTTTTTATATTAGAATGTTAACATTATTATTACTCTATAAGCTGTTTATTGCACCCATACAATATAACCAGGGCACAAAACTAGCACCAGCCACCAGCCAAATGCTGGTAAAATATGCAAGTGGCTGGTAGATTTGCTTCACTCACCAACCAGAAAAACAATGGTAATCTACTGAGTGTCTGGTAAATTTTGAACATTCACTAGCCATTTGGCCAGTGGAGAAAAAAGTTAATTTTGCACCCTGAATATAACAGTGAGATCATCTGATTTCCAGACGAATATATTTCTATTGGAGCAATGTATGTCTGCGTGTATCACATGTATCTGTGTGGGAGAGGCTAAGGAAACATTGACGAATAAAGCGTTATTTACTTCTTAAAAGCTGTCGGTAAACATTGTCATTAAACAGTATTTACTCTGCTGTCTGGGTCGACTGCCACCTGACGATGAGCGGAGGATTCATATAAATAAATCCGATATTGAGGTTACCAAGGATGATGTTATTCACATTAAGTAACGTTGGTATGTTTCGAACAGTGTTGGAATTGCATTTACTAAGTTAACGTATTTAATGTCGTCTAACACCAGCATACTGAAAGCTAGACTCAAACCCACAACACTGGGCCCGGAGTGATCGAGCAAATCAGCCCGTCTTTGATTTGGGGTTCGGAACGAATAAAACCAATTCTGGTTACCCTGATGCATAACCTAATGTTAGTCGCTAGCGTAAAGTAAATGGTTAGTTGGGCTTAGATACATGTAACTAAGGACGCGGAACTAAATTATGAATTTGACAAAGGAAGTTGTAACACAAGTTAAAATGTCGGCCTTCTAATCAAAGTTAAAAACCTTAGCTCCCTTGGCGACACCGGCTAACCTTATTGACAGATGCTAGCAATTCGCTCGTCACGTAATGTCAGTTAACGTTGTAAACTCCTCTTTTTGGCTTCGTTAACAAGCTATCCTTTCACTAGTGCAAGGTAAACGTTAGCTAGCTACATCAAATCAATTTAATAAGCGGGGAACACTGGTCCTAATCTCCTTGTCCCATTGTTAGCTGAGAAGCTAGCATGCTCGTTGACGTTATGCGGCTAATGTGCCGAGTTAACCGGATGTCAGTTAAAACTAAATCAATAAAAACAGTTATTCTAGGTTCATATAAAATAAATGTTGTTCCACGACGTTTATAACAGAAAAACAAAGACCATCTCGGGACGCTGCGACAACTCGTTTTGTGCAGTCGTCTCGAGTAGAGATGACTAAAGACGATTTACTAAACAAATACGTTACAGGTTAAACAGACATATGTTAGTGATGGCATGAATCCCATACCTTTATACTCTTTGTCTTCAAAGAGATTTCCTTTGTCAGATTTAACGTTAGCTGTGTAAGAACGGTCCGTATATTTTACTTTCAGTGGTATTTTTCTAGAAGGATGCTCAGACTCACACCAGCCAATGGCTGACTAGCTGCTGCTGAGCTAACGGTAGCGGCTACAAGGACCCCTTTAGCTAACCTCAAGACTGCCTAACAGTAAAATATATATATTAAAAATGGATAGAGGAGACACCATCCTACTGTTAGACCTGATGGCGCTGCACTGGAATTTTTCGTTCCATATCCATCTTTACATTTTCTTTATGTTACTCCTTCTCTGTCAAAAAATATTTCACCTTATTAATGTCAAAGCACCAGTTGGCTAAGTTAGGCACTTTTTGTTATGAATGCTTGTTTTGTTCACACTAACAGACACAAATATGATGTGAGACAAACTTTATGTAGAATAGCAGAATTTCAGAGAAAATTAAGCACCAATTGTCCAACAAGAAAGTCAATTTATAAAGAATGATTTATTTTACATTTTACTTAGTTAACTGTTGAGTTCTATTTTCTGTAAATGTTTTCCAAATAGTAAGGTCTAAATACTGTTTCAAAGCCTTCTCCACACTGACAGGTATACAGTTTTGGTGGGGAAATATGGAATCCTTTATTAATGTTTTTATTTTCATTATTATTATTATTATTTGTAGCTAACTTGAAATATATTCTGTCTAAAATTGCTGGAATCAACTTATAAAATACCCACCAAGTGTGCTGTCATTCTTGAACCACTTATTTCTTAAAAGGTTAACTCTATGCAAAAGGTTTAAGATCTGAACCCAGCTGCTATATACAGAGAGTAAACTTGGGTTAAAAAGAAAGACGCTCCTCTAGTCCCAGTCCCATGATCTCTCCTCGAGCAGAACTCTGAGCTTACATAGACCACAAGTGTGCGAAGTTAAATCTCCGGATGAGATAAATTATGAAGGTGTTGGAGGACATAGATGGTAAGACTGAAACAAAAAATTATTCAGTGCAATAGCAAAAAATGAACAGAAGATGGCGCAGGTGCCCTATATACTGGCCTTTTACC
This sequence comes from Macquaria ambigua, assembly GCA_008360985.2. Taxonomy (NCBI): domain Eukaryota; kingdom Metazoa; phylum Chordata; class Actinopteri; order Centrarchiformes; family Percichthyidae; genus Macquaria; species Macquaria ambigua. The sequence continues at coordinate 392,989 of VMKM01000004.1, read as the reverse complement.
CTTCACTCAATGTGCTAAAAAACCATCTCCAAGCCAAATCCTGTAACTGCTGATGATCGTCTGATGTGTGTCTCTGGGTCTTTTCTGTAGTTTTCAGTGGGTACAGAGGGTATGAATCAGTAACCATGGGGTGATTTGCACAGTAGTATTAACTGCTGAAAAACTTAAAGCAGCAAGTGAAATATAGAAGTGCAATGGCAACTCGTCAGAGTTTTGGGTTGTATACCAGATTGACTGTAATGACCAGGTTGTTGTACCACATAAATACTACCAAGCCAAAACACAATCCAGTACATGTGTACTAACAGTGGTAGTAGTGCTGATTTAATACTCATGTCTTAAAATCAACACCACCAGTGTTTATATGTGTCAAATCAAAACTTTATACTTGAAAATTAGTTGTTTACAGATTAAAAAAAAGGTTCTAATCACTCTCGCTAATCACTGTTATCTTTACAACTATACTTGTGTTCCACTTTTATTCCATCAAGGCCGTATAATAAAAGAATCAGAAACATATTTATATTGAAAGTTCAGATCTCTCACACTTATGACACTTTGCATCATATGGTAAAATATCAGCATATGAGAGCAGTATAGTATTATCAATCCTTCAGAGTTTCAGACCTTTTCAATGAACTTTCAAACTCAATTTTCACACCTCCTTTATGATCCCTGTGTCTGGCTCGCTGTCTGATGACGGGTAGGCCTATAACTAGTGAGGTGGGTGTGTATGGCTATCTAGCTCCTCTCTCTGATGTGGGCTGCTGAGTAATGACCGTACATCCTTCAGTGCTCCTCTCCTGCAGCACATCTGACTGGATTAAATATGTGCAGAGGATTTATTGGCTGAAAAACCACAAGAGCCCCACAAAAACTTCGGCCCCAGACCACTTGTAGTGCAGCCCAGGCAAGCACAGGAATTCATCTGTAACCCCTCTGGCTTCCCCTTTCTCTATTTCTACTCTCACTTTCAAACTATGTATCTTTAAATGTTTTCATCCATGACCTTTTCTCACACTCTTATTTATCTTAACCATGCCATATTATTATGATTATTATTTTATGATTTATGAGTGACTGGAAACACAGAGGTGAAATCAGGATCTCGGGTGTGTTTTGTTTTGTTTTTTTTGTTTTTTTTTGGGGGGGGGGGGGGGCTGGGTGAGCAGCTTTTTCCACACACAACCTCTTTTCAGTTAGTTGGGCAACATTAATAATTCATGGCCCACATGTGTTACAGACAGATTACAAGCATCTCCACTTAACTACCATCATTATCATTATTACAGCCGGAGAATTTTATTCACCATCTTGCAATTTGCGATTCCCGCGATTGAGGTTTGATTTTGGAGTGTGGTTCGAGGGTGGATTTGTTTACAGTGCAGTCCTTTTGGGACAAACTATGATGATTAGTATCTCCAGTCCTTTGCATTTCAAAACCAAATGCGCCGTTTTCTCACTGCAGTTGCTGTGACATGCTATGCATTCATGATTACATATTCTTTTGAAGGTATGGGCACAGTGGCTGCCAGCCTTATGCTCTGTAAAGCTGGGGACCCCATGTTTTGTCTGTTTTGTGTGTAGATTTAAAAGTTGTAACTCGTAAGGTGTCACAGCAGCTGCAGAGGAGCAGGGTGATCCTGCTGGTAATGACCACAGACATCCATCAAGATACACATCCATCCATATGCTGTCTGGCAATGGCCTGATGCTAGATGGCCTCTCAGTATTGCAGATGTACTCACTGACATTTATTCTTTCTCAGTTTCTCTCTCATTTGAGTTCCTCACAAGAGGTCTCAGTCTCTCTGTCTGTATCTCAAACCTAAAACGAAACACAGTATCACAATTGCTAGTAATGAGCTCACATTGACCAGAAAATGAACAGATACTCATCCCTAAATAAAAGAAGGAGACCTGTATGTATACAAAAATGTTTGCCTCTCATAATCAGCACTACAGTATGATTTTATTGAAGTATCTTCCATAACTTCTTGAGCTCCAAGGAGCACATGGCTGTCAGTAGATGGTCGTTGTTTATTGTCCACAGCTGGTGTGTCATATGTTATGACGAATGTTAACAAAGGGAAACATATTTATTAATATGATCAAGAAAAAATATATATGTGTAACCAATTTTAAGTACATTTCTTGCTATATATATATTTATTTTTACTTTCAAAGTGGGACCCGATACTGACAGTGATTTCTTTCTTTGTTTCCAAACTTGTAACTTGTATCCACAACAACAAAACAAAGTTGGTAACTTGTATAACTTATAAGTTTCAGGTTTCAGGCTTCTCTTCCAAGTTGCAAGTGTTCCCGGTTTCCACTTGTGTGCATGTTTAGGATTTCTTTCATCACAAGTTCTCAGTCTGCATCAGAAAGCCACACAGAAGTCACTGAATTCAGTCAACCCATTAAAGACATCATGGTTTGATTTATGTGACAGGTGGTTAAAAAGTGATGATGTCGAGCTTCAATTCAGAACATCTGCTTTGCATATTACCTAAGAACAGTTTGCATATTTTAAATCTTATTGCTATCAACCAAACCAAAGTGTGTACTTGACATTGATAAAGTCAGAACATAAAGGCCAGGCCTTAGTGAAACAAGTATTTTGGCCAAATACATGTTACTTTTGGTCAAATTATGAGTGAAATGAAAGAAATTATGAGTGAAAGATTTTGAGTTTAATGGAAGACACAACTTATCAGTAGGATAAGATAGACTTACAGTAATTGAAGCAGGTAGGACAAATGTTATTCCCCACTTAATTATACAAATATCTCCTCAATCACATTTAACACTCTTTGTGAGAGAAAGAGCAAACTGCTTGTCAACATACTTCATAATTCCAATGCAAATCAGTCTTTGTCAAGTGTCTGTATAGAGACTGTATTTACATATTGAAAATATGATTCACATGTGGTAAAAAGGGCAACGTCAGTTACAGACTGAATTGTCTTTATGTTTTTATTACTGTTTCTTTTTGTCCTGCATGTGTGTTCCCACATAAGATACAGCTCTCAGCTAAAGACCTCAAAAGCTGCTTTGCTACCTGTGAATAAAAGTGACATGGTTTCTCACTCACAAACAACTTTCCCATATTATAACACTGAAACATCGCCCATGCACAAAGAAAAGTTCAGGCATATTTGTTTTGTTGTTGTTAGATGGTCCCTCTATCACTGTGAGGAATGAAGTCAATGAGAAGGTGGAGGAAAGGTAAACTATGACCTTTGACTTCCTGCTCTGCATTGCGTGACTAGTGTTGGCTCCTGAAGCCCAAACCTTAGTACTGGGTCAGCACTAACCTGGTCTGCTCAGTCACAGGAATCCAACACACAAACTGATCTTATCTGAAAGTGTGAAACCAGAGCAGCCCTGGCACTTCTGTCCTACAGAGCCTGGCCCAGAGGGCATCATGGGAACTCTTGAGAAGCCAGCTCGGGGATGAAACACCAACAGAGGTTCATAGACTTTCGACCACCTCTGAAACTAGATTTAGAATAACATCTGTCAGTCATGGACACGGTTAGGGCAGCTCTCCAGTTCCAGATGTATGATTAGTAGAAAATGTCATAACCTTTACCATTATATCAGTTCATGCAGGAGAGAATAAGACAAATATCATTTATCAAGTGATTTTCTGAGTTCTTTTACCATTTTCTGAGCCTAAATTATTGCTTTAAATGAAATAGAAGTGCTAAAAATGTAATTATGCACATCATACTCAAGGTTCTGTCTGTAACTTTTAGGAGGAATATTCAAGAGCAAGCATGTTAATGTTAATAAATGTTGAAGAAGGAATAACAAGAGGCAAGATGTAAAAAAAAGTTGATAAATATTAGTCAATTTTAATAATTTTGCAAATAGGTCCATTTATAGCAGATCATCATATTAAAGGGGTATATTAACACTTCTACATATGTATAATAAGAATAACACAGAGGCTACACGCAGTCAAAATAGTCAAAGTCAAAATAGGCAGATGCTAGATTTTAGTAGATCCTCATCAGAGATGACAGGAGATGAGTTGATCTGAAATACATAGTCGTGCACCGCTTTGAAACACTCTGTGTTTTTTTTTGTTAAAACTCAATCCGTTTTGCTGTAAAGCAGATGGAATGTGTCATGTTTACTTTGCGTTTAGATTCAAATCAATTTGGATGAAAATCTAAACCTAAACCCTGTGCCAAATAACCTCCTCTGTTGGTCTGTGTATTTCAAAGTTATGGAAGACTTTTGGACTTCCACTGTTACCTCGGGTGAAATCTATCCCCGCTGAAAAACTAAAACAAAAGCGATGTGGAGATAATAATACAGCATGCTTCATCCAAGCAAGTCAAACTAGAAACATACTTGGATGTAGCCTGACCGTGAAGATGGTATCAACCACCAACTGTGAATGGCCACAAAAATGTCTGACCTTCTCAAATATTAGCTAAAATTAAAAGTTATTACTTTCAGGAATAGAACTTTAACTTTAAGGTCAGGAAAAGTGAAAGCTCTAATAAATAGAGCTTCAATACCAGCAGCTTAAATCTAATGTCTATATGAAATAAAAGGGCAGGCAGACCAGGAGGACCTGTACAGAAAAAGCCCACACGACTGGCCTGGAAACAGTGCCTAAATGAGAAATGTAATACACATTCATCATATGCCAAGCCAGAGCTTAAACAAACAAGTGCAGACCTGGTCAATGACAAATGCATGAGTGTTTTAAATGAGTGTGCACAGAGCTCTGATATATGCATGATTGTTTCTATAAGCATTCATGCAACATCAGGACACACATGCGGTTGATGTCTGGTTTACATCCTCGACAAAAGTCTCTGTCATGACTGCCCTGTATCCCAGAATTCCCTGTGCTTCTGGTAAGAGAGAAAGAGAGAGTATCTGGACCCTGTCAGCATTTCCCTAAAGACATCAGTTATACAGGCTTAATTAGATCAGCTTTGATTGTTATTTCAAATGACGAGAATAACATGAAGCTGTGTGTCTGTCATTCCCACCCATCTCTCGCTGGTCGTAGTGCCAGTGGTGTGCTGTCTACAATTCTGTCCAGCCCCATGTCTGTCATGTCTGGAGCTGGTGAGTGAGTGGGCGTTGTGGCGGTGATGAGGGGCTGACGTGGCAGGTGCTCTGTGGATGATCTGGGGTCAGACTCTGGATTGAGCCTGAAGAGCTTTTAAGGAAAGGCAGGCTTTTGACATTATGCACCAGGCATCTGTCACAGTATGTGGATTTATACAGAGCAGCCAGCACCTTTATACTCCACCGCAGACACACACACTGGCACGCAAAGAGTGACATCCATTTAAGAAGAGTACCAGAAGCACAACGAGGACACCACAGTGACCAGGACCGAGTTTAGTCATCCAGAGTTCCATAACAGGTCTCCATTTTATATTATATTTGCGTGTGAACAGGTCATGTGTTTTTGCCATGTTGATATAACAGTATGTGTACTGTAGCCTAAGTCATGCTATTTCTTTCTGTCTATACTTGTTTGCATGTGAGTATTTACACATGTGCCTGTTGTCATCACTAGACTGCCTTGGAAAAATTGCATGGTAAGAAAAAAGGCACACTTTCAGTGATCTTGTGGAAAAACACAGCTCCCATTATTTAATCGCTGAACTGAAATTTTAATGTTCAAGTGCTCCCAGCAAGCATCACGACTAGGGTGGAAAACCACCTTATTGTGCAAATATGTTGGTATTTATTGTGTGATGTGATGCAGTAATTTTATATATATTTTCTATTAATTATTTAAATAATGTATAAATAAATAAAGTGTTGCTACAGTTAAACTGTGTATTTTAAATGACTGTGGCATTCTTACTCCCTCATTCCACCAACTTTCCAAAGACTATTAAAATTGTAAATATAAAATAACACATCACTGATTCTAAAACCTATTTTCAAATAAATAAACAGGGGTCATGGTATTATTATTGTTGTGTCTTATGTTTTGCCTCAAGAATTGTACCTCCTCTTAGTGAAGAAATATATGATCATTTACATAATTAAATTCTTGTTAGTTCATATATATGAAACATCAACAGGAAAAGTAAAATAGATTTTTACAGTGAAAAGTATTTTTGCAGAAAAAAATAAAATACCACATCACTTTGCTTCTTCTTTGTAATAGATTAAATAACTATTTTCAAAACATAAGTTTTACCTTTTAAAAAGTGTGCTGATGGTAATTCAAGAGAGATTGTGGCGAGAGATACAGGCAGAGAAACGGAGAGGGAGACAGTGTGTGACTGACATCTGAGGCGCAACAGTTCATTATGTAGTTAAAGCTGCAGATCAAGTGGTATTGGTGGTGGTGTGACTATGCATTCATTGTGAAGCAGCCTTATGTTACATCAGGTAGAGAAAAACAGGCCCTAGAAAATTGAGCTTGGCTACTTTCCCATCGTCAACCATTTAATTAAGTTGGTTTATTAAATCTGAGGCTAAAACACCACGAGCATATTGTTTTAAAACTGATAACAGAGCAGAACTTAAAAGGGCAGCCCCGTCCCAAACACCACCTCTGATGCAAATACCGTCTCACTTATGTACCAACATGTGTAAGCAGTAACCGTTTCAAATTTGGATTGAGTTAAACTGTGGAGTTAAAAATTGACTTCTGAAATTTGAAGCAAGCAAGAATATCTAAACTTTCATTGAGCAAATTACCAAAACTCTAAAATTATTCTCTGTCTGGTGAGCGATGTGCTCAGGTGGTGGAATGGTGGAACTAATTAAGCTCACTAAACCCAACACACACGTTAACTATTTGGGCAAGAACAAGCAAAAATAGGCACAGAGTGCTGTACCCAACCCTGCTCAGGTAAGAAAGCGTAAATTAATGAATAAATCAATGAATGAGCAAACTCTTTATGCTGATGTAATGGCAGGTGGCTTATTCTTTACTAAAGCAAATAATGGAACCTTTCACAAAATAATCTATTCATTTGTGCAGTCCACCTGTCCAACCAACAATACTGTGATGTACTGTTGGGAAACCTGCTACTTTCTGGCTTGCAGTCTTCTGTTGGCTGTGTCACCAACAAGTCTAATACGCACGTAGTGCTGCAGTAGCCTCCATATGTGCTAACCGTATGTATCTTGGTCAAACATGACATCTGTTTGGCTTGTCTTGCCTTGACTTGTGTCAAGCTGTGGCCAATCCCTCCTGTTGCTCTGTATCTGCATTGCAAAGAGGAGACTGCAGTGATGCTTGGATTTTGTACTCATACTGATGCCTTTGATGTCCCATGTCCCCGTGTCCTTAAAATAATTCTTTATTGCTTATTCAGTAATACAGTTTTTTATTTTATTTTAGTCTCCTTATCTAAAAATGAACTGTCACTGTCTCTCTGCTAGTTTTCTTGGCTTGACTCAGTCAAAAAGAACTCTTTTCTTTGTAAAATATAACAAAACCTCCATCGTGCCCATTCAGTTCATATCAATAAACATTTTTGGGGGTCAGGGGGTACACGTCTGTGTTCCTCGGGATAGGAACAGAGCTGTGGTTCTGGTTTTAAACACACTGTAACTGCCACAGGAGGAACAGAGAGTGCTTCAGAGAATGCAGACTCTCCTGTCAGTGAAATAAGGCCAAGCCGTGCAGATCGCCAGCAGGGCTTGTTTCACCCTGTCAGTGAAGAGAGGAGACCATGAACAGTGTAAATACAGCACTTCCTCCTCCTCATGGTTTTCATTCTCAGCAGCATTCTCCTTCCACTCTGTGCATCTCCTCCCAGATCTTACACAGGAATATACCCACAGTCCCAATTAGGCAGGACAGTGTGTCCACTTATGGACAACCTCTTTAAAATGACAAGAAACACAGTCCAATTTGATGTTAGTTTGTGCATGCATTTTTGACCAAAAAAAGGAAAGAAATCTCATCCATAATTACGCTTGACATAATTCTGCTACAGTGTACTTCAGGACAAAAGCATGCAGGACAAAGTAATTACAGTGACCTTACAGATGCAATCAAGGATTCAGTGTCCTCAAGCGGTTCTCTTCTCTTTGTTCCACAGGACCGTCTTAAGCGCCTGTGTTTGCTGCTTGTTCTACAAAACAAACAAAGACAAGCAGAGCTGGAACAGTGATTAGAGAAATCAACAAATCCTCGACAGGACATGAGCGCATGGGCCTCTGGGCCAGATCAGGTTCTTTGGAAAGGGTGAGTCAATGAGGTTAAAGGACGAAGTGTGGATGTAAGGGGAGGGGGTGGGGGGGACCAGAGGTGTGAACTCCGAGCCAACAGAGCAGCCTCTCTCAATTTGGTTTACCATATCCGTCATGGGAACATCACTTCTATTTTCTTTTCATTACGAGACCAATCTCTTCACAATCCTTCCAAACAACAGTGGAATAACAGCTTATTTGCTCTGCGTGGCCTCGGTCCGCAGGATCGTCTTTGTTGTTGTTCTCAGTGCTCGGTGAAGGTGGAAAGAATCTTTTCACTCACTGTAAAATGTACTTTTTACAGCCCTCTTGATTTTTCTCTGCGATCTTACAGGTGCACCGCTCACGCGCATGCACACGATGCTGCAAATAAACAAATAACCAAGTGAAATTGATAAAAAATTAAGTAAAAATTAAATAACTAGAGAGATAAATGTGATTGCATAGAGAATAAAATAGAAAATAAAAAAGTAAACAAGCAGCAGTAATGATATTATGACCTTATTTTTGTGACTAATGCTTGCAGATGTTAGTGATGCGATGTTGCAACAGAAAGCTAAAATAGACTATGCTTTTGCTGCACAGCTTCAAAACTCCCAAAGAACAAAATGGGGCAGACATTTTTGCCCAGTTTGAAAACATGAGCAGATGTTTCCCTGTCTCGGTTTATTTGGCCAGACAGGTGAGTGATGCATAATGCCATGGCTTGGCACGCCTGTGCATGGCTCAACTCTGTCTCTGCCTAATTGTGCTTCCCACACATAGCCTGGTTCAGATCAGATCTGACAGAGTGTGCGCAGCAGACATACAGGATCACTCTCTGCGTACGTGTGAAACACTTTAGGGTCTGTTTAGAGTTTCCCTGAGGACTTGTTTAAGATGTGTTTAACTGTACAGATGGCCCTGGCTTTGAGGCTGGATGCAGTGGGTACTAGCATATCAAAAGAAGATAAAGATGATGGTGGCAGGATATCAGTTACAAAACAAATAGCGCCACTGGAGGAGTCTGTGAAGTTGTCAAGGTAACATAGGATTGATTGGCAAATATGATGACAGGCTTTAATACTGTATCTAAATTGCATCAAACCAAACGAGTTGTCTAATAGTTTTGTAGGTCGAAATCCTCCTCCAAAACTCTCCAAAGATGAAGATCCCCAATGAAACGAGTTAAGTAAAGAAGACAGCCAGTCAAATCTGTATAGATATATCTCCACATATTCAAAAGCTAGCTTTCTCCAGCAAGTGTGGTCTGAGAAAGTCAATATATCAATGCAGTGTTAGAGGGGAAATAGAATAATGGTTAAGCATGGCTATGCGCTATGATGTACTTTAGGAGCCCTGTTTGCTGAAATGTGTATGGCACATCTCTGCCAGGAGTCCTTGAGATAGTTTCCTGCCATAATAGCATGTGTGAAAAAGAAGAACATGAACCGCTCGTTTTGAAAATCACGTTAACAACAGAGTGGAACTGGAAAATGTCTGTTTTGAAAAATAAATCCAGGACTTATCTTATGAGTGAATCAAAGGCATGTTTTGAACATTATGTTGGCAATTACTGTCTGCGGACTGTGGTGCTATCCAGCTATTCAGCGTGCTTTTTTGAAACAGCCAGACACTCTGTATACCCCTTTTTTTGTCTGGGCTTAGCTTTTAATGTAGCTGCAATCAACCACAACAAGATTTTTGAGGCCCAGCGTTCATCCCTCAGAAATCCCACCAAACGTGAGTAGTATTGGAATTCCGGAGCACCATGCCAACCGTGAAGCCTCCCTGCCTCTCACAAGCACTGCACGGAGGGGCAATTTTCCTCCGGCTGAACTTCCCAAAGCTGCCTCACCTGGAACCAATCTGTAACACAATCGAAGGGTCCTAACTTGAAAGCCCATTCCTTCCCTTTGATAGTCTCTTCTTGGTAGCCTGCGCGGCGCTGGAAACAGGCCTTTTGTAATCTGCAGATACAAAAGAGCCAGGGATTGAGATGAGTATCCACCCATCAAAGTGTATTATGCAAATAATCGAGAAACAAAGCTCAGATACTCTCTGTTTTCTCTGTCTTTTTTTCTGGGATGAGGGGGAAATTGGGCTGGCGTTTGGAAATTTTAAGTGTTTTTGTCATCCGTTCTCTTTCCCTCCGGATCGTGCTTTGTTATTTTTTCCTTTTACTTTTGATATAACAACTGCTGAGATAATGAGACGCAGTGCGGACGTATGTCAGCGCTTCTCTTTGCTAACCTTTTAGCGACAGGTGTGAGTCGAGCCCTGAACTCCTTCAACAGCTCTCTTCACCACAGTGGCTCTACAATTTACTCCACCAGTGCTCTCTCACAGCTCTTCCAATGGGCAAGGAGAGCAATTAAACTTTAATAGCTGTCCATTTAGGGCTCCTGGGAAATGTAATCTTGAGTCAACATGCCAAACCTTGTTTCCTTCCTTCACTTCCACCTCTGTTAGCTAAAGCTCCCACAAGCAAAACTGTACCTTACTTATGTAGTTTGTGGCTGTAGTGTAGTGTCCTGTAGGCCAGGAAAATCATATGTGAAATAAAAATGAGAGAAAATAAAAATACAAAATACAAAAGGAATTAGACATGACAAACTGCAAACCAACTCTTTTAGACAATGGGCACAGTAAGACGCACCAGAATCCATTTCTTTCTCAGACATCCTATTTTTGTGCACAATCCTTTGAATAGGTGATTTACTTGCTCATACATGTGATTGCAATTGAGTGATTAGCTGCAATTGAATCAGCAGCAGAGGAGCAGAGTGTATGGGTGCAAAGCATGAAATGAAAAGGATCATTTGTTCAGGGAGCCCTCCTTCCACACAGTCGCAGTCCCCAACTTTGACAGTCAGTAAGTCACAAGCTGATGTCGACACTCGGCCAACAGTCTGCCCTTTGCTGCTCTGCCCAGAGTGAAGTCCAGCCAATTTGTACACCCCTTTGTTCATTCTACATAATCAACTTATCCTGTCTGCCTTTCATGTTCCTCAATCTCACATGCAAAGCTTTTTTATTCAGAACATCTGTCATTTTGTTTCATATCCAAATATTAGACTTAGAATATTTTGGACACTAGGTTGAACTTTTGTCAAACTCTATTTTATAAAAATCGATGCTGTCATCCGTGTGTGTGTGTAAATTTAGTGTTAATTTGACATGTTGAGGAGAAAATGTCCTTATTGTTGAAAGGGAACATCACAGTGTGTTTACATGTGCACTAGTAACCCATTATGGTCTGTTTTTATAGAGTATCCTGGTTGTTTTTTGCATATGGAAGCACCATATCCTGCAGGGTTACAGAAACCTGGATACGAAACCAGGATACTGTGGCATGTAAACACCTAATCCAGGTTTCTGGTCATTCTCGGCCAATGTTTGCAGGCATCCTCAACTCTATTTATATAGTTATTATATTATTATTATTATTATTATTATTATTATATAGATAGTAAAACAAAAAAATATATATATATAGTGTAACAATGTTACATGCTAAAATAAAAGTGAAAAGCCCAACTGACTGTTACTGTTAGTTGAACTGTCAAAAAATAGAGGAATATCTAACACAGTTTCTAATTTAGGTACCTGCGGTGATACAATGGGCCTTTTTCACAGCAGATATTTTCTTTTCCATGGTAGGAAAAGCACAGGTGTTACTAATAACGTTAACAATGTTCTGTTCAAGTGTCCCAGTAAGCCATGACAGTGTGACAGTGAGCCAGCCTGCACAATAGCCTACCAGCACCCTGAAGCAGCGGAATTGAATTCAGCCATCATCAACTTTATTATTTACACCTGTGCTTTTACAACTGTGACTTGTTAAAATGTCTTCCGTGAAAAAGGCTTATCCTGTCACTCTTGACCTGCAACCATCAAATGAAAAGCAAAAAGGCATAAAAACAAACTTAATGAAAACTCAATCCTAAGGAAAGGTTGACCTACTGTTGTCATTTGCAAACATTTTACAAACATGTAAACTCTGTACAGAAAGGCCTCTAGCTGGCCCTTGTGGGAGTTGGACTTTTTTATTGTGCGGCAACTGGGCAAACCACTGAGCCACCATAGCGTTCATATTTTAGTGTTACAAGGTCAGGAGTCCCACTGCCAACAATACCCTTGAGAAGGTCTTTCATAATGACCATCAATGTCTACAAAATCCTTAAAATGTATGTTTCAAGATAACCATGGCCTATTTTGGGGTAAATCGTAAATCTGCAGTAGAGCACAACCAAGCTCATCTAGGGACTCTTTCTGAATTGCAATATTTTTCTTCAGCCTTTAGGAGCACGCCACATTGCATTTACTTGTGATGAATACTGAGTGTATTTGGCAAATAAACCTTCTGGAATCTGTAAATCCTTGTTAGTTATCCCTGACAGTGATAACATGTTACCCATTTAAACGATTATAATGTTTTAACTTCATTGTCTTATTGTTATGGCTACACAAAGTGACACAACTTCATGAGTGTCATATAGTCCAATTTAAGCTTGGACAACAGAGCATGATGATAAAACTGCTGCGTTAAAAGATTCTGCCAGAGCATCTGCATTACTCAATGCTGTGTACATTTTTTCCTCAGACTCCCTGATTTATCTTCTCCTTCCTCTGCCCTCTCTGACTGGTCACCTCTCTCTTTCAGTCAGCGGAAGTCATATTACACTAGAACAAATTGATTTGTCTTGCTCTTTCCTACTCGCCTTCAATTTGATCTGATAAATTTGCTGACAATGTTTGAGTTCAGTTCAGCAGCTCAGTCTTATTTTCTGTGTTTCAGAGCAAAACGCTGGTGTCTTGCAAGCATGACTGTTTGTATGCACTGGTTGCTGCTATTATAAGCTATAGCTGTGTTGCATATGAAGGATTTTTGGAAATCAATTAGAAAACAGATACAAACAGACTGTAAAAATTTAAACAGACTGCTTTAATCACCTGGTCGAAAAAGTAAGTCAGTGGATCTCAGCATTTGTCTGAACAGACTCAGGTCAGACTGATCCAAGGTTCTGCTCTCTACTTGTAAAACCAGACTCCTTTATGTTTGACTTGCACGACCCCAGCCTCAGTAAACAACACATGCAGCTTTAATTGGAATCACTTGGTCATCCTGAAGCAGGATGAACAGGGCTTTGTTGCCAGCATGGCAGCTCCCAGAACCTGACATACATATCGCCAAAGAGGTGAGTGAACCACAGAAACCATATGAATGTCCGACGCTTCCAAAAATCTTAACTTGTCAAAAACCCTATTTTGGCTTCTGTTCTGAAATATGTTACTGATTTAAAAGAGCGCTTTTCAGAATAACAGGAGGAAAACAAAAACAATTACTTCTTATACTGTTGCTGAGTGATCACTCAGGAGTTTCCTGTGTTGAGATACACACTGAAAATGTAATTCATTAATTAAAATGTCAATTAAGCAGTGTTTTTTTTAATGAGCTATAGCATGACAAAGGCCAGGAAAAGCGATGCAAAACTTAAAAAAAACAAAAAAAATGCAATGACACAAATTTCCATGACTACCTTCCCAGAGGGATGTTTTTAATTTACAAACACTTGTTGGTAATTACCAAGTGGACCTTTACTTTGAAAGGTTTCCCTACTGAACTGATGCATAGTCACAGAAGTAGCACATGCAACTGTATTTCTAAACATAATTTAAAAGTTAAATTAATATTGGATGTAGCACATACTAAATGTAAAATATGATGCAATCCAATGCAACAGTCTGTTTTGTTGACACTGAGGTGTTAATATAACTCTGCAGTTAGTGGTTGTATTGAATTGGACTGGATTACACTGAGAGGTATTTTTATTATTCTGTTCCACTAATGCACATGGACGGACACATAGTGAGCTAATAAATGTACATAATAAACTGGTAAATGAGAAACAAACAAAACAAAACTAGGAATCTCGTTCACATCTTTCTTATGAATTAAGTGAATATTTGGGTCCACTGTCAGGGAATAAATGAATAGGAGGAAAGGCCTTAGGACTGACTTATGAACACTCAGACAGTATGTGTGTGGCAGAAATAGTAACCATTAATTCTTGTGTGTTTCCTTAAACTTCCTTAAGTGAATAAGTGACCATCTGAAGAAAGGGGCATCTGCGTCTGTGCAAACGTCCTCTCAAATTAAATAACCATGACTCTGATTAAGATCCTGTTTGAAAAATACTTTTTTTCCCCCTCACAGCTTCCAGGACATTCCAGGATATTAGACCAGTGAGAGAGCTCTCTGTTTTCTCTCGGTGCCGACCTTTGCTAAAAAGGTCACTTGGGTTTCAGTGCTGGTCATCATTGATGCTGTTTCGCTGCTCAATGTCTCAGTGGCTCAACAATGCACACTTACCCATCCTCGTCATAGACTCTTGTTATTTATGTGAAGATGCACTCAGCTGATGGGGCTCAAGATTGAACTGGAACACCAGCGTTTAGTTAAGCGTCTTAAGTTTAGTAATGTGTGACTCTTCTTTCTTGTGTTGGATGAAGAAATATAAACAACTTAAAAACTCACACTAAAGTGTCCACAGACACACAAACTTTGTGAACTCATTGTGAGCTTGCGTCTGTTTTGAACATTAAGAAAGTATTATTGTTAAAAAAAGTTCCTTACCACCTTAGTGTCACTCTCTGCAGGACCCTCGTACCTTTTTGTGGCTCTCTTTCACCTTCTTTAAGTTGGATATCAGCACAGACACAAAAGTAGGACACACAACAAAAGCATTTATTGCTGCAGTCCAGAGCCTCTTATCAAACGCTTGCTTTTTCTAGAACGATAGAAGGTAAAGATAAAACATATTGTAGCTAACATGAGGATTTCCTGAGGCATGCTGTAAGCAGAGTTTCTGAACTGACATTTTTATGAGACAGCATAAGCTCCACGACTCTGACTATATTGAGATATAAGCCTCAACCACTTGCCGCTATACAATATCTACCATCGGGGGAATTCCTGATTGTGAACAATGGCATTTACTGGCTTTGAATCTTCAAATGTCACGATGTATTTCTAGTGCAGCCAATCAACAGTCAGCCATTGCAGCCTCATCCATGACGCAACAGGAAAAAAAAATTTCCATTCAAGTACATGGAGACAGCCTTGTGTGAGAGTCTTGATTATCATTTGGTACTATAAGTGTGAGGTCTCATTGGGGAACAAAGGCAAACATATCCTGTGAAGGACATTTGTAGTGTTAGGTTTTCAGAGTTCATCCATCCACTCATGTAGAGATCATTCCACAGATAGGGAGGGTTCGTGACTAGTTTTCCCCTGTCGTCTGTATACTGTAATCAAGCACTCTTTAAGCTCATGTAGTTGCCACGTAAAATGTTTAACGTGCCTTCATGGTTGTTAAACCAAAGTGAATAGACACAGACAAAGAAGTTCGGTCTCATCTGGAGCCACCATGTCAAAGCCTTTGATAAACAGGGAGTTTACTCTGAGTGTTTCATGTGGAAACCCATGTGAGGTAATATAGGAAAGCCTTTAAAACTGCCTGTGTTTTTCCAAAGAAATGATTAATGCACTTTAATGCAACACTGTTTCTGTGAGTTTGAATATTCTCTGAAATGTTAAAATGCACAGTGCTGTCACTTTGTATGTTCACATGTGCTTATATGTAGGAAAGTCTGCGATCATAAAAGAGCACAAGCATACTGTATGAGTATTACCTGGATTTTATTTGTCCTGTGTATATTTTGTATAAATTTGCTTGAGAATAATGATATTACTAGTGTGCTCATTTTCTGCATCTCATATTATTATTCCAAGTTGCTTCTTTAATATTTCTCAGCTTCCTCTTCACCGTCAGCATTCCCCTTGGCAGGCTACTTTTTTCAATTATCTGGCTACTCAAATCTTTTGGAAAATACTGCACTAAGTCAAAGAAAATCCAGTGAGGCTATTTCTTGACATCTGTGCACATGTTCAGCAGCAGCCCTGCCCTTTGACCTCTTCACTGAGCATCCCACATGCTGCTGCGGCCCTCCTCTCTGGAGTCTTGGTGATGTCCGGCAGCCCGAGTTCGTAGGTCACGGCGATGACAGCAAGCACCTTGCTGCGAGACTCCTATCTGCCCAGCAAAATAAACACAGGAGGGTCTGCTGAAGCCCTCCTACAACAACCCCTGTCCAGCTCTGACTGAGTCTCAGAGATTAAACGCAAAGGATGCACAGGATCCTGCCTTCTCCAATCAAAATACTGTCAGAGTCAAAGGTCGAGCTTGGAGATCACAGTCACCTTTTATCCCAGCAACATTGTTCCAGAGAATGAGGCTTTACTCTGGTGGAGGGAGAGTATTCCTGTTTTCCTTTGCTGGACTCCTGTTTGAGGAGCTTTTCATCGCAACCTGTTTACCGTGTGTGCCTCAGTGAAAGAGCTGAATATGCATATCAACCGAAGTACATGACAGTGCTCATCTGTCACTGTCTTAGAAAACACATCAAAACTCCCCCTTTTGAAAATGTTTTTATTCAACAAAATGAAATATCAGTACCAAGTAAGAAAGAAAACAACCTCGGGAACACCTGAGAAATGACCATGGGAGTAAAACAACCTAGCTTGCGCTCACTATAAATATGGGCTGTCAAGTCTTTTTATTTGTACCTAATTTTCTCTACGAGTGCTTCCATATGGCGGTCATATACAAGAGAAAAATGGGAGGACTGCAGGAACACGAAAGACAACTCTTCCCTGCATTCCACACTCCTCACATGCTACTGCACATTGTGAATGTCAAAAAGGTAAAGCACATGAGAATATATCAGTCTCTCTATTGTTCTTTAGAAACTAGATTACTAAAAGATGAAAAAGATGTCTTTTTCTTTAATGGATGTGTCATGTTTTCAGGCCAATTGAAACAGTGCTGCCCGGTATTTTCCATTAAGCAACATTTTGGATGAAACATGATTGCTACCCGGATTACGTTCACTGGCAATATTCAATCCAATCTAGGATGTGTGACATTCTTATGCTGCACCAAAGTCATAAGGGTGAGGCTGGGATGGATGGTTGGGGGCGTGTAAAGCTCAGCACTTACCCTAACCCGCCTTAACCCTAACCCACATATTGTTAGGTTTACACTGTTAAACATTTGGTTAGGTAAAGATTGTTGTGTTCATTACATACTGAAAAAGTCAACATGTCTGACATGTTAGAGTTGCCTAAAGAACCATAAAAATGTTAATCATGCTTTAGTGGCTAGGAGCTGTTATTGTGGGAAAACAAATGAAATACATTAGCAGAGAGCCGTTTGAAGATACATTTAATACAAACCTCAAAATTGATTAAAACTTTAACTGCCACAAGTATATTTCCTACAAAATGTGTCTCCTAATGCAAATTAGTTGTACATGAATGTTATTTAAGGAGTTGGGCTGGGTGAGTGGCAGCAAACCAGCTCAGACTGGTTCTGCGCTACCTTCCCATTATGAGATGGTAGAGATGAGGTAAACTGGTGAAGAAAATCAAACTAGCAAAACAAAGAAACGCAGATACCAAAACCAGTGCTAAAAGTATAATTTTGGACTTGTATTCAATGCTGTGCTGAAGAAGTATAATTGTTTGCTAACACATTAGTCACAATATGCTGTAGGCTGATATAATATATCACAGTGCAAGACTGTGAGTTTGTCTACTTTGTGCCCTCCAGTGCCAAAATATCACTCAGTACAACTTTAAATGGGAGCTATTGAGGGTTTTATTGGGTATCAAGATTACAGATATCAGAAAAATGTGGAAATCAGTGGTTAATCTTAATCTTCATCCAAATACACTGTGTTTCATATGACTAGACTATTATTATATTACTATTATAAACCAATAAGGGTTTCTGATATAATAAGCTATTTGCTATTGAAACAAATCAGTTGGAAAACCTCAAAAAAACACAGAGCCAGATCCATTATGGTTTTATATCAACTTTCACTTCTAAGTTTCATGGTGGGGTACTGAAATCTTAGTAACAAGGTTGAGGTTAGTATGAGGCAGGAGCTCTTCAGTTAGCGACCTAGCGAAATATCTAAATAGAAGACAGTTGGCCTCGCTGACTGTCAATGAAAGTTAATCTCATCTATAAAGAGTTGAAAGACGCTTAAGTCTTCTTTTGGCAGCAACTGCCCTTCAGTGGTTTTCCAGACCTTAACATAGTGTACTGCAAGAGACTCTGGGTTTAACACAACTGTCAGCTTTGTAGACTTTTAACTTTCTTGTCTGTCTAGAAAGTCCTGACCAAAACTATTTTTTTAGTTTACGTTTGAAAGAATGAAAGAGATAGAAGATGCATGTGAAAGCCAGTGGAACCAAAAATGTGACAGCATCAACCGACACTTCAGCATCTGGACATTTACAAAGACAGGGTGGTAGGGAGGGAGAAAACAAATTGCTGGACATTTGTATAATTTATTCAGAATACAGTGCCCTCTAGATTGCAGCCTGCAACCTATTTGCACAGCATTATCTCTCAGAAGTGGTTGGAGTCGGGTGAGGTGCCAGTGCAGCATTTCTGAAGTATCTTCATACTGGTACACATTAGTATCACATGTCTCTACTGCTTGTTTTTTACTCACTATACAGTGGAACTTAAAAACGTGTATTACTTCAGTTGTATCGGCAGCACTTTGGCCTATTTGACACTAGAATTTATTAGGAGCATCTTTTCTTTTATGTATCCCACAAAAAAAAAAAAAAGATTTACCCAAAAACTAATTTTTAGTATCAACAAGCCTCCAAATGACTCTGTCCACCATTTTGGATGAATGGAAGTGATGGAAAAACTATTTACATCAATACATAAGTTGTCCTGGCCTTGTAGCACATTTTGAAACTCTGCTATCACATTTGTTGCTGTCAGCTGCGCAATCACCATGTTCAAGTGTCATTATCCTCTGAGGAGTCCAGCGGACATATTTGCGGCCGTGGTTTCCAGAGATTGTAAAGCCAAGTGAAAACCTCCCTAAAAGCTTTCTGCCCAGTAGAGCCAGTATGGTTGCTCTTGGGAATTAAATTATAGGTAGGAGCACACACTAGAGAAGAGAGGTTACCAAACATGCCAAGCATTAGCCATCTAAATACCAGTGGGTGATTGCTAAACAGTCAAGAATTTGATTCATGGCAACAGCTTTTTTTGTGTCATACATTCTTAATAACATTTTTTTAAGTATGTATTCAGAGACAGCACTCACAAACAACTGTGTGTACTGCAGCATGAGGACAGCCCTCCCTCTTGTTGTTATGTATACTGTGAAGGCAGCTAAAGCTCAGGTGGAGGGCTCAGTCCCTCCTCCTCCTGTCCACATGTCAATGTACTTGAGCAAGATACTGAACCCCAAATTGCTCCCATTGAGCAGGGAAAAATGTATGTTGCTTTAGACAAAAGCATCTGCTGAATGTAACGTGAGCCCGAGTCAAATCCAAATTCATTTCTCTAAAATACATAAATGAATTAATTAAATTAAATGTTCCTCATCACTATATTGTGCTCATTTTCTCAAGCTGCAATCCACATCAACATGCCTGCCCTCTCAAATGTTACGTTGACGACATTGTGCACATTTACAGTTTGATTCTCAGCATGAAACGCTTTTAAATCAATCAGCACAATAAGGTCATGGTTAAACCAAAACAATTAGCAGCTCGTAAGCAGCTAAACACTTCACCGCAGGCGTCCATGTTTTTCTCACCCTCGGAGTTTAAATGCATGGAGGTCACTAATGAAGTTTTTCTCTTCTACCAACTGCTCACAACAAACCACAAATGAACACAGCAACAGTGCCGGATGGTACAGTGGACAGTGAACTATTCAGGCCAGCAACACACACTCTCCATGAATCTGCAGTCTGCTAACTGTAAGTTTAACCTTTCTCCTCAGAAATACATGAACACACACACATCTCCCTGTGCTGCGTGCTGTGTGTGCCAGCTGGGTGTGCTCTGAATTTGATGAAGCAGGATAATTCTCTCAACCGATCATATCAGTAAAGGAAGAATCTCAACAACATCAACACCAGATTCTGGAGGTCGTCACATATGGGAAACATTTTTCCAGATCCTAATAAACTTTCATCTGTGGATTCTGTGTATGTAGAGGGTCTGGATGGGCAAGTTCTGCAGAGCCCGAAAGTCAAGATGTTTTAAAGAAGGCAGATGGAAAATAATAACCCTGAACTGAAGCCACACTGTGCTTTAACATGCACATACATGTAAATGCACAGCAAATACAGTATGTGCTATGCACACAAACGCATGCCCAAACACAGAAGACCGAGGAAAGAGACTGCATGAAAAGTACAACTAAAAATTAGGATTTTAAAACTAATTTTTATGAAACAAAAATGGTGACTACACATATGTTTTGATATCACATGTACATTTATTGAGCCATGAAAGCACATTGGAAATCAAATTCTGTGCTTATGAACCAGAAACACTGAGGTCCACTGGGAGTTTACCTGTTCTAACTTTGAACCTGCCTTGCATAAGGTGCCAGATGTTTAAAGCTCCTCCACAGGAAGTCAAGCAGATGTTTCACTGGCACTGTGCGCTGTGGAGGTGCAGACTGTTGCTCTGACTGTGCACACCAAGATCACACATTGACCCAAAGTCGAAGTGAGGACGAAGAAAGCAAGAACAGATGATTTTTCTATCTTTACCTCCGTGGGCCTTTTTATTAAATTCAAGATAAGTGCAACCACTGGGTCCTTCTTGCTTTCCCCTCTTTCTTCATTTAATTTGATCAGAAAATCTACTGACGCAGTTTGGTCCCCCACTCATGTGAAACCAATTTTCAGCAGCACATAAAAGTCTGCTGCAGCGCTTCAAACAGACAGAGGCTCATCTCGTCCTCGCCCAGAAGACCCCTCGGTCAGATTGGCCATAGATGTGTGAACATGCAGGTGTGTTCTTACCACTGTTCACTGCCGGGTCAAAGAGAGGGAGGAGAAGCTCCTTCACACGTTCAGCAAACTCAGAAGGCTGACACTGTCACACAACCTGACGTGCACATGAACAAAGCAACAGTAAAGTCAGTGTGTTTTGTGTCATGCAGTCAGGACCACAGAAAGATGATATGTTGGCAAAAAAAAAAGAATCTGTGTACCACTGCGAAGGGGAGACAAACCAGACCACTAAGCAGATATACTGTTAATGATACACACACACGCACACACACACACACCAGCACTGCTTTACCACACAGCACTATGGATCTCAAAATTAAAACAGGGTTATTACCAACTTACTTATGGAGAAACGGTGGGGTAATAAGACATAAGGCAGCTGACCTTTAATCCCAACCACTACCAGAAAACTACGGTTCAGTTCTTCATTTTCTTTACTGCTTTTCTTCTTTTACAGCAGGTAATTACTGATGAAAAAGTGTAGAGAAAAAACACAATTAAATAAAAGAAAATGACTGTCTGTTGTCACAATTTGCAGAAAACACATTTCTGTTCGCAGGCAGTATGTTTACTTAAAGTTCAATGTAAGTTACTTGATACCAGTTTGTAGCTTTATATGGTAATTTGGATTTGGCTACATCAACCACCAAATTATCACGTTATAGCTGTTGCAAATACACAAATTATGTCTCGTCTCTCTTACATTGTTGCTTTGGGGCTATTTCAATGCTTTCCCATGAATCATACAGTAAAAATCACGTTCATATATCTGTGTTTCATTTTGTAAATCAGACCGCATTTATTGTGATTGATTGTTCACTGATGTACAAGTAAGAGTATTAACAGCATTCATACATCTGTGCAGAATTTTGTTCTACTTCTCTGACATTCATCAACACACACACACACACACACACACACAGTGTGTTATCGCTGTCCTTTGTGCCAAAATCCACAGCGAGCACTCGTACAGAAGCCCACAATGCAAATATGAGTAGCATCGCAGAAATGTATTCACATGCCAATAAAGCTTTAGTTTCCCGTAAGTAAAGAGTAACTTGGCTAGCTGACATCAGTGTCACTACAATACATTTAATGTATAATGTTAAAAAAAAAAAAAAACATTTGGAGAGTATAATTTGTTAGCTTTATGACACATTTTACACCTTAACAGGTAGAGGAGGAGCTAAACACAATATCAGTTTGAGGAATTTTTGGAAAATGATGCATCTGCACTATTCATGAACTGACCACAATAAGCACTGTTTCTTTTGTTCAAATTCACCAGATGAGGAAGTCTGTGAAGCATATTGAGTGTGTCATTTAATCTGAGATTCAGAGGTCTTCACTCATAATCCCCAAATCAGTGCCACGACTCAACAGACTCCTTCAGACCTTCGCCCTCTAACACAGTGTTGTGTACTTTACTCATAGCTTTGATATAGTAAAAATAATGAGCAAAATACAGGATATGATACATACAATGACACAGCAGGCGACAGTATACTGTAGTTAGAAACACAGTAATAAATGTTAGAAACAGAAAATTGTAAAAACAAGTGTAAGTCTAATTCTTAGTTTGCCCAGTAATCATTTGATTCACTGAAAACAAATGCAATAGAAATAAATAAAAAAAACTGCTAACTATCCAAATATTTTGCATTGCCACCATTATATAATACATGAACTGGGTTGAGTCAAGTTGTCATCAGAGTCCAGCACACCACTGGTGCAGTTCTGTTGTTCCACACTGAAAACATTGTAATAGTATATGACATAGGGTAATCTTTGATTCATTCAGATACACTGCAGATATATTTGCATGTCACGAAGATGAAACACTTGAGCAGAGCTTGGCTCATTCTTTACACTGTAAAAGACAGAGAATGTGGTCAAGACTAATTACAGATGTTTTGCCTGTGGGCGGGGCCGCCCGTCATTATGCCAGGTAGTGGCTCAAAACATTCCTCTATACTGATTTGGCCAGTGCCACTGAAATATTATTCCAGTCTTGTGTTTTTAAACGTCTACCGCCACATGTGATGTGTTCAAAATGGCCCAGACTTTGCTGTTTTGGTTTCAGACATGCTCAACAAATCTCTGCTTTGCACACAGACAGCATACGATCCCCAGTGCGTTGAGAAAGTCTGGGTTTTCGTATACTGAGATGCCCAAACAGGCTCTGTGAAGATGGAATGCCTCTTTTATGTGAAATTAAATAAGATCAGCTTGTGGGCCTCTCTCCTTCCTTTTCCGCTTTCCGTTTTATGTTCATTTCCATTCCCGAACAAAGCCGTCTCTCCACGGTGTATTAATGCCCATCAAAGGCCTCAATCAAGTTGCTTTGCCACAGGCTAGAGCCAAACTGGAGAGGCTAAAGTTTAATGTTGTCAGTGCAGCAAGGATGTGGGCTCATGTCTCATGCCTTGTGTTTTCTTTTAACCCCTACATTCGCAAATATCTTGCAAGCCCGATTAGTGAAACAATGCATCTGAAAACAGCTCACACTGAAGGGCCATTTTAAGGTCACTGACTGTGACAACAGTCTTGCTCATTGTGCCATTAGGACAATGTCTTTATGTATTTCACTGAGAGAGGAAAATTCATAAAATAAAACATAATTACACAGGGCTTCCTAAAAAATTAGTCACGGCTGTGAGTCAATAGACTCTTAGTTTAGATGTATCCGGCAATGAGAAATATTCAAGAAGAAGCTACCAACTGTCTGCTGACATTTTCTCTTCCTGAGTGGAATATTGTGCTTTGTATCAGTGCTCAACTTAAACTTCTCTCAAACGTATTAACCCTATCTACTGTGCTCTAACCAGAGTTTGTACAGTGTATGTAAATCACAATAGAGATGGATTTTACAGTAATAGATTTCCATTTTTTCTCATACGTTTCCCCACTGAACTGTTAAACTCAAGATCTAAATTGTAAGTAATAGTAAGAAATGCAAAAATACTGGAAATGAAAGATAATTTATTTATGTTAAAAAAGTAAAAGTATAAAAAGTAAAGAATAAGTTAGTCCCAAGCAGGTTGTCCTTCTGCTGCCAATGAATATATTTGTCTACATAATAAAATGCAATAAAATATATTTCATCCAATGAATGGTTCATCATCATGGGACTGTCATCATGTGGTCCTTATAAACTAGCAGATTCAGACCAGTTGTCTTTCCACAGGGGATTAAAAACAGTCAAATCAAATGTATGATTTGATTTGACTCTTAGTCACTACAATCAGTGAATTGAAATATTTAACGTCTGTCATCAATGGTGACTTCTTTCTAAAGGAATCTGGCTAAATGGTGTACTTTAGAAAGAGAGGAGCAGCGTGTGTTTCTGGAAGTAAAATATAATGCCAGTGCTTTTCTTTCTCTTTATGTGTATGCACGCACGAATGCACTTGGTGTGGGAGTGTGTGTATGTGTGTGTGTGTGTGTGTGTGTGTGTGTGTTTTAATGCTCCCTTATTCACTGCAGGTGGGCCTACTGTTAAGGGGAAGCTTTCATTCGCTGGGCCAGAAAACTGACACGTAAATAATTTTTCACCAGTGAGGAGCACAGTCCCCCTCGCTCTCGCTCTGACCATCCCCGGCTGCATGGTTCTTATAATAAAGTAATTACAGTTAGTAAAACTGGGGACACTTTTCCCTGTGAAATAAAAGGAGATCAAATCGAGCTTGTGGCCAAAGCATGAACCGCACTCTAAACATGCTGATGGAAATATAAAACACGCTATATTCCATCTTTATTTACAGATTTGCAGACTTCCCGGAGCTACACTAGAGATGAAAACAGAGTATTCAGGCAAATATAGCATTTCAGAGTCCTGCTGGTGTCCTGTGTGCTTCCTGCTGAATGCCACACATACACCTTTTTATCTATAAAATGATTAATTAATGACATTTCAGTTCTGGTGCCCGGTGGTGAACAAAAAGCCCTTAAATATGTCGAACCACACCCGAAAAATGCTGCAAACATGAAGCATTATTGAATTGCATTGTAGAAATCACAAGAGTAGCCCAACGCCCTCTCACTAAATAGGTAAATCTCTGTAAAAGCTGTAAGTCTATTACATTACAAGATCATTACCTAACACCCACTCTCTGCTGAGAATAGCACAGACAGAAGCATACCGTTCCAGCAAGTTTAAAATCAGGCTAAGTAATCATTAAGTCTGGTTCACTGCCATCATGCTGCTGACATATGGGGAGAGAGTTCAAAGTAATTAGATATTTGTTTGACTGTATTAGATGAAACATAAACTGTTGTAAAATCATTTCATCTTCTCCCTTGAGAAAGTCAGTTTACAGCTGAGTGTGAGCCAGCTTCTTCAGAGCATGAACATTGCGTCAGACGTTCAAGTATGGACACCTTTCAGCTTGATGGACTTCATTTGAAATCCAATCGTGTAAATGGAGCCGATTTCTACTCCTCTTTCGCTCAGTGGCTTTCTTTTTTCTCTCACACATATGTTTGTGTGTGTGCATGTGTCCGCCACGTGTGCATGACTGTATGAATATGTTTGTGTGTTTGTTTGCTGCAGTATATGTGCAAGGTATAGCTTCTAGCTGTGAGTGTGTCACTTATAAGCTCTGTGAGTTTATCCTACACTTTTCAAAAAGAAAAGCTCTGCTTCTCAAGAGTGCCAGTGTGACAGAAGAGTAACAAACATTAACTGACCAGACAAAAAGGCAGAGACAGTCACACCTGCTGCACAAGAAGAAGACCAAAGTGTGTGCTGTTTATCTCTTATTTCTTTCAAATTTTAAAAAGATTCAGAAAAATTGTCAACATGTTTCTGAAAACACATTCAAAGTTACCTCGACAGTTACATACATATTTATATTAGATCTTAATGCACTGTTCAAAAGATACATTACTGTGTCAGCATGACATTTCCTCATTCAAATACATTTAATAAACAGAGGATTGTGAATATAGGCTGCCTGTTATAAATCATGTGGGGTAATTTTTTAAGCAAATAAAGTGTGGTACATCATTTATTTCACTGATCCCACTATTTCAGCTTGCAAATTTCCTGACACCTCAGCTCACATGTTGTCAAATGATTGTGCTAACACTAATAGCAATATGAAAAATATGGTTGGACTTAATGGAAACAGCAAAACTGGGAAATAATTCAGGTATGGCTTTGAGGGGACAAATAGCTAAAGGAGTGTGTTTTCTTGTGTTAGTCTTTTATGCCATCCTTAATGTAGGGCATGAGACTGCTTTTAGGAATATTGTATTGAATTAAATTGTACTGTATTGAAAATAAATTGTATTTTCAAGTCTATTATTTTAAGGGCTTTTTAAAGACTTGCTTGATTCTTAAGGCAATGACAAATAAGTAGAAACAC
The DNA here is from genome assembly GCA_008360985.2 of Macquaria ambigua. Lineage (NCBI taxonomy): Eukaryota > Metazoa > Chordata > Actinopteri > Centrarchiformes > Percichthyidae > Macquaria > Macquaria ambigua. The sequence continues at coordinate 366,513 of VMKM01000004.1, read as the reverse complement.
TCAACAAGCCTACAGGAAGTTCTTACAGAGGAAAATAGGTTTATTGCTCAGGTGATGGATTCAGACACACAAGGTAGGATTTTCGTGCACGTGAAAATCGTAAAATCTGAATTGTGATATTGTCTAGTCAAAACAACAAATACCTTACCGGTAAAGAACTAATCATATAATATCATGTGTTTATGCAAATTTCAAGCAATTGCAGTGGCGATACAATACACAGGGCTCCTAAAAATTATTGCCATTGTTATTATCGACGAGTTTCCAGTGATTAAGTACCGCGGACTGACCTGCAGTATTGTCTACAAAGGAATTACGTTGATTTTTCGTTACATGGTGCTTAACTTTTCCACAGTCTGCACGATGTTTTGGCTCCAAACAACTTACTGCATAGATCAGGTGGCCTTTCTTAAATGGCTGCACATACAGGATCTACAAATAACTCACTATACAGTATGTACCCTATAGCTGTAAAATAATATTTATTATCTCACCTCACAAAGATTACATGTAGCACGGTTTGCATTCAGTGCAAGTAGGCTGTATCTCTCAAACCAAATCTGTTGGAAAAACAAAGATGTAAAATGAATAATCAAAGAAATTTAAATTAGGTGGATTGTGGAACATAATAAGCCTGGACGCTAAAACACACAATCTTGTGGTAAAATGATTATTATATATATATATTTTATGTCCACCTTTATTTAAATATATCACACTCAATAATTAGACTCTAAAATCACAAAACGGAGTCATTCGTTCTTCACGTTTTAACGCTTTTCGTGACAGAATAAATAATTAAAATGCAAGCGACTCTAAAATACTTTTCAAGTGATAATTAAGGCATTAAAAAGCCTCTGATAAACTAACTTCCAGTTTTATTCAGAAGCCACAGAGTTGGCTATAGGAGCACAATCGGCTGACTATGGATGATTTGCCCTTGATGAACCATTGCAAATGAAGCGTAAAATTGTGCACTCTCCGCCCCAGTGCCATCACTCATAGGCTATATTCATATCCAAATTGCATTAATGTCATGTGTTAAGCCCCCCGCCCCTATTTTGCAAACTTTTTTTTTTTTTTCAGCTAATAAGCGACCTAACTCGTTCATGTCATCAGCATAATCACTTGGGAGAGGTCTTGAAGCCAGGAGATCTGGGTCCCATCCTCTGAGGAAAGACGGGTTTGTGCAACTCTCCTCAAACCTGAGGGGGAGTTTGGAGTGTTTGGTCAACGACAGTGGTTCCTGGAAAAGATCTGAATCGTTTTATAACCAAACCCAGCTGCGGTCTGGTGTGCGCTGCAGTCTCTGCGTGCATGTGTGTGTGTGTGTGTTCATCTGTATGAGGTAGAGGGAGATGAGGGGGTGTCTGCGCTTCCCTTTCCAAGAGAGAGCGAGCGAGCGAGAGAGAGAGAAAAAAGTTTGGTCTTTTTCTCCCCTTGACTCTTTTTTAGGCATGAACGCCGAGACCTGCGTTTCATACAGCGATATGACATCCATGGATTCATATTATAGCCCCTCTGCAGCGCAAGGTAGGGATCACCAGACGGACCACTTTAGGACATTCCCAACCACTGACACCAAATACAGCCCCACTGCCTTCCTGCCCAACAAAGGTCAGGCTTACGGAGAAAAGTCCCGGAGCCCCTTCCAGCAGGAGTGCCAGTCATTGGATGCCGCCACAGCTGGGCAAGGCACTTTCAGCAAATACCACCTCTTCACGCAGAGGTCTTCTTGCAAAACACCCCCCGAGGAGGGCAAACTGCACCAGGAGAGCGGACACAACGGAGCGCTCATCCCGTGTTATGGTGAGTGGGAAAAAACAACAACTTTAAGATGATTGAGTTACAGGCGTCCACTTGGCAAGGTGAGGCTGCCCAAAGACAAAACACGAGTCCAGAATTGAATTTGTTGAGCTGTTTTCATCATAAAGGGGGAGGGATTGTCACGAAATGTATCAGCAGAGATGCATTATAAGAGGTAGGCTATCCAACTTCAATCATTCTGTATCAGGGTGTTTTCTCCCAGCAGTTTTGTGTCAGATAATTTTCTATTCCTGTGCAGGTCATTGTTAACATGTCAGTCAGTCATCGATCAGCATTGCTCCACTTGTTCCCACTAAATCCGCAAATGCAGCCCAAGTGGTTTAAATGTTTCGATTCGCAATTAATGGCACAGATGCGTGAACTGGCCATTGTGGTTCCGCGAGTGAACTGACAGAACTGGGATATGTAGTGCCGTGTTTGATCCTAAACAGTCTCTTTACTGTCTGACTGATAAAATCACACGTCCAGAACTATTTTAAGGGGTTTGGTGCTTTTAAAAATACCTTTTTGTTTTCTTCTTCCTGACTCCCATAAGATGGGAAACCTCATTCGTGCGTAAAAAGCATCAGCTAACTTTTCTCTCCAGCAGCAGCACACAGGACATCCCAGCTCGTAACGACATGGCCCGGCAGTTATGTGCGTAACGCAGTTAAGAAGAGGCGTAATCTTCCCGACTATCAAATTGTCCCTTTGGCCATCAAAATTAAATTAGGGCGAATTTAATGCGATAATCTGCATTACAATCCTCAATATTGGAGCTGAGTCGGACAATTGAATTAACAGGTTTTCAGATGGCACAAATAGTGAGCTCCAAACTGATAATATTTTCATTTCATTGCTCTGCCTGATTGGCTCCAATTAGATTTGATTGCGTGGGGACACTTCCGTAATGGGTGAATGATGAGGGTGTAAATCAAACTTTGACCCTCGTTAGGCAGGCGGCCACTTTGAAGCAGCATTAATTCGTGTTTTCTTCCCACCTGAAAACCTTTCCCCCCCCCCAAACCTGAAACACATACATGATACCATAATGAAAAGTATCGAGACTGGTCGTCCAAACAGAGGCGTAAAAATGCTTTTGGTGAATTAAAACGTGGACAAACTGAATTCAGATGGTTTGCCCTCTACTGCATCCCTGCCTGCTCATAGAGGAAAACACACACACACACACACACAGAAGAAGACTAATATTTCATATCATGACAGTAATTCAACGTTTTAATCCAGATTTAATTTAAGTGTTCAGCTTTGGGCCGCAACTTGAAAAGAGTAAAACGACAGAAATCAGGAGACAAAGAAACACAGAAACAAAACAAAACAGGTTTTCAGGATGACTCAAGCTGCTGTGTAAATGTTGAGGAGGAAAATGCCTCATCATCATGTCTATGGTATATTTCGGAGCTAAAAGATCAAACATCTTTTTACTATATTCTGCAGAACACATTTATGCGTCAAGTCCAAATCTTTTTTTACGCTGAGCTGAAGACAGACGGTCTGAGCGTGTTTTAGTTTTGAGGTTATTTGCACAATAGAAGCATTCTGGTCTTGAATAAAGTCACAAAGCCTGAGGGCTCTCTCTCTCTCTCTCTCTCTCTCTCTCTCTCTCTCTCTCTCTTTGCATATATAAAGTGTACAAAAGTTGTTCTGGATACCATAAAAATCTGAAAATAATCCACGAAAGAGTATTGTTGTAAACGGGTGAATCAAATAATTATGTTCAAAATAACAAAATACCCACAAGATAAGCAATAATTTAGCTAAACTCGTGTATGGAAGTACAGTTCAAAATCCCGTTTTATAACGAGATAAAAACGGTGGGTTATATAAATGGTGTAGGCCTGTGTAACCCCAAAACCAGTGAGCTGCGATTGCAATAATAATAATGATAATAATAAAAATAAATTAATAATAATGGAGGTCAAAGTCATCGCTCCTTTGTCTTTGATGGACACGAGCTGCTTGTCCGTCAGTATTACACTGAGATGTTTGGTGGAAGCAGTTTAAGGATGTTTTGACAGTTTCTGGAAATCGGCCTGCAAAAAAAAAAAAAAAAAAACCTTTATAGCTCCAAAATGTCAAGAACGGAGATCAATGTTTTCTAAAGCCCATACTGGTGTTTTATAATAGCTGTTAAGTTTTTATGACCTATTACCCTTGACATCCGGTAAATCTAGATTTTATATTATGTTGTAAATAAACCGCAGTTATTAAGCTATGAGTAATCTGCAGTTTTAGCCCAAAGCATGAAGACAGACAGTAAGCAAACGAATTGTTTTTAAATGTTGAATGTTCCCAAAAAATATCCCTCCAATTCTTACTATTTATTTATTTGTTTTATTTTATTTTACGCTCAACCTGGAGAGAGAAATCGTGAAATCCTGTTTGCAGCAGATCCTATGCGCATAACTTTTTCATTTAATTTCTCCACTTCTTTATATTATTATCATTTTTTTTTCATTTTAATATCGTGGTTAGACTTTTAGGGTGATATGGCAGGTTGACTCGCAGGCCAGGCACTCTTCTTTTTACAAGAAGCAGCCTTAAATATAATGACCGGATTCACAGTGAAGAAGGCAGGAAAAAACATCTCGGCGCTATAGACAAGAGGAGCTCTGGCATTAATGCGACTCAGATGTCAACTTCTCTGTTTGCCTTTATTTTCTCTGCTCACAGTGACTTGGCCCCTCAGAGAGAAAAACCTCCTTTAACTCTTCAGACTTGGAACAGGAGAGACCAAGTTTTTATATTTGTACAGTTAATGTTTTATCACCTTTTCTCCGACATAATATTTAGTATGCAAATGACAATTAAATTCGTAGTGATGTATAAAGTATGCAAGGATTGAGTCTTTAAAAAAAAATAGATTGAAATTCGTTGACACTGGTGGTTGTTTTCCTTGTGGTGGTCACTGACTGAAGGTTCTAGTTAACCCATCTTTTCACTGACTTGTACACCACTGACTGGACATAAATTGAAGGCAGCAGTAAAATATGATGAACTTACTAGCTGAGGAGAAAAATGATAAATGATTCCTGGTGTGTTTATTGGAAAACGCTGGTGTATTTCACTTCCCGCCTCATTTCTTTTATCAAATCTGTATTTTGCACAATCGCCGGGTACAGTTTCAAATGGTCAGAGAATGGCTCTGTTGTTGTAATTTGTGGCTTGATCCGTTCTGTGAAAGGTGATGTGATGACTGGTCTCAAGCTGTCTGAAGTACAGGCTGCCAACTTTAACTGAGACACTTTTGGACCAACGAAAAACAGCATGTCTGTCTAATAAACATTTACATACATTAGAGTCACTACAAACACACTTATATTGTTTCTACTCAACACTTTGCCAATCATGTTGTTACATGAAATCAACAAGTCAGCTCTTGGAGCGTAGACAGCTTTCAGCTCAGGCTGAGAGCTGACAGCCTCAGACTAAAAGCAGCGAAAATAACAGACATATCAAAATGACAAAATAAAAAACTAAAACGTGGTGGAAGAAGCGTTCAGATCCTTTCCTTTAATAAAAGTAGCAACAAAACAACGTAGAACCACTTTATTACAAGTAAAAGTCCTTCATGTAACATTTTACTTAAGTGAAAGTACAGAAATATTACCAGTAAAAGTAAAAGTACTCATTGTGCAGAATGGCCCCTTTCAGAGTGTTAGTATTGTATTATTGGATTATTAATACTGAGGCCTTAATATGCTAGGAGCATTTTAACGTTAATTTAATGCTGGGTAGTTTAATAATAAAAAGTCACTAGTAACTACAGCTGTAATTCTCTGCTAAATGAGGAAGATTAAAGCCGCATAAAATGGAAATACTCAAGTAAAATAAATGCCTCAAAATTATACTTAAGTTAAAAACATGGTTTTAGGTGTATAAAAGTCATGCTGGCCACCAAACAATTAAAAAACATGTAAACTGATAGATTAACTGTATCGATATAAAAATGGTCAGACTGTAGAGGGACTTCTTGATTGAACAAATAGGGCCCTGAGGACGATTCAGTCAGTCACTTCATAGTCTTAAAGCTGCCACCTACACGTCTTTGTGATCCTCCAGAGACAACACACTTCCTCTTTTGATGTGTCCGTGTCTTCTCTCAGTGTCTGAGGGTGCTGACCTTTAGCTCGGCTTTCCTGCCCTCGTCTGTTTGGAGAGCGGGGAGAGTTCCCCCTGCATGCACACAGCAGAGAAAATCCATTCGAAACCCCCTATTTGAAAGTCTCTGGTGTCAGAGCAGAGCACTTTGCAACATTTGGAGTCCAGTTTTACATAGTAAACATTTAACTACACCAATAAGACAAAGGCTTTCACTTTGTTGTTGCATTGGTGTTGAATTGTAGGCCTAATTACAGTGGGACCGTGCCTTTTATCACTTTTTTTTGTCTTTTGCTGCGACTGAGATGTGCAGGGTAATGACATCTTCGCACCAATAACACACTGCTGGTGTAATTTGAAGACATAAAAGTCTGCAGTTTATTCCAGCTTAAACCATAATTTATTTTTTGGGCAAAGCGAGTATTTGATCCAGTTTTGCTGCCCTGCATGTGTAAATATTTCATTCCCCGCAGAAACACTTTAAGACTGTTACCCCCAGTAGGACCAACATTCAAGGTGTGATCGCGCTGGCTTGTGAGATTTTGTCACTCCCATCTCCTGCCTTTTTGTTCCTTCACCATCTTTAAACCAGCTCAACCATTTCAGCCTCTCGTAATGGCCGTCTGCGCTGATTGGTTCGAGCAGGGAGTAATGGGAACCAGCCATGCAGCCCAGACGACCGAGGCACACTTCAGCAAGTCAGTGACATGAGTGGAGGTGACAAGGACTCAGGATCATTTTACCATTTAGCTTAAAGTTTGGCAGGGCAATTTACATTAGGCTCAGTTTGCATGGCCGAGTGAGAGCAGCAGGGCAAAAAGGCTCATGCAGTCCAGGACTTCCTTTGGTCTCTTTGTCACCACGTCATGTAAACTGAACGCTGAGACAGGACCAGCCGTGGAGGACTGCATCAAGCCTGCAGAGCAGAGATCCATTTTTATTTTGTACCTATAGTAAGGAGACTTCTTTCACTGCACTCACTTGACTTTATTTGATTGGATTTGATTGTGTTCCCTGCAAGGCCAAACAATTTTCTGTATACTCTAAACAGTAATGGTCGACCTTTTTGAGGTAATACATACATTTACATAAGTGTTTCAAGGTAATACCTCCTTGTACAGCTTCACCAATGCTGTATAAAAAAAAAACAGCATTTCAAAGATTTTGTGTAATTTCTGGTTTTTAAATTGTTTTTATATAGAAGGCAATTGGTTTTTGAAACTCTGATTTTGAAAAGTTGAAATGTTACTTGCTTGACCACTTGAAGTTGGATCTAAGCATATATTTCAACTAAAAACATACATAAATACAGTAAAAATTGATTGAATGTTTTTCTTTCCCGCAGCTATTTTCTTTTCTTATTTTGTTCAATATTCATTATGTTGTACTGGCAGCACCTGTATTTTAAATATGCACTTTAATTGCACGGGTAGGCCTACAAAAACACTTTAATACGTTATGTTTTGCCAGTAATTTTTGTTTGTCTGTCTGAATATCTTAAAATGTTACTGTATTATCTATGGCAGACAGATAGGCCTTGAGCCAGTGATCATTTAATAAGATTTTGTTGTATTGTATTTCTTATCCATACCTATGAACCTAATAGATTTTGAGGTGTGATTCCAAAACCTACAGGATTGTTGCCGTGCACATTGTTAGGACTGATGTCTTTTGATGTTGTTTGGAAGTTGGCTGGTGGAAATTTGGTTGCATTTTGTGCTCTCAAACTGCTGTTTGAAAATTCAGATTTTCAGTCTCCGAATCCTCGGTAGGAAGAAGTGATCGTGCGTGTTGTTAAGTGAGTTTCCCAGCAAAGTATTTTTCATTTTATGTGCGTGCCGTGCTCACAAAAATGTACTCTAGCAAGTTTTTCCCACTCGGATGGAATGTTCTCTTTCGATCGGACAACAAAAACATAAGATGAAGGAAATTCTGTTTTGCTCCAAGGTCTGAGAGAAACATTTGGAGGAGAGCTGGTGGGAGGGAGGGAGACACCGGGGGGGAGAGCGTGAGGAAGACAAAGAGTGCGTGAGAGGTGATTTATCAGTCTTAGGCTTTATGGAGTTCTTTTTTTTTTCACTGAATTTTGCACAGCCTGCTGAGATGGATCATCGCTACTCAGTGAGCAGAGTTGAATTTCAAAGTGAATGGCTACCTATCACATGGTCACAAAAGAAAACTTTTTGTTAAGAATATAACAAAAAAATAAAATGCTGATGTTTGCTGAAGTTCTGTCTGTGAGACTCATCGACTGTGTCCAAATCACAGCATTGGCGTAAAAATGCACTGTGTCTAAGGGCAATGTGTGCAGTGTGTGTGTGTGTGTGTTGTCACAAAATGTTTTGATGAATGTACCTGACACCAAACCAAGCAAGTATAGTGCCAAGCTATTCATAGTCGTGTTATTTGTACTTCTACATGAGACACGATTAGATTTCAAGAACAGACTCAGAGAAACTTTGACTGCACCTTCAGCAGCGGTGGAACAAGTATTAAGATCCTTTACTTAAAGCAGCCATAATAGTTATTTTTATAATAGTAATGTATCATGACAATGTGAAAACAATGTGAAAGGCGTCGCTCGTAGTGATGAACTTACAGAGAATCGGCTTTACGGAGGTTTATAGCGAGTTTCAGCTCGTTGTTCAGCTGTCCGGCCCGCAACTTTGTTGTTTTGATTCTCTATCACCGCTTTTATAATGTTGTTTTCTACCTGCTCAGCACAAACAGCAGACAGACAAAGTTAGCGGTGAACAAAGAGGAGCATTCAGCAGCTAAAGAGCCAGATATTTCCCTCAGGAGTTGGTGGAGACCAAAAACAGAGATAAAAGAGAGCGAATATTGGACCTACATTCATCAGGTGGCCAGAAACACGACTCCAAATGAAAGATAGTGTTGCTCCGTAACTGCTGGATGTGTGAACAAGCAGCTCTTTGTCATACCAACTTGGTGATGATACGTCAATGTTGTGTTCACAACTTGTTTCTGCTGTCCCCAAAAGTGGCCCAGAAAATAAAAGCAAAAGTAGCAATGTTACAATATAAAAATACTCCGTTACAAGTCCTGCATTCAAAAGCTTACTTAAGTATAAGTCAAAAGTATTATATGCCATTGTACTTAAAGTATCACAAGTAAAAGCACTATGGACCCTTTCAGTGTTATAATATTATACATTATTTATTGGATTATTTCTAACGAGGCATTAATGACTAAGCAGCTTTTTAATGATGTAGCGGGTTAAGATGAAGCTACTTTTAATAACTACTTTATGTAGCCTAGTGTTGGGTAGTTTAATCTATAACAATTCATCAGTCTCATGCGTTTTGAATGTAAAATTTTAATTTGCAAAGTGTCAAGTAACTACAGATGTCAGATAAATGTAGTGGAGTAGAAGTAAAAAGTGATCTTCTGTTGGTTTGTAATTTGTGAAAAGTCCCTTTATGGAGTCACACTCACGTGGCAAAACCAAAAATAACTTCATATGTTATATGTATCATATCATTCTTGGCTTGAATGTCCAGCGCACACAGCATCAGGCATCAGTGTCTCCGCCTGCCTCTGTCTTTGCAGCCAAGCAAGACTTAAGAGTTATCCACTGTTCAAAGCTCCATGTTACATCCCAGTCCCTATTTAAGTCAGTAAAACAAACCCCCAAAACAAAGTACAAATAAATACTTTGCTCACACATTTCCTTTCCTCTGTTCTCTGCATTCACTTTGACAAAGTGTACTTTCTCTTCTCTCTCTTTCTCTCTGCTGTTTACCTTGCCCTCTATTTCGGATATTTCTTTGTCAGCGTGAGCAACGTGTTGTTAATCTCTCTCCGTCGCCGTGTGGTGTGTAATTTATAGTGTTTCCTCTTAACACCGTGAGCTGACCCCAGTCATCCCAGTCAATAAAGAGGCAGCAGAGGTGCCCCTGTCGCTTTACAGCCAGTTAAACTACACTTTGATGTTGCCCCCTCGTTTTCAACTGTGAATTAATAGCTGTCCGCGCTGAATGTCTGACCCACAAGAACGTCATTTTGGCACTGACATCCACACGGGAAGTGCCTCACAATATTAAAGATTAGGTGCAACGGAAGCTCTTAAATCAATCCTTATGTTGATTTTGATATCAATGCCAACAGTGACACACTGTGTAAGTACTAAACTGTTGCGTATGTTGCATGAAAATTTAGACTTGTATACAAACTCCTGTGTGTCTGTAGTCAAGTGGAAATATTCACATGAGTTAAACAGCAAATTACGTGTGCTCAGCTTGTTCTGTAGCATTTTCTGTGTATTTAATTTCTGCAGAACTTTCTCTGTGCCCACCACACAGAGCTGCAGACTCTCCTTTCTTTTCTGTGCACAGTAATTGGAACAGATGCTGACTGCTGGATCCGCTGCAGTGAAAATAGAACATTCTGTGGTTGCAACTCAAAACATTTTGCATGGCATATTCGTCTGAAAAGAAAAAAAAAAAAGAGTTTGCTGGATTATTGTTGGGACGTACTTTGTGTTAAAGACAGTACACGCAGAAGTGCAGGTGTAAGATGAAATTGTCTTTTGTGTAACGGAATAAAAAGCCATTTGTACTCATTAACATTGAGATAGAGGTTTTGCTGCAGCGTATGTTTTTCACGGTCACTCCTTCATGCCTCTTTCCACAGAGATTATATCCTGACAGGCTTTGTTTGCAATAAGACTTTCTTATGTTCTTCATACATATGGCGTTCCCTGCAGGGGGGTCCACTGCTGTTCACCTTGGGCAGTGTTGGAGAGCCTCACAGCTACAGCAGATCGTATGGATAACAAGATGGGAATTGTCACAACAGCCCCCTCCTGCCAAGAAAACATCAATGACATGTGATATAAACAATGGCCTTTGATCAGCGAGAGGCCTCATGATTTCAAACAGTCTGACAGCTCTTGCCTTGTGGGGACTGTGGGTGCAGCAGGCCAGGGAAATATGATGAAATAACTAGAGTATTTATGCCAGGATAGAACACATTTTGCTCCCTTCAAACCTAACAGGATGTGTTGGTCACGGACAGCAAGGCAATGTTGCGGGCGTTAGACCCCCAGCGAGTAGTCTGCCACCAGAACATAGCCCCTCAGCCCGAGTCCATTTCCAGCACTGTGGGGAAAACTTCTCAGGAACCAGAGCCTCGGTGCTCATTGAATCCTGCATCTGGTCTGATACACGGTTCTCCAGTCCCAAACTGCAGAATGAAGACTGTGTAGCAAAACAGATTTTACTCTCTCCTTCCAAGGCTGAATCACATCAAATCAAATCAGTACAGCAACTTTATTTGACAGTGGGTTTCTACATGCACAACTCTCCTCAACAAGGCTTTAGTTGGAGTGAATAAAAACAAAAGCTGTGGGCCATTACTGGACCTGGGCATCAAACCTCAATGCTATTTTGGTACTGACCGAAATGTGTTTGTAGCATTGAGTATTGAAAACTGTCAAGTACTGAAAGTTGGCATTGATTACTTTCTAAAATGTGTGCCCTGCTGCCTTGCCTTATTTTGTTTAATGAAAAAAAAAGTCTGTTGTGTTTATAAAAATTAAAATGTTTATATTACTCACAATAAGGTATTGTAAGTTTTGCAGAGTATTATTTTGGTATCAATACAAAAAAATTGGTATTGTATTGGCACTGGTATCAAAAACATTCAAGCCCTAGCCATTAGATCTTACAATACTCAGTCCTCAATAAATCCATAAACTAAAATGTCCTTAACAATACAGTTACAGTTTAATATGAACTAGTCTGACATCAGTATGTCTGAAAATCCATCCACCAAAGGCAATCTTATGATGAAGAAAATTAAATTTGAATGTAAAGTATTCACAGGAAGGCACAAAATATTACATTGTTAGCACAAAACAAATCTGCAAAACAAAAGTTGGAGCTTAGATACCTGAACAGAATAAAATAACATCAGTTCACGCTGGGTCTCTGCATGCATACCTTAAAAGGAAAGAGGGTCAAAGGTCACATAATGACAATAAAATAAAACAAAATAAAAGCTCCCCAAAGATATGGCCACAAACAAATATATACTTAAAAATAATAGCAAAATATGTACAGAAATAATAAGGGCATGTTTGGTTAAATATATCACTCAGTATATCGTCTGTTACATGCGCACCACAGATCAACCCATCCATAAATGAAACAATATATTTGTAGTTTTAATCCTTATCTAAGAGAAATCCCACAACTTTTAAAACCTTTTTAAACCTCCTTGTGCCTACAGTACATCTTGGTACTATCATTTATCACTTGTCCTGCATTTGAAATATACACTTTTGTGCACATGTCTGTGAGAGAGAGAGTCAGTCTATGACAAGCTATCCATTCACCTCACCTTGCGGCACATTACCCAACATGGCTGTGAGTGGAGGGTCACTGGGTGTGTGTGTGTGTGTGTGTGTGAGAGAGAGAGAGAGAGCTTCTGTGCTGACTGAGTACTGAGAATTGCACACACCTCCTGGTTCTAACCTGACAAATCGCTGGATGGGCAGATGAGCAGAGACGTCCTGGATCCTGAAAATAACTTCACCTCAGATGGTACCGAGGAGCAGGGAAGGTGCAGTGCTGTGAGTCGCCACTAGACTGAGCCAGAGGGAGGAGGCTCGTGGGCCCCACCGGGCAGCCTGAATAGCTTTCAGCTATTACATCCTCCACGGTGTGGATGCTCATTAATCCAAAGATGTGTGTATAAACTGGATAGTTCAGTGAAGGGCAGCAGCAGCAGGGCAAAAAGGGCTGCCAGCTTAGACAAGAACACTGGCAGAGACACGGCTGTGGAAATTTATGATCAGAGAGCTGCCTGAGGTTTTACAGTTAAGCTGGAGCCATGAAGAACGCAAGTGTGTGTGTGTGTGTGTGTGTGTGTGTGTGTCTTGGAGCAGAGGGTGCGGGTTGTTGGGGAGGGTATGCAGTAAAAAAGCTGAAACTTTCTGTCAGTCTCAAATTATGGCCAGGTTGTCTGCTCCCCAGCACATCACAGAATGATCTACGAACTACAACTGGATCCCGTAAGCAGCCAGAGATCCAGGCCATCCATTATGCACGCAGATAGACAAACAAATCGACACACACTCGAGCGCTGCGCGCCAACAGATTTCACAACTGTCACAGAATTTCCTCACAAAGAGCGAGAAATTCCTTTGTTCCACCCTATCAAACCCCATGAATTATTATACTGATCCTACAAATAAATCAGTAGTTATGAATGTACTGCCAGAGGAAAGTGACTGAGTATTAGAGGTGAGTTTTATGGGGAGTTTTATGTGCATATTGTGTATTGTTGTATTCTACCTCACTTTTCATATATTTTAAATATTTCAAATATTTTGTTTATAATGTTTTATAGGTAATTTATCTCACTTAATGTTGCTTATTATTGTTTTATTTTATGTGCAGCCCTTTGAGAGATACTTTGTGATATTGGGCTATAATAAACCTTGACTTGACTTGACTACTGACAAAAATGAAAAATATTTGTCTCAGGTGGGGGTAATGAAAATATATCTAGTTCACAACAAAAATCATTCTAGCTAGGTGAAAAAAGGACGACAATGTAAATCCTCTTTCAGAATTTATATTCCAGTAGCAGTCACTTGTGCATTCACATTTTATGAATTAAAAGCAGTTGTATTTCTGTGTGGACATGTGAGATGTGTTAAAACTCCTTTTACTAGAAGCTTTTAGTGACAAATGTTGCAAAATGGATAGACAGTATTGTAAAAAGCTGGTTTCCATATTTTGAATGAGGCACCAAAAAAGAGGGAGTTGAGGATCTTTGAAGTCTCAATATTAACGACTTTCCCCAAGTATTTTATTATCTTATTCATCTGAAGAATCCACACACATGACTTAAATCAGTTAACTCTGCATTGCAGGCGAAATCTTGAAGAATAACAGTAGAACATAATGCATTACATGTACATCTATCTTAGTATACTTTTATATGCTGTACACTGAAAGAGAAATAATAGCCAGGTTATAACACTCCTTTTTGCTCGACATCATGTAATGATCTTCATACTCTCCTTTATTTTCATGCTCATCTTCAGTCAGAAGGTAACACATTCACAAATAACTATCTTGATAAAAACTTCTTTTAACAGTTTTCATCTCCTTCCTGTGTCTGCAGGTAAAGACAGTTCAGGTCTGACAGACTCTGACTTGGCCCCGGACTCCGACCCACCTGGAATGGACACCAGCTACCTGGCAGTGAAGGATCAGGGCGTGAAGGCGGCCTCTGATAGGCCACCAGGCACAGACTTGTCAAGCCCTCTGGACAAGGGAGATGGCGGCGAAAGCAACAAGGGCAAGAAGAGGCGCAACCGCACGACCTTCACAAGCTACCAGCTGGAAGAGCTGGAGAAGGTTTTCCAGAAGACGCACTATCCTGACGTTTACGCCCGGGAGCAGCTGGCACTGAGGACTGACCTGACTGAAGCTCGTGTGCAGGTAATGCAGGACTCTCAGCAGCAGGGTTTTGGGGAATCTCATATGCAGCTAAATAGGTTAAAAAAAAAAAAAACAGCTGATACATATATAAAAGGAAACACAAACCAACAAACATGTCAGATTTCTAATAACAGACTGAGGTTAATTAAAAAGTTACAATTTACAGTAGTTGTCTAATTGTGGCAACAACACGCCTGTCGTATCAATAAGTAAAAAAGAGCTCTTTGTCACAGCAGAACAGACGATGTTTAAACAACACAACCTTATGGATCCTTCAACATCTGCAGCTCTGCAGAGATAACGTCACTCACAGAACAACACGAGAGATTTATCTGGTAATGTGGGAGTCGAGGGGAGAGAGTGGGGGAGTGGGAGCCAACAGAGGCCAGGGGGCCCATGGGACTGAGGTTTGAGCTGCCTGGGCCTCATATGTGCAGTTTTAGGAGAGCAGACTTTCGTCAACATATGAGGAGACTTGTTAGACTCTGCTGTGTGTCGATGGGATCGTCTAAGTGGCCTTTTGTCTTTGTACCTGAGCTGTTTGGTTTCCTGAATTTGTGAGTTCAGTTCTGCTGGTATTAGCCGAGCCAGAGGCGTACAGCACCTCTCTGACTGAAACCCTTCTAGTGACCTTCTGGCCTTATTTACATACAATCTGGTCATGACTGCTGTAATGCATTCCAACACTGGTGAACAGAGAAAGAGACCTCCACTATTCCTGTACACATGTGTGGTGTATGTGTATGTCTGTGCGTGTACGTGTGCACCATGGACTGCCAAAGCCCCTGGATTTTCTGTGTTTTTCTTTCATTAACATCCTGTTCGGACAAGAATGTGTCCCTGCTGTGGTGTCCAGGGTAGGTGTGAAACCCTTCCCATGAGCTTTGAGAAAGTTAGCAATTGATATTTCAAGTCATATCTGAATTTTGAGCACTTTTCTTATGTGCCAGTGGCGTACATGGGATGAGATAAGAGCTCGATTAAAGACAATCTTTTACATGACGAGCTGGAACAGTGACCAGAAAAGCTTTGCAGTGAAACACAGGAAGTCTGTGCAGCCACAGGGTTATAACTCAACCCTGAGGCTCTGAGAGTATGCCGCTCTGCTCTGCTGCTCATACTATCACAGACCTGCCTGCTTCAGATGGATGCAGCTTTACAGCCCTCGGCTCTCCCAGCGGCCCTCTTAAACACTCAAGTTAAAAAGATAAAAGACACGAGATGCCAAGACAGTCAGAGAACAGGGCTCTGTACTCTATTCAGGTCATTCACACGCGAAAGAACTCACAGCTCATGAATTCTGCGCCTGGAGTGAAAAAAAAAAAAGAAAAAAACTTTGTTTAAGTACGAAAACTAAAAAAATGCCTCAAGTATGCAAGTATTATTCTGAGGAGGGTGATATTATGCCTCATTGTCTGACGCTTCTCACTCAAATAAAACAAGGGACTTTCAGTTAAAAAACATTAGAGTCTGAAGTTGTTTGCTTTTTCAGTCTCAGTCTTTCAAAGGGAGAAAGTGAGTTCAGATCTGAGTCATATGCACTACAGATACACGGGAAGGTCAGGGGTCAAGGGTCGGGGTTTCAACAACATCACATTTCTCAGATTTGCCATTCTTTTAGCCGAGATGACATCTGACATGTGGAGTTCAAACACAGGTGTCCATATGAGTTTATGGATCCAAGCAGTTAACGGAAGAAAGCAGGAAAGCCTGATTCGACCAATTAGGAACGAGACAGTTGGTTCCTTCAGACACAGGCTCAGTCCAACGTGCAGATATGCTAAAAGGGTCAATCATTTTTTGTCATTTTAGGAAAACAAAAAACATTTTCTTTATTTTTAAAAAACAATCGAAAACATGATATGAGAATATGCTATTATTCTAAGTCAGCCTCCCAAAACCATTTGTTTTCAATTAGTCAATTAAGCGATCAGTCGATGAACAGGATGAAAATCTGCTTTTATTTTTATAATCAATTAATCATTTATGTCATTTTACAAGCAAAAATGCTAAATAGTCCCTGGTTTCAGCTTCTTAACTGTGAGGATTTGCTGTTTTCATTTGTGATACTACATACAAACCTTTTTCAGTTTTGATATGAAGATGTCACTTTCGGAAATTGTTTTGCCATTTTTGACCATGTTCGGACATTTCATAGACTAAATGATTAATCAGTTAATCGAGAAAATAATCAATCTATCAAAATTTAATCAGTAATGAAAATAAGTCAGTTTCAGCCGTAGTCAAAATGACAGTTAAATATATAATTTCATTCATAAAGGATTGAGATGAAATGCATAACATCTGAGCTGTTAACAAATCTTGAAAATGGCAACTAACACAAAAAAGATTATAGTAGTAGAGTCTTGGTACAAGAACATCACCAATTAGCAAAGCAAAAACAATCAAATTCAAATTGCACCATATAAATGTTTTTGTATCACTCCACTGTTGTCCTGGAGTTACCTTTAATTGACATGGGAAATAAGACATTATGTGGGAGAGGATATTCGGGGGGAAATAGAACAAACTTACATTTAATGAACATCGACACTGGTCAGAGGTGTTTCCATGATATTATTAGTGCTTTGGGGATGTTGGAAAACTGAAGCCAGGCTCAGCCTTGGATTTCTTTTTACTTTGGTATGGAAGCTGACATGAGTGACAGCAGAGGCGGGTTATCAATCCTCTGAGCCGGTCTCTCACTTCAAAGTGTTTTCAGCCCCATACAGCTCTCCTGCTGGGGCCAGTTTGGCATTTCTCTGCTCTTTCTCTCTGGGGCTGTAACATAAATAAAGCTTCATTGAAAGTCCACCAGCTACTTAAGCTGTCATGGTCTTTACCAATTACTGTCACGACGCAGTGTGTGCAACACAAAAATATGTTCTCCCTGTGTAATAGCCAACAGACTCGGCACACAGCAGATAGCGAGCAGCTGAGAGCTTTCAGTGACACTGTATATTGGGAAGTAGAGAAACCTTACAAACATATCATTTATAATAATCATAAAGCAATTTATTTTAGAGAAACACAGTGATGTTGAATGGAATTGTAGATCCTGAGTGAGACAGTTTAGAGGAAGATGTATGAAAACATCAAGGAAAGAAGGATTACGGCCTCTGGTCTGTGTGCTTCTTTAACTTAGGAGGAGACAGCATCTCAAAGCCAGGAGCTTCAGGCATCAGGAAATTAAAAAGGAAAATGCAAACAAACCCCAGTTATAATCCCATCTCACTTTTCAATTTCCCATATCGCCTCCTCAGATTTATAGCAAAGTGTCTGAGCAAAGAGCAAATACATGGAATAAGAGAAATCATATCAGAGACAAGTCAGAGAGAAACAGTTTTTGTTGCTAAATTTGTGGGATAATCAGTCCAGTCAGGCAGTAACAATCAGATAGGCAGGAGTTGTATAACAAACCATTACATTTCGACATTCAGTTTTGAAGAAAAGCATGCCAGGTCTAAAGCCCGTCAGAGACAAATGTATTTGGATTACTTTCACACACTCTGATGGTAATTTAAACACAATAATGCTTTCAATAAACAACAGTGTCAAATTTAGATGCCAAAGGTGATTACAGCAAACATTAGCAATGAGAAAAAGCTCTCCTGCTCTTGTCAGATAACAAATAAGCAAAGGTGAGGTGGGTGAGATCTGTTTACATTTTGTTTTGAGGACCTAAGTGAAGTGAAGGTTGCAGGACACTGTTTACAAAGACTGTTCTCCCATCCCTCTTTCTCTATTTCCAGTTTCTTTGCTCCCTCAGCTCAGCCTACACACACTTGCGTCTATAAGACTTCCATTGCCTCTGAACTGTGCTTGTGCCTGTGCACTGCAGATATTGTTTTTCATATTCGACCTTTCAGTCTTCTGGCAGTACTGCATGCGAAGATTTTAAAGGGAAACCTAGATTTTTATCTATAGAAAAGTATTTCCTTCAGATTTGGGGGAAACTTCCTGTTAAAGGGTTTAGGTGTACAAATCACTTAACTCCATTTTCCCTTTTTGGAATTTTAAACCTCACGTTGACCCAAGACCAAGACTGGATACTTTGCTAGATGAAAGTAAAGATCTGTTGTTCTCTCAGAGAGAAACGCTAACGACCCTGCCAGTTTTATGACATTCAGACATTTTCTCCCTGCAGGTGTGGTTCCAGAACCGAAGGGCAAAATGGAGGAAAAGGGAGCGTTTTGGTCAAATGCAGCAAGTCCGAACGCATTTCTCAACAGCTTACGAGCTGCCTCTTCTGACGCGTCCTGAGAATTACGCACAGGTACTGAATGGACTCAACCCAAATGTGATTTCTAGTAGACAGGGTTGACTGTTCTCCTGTTTTTACATTTTTACTTTGATTCCTACCTTCCAGGTTTCAGTAATTTCTACTTGCAGACTGGAAACCTGCTTAGGTTCGTTACAAAGACAGTTAGAAAATTATGTGATTATGGTGTGGTAATGCAGTTGTCAGCAATAACAAATTTATATGATTTTTATTTTGGGAAATACAATGAGAAAATTGATACCACTGTCATGTTTGTACCCTAAATAGGAAGCTAGAACCAGCAGGCAATTAGCTTAGCTTAGCATAAAGACTGCATCTGCCTACAAGCACCCCTAAAGCTCACTAATTAACACATTGTACCTTGTTTGTCTAATCCGTACAAAACCAAAGTGTAAAAAAGACAATTTTTTTAGCCGGGCAAAGCAACTTCCTGGACTCTTCACTGGTTGCCTGGCAACCATCATCTAACGCTCAGCATTAAAGCGAGTAAGCATAGATCCCAAAAGTCCCTCTTAACATTGTTTTCTTATTGTTTGCCTTTCGTGTTGAATTTTTTTCCAAGAACTTTGCTAATATATGCAATGCTTTTCGGCCACAAACTGTTTTTGAATGCACCAATAAGGAAGGTTTTCATAACAGTTTCTGTCCATAACTGCATTACCATGCAACAATAATGTAACTATGACAAAAACATAAAGGCAAGTAAATGCTCACTGTCATGGATTTCCTCTAAAGCAAGACTCAAGATCAGTGAGCTCAGAAAAGTGTGTTTGATTAGTGATATAATAAGACAGAAGCCAGAGGGGTAAGTGCCACAGTTCTGTCACTCTTTAACAATGTTGATTTCCCATCAATATTTCAGATTCAGAACCCTTCTTGGATCGGCGGCAGCAGCGCAGCATCTCCCGTCCCGGGCTGCGTTGTGCCCTGCGACACTGTGACTCCCTGTATGACACCTCACCCCCACTCTGCCAGCGGGATGTCTGATTTTCTGGGCGTGCCGAGTCCCGGAGGTCACATGGGACAGGCTCACATGGGCAGCCTGTTTGGTGGATCTCCTGGCATGGCCACAGGCATCAACACGTACGATCTCAACATGGACCCTGACCGCAAGTCCTCCAGTATCGCCGCTTTGCGCATGAAGGCCAAAGAGCACAGTGCAGCCATATCTTGGGCCACATGATGTGTTGATACCTGCTGGATTGGGGACCTTATTGACCCCTGAGATGTCTACACAAACCCAGCACGGGGTGAGGGGGGACTAAAATCTAAAACTCTAAAGTCAACAGTGACTACCTTCATAAATGTTGCAATAAAATAATTATGCAAATACACGGACGGGTGAAGATTACTCGAGGTTTGGCAAGATAAATGGCGTGGCACTGCCATGTTTCTCAACCCCTCTGGTGGGAGAAAGCAGCCACTGTGGGAGATCTTTGTGGAAAGCCTGTGGAAGGTGATGCTGTACTGTATAACAGGAGTTGCAGTGTAGTACTGAAGATAGGCGAAAGAAAATGTTAGATCATTTCAAACAAATCCATGCACTTATTTGCTAAAATACAGGAAATTCTGTTTGTACAGTGCTTTCAGTGTCATTGTAGTTCTCTGTTCAGGTGCTGTTTCATTCCTACCTTATTATTTAAAGTTTGAGCGTTATTGTTTTTTCCCCTCCAGTCATTTTGTTACTGGTTTTGATTTGACAAATAGTTCAGCAAGCATCCTTAAAAAACTGAAGTTTAAATGTAGTTGTTATATGCCATGTACATATTATTCTAAGGCAATCTTTATCAGCATTAGCACATGCAGAAGTGTGTAATTTAAGTCACACTGTTGCTATGATAGTGCTACAGAAAACTGTTTATATCCAGCATATCTGTCACATTATTAAGCTTCTCAAACTCAATGCAAACATTTCAGATGCTAAAACAGTTAGAAGTGGTTCTACCCGCTAGCATTTAAAAGTCAAACAGATGAAATGTGGTTTGTTTTAGTGCGGTCAGGGTGAGAGATCCACCTGCCGCACTGACTCGGCCTGCTGATGGCCAGAGAGAGGAAGGGATGGAGGAGGAAGTGGTGTGTGGGAGTATGAGCGGGGCACAGCAGGCCTGCTGCTCTCAGGGCCGAGGGGCCTGGGAGCGCCAGCCTCCAAACAGAGCCAGCTCTGTTTTCAGGAGGACAGACTCCAAGTGGACATGACTGTGCCCCTTGCATTTCCAGTCTCGGGAGCTTCAGAGGGAGAAGTGCCTACTAGTCAGTCATTCTGCCAGAAATAACACCGAAACCAGCAGCAGCCACCTTTGAAACAGAGGAGGCTGGTGGAGATTACACAGACTGTGTTGACACTTTTAAACACTGAAAGGATGTGTTGTGCTCAACAGCCTTTTCTGGATGTGTTTGGCTGTTATAGCCTACTGGTAAATGGTCATGAAGCAGCGCTGGCGTAAGTGTTATTGTATTTCTTTCTCTTTTCCTCTCATTATTCCTGTCAAAACCAAACAAAGGAAGCCATTGACCAGGTTAATGCAGAGTAGCCTCCATTGTCTTCAGTAAGGTTTTGACTACATCTCAGTTGGATGTGGCACCTTGGAGGCCTCAGCACAGCCTTGAGAAAATATCAGCTTCAAGTTCTATTTTACCGCAAACCCCCCCCCCCAAAACATGCTTCTGTTCATCACATATACATTTAACACATCTCTAAATGATGTTGGATGACAATATTCAATTTTAATGAGTGAGGCAACAGGAAAAGTCAAGGGGATTTCTATGGGAATGATGTTACAGCTGAGGTACTAGCAAAGCCTTATCCAGGGCCCCAAACTCCCAGATTCGCTGTGTGAGTTTTTTTTGTAATTTGATTACTTGCAAAAAAATATTTTGTGAATTTGCACCGTTAAAGTGCAATATAAACAGAGTCCTGCATTATTATTTAATCTTGTAAAGGGACCATGTGTCAAAATTTAGTTCCAAAACCTTCATTATTTTAATTCATATCGTGCTCAAATGGTGTATAATCCTAAATAAAGTGGTTTTAATCAAATAACTGTACAACAAACTAACTGACATACAGAAAACCTGGGATACGGTAGTATTCCAGTATAGGTGCACTGGTTGGTTTATGGGTGAAGCTACTCTTTAGTGATGAGTGTGCACTGTCCTTGAGGGGAACTTTAAGACAACATGGGCCCAACAGCAAACGTTAACCCCAAACAGGTTAATCTTTCCACGGTTAGACATGAAAAAATAGTTAAAAAGTGTGTAGAGTAGCAGAAGACACGATGACTATGCAGGTACTGTCCCAAAGTTTCAGTATGGGGACGTGGATCAAGTGTGAAGTTTGAGCCCAGCCTCATTAGTTTTTTGGCATGATATCTGAGCAGAACCTGTTTTAATAAAACCACTAACATATCTGGGTAAAGCAGCGTGAAGAATCGTGTTCCCTGTCTCCACTCTGGTTGCATCCTTGGCTTGGAACAATATGTCTGTGTTTGTTTGTGTCTCTCTGTGGAAAGAGGAGGAGCAAGGTAGAGGTTAAACTGAGCTGGAACCAGCCAGAGATGAGCCAAATCTCTCTGAGCCCCAAATCATATGCTTATATCCATATCCTCATATCATTCAAATATTCAAATAGTAAACCTTGTTTCCCCCTGGCAAGTGCGTCCTCCAGTGACATAAATAGCAGATGAGGTTGTGCATGTTCTTCCTTTGTTTCCAAGGCCTGATTTAGGCCTTAAGCATAACAAAGGGTTTCATGGTTTTGAAAAGCAAACCTGATACCTTGTAGTACACCTTCAGGCAGAGCAACCATTGCTAATTCTCTAAACTGAACCACATTCACTGTCCTTCTGGGCAGGTAAGAGAAGCAGGGTGCAGGCTATAACCTGTCAGCAGAGCAGATCACCACAGAGTCCTCCAAATTACATCCAGTTTTACTTTCCGGCCCAAATCCAAGGCATATGCATAATCCTGGCTATAGCGTACATATCTCAAAACTGAGAGGGTCTCCTTGCAAAAGTGGACATGGGGCCCCCTGTGCTCTGGCTGAGGGGTTGGACGGAGGGCGAGCCGTGAGGGCGTCTGCTGTGTTCCGGTGTTCTGGGAAAAGGACAGTGCACACAGCTGCGCTCAGGGGGTAAATGCAAAACAAACATGCCTCACACATGCTTCCCCCTCAGCTGTCATGGCTCTGCTTTCAAAGATTCACCCCTCCTCCTCATGACCCACCTCCATACACACATAGACATTGCACTGCGCCTCTCCCTTTGCTCCTTTCCACTGTGTCCACTGGCTCAGAGCTGCAGCCCCCCAGCCGCACGACCAACCCAGGAAGGCTTTTTAATTAACACTGAGCCATGTGGAGGCTGTGGACTGCAGTATTGTGTGTCAGGACAGACAGGGCTGTCTGTCTTCTAGTTGGTTCAATGTAGACTGTTCCTCTGCACAGTGCGCACAGACGTACTGGCATTCAGTAGCTCAGGTTTACACAATATATACTAACTGTTTTCACTCTTTTGTGTAATTAAGCTTCATTATTCTTGGATCAAAACATCTCCAGTGATGTCTTCCTCCACTCGGAACGGCAGACGCTCCATCTACCCCTTGAATAACTTGTCCTAAAATCACATGAGGACAGTTAATGCAAGATTAGCTTCAACTAAAAGCCTCTTCCTCCTGTATGCTGCATAACTCCATCCCTGAGTGATGATGTCATCGTCCACTTATCTCATTTTCTAATACTACTGAAGTCAGGCAATCAGTATAGGAGTAACTATATGATAAATATGTGTGCTGTTGTGTGCATGTACATTTTTGGGCATGCAAAATGGATTGAAGTGTTATAAGACTCTTGGAAATGTTACTAATTAGATGTTGTGTTTTATTTTGTGAGACAATTTATCAAGTATTTGAGTGTATGACTTTTTTTCATTTGGTGATACATGGTAAAATTGTATTTCCAGAGTTGTGTTTGAGCATTGTTTTTCTCTCGATATGTAATTCTTACCAGTTTCAAAAGGTCTTTTCAAGTTTTTGTGGCTTTAAGCCGTCTTTTGAAATGAGTGTATGAATTTACTCATGCTTGTGTTACGTTTTTGTGTGTGATTAAAGTACAATAAGTTATTGCACTTCTATTCAGAATCAGTATTTGTCATTTATGAAATGTAGTACATGGTTAAAACAGCAAAAGACAGCATATACTGTAAATGATTGAATTTCTTGCAGGTGGTTCCCTTCAGCTCCTTAACAGAGCAAATGTTACACAGAATTCTGAAACCACGGTTACCACACAGTACAGAGAAAAATCAAGACAACTATTCTCCTATTAGTATTTAGAGGTCACTCAAGTCACTCCCAGTTTCAAGAAAAACCTTTCAAGTCATCAGCTAGACTTACTGGTTGGCCACAACTCGTGAATACGTTGTCTGCTGTTGTTAAAAAACCAATGAATTTGCAGTGTCTTATTGCATTGCACCACCCTGCCAAAATATTGTGTCATCCCTGTAGTCACATTCCAAAATCCCCACGCATTTCAGTCCCTTTGAAGGGACTCGAGTGCTGAAATGAGATCGCACAACCCGCAAGAGTATCACACTAATTGCAGTTGACAAAAATACGAACTGCGCCCTTTTGAACCGCTGACATTGAACAGGGTGGATTAGGCAGCGTATATTAACAACAGGTGACAGGCTGGAGGGAACAGTGGATCGTCCGTGTCACAGAGGGTCTGCTCTGAACGGTTTGAGGTTTGAGATTGGAGCAAAGACAGACATGAAAAAGATTTTTAAAAAAAGCGTCTTACTCCATCTTCTTCCCACCTCACTCGCACACAGACGGAAAAAAAGGACATTAAAACTGTGAGACATATTAGTGTGGTCTTTACTTATCATGTATTACAAAGTCATATATACACTTAGATACATGAACTCAGTCAAAAAAAATTTAAAACAATTTCACTGACCTTATGAAAATAATAATAATAAAAAAGGCAAATAAAAACATCACAGGGCAATGTTAACATCTTAAAGACTGCACTGCTCTCAATGTTATAGCCTAAATACTGGAGCTGGGACAAGTAGTGATGAAAAGGACAAAAATATAAACACACACAACAGGTATAATGGAAAAAATAAAAAACAAAGCATTGCATCAACAGTTTACACACATCCGTTTTGAAAAGTGTGGGTTCAGGAATTATCTCTTCTCTATACAGTATGCCTTTAAATGCATGGCAAACAAATAACTCGTATGCTTTAGTGTTCATACATATAACTCAACTCATGAAATTACTTAGTGGATGCTTGAATTAGCACCACTGCTTTTCTTATATATAAATATAACTCAAGGCTTGCTCAGGCAGTATAAAATTACAACTCAAGATGTTCCAGTAGCTCAGCATCAGTATTTTAAAATCAGCAGTTACTCACTCTAAATATTAGATTTATGGTACCAGCTTGGTCCAATCTGATTGTGTAAAACAGACCGTATGTGAAACCCTTACTGTACATCATCTGTTAGCCACCATGCTGTGCGTGATCACATTCAATTAACCATTAGATAAAGCCTACATAGATATGTCATTGAATCATTTACTATATATCATGTAAATTAAACATTTATTACTTTTCCTTTTCAAAACAGTACAGCTGAAAGAATCGGGTCCATGTCAGCTTTTGAAAAGTAAAAGAAAAAAAATAAAATCCTAGTTGGAGCATCATAAATTATGACTATTATACAGCACTGCTGCAAAATACAAATATATACACTGTATACGCTGATTCCAGGTTTATAGCTCTAAAACAGTAACAGTTAGGGACCACAAGCCTCCAATCAATCAGCCTGTCCATCAAACATCAGACTCAGACTGACCCTCCAACAGCAATTCATGTAACATTACTCTATGAATTAGTATTGAAGTAATGAATTAGAAAGTCACTTGAACTCAGAGGTGACAGGAGCATGTACAACTGTAGTCTGACTACTGACGTCTTGATATGAAAGACGATGTGGGTGACAAATCTTAAAGTGTCGAGGCTGTAACGAGATCCAAACATCTGTTACATGCTGGTCAGAGGCTGCCGATGTTTGGGAAGCTCTTGAGCTTCTCTGGGAAGTCGTCCTTATAGAGCACCGGGTCTGCACGGTGTTCCACCACCTTCAGAGGCATTGTACCAAAAACTGATGCAAACTTGTTGATGCATTCAGATCTAGGAACGAAAACACAACTTATTTACTTACAAAGCAGGCTAAAAACCTTTATTTATTTAGCAGATTCTGATTAATAGTGTTTTCAAAGACTGTATATGGATGTGGATGAAGTCTTTTCTTTCTTTTTAATTATTGTAAAGTGCCCATCTTCCACAAATACGTTGTTTACGTTGCGTACGTTTTCCTACATTTTACATTTGTTTATATGAGTGTTTACTGGCATGTAAAGCCTATGTCCAGTCATTAATCTTGCATGATTATTTTTGCATAGCTCACAGAACTTGCCTTTGTACAAAATATGCATGACTTGAATTAAATGATTGCATCTAATCACCTGTTAAAAAAGTTACTGGAAAGACTGAAAATAAATGTATTTCACTGCTGCAAGTTTTTAAAAAAGGAGCAGACTGGTTTAAATTGAGTTTCACCCAAATTTGATGTCACTGTGCAAAGGTTGTTGTTCCCTACTGCAACAAGACACTGTTGACTGCAGTTTACTATAAACAAGGTTCTCTTGCAATGAGCAGAAAATGCTTCTGGTAATAGAAAGTGAATAGGAAATGGGGAGAAAATGCAAATGTGCTGCTGCTGATTTTGCACCGGAGTTCCTCAGAGTAAGCAAAGAAACAAAACTTTAAATTACAGTATATGAGCGACAAACGATCCAATTTTTTTCTCAGATGTTTTTTTTGTAATATTCAAAACGAAACACAAACAAATTCATGGATTTTTAGAGGATAAAAATAACTAGCTATAAAAATGTTCTACAACTGAAATTCTGCACAATACCAAGCCAAAGTAATGTGGTAGGTGATGTAAACAGAAAAGCAATAGATTTCCAGATGCAGTTTGTAAACACACACACACACAAAATAAAAAAATATATATATTCTACTGTGCTCATTTCATCCAAGTGCCTTACCTCTCCACCATGTGTGTCTGATCCAGGGACAGTCCATCAATGGCAGTACACTCAGGGCACTTGAACTTTTTCCTGGGGGTCACCTAAACAGAAGTAGAACAAAGTCACACCAGTAATGTCGGCTCACTTTAACTGTTTGTTAAACCTCAGCAGCCCAGACAGAAGCTAATAAACTGTCCGGTCTGATGAAATAAGTCTGTGACATCCTACAAGAACTTTTGTCAAGCACAGCGTGTGGAAAAATGTCTGAATTCTCATCAGTGGAGTTGGAAAGGGATGATGTATGGCTTTCCTCTGTCTAACCTCCATCACATCTACTCCCCCGACACATGCCTGCACCAAACGCTCTGAAGCTGTGAATGTATGTGTGTGTAGAAGAAAGTGAGCAACACAGAGAGAAGAAGACAGATGCAGTCGGTTGGAGAGGGTGAGTGTTTTCTGAGGGAACCTGTTGGAGATGTGGTGGGAGGTGAGAGCGCCGGTGCAGGCGGAGGGGAAGTGTGCAGCTTGTGATTTGATGGCAGGGTGTGCGTGAGCCCCTGTGAGCTTAGGAAAACATACTCAGAGGGGGAGTGCCAGTGAGTGACACCCAGATAAGGGAGGTTAAGGAAGGGCTTTAGCTCGGGCCCCTGCACCTGGGCACAGTCAGTGTGATGGGGAGGGGGAGAGGCAGTGAAGCCGAAGGGTGAGAGCTGATCAAACCCAGAGATCAGGCTGTCAGGTTTCAGCCTCCCCTTGCAAGCTTAAAGCACCCAGGCCAGTCAGAGCTATGAATGTACCTTTATGGGGGCTTTGCCTGTGATGTTAGCCACCAGGAAGTTCATGGCAATATCTTCACAGTTCATGTGGGCGTCCACCCAGTTCTTGATGTCTCCTGGCATCTTGTATGTGTACAAATAGTTGAAGTACTGGAAAGGAAACAGATTCACAACAACAAATGATTACTAGGTGTCATATAGATATACTGCAGACTCTTTATGTGCAATAATGCGGACACTGTTTGACATAGTGATCCAAGAGTATGTAGGAGGAACCAGAATTTGCTTTGAACTTAAGCAAGTGTGTGAGCTTTTAAGTAGAAGTGAGATAGCCTTGCTCTACCTATGACACTCTGCTCATCCATCACTGTAATCTTCTTGCCTGAAATCCTACACATGCCCAAAACAGAGGTCTACTGGAAATTCTCTAATCTAACATCCAATGAGAAACTTGTGTGAAAGAGGCAGAGCTCAAGCGGCTACTTAATTTCAGCCCGGCTTTCCAAGGTCACCTTGTGGTAGAAGGCGGCTCCTGTTAGAACCATGGAGACCTCGTTGGTCCACTCCGACTCGTACTTCCACTTCCCCATTTCATGGTCCCAGAGGTGCAGCCGGCCCGGGTAGCCCACCAGCCTGTCTGGGAACTCCCTCCATACCTGGAGCAGGACAGAAGACAGATTGTCAGGCGTTTTCAGATTAATTGAACTAAGGTGAAAACTGATGGCTTACACCACAAGACGAATGATTTGGGGTTGTTCAAAAGAGAATTTAAGGATAAAAAAATTGTAGTCCTAAGTTTGAAAATATCTCTCAACATAGCTGAGAGTCAAATTTAAATATTTTCAGATAGAAGTAGCTTTATGATTGGCTTGACACCAGCAGCCAGTCTGATCCTTCTACTGCAAGCAAGAAGCAGTGTCATCTAGTCAGAAAGACAGCTCCTCCATCCCGCCTGCAATTCCATGTAATTATCCTTAAACTGAGCACAATTTTATTAAATGGCTTCTAAATGGATTCAGGTTAGTGTGCCGGGCTAAGTGGGCCAGGCAGGTATGTGGGCATGGAAAGCATCAGCTCTAGACCTGTCATCATTCTTCACACATCAAACACATTGAGCAGGCAGTCAAATCCCCAACTAGCGGAGAATGAGACTGTAATCTTGCTGAATGACTTTAAACTCTGGGATCAACTTGAAATGGTTCCCTGCGATACCTGCCATCAGAAGAACGATAGGAAAGTATGTCGAGGTTAAGGGGTGTTTTTATTTGAATGGGGGTCTTTTTCTCACCTCGTAGCCAAACTGCAGTTCATCAGATGTCAGCATGATGATGTCATCATCGATCGCTAGCACAGCTTCTGTCTCGATCTCGTCGTAGGGGAAGAAACGGTTACTCAGCTTGTTCTCTTTGGTTCGCACGACTTTGAGAGGAACGCCAATCTTTGGCCAAAGAGACTCTGCCGGGAGGGAAACAATACATTAATAGCAACCACGTTTCTAGTTTTCTACACATGCAGAGCTGAAACAATTCAGTCGATTAATTGGTTGACAGAAAATTAACTGGCAACAATTCTGATTATCGATTAATTGTTTAAACCATTTCTCAAGGAAAAATGCTGGTTAAAGCTTTGCTGGTTAAAGCTTCTCAAATGTGAAGCTTTGCTGGTTATATTTGTGTTATATGGTAGTAAGCTGACTAACTATTTGGATTCTGGACTATTAGTCGGACAAAATAAGCTATTTGAAGGCATTCACACATTTAACCAAACAATTAATCAATTAATTGTGAAAATAATCTGCAAATTAATTAATTGAAAATAATTGTTAGTTGCAGCCCTACATAGATACATATGGTATATACAGTATGTGCTACTATAATACACTTTTTTCATACATTTTTAGGGGTTGAAGAAAATTATAAAGATGGCCACTATCAGTGTCTAAAGATGGGTAAGGAATTATGATGTCATTTAACACTGACAGAGATATCTGAAGTCTGTCCTGGCAGTGGAAAACAGTGCTCTGGGAGTTCACTCACTGACTCGTATCGCTACGCTAACCTCAAGCACGTGCAAATCTAACCACACTACGATTCTCCATGAGGCAGATCAACAAAGTGTTTTTTTCAGGGGAGCGTTTCAAAGATCTTGGGCAGTGTCCATGGCACGGACTATGGCACAGACAGATCACACACAATGTGTGTCCCCTCATTAATGGGGTAACTGGGGCCTGGCAGCCTATAAGAAGAGATCCAGGTCCTCCTAACCACGTCTGAGGTCTCCTGTCAAAAGCTATTGTCAGGAAAAGTGCTATGTTAAACGCCCAGATTTTCTTCTTTCACTCTGTCCATGTTGCGGTCATCCCTTCTTTTATTTCCAAGGTTGGAAGGAGACAGTAGGAGTGAGGGAATCATGGGCTATTATCTGAATTTTAAAACTTTAGCCCCACCTTGGCATGGGTCAAAATGCAGCTACTGTTAATTCTTCTGCGACTTCTGAAACTGTATTCAAGACAAAATCCCAAGTTCTGAAGAATAAGCTATGGCTTTTATGCATGCCTTCTGCATTGATTGTAGCTGGGTGGCAGTTAATCTCAGCTGCTGTATAGGTACAAGAGATCATTTATAAGAACAGATCCAAACACTCAAAGCAGGTCAAGACAATTTGATAAACATGATGTCATTTAAGACTGTTACAAAATACAATCTTCAGCCTGACAGAACAGAAAAAGCAATAACGCTAGACTGTGTAAAAAAACATTATGGTCAGTAAATTCTTTAAAAAGAAAACACAGGAGGAAGCAAAAATAGGAGCCTGTAAACACATCAGATCAAGGCTTGGTGTGAATGGGGAAGAAATCTGCCTTCATATTGGACTGAGCCCCGTGAGTTTGACCTGTCAATGGCCCCTTGTTAATTCTAATGGGTCACAAAGCTCCAGCCAGGCGCCGCTGATGCCTCTAATGAAAAGGCAACTCACAGCCACAAGAGAGCACTTCAAAGTCCTCTCATTACTTCATTACATTAGCCAACTCTTACAGCAGCAGGACCAGGATTCCTGGTCCAGAACAGTCTTAGTCTGAGTCGAGCCGTCAAGTGGGGTAGGGCACGATTAACTGTTGTGTACTTAATTGCCATATTAAGGCAAATAATTAGAGCGCAAGGTGCAATAAATAACAACTAATAAGAGCTTACAATGACACATCTCTGATGGACTACAACTGGTGATGAACAGTAATGAAAGACAGAAAAACAGGGGGACAGACAGGTCAAAATAAAAAAGTTAAAGAGTACTGCTGGTCAGTCACGTCGGCTTCTTTAGATTTTATTGGTACAAAAATATTAAGTGTATGTGTGCCTATGCTTGGGGTGCTGAGTACTGAGTAAAGTATGAACTTCTCAATTGTCCTGCTATCACTTATTTCTCCTTTCTGTTTGAGGGCAACATGGTACCAGGCTGCTCTACATTTTCTTCACCCTATGTGAAACAGAAAGCCAGAGGGAGTTGTGGCTCTAGCGTTCAGCATGTCATGACAGCATTTATTCTGGAGAGATGAGGCTTAGCTGCTCTTGCCATTATCACTCATCATTTGCACATCAGAGGACCAC
Organism: Macquaria ambigua; assembly: GCA_008360985.2. Lineage (NCBI taxonomy): Eukaryota > Metazoa > Chordata > Actinopteri > Centrarchiformes > Percichthyidae > Macquaria > Macquaria ambigua. The sequence goes on along the minus strand of VMKM01000004.1, from coordinate 335,341 downwards.
CATGGCATGGACAAAGAAAAGGAAAACTAGACTCACTCACATGAAGTTGCTGGGTCATTTCAGTGGTGTTACTAGCTTAACTACTCTTGTTTGTATTTAGTGGACCATTTTAACAAAGCCTGGCAGCTGTCATGGGGAGCTCATTTATGGGCACTAATTAATGAATCACTTACTTAACATTATGTTACATCAGAACTGAAGTTACAGGTTGTTGGGGTTAAACCGGTCAATTTGGGGAGGAGTGTTAGCGGTCACCTTGTTTATATCAATGAGGGTAGACCCAATATTATAAAACACCTTTCAGTATAACGCAAAACAATTCAACAACACCACAAACCACAGGCTCACACATAATAACCTTCACCAATGTAAGATTTATTGCAATCGACTGCATTGGTTTTAGCTAGTTAGATTTACCTAATGAACTGGCATACTAATAAACTGTATATACAGCTATATCTTTTGGAAAGCTGCATGAACTTTCTTATTTTTGATGAGAATACTCACCCTCAGGAGGACTCTTGTTCTGGTTATTCCACACCACCAGCAGCTTAGCCAAGCTGGGCACCTTGGAGATTTCTGTGATGACCCGGAAAAGACTCTCAACGCGGTCGTATGTCAGCACCACTGCTGTGAACCCAGGTGCCCTTGGTGGGATAAGTGGCAAGAACAGAGGGCTGTTCACACTGGACCACTTCTACACAAGAAAGGAAACAAAGACAAACATAGAATGTTTAGGCTGCAAACATATTTTTTCATCCTTTCATTCATTCTTCGTCATTTCCATGGAAAGCTACTGTAGAGCTAGCCTCATGTCTTCTCTATCAACCCCGTCTGTCATGTTTTCCATGATTTAATACACTATAATAGTGCTTCACTGGACAGTGAGGTCACCTGCAGTAATTTCCAGATCATGGTTTTTATTATGGAGCAAGAACCATCCAATAATGTCTCTCAGGAGCTAACAGAGGCAGAGCGCAGAGTGCCAAAAGCTTCCAGTCAGAATGCCAAGTGAACCCTACAGAAGCAGCCGTACAGAAGGACAAGAAAGACCAGGAAGGACTTTGCAAACAAGACAGGTTGGCTACCCTCTTGTATCTACAGCTCTGGTGATGTTATTATGACAGGTCTTCTGGGATGTAGGAGAAACAGGGTGGGACAGAGAGGAGGAAGGAGGGAAATGGGGAACAGTCAAAGAGTGGAGTTGCCAGGTAGTGAATAGTGGCTATCGTCAATGTGGAACTTGGCTTTTCGGTCATTGCTCCCCTTTAAAGCGGCTTGTAAACCCTGGGAGTCACACTGACTCCAGCTTAGATCAAGTGACACTGTTAAATGCAGGAAGCTACAGTTTTCTGATGGTACATGTGTACTAAATACTAAACTTTAAACGTTACAAAAAGCAGTGGGACACCAAAACAGGAGACAACTAGTGTTAGTCTGTGTGCAAATAATAACTTAAGGTCGTTTTCTCAAGTGAAATAAAAAGACAACCCGATCTTTCATTTACAAGCATGTGCTACTGTAACACTAGCAAATATACAGTAGGAGCATCATAGTTCACTCTTGATGAACTTCATCAAAGGCTCTGAAAATGTTCCACCCTGGTTACAGTGACAATCAGTCTGAGAGGGGCAAAGAGAGCATATCTAACGCAGTAAATCTGTGGGCTTCTTGAAGTACATATAAACCCTGTTTCTCCTCTGGCCACACAGTGAGTATGTGGCTCCTTCCACAGCATCAACACAAGCCTGTCAACAGAGACACAGCCACTGCCTTTTACACAACACCAGTCACTCCTCCATCAATAAAAATCCACTTTATTGGCAAGTGGAAACTTCCTTGTGGTCATTCTCACATTGTCAAACAAGCAGAGGGGGAAATAATTAAACTAACACATGCACGCAGCAGAGACGCATTAAAACTGAATAAAAGAGGCAGAGACCACTTAAGTCATTTGTCAAACTGAATAAATTAGATGAAAAGAAAGCCGCAGCTCAATATGTCACCAACAGATCTGAAGGAGTTAATGTGTTTTATATACTGTATATTTAAAAATAATCTTATTCGGTTATTTGAACTGCTTGAGTGGTTCTTCATTAATCTTAAGACATTTGAACACCCTCAAAGGTACGTAGAGCAAGAGCAAGATAATATGAAGAACTGCCAAGTATTCACATTGCCTTTATCTGTCTATCCTATCTGTTTATCTGTAGAAACATTAAACATTTACAGCACATATACGTATAACTAATGTACACAGATGCAGAGGCACAGTAGTGGTATGCATTAAATCTAATCTTTCTATTTAGTGCTGAACAATGCAAACAAAGAAGTTGCAAAACAACATACAGTACAACTCATTAGTAACAGGACAGTGTTTTGTTTTTCACTATTTTGGCTCAACTTTGGCCGACTGGATTTCAAAAGAAAATGACTGTGAGGCTTAAGTGCTGACTTTCAGTTTTAAGGGTATTTAATGTATTCATATCCATAGTGGGTGAACAGTGTAGGACTCGTAGCCCTTTCTACCCTTGGGGGATTATGTCTAAAAAAATGTATAGTACATGGTTAAATCAGATGTGAATGTAAAAACCATCAAAATAAAGCTGTCAGAACTTCAACCTCATAGCAGTTTGTTCATTTCAAATCAAATGTACAGGAGACCAGAGCCAAAACAAAAATGTCCAAATACTTACATACTGTACTGTAACTTCGAAACAAGATAGTGATGAAATAAGACCTTCATATGCCAATCACCACAAACATGTTTTAAACTCAAATTTGAAAGTCGGAGATGCCTCAATTCTTGTAATATATAAACCTTACAAGTATGCCCCCTACCTACAACTCCCAAACAAAAAGCAGCTTGTCCCCTTATTCTGAAACTCCCCTTCCAAACGGCACCAGCAATCCTGGGAAATGTGCTTCCAATTACCAGCCTAAAGACTACAGGAGGAGAGGGGGGGAAAAATGTCTGCCTGATTTATTTAGTGCTCTGTGCAAGTTCTTCTCACTATCCGTTCACTGAATCCATCGAGAAAACACTTCATCTCCCATCTCAGGCAGGAATGGCCAAAGGTCTGTACCCTGACACAATTAACCTCCTCTGGGTCTGGACAAACCTCGAGACCTGAGTGATACTGATAGATTGGACTGGGGGTTGGATGCTCTGGCAAAACACTGTGACATAAGTGGGCAATGTCAAGTGTAACTGCTGATAAACAAGCTGCCTGCTCAGAGGAAAACAGGCAACCATGGTCAAGAGTGAGCAGCTGCTTGACAGTAAACCGATTAGCAGAACTGAAATGACAAAACATCAGAAAACACCACTCAGAGCGCTGCTTGTTTACACCAACGCAACCTGATTGTGACTGCCACCTCTCTAATTTTAGCATTTCAGTGGATCCACTTATACTGGGATTCTTGAAGACATTTGACCGATGCAAAGACACTATTATGCATCCACACACATGCTCACGTGCACACGCCTCTACCCCACAGGCTGAGGATGGAGGAGACACTAGATCAGACATGGGCTGATTAACAACTCCTGAGAGATGGTTGCCCAGCCAAGCTGTCTGCAGCCACAAACTCCCACAACCACAGGGATGCTAAACACACACACACCATTCTTCACATCCAGTGTACTCGCTGCAAACACAATGACTCAGACAGGCAGGAACTTGTTTTTCACCACAACGGAGGCATCCTCCTAGTGCAGAACTGCTGACACAAACTGGCTGCCTCGGAGCTAGCTGGGTGTATACCAAACTGTGAGGCGCTGCATGTGTGGTGCTTCAGAAAGAGCGAAGGCATCTACTGTCACTCTGCCACAGAGGCTTCGATTTACAAGACACAGGAGAGCGGGGAAGCTTATGTGACACTGTGAGCGGCGAAAACGGTCAAAGCTCTATTCTGGATGGCTGTCATTCAGATGTCTGCAATAAAAAGACTTCTAGAAATACAACTGAGCAGCTCACCACAGTAGAGCACACAGACTGTATAGATTATGCAGCTGTATGTTGGAAGAGAACAGCCTTCATGGTATAGACAGAGCTAAAATATCAGATACTTCTGAAAGACAACAATGGAAGGTTAGGATACAATAATAATACAATAATCTTGCTCAATGGATAAAAGTTACAAATAATTGCAAAATGCAAGTCTGCACAGTTACATACCACCACAGGTGGATTGTTCCACTGCTCGTAAGTGCGTGCAGCATATGGGTAGATGCGGTCGTTAATGATCTGGAGCGTTGTCAAGCCAATAGCCTTCATGGAGCTGAAGTAGGCCTCCCAGAACCAGCGTGCCTATGGACAAATGGAACAGACTTCTTAAAATGTACCCATAATAACAAAAATGGGCAAAAAAATGCAAACACAACACATGCTTAGAGGATCAACATTGCACTGCACATTTAACAAAATGCATATTAACCAAAATATTTATATTATCAAAACATGTTGCACACAGTTGCAATAAAACACTGTTATTGTTTCCAAAATGAGTCACCATAATGGAAATGTCAATGAAAAAATGACACAGAATAATTGTACTTTTTATGTCTGTACTTAAGACAATAACTATGTTTGTATGGACTACAATAATTGACCTGAACTTGAATAAGATAGCATTTCATTAAACTGCTGGCATGTTGTTACTGCTTAAAAAACAGCTTTTGGATTTCTATTACATGATATGGCCATTTCATGACAGAAGATATCACATCAGTGTGAAGTCATAACTGTAAAGCCCAGATTTTTCCCCCCCGGTCCAAGTCTTTAAAGACCATTTTGCAGCCCTCTCCAGCCTGTTGACCTTCAACAGCTCTTCTTCTGAAGCTCTCCAAAATCTCTTTGGACTGCGCCTGTTTTACTTCAACAGACCTCTGATGTGAAAAGCAGACTTTAATGATAACTGAACTCTTAACCTGTAACTTAATGTTATCACATTGGCTGCTGGAATACCCAACTCAAACTGCCCTTATTCACGGTTCACATCACATTGTTTTTTTCAGCCAGGACTGCAAAAATGAACACGAATATCTGTACACTGAATTTGTTTATTCAGATTTGTTTAAGCGCTGACTGTGTTATGGTCGAGATGCAGAGAAGAAGACATTTGAAGAAAATCAATGCAACAAACCTGAAAATTCTATGAGGATCATGAACTATTTTTCCACTTTTTATACCATAAAACATGAAAGTCACAATGAACTGATCAATCTAGAGTAGGGCTACTGACCATGACATATGTGTGTAGCCTCCTTACCTCTGCAGGCCCCTATTCTATTAACCAACTTCAAGGGACAGCTCAGAGGCGAGAGAACCCTATAAGAGTTAATGAAGCTTCAAACAACACTATCTCCTGCTAGGAGGCACCATGTGACACTGACCCGACTCCAGCCCACCAGCTCCTCAATGACCCACAGTTCCAGGGTAGAGGATGTGAATTATTTAAGTGTTTGTGTTTAAAGCACTGAGCTATATTTCTAACTCGACCTCCCATTGCAATGCACCAGTGTGTATCATTGGCTAATGTGTGCCCCGTGTTAACCCCGTAACAAAGACAGTCCTTAGTGGCACGTGAATTGTGTGACCATTGCCTAAAACCCATGTATGAGTATGGGGCGAAGCATTGGAGACGTACAAAAACACAAAAACAGCGTTTATTTTTATAGAGGGGGTGAGGAGAATCCAAAAAGACTTTCTAATCTCTGGGGGGAATCCCAACGGCCCATAAATCAGCCAGTGATGAAAGTTTCTTTTCTGACCGGGAGGAGGCAGAAAGCAAACTGTGCTGGCCCGAGGGCCCGTCTCACCACCCTCCACCCTCTCCCAGCGCCTGCAGGAATTTTTATGAGCAGGGAAGAAGAGACAGCGTTGCAAGAGAGGAAGAGCATCTAGCCTATAGTCTACACATTGTGTAGAGACCTGGACCTGTTCCTGTTCTACTGATGTACAAAGACATGTAGCAGTACATACAGTGCAGTAAATATACCAGCTCTGACCTACTCAATCCATGAAATTTATTTCACCAATAAAAATATTATAAGTAATGTAAATTGTAACTTTAAATCTGCTCGGATATTTTGAAATAATGCAAACAATCCCAAGAGTCAGATCCAACATATATTACTCTGTAAGTCAACATAACAGTCATCCGATGTAACGCTTGGTTAAAACCGAATTATCTTCTCATTTCCTTCTGGTTTAGAGAACTCCCCAGCAGCTCCCACTCGTTTGTTGTTTAAAATCGTTAAAATAAAGGTCTATAAGAGAAGATCAGAGGCAGTTTAGATTACAGTAGTCTGCATCACTTTGTTGAACTCAGTGGAAGTTGTCAAGGGCCTGACAGATGATTCAACCTATAGACCAGAATTGGTAGCCAGTGAGCTGTGAGACAGAACCAGGCGATCATTAGTGTTTTTGACATAATCAAAAACAGCAGTGAAACCAAGTGTGTTTCAATCATGTGAGCTGTTCACTGGGAATATTGCTTTGCTCAAGATTTATTAGCACTTTACTTTTAACTGTGATCAAAACATTTCTATACACACACACTTGTTATAATAATTACCTAGTCTTCCAGGTGTAAATCAGTCCTTATTAGAATAAAATGAAAACTAGCAGGACTTTGGTGCTAGTGAGCCCCGTGGTTTTCTGGATTACAGACTACCCCACACTGACAGACCATAGTTTATGTGCATCAAAACACTCAGCAGTGCAACACAGAGGCACACTGTGAGACTGTACTGTGTCCTCTTCTGTTATAGCCTGTCATATTTAACTTTGGGCTGTGAAGTTCTGATAACTCCTGCATTTGTGAAAGTAAGTAAAAAGAATAGGAAATCTGGTGGAGGACCTCAGTTGATAGTTCAAGGAGATCTCTATATTGGTAAGATTAAGGAGCTGTTATTACATTTTTGACTGACCAGAAAGCCACTGACACCTGTCATCATCCCAGCTGACTGTTCAGTTCTGTATGAGGGGATGCATGTAAAAAAACGACTGGACTGAAGAGAAGCAGACGGCACATAAGGGAGAGGAGAGTAGACCGACTAGCTGCAGCCAGTGTGCTGTTCTTCATGGTGGAGTGCTGGGGAGGCTACATAGATTGAATACAGGATGGATGAGGAGAAGTTGAACTCCATCTTGGGCAATAACTCCCCCCTCCCATCTTATATATTCTAATTTAATAACAGAATTGATTTGGCTGCGCTAATCTAATAAGGGTCTGCAGTGTATGTGTCCTATTTTGAGGGTATGACCCAAACACGGCTCATGGAAGTCAGTACACAAACGTGGGCTCAGTGGTCTCGCTGTTATCATCTCGCAGCTGTTTATTATGTGGTCTTTTAAAATGTGACCTAAACGGATGCTATTATCATCATCTCAAATTTGAAAATGAGTTCTGTTGTCTGAACCGAGTCGTCTGACTACTGATGGAAGCTCAACAGAAGCCCATCACAATTTGACCTAGTCTCTAATAAGAGCTCTGCTCCTTAAGTTGACCAAATGTTCTGTCCCTGCAGGATGAACTGAAACTGCAGTGCCACTCATTACGTAGATGTTACTATTGTTACTATCAATATTTGTGCGAAATAAAAACACACTTGATCTGCCATACTAATTTGAGGACTACCCAAAGAAGCTTAAATTTATTAGCTTTGGTCAATCATTTCTTTTAGTCTCCCTACCAAATCACCCAAACAATCAATCTTTACCAATGGATTTTCTTTGGAGCAGCTGTTTCTTTTTGTTACTTCTCTGGCCTCTGACTCTTAAAATGAGTAACAACACTAAAGAAGTACAATATAACTTCATTATATGGTATTTCCTTTGAGGTAAGCATGCATTGTCTATTCCAACTGTTACATTTGTAAGCACAAAAGTCAGACCACATGGGAACATAGACAGACACACTATGAAAAGCAAAGGCTGCTGAGCCCTCTGCTGGCAAAACTAATGAAATACATGAGCTCAACCACATCAAAAAATAAATCAATGTTTCAGCTTTCCTAGAATATCTCCTTTAAGAAATCAGTCTCCAAGCTAGCATAAAAATGTTTTCTCACAAAGACCAGAATTTAGATTACCCCATTTTTTACACCTGGGAAGGTGGAGAGTATCCGCCAGGACAAAATGTGGGTGAGGAACATCTCCAGACTTATGCAGGTAAGAGTACAACAGACACTGAATGGTCAACACTATCCTGGTAGATGGACTGTACTAATGTGCCCAATCTATTTAGAGCAAACGTTCATTCAGTATTACATTTCTGTCAGTGTAATGTGCTTTGGTTTCTTAAGGATGAGACCAACTACCATGACATGTCTTCAAAGCCTAGACAGGGATTTAACAGAAACTTGTGCTACCTGTGCTCTGGTAAGCATGGTAAGATTTAGGTTAATTAGTCAAGGAGGAAAGAAGACATGCAGAGACTAATGTGACACTTATGGACCATGTCATTCCTGCATGTGACTGAACTGAACCTCCAAACTTTATCTGATTACCTTTCACCATTTTCTCACCAAAGCCTCAGTACAGTATTTGTATTTTTGCGTGAGTGATGTGCCCCACTGAGCTCTGAGCTCGATTTTTTCTGCTAGATGACAGATTCTACCTCATGTCAAACATGATAGGACAGCACACTCTGATGCTCTTAGTGTGGGTTTAGAACGTGACCTGTGATCAGCAGCACACTCACACAAAAAAATACTATATAGTGGTATATACATTAGTTTCACCAAATTCATAATAAAATTACTTCTGTAGAGAAATGCCTCAGACAAGGATCAACTTGTAACCAATTCAACCCATCTGTAGACCATCAGAGCGGGCAGAGGATTACTGTGACCAGTGGATAACAATATATCTATGCTACCAAGTTAGCTGCAAGCTATACACAGCAGAATATCCCTAGCCAACAAAGCCATGTTTTTGAGCTTGTCTGGTGTAATCCAACCCCAAGCCCGTCTCTGAGCCCTTGGCCTAAAATGTCTGTTTGGCCAGTATAATTAGTAAATGGACTAGAGTTGATACAAGGGAATGAGGAGCAGCTGAACTGGTGCACTTCTCTCATAGCTGCTTTCACTGTTGTTTATTGTGGCTCAATGCAGATATCAAATGGAAAGAGAGAGTGAGCCGTCTTCCGTGCATTTCACTCGAGCTAAAATCAACATAGTTGAGTCTTCTGAAAGCTTTTTAAAATCTAGACTGAGCAAAGGAGGAAATTCAAACTTACAAAAAGTGAGGGGTGGTATCCAAATTTCTGTCTTTTGCACATCACATAAAATTTGTTTCAGCATTCCTGATGGTTAGTTGGTTAAGGTACAGGCACATCTCAGACATGACATGCAAGTGCTCTAACTCCACTGACAGCTCCTCTGACCACCATGTCAATATGAGTTCTCAAATTGCAACTAAATGTAAGGTGTTTTATAAAAGTTTTGCTGAAAGACGTTTTCTCTTCGGTTAGACATTGTGACTGTTACCTGTCTCTGCATCTCTTCAACTTGTCTGTGAGGAATACTCTTTAGGATGGTGTACATCTCGGATAGCTTCTCTTCTGGAATGACCACAGATGCCCTGTGCAGAAACAGAAAAATCTAATTAGTCAACTGAAAATGGAAGACTGTCAAACCATTTGCTTGTTTTTAAACTGTTCAGTGACTTAGGCAGACCTTTTCCAGTCAAGTACTTCAGAGAATGGCAGAATGTAGGAGTCGGCGAGGATGACGGGGACACAGCCAGCCTGCAGCACATCACTGAGGGCAGCCTGACCCAATCGTGCCCCCCGCAAAACCACACAGAACGAAGACTCCTGTGGAGACACATTGGGAGCAAACTGTTAATGGGACATTTGATTTTGCATTGTGAAAACAAACAAATTAAAACAATGCTTTACTGACCCATCTCCACTGCTAGAAACTTCTTTAAGAACCTTAGAGAAGAACATTATAGGATCTTGAACTGCATTTTGACCACAGTAACATGTTCTAGTTTCAGTTCCTGAGTTGTAATCTCTACATGCCAAAAAGTTAAGAAGCAGTACTTATTCTGATTGAGGCCCAGGAACTATCAGTTCCAGGAACTGCAGTACTCATTGTTGCTGAGTGCTAAAACATAAGCCTGTAGACTGTTCAAACATGTATACAGCATCCATTAAGCCTAACAAGCACTGGGGGTTGGTGTAATCAATATTAGGACTTTCTTGTCAAGTTATTAAAAATTAATTATGTAGCCAAAAATAACAGATTAGATTTTTTGTTGCCAAATTCAGGAAAGTATTGCATTTAAGAATAGTGCATATTGATACTCTTCATCTTTGAAATAAATCGTTTTTAATGCAGTTGTGCTTCCCACCTGCAGGATCTGTGGGTAGTCATACACCTGCCCCTTGTAGCAGCGTTTTCGTGCAGAGGCGGCACCCTGGGAGAGGTTGCTACACTTGTCCAGGAGGAGCAGTGCTTCTCCATTTTCTTCCTTCAAGCGCTCCAGTTCAGCACGGTACTCTCGGTGGATGGCAGTTTGAGAAGACAGAATAAAGTAGCGCCGTGGCCTGGGGGAATGGAGACAGGAGATATGCAACTGGTTATCAAGTCATACTTGACTTACTAGACTCTAAATATTGCTAGCCTAAAGAATATTTATAAACCACAATAACTTTTATTTTATTTAGAAGTCGATTATGAATATCACACATCATTGTGTTCTCTTGGAGCACTGTCTGTAGAGAGGGTGTTGATGGATAAATTAGCTAAAGTGACTGTAATGTAGTCATGATGTGATCTTCAAACAAGATAATGAGAGTTAATGTGGTAGATCATGCTCACCCAGGCTGTCTCTCAGGCAGCTCAACATCCGCAGAAAGGGGGCTGTAAACTGGGATGCTGACATCATAACCTTGTCTGTAAGTCCATGTAGAGAAACCGCCTCCAGCCAGCAGCGTTCTGAAACAAATACACCTGGATTGTAACAATGCTTCAACACACTGGTGGGTCATTTCAACAGAAGTGAGCTACAGGAACATACTTTAAAACACAAATTCTTTCATTTGTTATTTTGCTTCCTATGAGCACTTGTACTAACAACAATGCTGACGTGAGACATAAAGTGACATCAAACAAGGCTTAGTGCCCTGGTTAATAGATCCCATATAGTCCACTAGGTGATGAAATTTATTTTGGATTCTGTTCTACTCTCAGGCAAGGTGGGTATAAAGTGGAAACACACAGTCAGTCACACACACCTGGTTCTGATGAGGCTCCACGCCAAATGGACTCCAGCTGGATAAGCCCAGGAAATTCCTTGCAGCTAAAGATAGTGTTCATTGTCTCAAGGCTGCATGTTCATAAACCCAACCTCTTCTATCCTCAACCATCACTCTAGCCTACAGGACATCTTGAGACAAACGGGCTCTTTGCTGGTAAATGCAACCAGATTTGAAACGCCTCCTCAAGGCCTCTATCTCCCACTTGCTTGTAAATATCTCTTTCATCTTCATCGAATTATCATTCATAACACTTTGTGAGTGACTGCAGTTATATGGTAAATGATACTTAAGGTTGCATAATCCACTGTAACATGAAAATGAATTTCATCTGTCCTGGAAACAGAATATACATAAAAAAGAATTTATTTATCCTTCTGATTTGTGCCTACAAGTGGGAAGTTCCTGACAGGAATCCTGAAAACATGAATCTTGACAACATACTTCCCTCCTGTCTGGTATTTTGAATAAAGTTTGCAGTTTTAGATATTATTTAAGCAGTAGATGTCTGAATTGACTTATCAGCTGATGACACTTTTTGGTTAATAAAATACATGCACCAAGCCTATGGTGGTGACTTTTATCTTTGATCTAAATGAGTGTTTTTGTTCTATATACTTCAATTCTGTTAGTGCACCTTGTTAACTACAAGGAGCGAGGCATTTAATTAACTCCACTGTATCATATGAACATACTAGGACATTGTGGAAGTTAACCATTATTGGTAATTTTAGGTATCACAATGATTCGAACCAGAATGAAACCATTCTTAAATATTAAGAGGGCTTTTAAGATGTACTGTAGCTACCTGTCTCTGGGCACATCCAAGGCAGTATTGTAGTCTGGGGGGCCTCCAGGTAACATGTTGAAAAGTAGGTGATTCATCCCTTTGTCCCATCTAGCAAAACATTACACAAGATTAGTGCTGGAATGATAAGTTAATAAACAAATTATTTGAACAACAGAAACGTGGCAGCTTTGCTAATCAATTAATGTTTTAAAAAATTAAAGAATTACTTGCTTTTCTCAATTTCATACAACTGTTTATTAAACATTTTCTGTTTTTTTGAATGTTGGCCAGAAAAGAGAAATACATTTTGAGACATCACTTTGAGCTCTTGGGGCATTTCTATGTTATATGGAGCATTGGTCATTAATTCTGATAAATCTTATCAGATACATCTTTTAGGGATTAAAAAGCTACATTTGAGCTTAAACATCAAGGGTAACAACACAGATATAAGAGGATTTGAGAAAAAGAGGTTCATAAAAAGGAATGACTAGAGAGCAACTGAAAGTGACAAAGCAGTAAAACTCTAGTACATGGTTAAAACTGATGAAGACAATGAATTTTATCATGACTGGGTCTAGTCTAAATGTTTACCTGGGTAACATTGCCAGAGCCTGGGCAGTCTCTCTGATTCGCAGGGAGTTCTGATTCAGCACATCAATAGATGGGATAAAAAGACAAGCCCTGGTGACGTCATCAGTGTAGAAGTCACTGTCAGAGATGGCACTGAGCAGGTCATTGTATTCTCGAGACAGTCCAGTGCTGCTGATGGGAACACCCAGTTCATCCACAAACTTCTGCAGAGGGTAGATGTAGACCTACAGAGGGAACCATTTCAACAATGGGTCATAATTTCAACAAGGAACACTGCAAATTATTTGTGTAAGCTCAGTAATGTGAGAGTTGTTCTAAGAGGCATTTACCTTGATTCTGTTTTTAGGATTGTAGCCACATCTGTACACATCAAAACACGTGTGCATGCGACAGCTGAGGTCCCCTCTCTCAGGAATGGGACTGGAGAAGGGCAGGCGAACCAGAGGTGCATCGTGAACACTCCGTTTATCAAGAGTCCAGTCAGCTGCAGACTCAATGGAGTGGGGCCAGAACTGAAACATCCCGGTGGCAATTAGTCCCAGCAGCACCACAGAGAAAAGGGTGATGTAGTATATGCGGTGCTTGGTTTTCATCCGCGGGATAAGAGCAGGGCCCCGCGAGCTGTATTTCCCAGAGGCATACATGCCTGACACCTCTCTCCAACCAGCCACTGTAAAGACAGGCTTCTGATCAATGACTGCTTCGGGTACTGTTTATACACAATGAGGTACAGTCTACCCTGCCTAACAGGTAAAACAATCGTTGCCTGTAAGTAGCGTTACTCCAGAGGATGATCAATACGGTCACAGATCCCCCAAAATCTCACTATTTTTAATGTCATGAGTGCAGTCAATGGGTGACCAATTAACAGCAATCTGGTGTTAATATGATACTGATTTCAATGCATTTGTTGTCAACGACAAGTAGGTTATATTTAATCGTAACAATAACATATCCTTAACTGCTACTGAGCCAATGTAACCAGCCAAAAATCCAAAATATTGATCATAACATGAGGGGGGAATATTTTACACATTGATGAACTCACGGTTAATTTTCAAGATTTACTACCAGAACATCGACGAAGAGTGGTTATTCTATCTTAAATTAACTAGGAAGCTAACTTGGCTAACCGTAGCTAACGTAGTAGTTAGCTAAACCAGCTATGCTAAGTTAACGTTAGCTCACTAACGTCCCCTGGCTCGTTAACGTTATTAACGTTAAACGTTATAAAACGACTGACAAAAAAAAGATAATTTTCTAACGTTATAGGTATATGTTTTACCCACCGAGACGTTTAACGGAACGGGGTCTGACAGTTCGGTCTTAATTCATGGCAACGGTTAGAAAACAGGATACACTTCTAAATACAGTGTTAATGCTAACCTAGCATCAAGCTGACATAAGCGCTCCAGGAAGTACTGATTTTCGGAAGTCATTCTTCTTTGCTTCTGACATGTACTTTTGTGACTCAGGAGGTAGATACTTTGCTTCCCTCTGGTGGGAATTGAGATACACTACTACATGTTTTACCAATGCACAACTTCTGGTAGGCTACTTCTTCCAGCGTTTCCAAAACCATTTGGAAACGCAAATCCTGTTTTAATTTTAATTAAACACAGAGATTTGACTTATCTTGAGTTGGGCAGTGATCACAGATTTCACAAATAGCCTCCTGTTAGCCATGGAGTAGTTAAAAGCAACAATGATCTATAAATAAATTAAATACCCACAGGCTATTGTGAGTTATTGGTGTATATTTTCTTATGCTGTACATTTGACTAGTACTAAAGGTTCACTTCACTGGCTAACTTAGTAATTCTACTTTGTAAAAAATGTCCAAGGTGTGTCATTGGTGTGTTATCAAACAGACACCTCCCATCCACGCTGTGCCATTTCACCCATGACACCTACATAAGGCTCAACAGCAGATTCTGGTCTCTGTCAGACCTAATGTACACTCATAATACACTGCACCTACACTTGGGTTTAAATATAGCTCAGAACAACTCATGCCATCTTTATTCAAAATCCATCTGCACTCAGCAGTTCTTAAACCGATGACACATTCTTTACATCAAATCTATGTAAAATACAAACTTTGTCAGGATGGGTTCATTTGGCAAAATCTACTACTATCCTTCATGTATCCATGGTAATTGGCATCAAAAGTCATTAGTTTGAAACGATTCGCTTTCACAAATAGCCAAGTCTGTTAATCTGAGTAACTCTTTGCCAAACAGTACATACACCATCTTTTAGGAAAAACTCAATAGAAACTTGATTACACACATTCATAAATAAGACATTTATATTCCCATTATACTCTTATTAATATACTCAAGCTAAACTGTATCTTAACTATTTGTAGCAGTGAGGAAAACAAGCAGACCCAGAAAACCTCAGACATGAACTATAATTTGTGGCTCATTTAAATAGACAAGTAATCAAAACACTGACAACAGTATATCAGAAGTACATGCTGACAGAAATATGACAGAAACTCAGTTATTTTCATAGTTTGCAGTTTATTCCATTACAGGCAGGGCAGTGAGGGGGAGGAATTAAATACATTCTCATTGTGGGGCAGGAAAGGAAGGGAAGCAAACCAGGTAAACGTGGACAAGACATAGTTGAATTATTCCTCTTTCAATATAAACCAATTTGTAAATCTGCCAATAGTTTGAATAAATAACTCAGATGAAATACTTTTTTCCTATATGTCAATACTGATATCTTTTAATATATTCATTATCTCCTTATTGTGATATAGTTGTTTTCTACATGACTCTATTGGAATTCATCTTTTTTTTTAAGACATCTGCATAAATAATTACACATAGAAGATGGTGCTGTACACATCATGGTGGAAAGTATTATAGTGTTTTCTTTCAGCAGTGTTTAGTGTATGACCGGCTGCAAGCAAAGCTACTGTACGTAGGAAATTGCTGGCCCAACCTTAGTGTATCTTGTGAGAGACTACTGGGACTGGCAGCATGATTTGAGTAGCGTCAGACTGTAAACTGGCTGGAACTGTCTGCTGTGAGTAACCACAGCAAATCTTATTCCAAATAGAGAGACTGTGCCGATCACTATGGTGACTCCAGGCTTGGCGGTGACGCTGCACCAAAGGTCAGTGTGAGCAGGCTGTCACTCTGCAGCATGTCTCACCACTATGAAACATTTGTAAAAAGAGCATATTGTCACCATGCCATGGCAGAATGTCAAATACTTTTCCCAATCGGACAGAAAAAAAAGCTGAAATATATAACTCCTTACATTTGGGAAAGTCTAAAAAGTTCTCCACACTGTCCCAAAAACTGAGATAAAAACCACTGACATCAAACCAATCTGTTGCAAGAGCAATAAGGATAATAATACCATCAAATATAGCAATAAAAGTGATAACAACATTAACGGTAATAAATAATGCAAATTGTGAGCCACCTGTTACACCCAGAGTGTTATGGAAGATTGTATGCCACACACAGTATTTAGAATTGGCATACGTAATGTTCCAGCCCATTTATTCACTCAGTCCAACCTCAAGGATGTTTAAGATGAACCACATTAAAGGGAAGCAAACACCTCGACGTCCAAGATGACCGAGAGCACCTTGAGAGCAAGAGAAATGATATGGGACACTTTTAGGATGCACAGTTTGGTCCTGTCTGGTGACCTGGGCATTTAATACGCCTCACAAAGGGCTGAGTTCACATATATTGTACATTTCTGGACAAGTTTAGAGCTTATTTACTGTGACTTAATGACAAGACTTGTTCTATACCAGCCAGGCTACTCTGAAATGCATAAAGCATGCAGACCTTGACCTGGGCACGTTGCTAAGAGCTCTCCTAAGAGAAAGGTACAGTAGTTATGAGACTAGGACAACTATTAGCAAGTTCATTATTGGTTCAAACCCAAGGTACAGAGGTTGTGTTTTCAAAATGAAAGCCATGGCAGTGTTTTAAGGTCAGGATGGCATCTTTTCCATTGGTGTTGCTGTGTAACAGTCTATATGGGAACCAACAGAATGGCTAGTGAAGGAAATAATGAACTTAGCTTGTGTTTAAATAAAGCAATATCCATATACGTATACAAAATTACATCTCATAAATACATTTGGCAATACAATGTATTAAATTTTTTGGCAAAGGGGGGTAAATTGAGCAATATGATGTGTGCAAGAGTATCCAAATGTCAATCTAAGTGGCTTATTGACAATTTCTCTTTAAAAATAAAGAAAAAAAAAAAACTTCATGCACTACAAAGAGTAACCAAAAGACTCAAAAACATCCATAGGCGTCTGTAATAACTTTGTCACAATCACTAAATTTTAAGACACATGAATTCTCACCAATGTAACACACTTATACTCTCTTTCTCAAAGTCAATTCTTTATAGACCTGAGGAACATTTCATAATGTCTTCTCACTTCTACTGATTGACGAATATATCCATCTTCACATTCCTGATTTTGAAAAATAAAACAAAATAAAAGCTGGAGCTGCTGAGGGTGCAGGAAGTTGTACAGTACATCAACCCATATGATGTACCTATGCTAACCTCTTCTACAGTGTTAGTTTTTGAATCCCTGCTCAGTTAAGTATTCTCCCTTTGATTTTGTTAAGTCAGGGAACTTATGTAATGCTGACGCGTCCCTATGTGGGTGAGACGACATTGTTTTGGAATGGCATTGTGAAGCTACAGTTTATTTATATTCACCCAAAAGCAGTACAGCCCCCTGGCATGCAGAGAGAGGTATCTTTTTTTTCTCTTAGTCATTGCAATAGTGTGAAAATGCTATAAACAGCGTTCAAAGGAGACACCTGAAGAATGGAAATAAGTTTGTGAATTGGTCAGTCAAGTTCTGTCATTTGATCTCTGATGAGTGACTGCATTCCATTGCATGCATGTACTGTGATATGTTTTAAAATTCGGATGACTGCACCTCTCAATTTAGAGCAAAGGACATTGGAGTCTTGGGAGCACGCTACACCATAGATGATAGTGTGTTCTCTTCGGGACAGTGGCAAGGGGAAGATGTTCGTAGGGAGTGTATGGCTGGCAGGGCACCCTCACCGGGGGAAAGGTCGTTGAGCTCCTCAGATGACGAGAGAGGGAAGGAAGGTGACAAAGAGATGCCTGAAGAGGGGTCAGCAGATCCAGCAAAAGTGCGTGGGGGCTTGGGGACTAGGTTAGGCTCCAGTGTTGCTCTGGCCAGGAGTTGTTTGTCATCCAACTGCTGTCCATCTCCGAGACACTCACCCTGCCCAAAGGAGCCCCGGCCTGACTCTGACTCCCCGTCAGACAGCTCCAGAGGCGGTGAGCTGCTGCCGTCCAATCTGAACAGAGAGTCTAAGTACTGGGCGAACTCCAGCACTGCCTGGCTGGGGTTTCCATTTGATAGTTGGGGTGGAGGAGTAGAAGCAGCCGGTCTGGTCTCTGCACTTAACTGTTTCTCTGCTGTCTCCATCTCCCAATCTTCCGTTTCTCTATCCATCGGTCTAGAACCAATTTGTGGGCTGAGGGGAGCGTTAGGAGTGCTCCCTGGGCTGTAGACACCAGGCATCTGTTGGTGATCCCCATCAGGAAGCATTTTTGGGCTGGCGTTAGGCTCTGGCTTGAAAGGCTGAGCCAAGACGCTCTGGTTTAGCAAAGCTGGGGAATGGTGTCCACTGTAGCAAGGTGTGGCAGGAGACAGCCGCATGGGGTAATCTGGGGTGGATGTGGAATCCATTGGGGTAAAGAAGGGCCCAACCTCACCCAGGTGCTCTGGCGTTGCCTGGCAGAGGCAGTCAGCAGCCAGTAGTTCAGTGCGAGAGCTGAGAGACGGGTTCTCCTCTGGGATCGGGGCATCCAAAGGGAATGGGAGGCTACTCAGCATTGGTGAACCCCTTAGCGCGGCTGAGGAGCGTCGGGAATCCAGACTGTAGAGGGATTCGGCGTCTGAGAGACTCTCCATGACGGCCAGTGGTGCTTTGCGGTCCCTGAGCTCCACTGCCAGGCGCTCCCGTGCTCCACGCAGCACAACAGGCACTGGGGGAGGAGGGCACTCAGAGAAACCATCCAGAGATATTTCAGACTGGGCACACGAACTAAAGGAGAGGAGAAGAAGGGTTTGGAGAGTAGCAACAGGGAAAGGAGGGGAGAGGGGATCCAAAACACAAAACAGACATGAAAAATGGGTCAAAGCTACTTACGGAGGGTTAAAGAAGGGAAAAATGGGAAAGTGTTAGTATTTAAACCACATCTAGATTCTACAGACTAGGTGAACACCAGCAAAACATTACATAGATGGAAGAAAGAACAGAGAAAAGGAGAGACTGGAAGGCCAGGAGTGTATCCTAGTGGCATATATGCTCTTGTATTAGCATCTAATACAGGAGACAACATATTTCAATCATCACTACCAGGAGTTCACACTGACTTTGGACAGGGGCTAAACCAGAGAGGGCGAGGTGGGAACTGAATACTACCATACGTTGCAACTGATCTGTGGTCAGACAGCGTGCATGCGTGCATGAGAGAAGGGAGCACATTATGCAAAATTAGTATTAGCATGCTTTGCTTACCGTAACAATGTTTTTTGTCTTGTTTTTTAAACCAAACGGAACAGACAGAAATGATGATTTTGAGAAAACAATAAAGTAGCAGTTAGTAGCAGTAGTATTGGCTAGATAGTTAAATTAAAAGTAGACATGTCCCCATGATTATCCCTACAGTTTAGGAAGAGGTTTGCTCTGTTATATATCAAGTTAGAGGGGAAACTGAATATACAGAGGATCAAACAAACTGTTTTATAAATTATTTTAGGCTCCAACACACCCACAGTGGTGCCTGGTGTACTAACCGAACACTACTGTTTCTGCGGTGGTGGGTTGTAGGCGTCGGCTGCTGAGAAGTTGATGATGTATCCACGAACATGGCCTCTGGGTTCAAGTCCACTTCTGTGGGGCTCACCATGATCTTGGCTGCCGACAGCAAAGCCGTTTTCCCTTTGTTGTAGTTCTCCAGCACCTGTCACAAGCACAGAAGTATACACAGAGACGTGACTTGACAGATAAAGGTACGATGAGAGTGAGAGAGCAAGGAGGATGTGCACTGGGGGTTGAGAATCAACATGAACAGAATAATAATTGCATACAAAGATACACAAGCTTAAGTCTAACTGGAAAAAAACTAGTTTCCCCGCCCAAATTTTACAAGTTAAAATTCTATTGCTGCTGCACTTAACCAATAGACATTCATAAATATCGCTTACTTGTTTATTTGTGCAGATCAAACAAATAAAAACCCTGCAGAATTATTTAATTTCAATATTTTTTCTACTCTTCTCAAAAAACTGGATGCCCAGCTATCTCAATTTACAGACACTCGACAGAAATAAATTAACATTTTTTCTTTAAAAAAAATATGCCCCATTCCCTCTTCTATGTCAGCAGGTGGGATGAAAAAAACAGCTTTAGATAAATCAATAGATTGACGTATAGTCCACTGGCCATTAATAGTTAGTAGTGGGAATGTATCATCAATACACACACACACACACACACACACACACACACACACACACACACACACACAGTTTTCATTCATAGACACGTTATCAGGTACATGAACAATAAATGCAAGATCACAAATGTCTAGTTATGTATTTGGATCACCCTTAGTAAGATTATAATGGTTTTCAATGACATCCAAGAAACCACTACATCTATATTCAACTGCAGATATGATTGCATCTATTATTAAAGTGTTAAAAAAGCATATAGTGTAGTTCAGATAAATGTAAGTGCAATCTAAAGGTGAGCTTACACCCACTCCAACTGACATTAAACACCCACAACGGAGTCATGATGCCTGAGCAAGAACTACGCAAGACCTACAGTATGATAAGGAATAGTAAACCATGAGACAACTGTAACTTCAAAGACATTCCAGAAAACCCGGTCCCACAAAATTTTAACTGTGTTGTGTTAATAGTTAAAATGTGAGGAGAACAAACACTAACGGCAAATCACATCAACACACAATTACATATGGTTGGTTAACTTTAATGCGTTAAAACACTTGGTGGAAGCACTTTATGGAATAAAAACAACTGGAACAGTAAGAGGACATGAAAACACACAAAAAACATACAATTCATGTGACAATGGAACATAAAACGGCAAAATTAAATAGAAATGAATGTAAACAGAGACTGAAGATCTTAGGGACACAGGTTTAAAAATGGCATTAAACAGACAGATGGTTATGGATCACAAATGAAAACATGACAATGTTACATGGGTGAGTGTGACCAATGATACACGAGGACAAGATTGCGGCAGGTGATAAATTACAGTAAATATTTGGCACCAACAATATCAAAACATATCACCAGCAGTTGGAGGCACAACGCAAACAAATGACCACAAAAAAAAAAAAAAAAAAAAAAAAAACAGAGCATGAGATTGTAGACTCTGTACCCAGAGAGAGAAATGTATACTTGGAGTTTTGCATTATGCAATAATGTACTGCAATCCCTACAGCCATAGATTCGTATGACATAAATAATTTATGAAAGCCTGTTATGACATAGCATTATGAATGTGGAGGACATAAAAATATAATTCCAGTTTTCAGAGTCTTGTTAATAAAAGCCCTCCACTGTACCAAGTAATAAGAGGAAATTAGAAATTTGTTAGACTCAATGAGCAGCAATTTCACAGCAGCAGTGGAGCTGAGCAGAGTACTCCATATTTACACATTTGTTCCCCTTTGTTACTCCATCTGCTGCTGATGAGTAATTGACAATTCCTTGAAGGGATTATGATTGAGGAAAAGCTGAATATGTTCTTTCATAAAGCAAGAAAAGGGAGAAGATATCCAGAGGGAGGAGCTGCAGCTACTGAAAACCCCAGCCAAGAAGGAAGAAAGAGCAGTTAATGTGGAAGAAATTAGGTTACCATGGAAACCTTGTGAATACAAAGAAAACTTGTTAGCTCCAGGAACGGGGTTAGCAAGTTCATGCCACAGCACTTGACCAAATGTATCGTAGCTGTGAGGGGAATGGAAAATAATGAAGGGCTGGTATGAGGAAAGCTGGATGATGAATCTCATTAACAGGAGAAAGAGTGCAGGTGGGTTTGGACTCAGCATGCAGGGTTGTAAAAGGCTATTTTTGACTCTAAGGTTTAAAGGGATTGCATATCATTGTACTGCTATATACACCATTAACCTGTGATGTATTCTAGAGGCTATTTAGGGATGAAATTTACCACATCAACTTTGTTGTTATGTACACAAATCCATTGTCTCAACTTGCTTTGTCAGCTGTTCACATTCTTTTAATTTCATTCTCCCCTTTTTTTCCCCCACTTTTCCAGGAACGCCTTTTGGCGGCATCCAGTGAGCTTGTCTGGACTTGTTGCATCCAGGCACCAGTTTTATGTGGAAAGAGTAATAATGCTAGCAGGAAGACTTAAATTTTTTCCAGTTTTCCTCAACTGCTATTCCAGTTGAGCTGCTTTTCATTCCGGTCTTTCTTGGCTTCTTTTAGTGGAGGAAATGGCAGGCTCTCTCCACCTCCTCTATGATGACTTTTTAAATGTTAGTAACAGGCCGTTCTCCAATGACTGTCACCAAATCCTGAGTTTTACATCAGGCAAAATGTTTCTGCTATTGAAATTCATGGGTATGACAACACGTCATCTTAGTCTGGCCATTTAGTCACGTTATTTATAGTAACAAAGACAGTTTTTAAGTGTTTTAGGATGAATTATTCCTTTAACAGACACAACTATTTAAATTGATAATTGTATTATGCACAGAGGCTAATGAAGTCTAATACTGAGTGTCATGAAGTCTATACAAGAGAATCAGAAGGACTGTTTGCCACTTGTAAACTACAGACCTCATCTTTTTGGGAAGAGCTATGTGATGCTACTATCTGGATAGGAGCATTTACTACATGAGAACTGTTAGACTCATTAGATAGGATTTCAGAAAGAGGAGCAGCAATCACTTCTACACAAGGGTGAGAGTTGGGTGGATCTGATTGGATTTGTGGTGGAATGCATGAATCATCTTCAACTGAAAGCGCTTCTGAGCGAGGGTTGGAAGGACTGTTAGAAAGCGGGGGGACAGACACCAAGCTCAGCTGTGAGGCAGAAGTACACTCTGACAGAGGAGGAGGAGGAGGAGGAAGAACAGACTCAGCATCTGAAAAAGAGGAAGAAGCAATGACAGTCACAGGGACAGAGACAGCCTCAGTGTCTGTGAGGGAGGCAGTGGAAGACAGGTCTTTGTGGGTGGGATGAGGACTAGAGTTTAATTTGGTTTGTGAGGTTGTTAACACAGTGGTACTGCAGGTAGGTTGAATGACTTCTAGTTCCTCTGGTTCCAAGTTTTCCTGCTCACACAGGGGACAAAATGGTTCCAGTACCTGCAGAAACACCAGAGGTATCATACTACAGGCTAGGCACAGCAGACGTAAACACACACATACACACACTTCATCCATCCACAGATACACTGACACAGGGCTGAGCCACAAAAACAAATGCAAAACCCAGTAAAAACACATTGTACACATAGAGGAACAAACTTACAACTTGCAAAGTGCAATCCCCAAAGTGGATCCATCGCATGCAAACATACACATTAATACCCTGTTATCTGAAGAGATGTTCAATGCTTGTGAATCATACACTCATAAAGACCAGAGGACACCATGAAACCAACCAGGAGTGAACAGTTCCCATGCTTTGAAACTGGAGCAATGTGAAGAAAACAACAGGTGTGGTAAATTGTAGGTTAATGATGGGTCACATGCATAAATTGACCATATACAGTACTCAGATTCAATCTTCCAAATCTCTCAAAAATATTCAAGTCAACACTTAAGGGGCATACCACTGAATTTTAAAACTCAAAGCTTTTTTCCTGTGTCTTTGCAATAGTGTAGTGTTTAACATTATAATGAAATAAATCACTTAATATATTTGACAACTCATCACACATCAGCAATTATATTATAAAATCTGTAATTTTGCAAAAGATTTATTAAAGAAGGAATTTAACAAAGATGGGCCCTATCTCCAGAAATATTATATTACTACTGAAACACAACCAAAATCCAGTTGCTGGTCTCTAGCTTTAGTTAAAAACTAAATTATTTCCTTTGTCACACAGTACAACGTGATTTTTAAAAGGTGGTATCCCCCTTTATGAACAATTGTTAAAAATATTTGTGAATGCATCTGAAGTTTTACAGTTAGAGGCAATCCACACATACTCATCATACACATGAATCAATTATCCAGGGTTGGAAATCAGAAACAAGATCTAAAAGCCATTTCAATGCCATTTCAAATCCCCCCCACCAAATCCATCTGCATGCACACATAAAACAGACCTTGTTTAGGCCCTCCATCACCATGTGGGGCATGTGCTCATTAAGCATGGCGGGTGATATGATGACCTCATCGAAGGCCTTGTTGTCCCCCCACAGAGCTGAGTAGGTTGGCTCCTCCTGGCCACAGCTACACAGAGAGAGAGAGACAGAGAGACAGAGAGATAGAAATAGAAATAGAGAGAGAGAGCATCTGTCAATCATGGTGAAAGATGTTAATTTAGCAACAGCCTGCCTCAGTATCCTTCACTTACACTATAGTGCATGTGGGAGAAGCATAATGAAGGCTATCACACCACTGTGTGAAATATTTTGTTACGGACTTTACAAATCAGAACAGACTCACAAGTTGGAGCAAAAAGCTCACTAGCTGCATATGGCAAACTAAAGACTTGAGTCAAAGTACAGTAAGAAGAGGAAGAAGAAGAAGACTAGGAGAGAAGAGGACGAAGAAGTATCCGGTGTTCTTTTTAATTCCATTATCAGACATAACAAACACGCATGCCACTTTCTTGTTGTCATTGTTAGGATAACCTGGCCAGACCACTTTCGCCTCATGGTCTTGCGCAGAGGCTGGTTAAAGATTACCAGAGTACTTGCTTCTGTGCGATGACTAAACACACATACAGCAGCACTGCAGTAGCAGTGAACATCTACAGACCAGAGATCAGATTGTTGCACCTCCATAGATTTCCTTTGAGTTAATTGGCTTCCAGTGGTGGTCTGCAATACAACCATCAGTTACCAAAGGCCTTCTACCTTTGATTGTGTTATAGAAGCCACAAACATTTAAACCCAACCAGACAGTATTAACGAACTTGACAAGTGAATAAAAATAACAAAATATTATTTTATTTAGATGTTTACTGTTATTACCATCTCATATTACAGAAACTTCTCACAGAATGACATCCACCCGTTATTCATAAGATCACTGTAATGCATTCTGGCCTTTGATTGCAGCCCAGCTGATGCAGGATGAGTATGTTTGATACCAGTGTCTAACAGAATCAGTATCACTAAACATATTGATAAAATCTGTATTTAATACATTCCCACACTGTACAAAATTGAAAACACCAGGGATGAAAAAACAGGTAAAAGAGACAGGAAGACTATAAAACAAAATATATTAGACAGCGCAGCAGAGAGTGCAGACAGAAGAATAAGGGAGTGCTGCGTGACACACTGTAA
Source organism: Macquaria ambigua (assembly GCA_008360985.2). Taxonomy (NCBI): domain Eukaryota; kingdom Metazoa; phylum Chordata; class Actinopteri; order Centrarchiformes; family Percichthyidae; genus Macquaria; species Macquaria ambigua. The sequence continues at coordinate 310,085 of VMKM01000004.1, read as the reverse complement.
ACCCACACTGTCCCAAGTATGCAGTATATACCTTTTCCGACTGAGCTGCCAGTTTTTTTTATGTCACAGGTGTGAAACAAATAGAAGATTTGCTTTGAGGTAACTGTCCACGCATCAGTTATACAACCACTTGGCCATTTGTGAGCTGGAGTTGTATGGTTAAAATGTATGTTTTGTACAAAGACAAGCTTTCAGCGCTGATACCGCTCAAATGACGACTGATCTCACTTCTGGAATCTTCAGCAAACATACAGTAATAAAAACAACAGCAAAGAACAACATTTGGGGATTGAATTGCTATAATCTACTGACAGATTTCAAGTCAGTTTTCTCACCATGACTCTGGAGGATGGTTGTGCACCACGTGGATGATCCTGCCAGGAGGGTAGAGGGGGGTGGAGGCTGAAAGGGCAATGCTGAGGTCACTGGGGTGGAGCCACAGGCGACTGCTGGGGGGCGCTGCTGGCTGAGACTGAGGATCATCATCCTCTACTGGAAGCTCTGATTTGGGGATGCATTTGGTGCCTCCCGCAATGATCCTCCACTGTTGCAAAGGAAAATGCATTTTAGTTATGCAACATAATATCTGAATCTAAATTTATCTTCTGTATATTGTATGTTTTCTTATGCAGCAGCTAGGGGTTAACTAGACTATGCTTGAATTACAGAAAAGATATTGTAACTGCAGTGTGGTGAGATATTGTGTGGAAGCCTGCAGTTTATTCTAACCAGCCACAGCAAAACTTTTGACAGGTCAAAATGCAAATATGTTGTGAATCTGATAACTATTTAAACATTCATTAGTATTTGTACAGTCGAGATGTGTTTTTTGTCAATAGTCCGAAAGCATTGCCAAGTTATTGCGAGACAACAGAGGACTTTCTTGCAAGACCAGCTGATAGCATGTGTCAGTTTCTTATATCCATCTTTTGGATGTTTTCATAGTACAAAAGGTCTACAAGTCTATCTAACTGTCATCTTCTACAGTGTCAAGAGATTGAGTCACCTTTGGCTTGTTACTCTTCTGTAAGACTTCCAGAAGGTGGCGTCGGAAACCCTCCAGTTGTGACAGGCCGAGCCTAGGAGAGACCAGCAGCAGATACGTCTATTGTGGTAATACTGCAGCAAAGTGAAGTTAACCACAGTATACTGGATATAGTAAAAGAGATACCTTGGTACCAGGTCTTTTCCTAATACCACAGATGTGACAAACTCTTTGGAGTACTCCATGGCATCCCCACTGGGTAAATAAAAGAAAAATGGTATAACTGAGAGGAAACTAAGTTGTCTGCATAAGTTTCCACCTCACATTTCAAACAAACATTTGTTTAAATCCAAAGTTCTTCAAAACGACCAGAGGCCATCTGAAGCCAATAATGGTATATGATAGACTGCACAATATTCTACACCAAATATTTAGGGAATACATTTGTCTGACCGTATCCACAAGGAGTGATACAATACTGGAAATGATGGACAGAAAAACAAGCAAGAGAAAAATATTCAAACAAAATCAGAAACCACAGAAAAATAGAAACCCTGGCCCTACAGAAGAAGTGGACCCTCCCTTCCCATTTGCTTATGTGTCACAACATTAACAGGTGCAAACAGCAGCACCTCCATTTCCACATTTGATTTGCATGTGAGCAGATGACCAAAAAAGGGCATTAAGTGTGATCTCACAGACTTTGAAAAGGACATGATCGAGGGTGCCTGGAAAACAGGTTTAAGCGTTGCTGCTTTTTTAGAATGGGGCAACCAAGAAGAGTGTATAATGAATGTACTTTAACACAATAAAACCATGTCAAAGCTTTCGCTATGGTGGAAATGGCTTTTGTTTGATGTATATGGCAGATGTTGGGCAGCTCGGGCCTAAACAAGTCTTCAGCACAGGAGTAAACAGCACAGTGCAATTGTGGTGCACAACAGATTTTGGTACAAACACAGCATCTCACTTTTGTTTTTATGGTTTATGACTGTTGATAACTGGAAAAAGGTTGCCTGGTCTGATGAATCGAGGTTGCAACTGTACCACTACTACGCCAGCATGTGGCCTAAGCAAGACGTGCAGGAGCCATCATTCAGTGTTACAACTGTACAGTCTGGTGGGGGAAAGTAATGGCTAATTAGGGATATTCATTAATACCAATAGTTTGACGTTTTGATGCCAGAGTATACCTTTGAAAGTCTGACAAATTACCTTGTCTTGACTTCAATAAAACACCAAAGGTGCACTGCTGCATTTAGTAATCTACAGACTCTTTGGTTTGGTCAAAGGTAGACACCGCAAAGTTAATGCGGAGAAGGCAGCCGGTCCTGACTGCACTACTTCTTGGGTTTTAAAGACTTTTTATCATTAACTGGCGCCTGTGTTATGTGATGTTTTTAATAAATGTATCCAACACAATATTTTTCCAAACCAATGGAAAGAAGCTTTGGTCAAAGCTGTTCCCAAAAAAGCAAAGCCCAGCTTTCCAGCTGACTACTGTCAAATCTCATTAATCAGCTGTGTTGGCAAAGTGTATGAAGGGATCCTAAGGGATGCCCTTCTGGAGGACACACTTTCCAAAATTGCCCCATCACAACATGGGTTTATGGCTAATAGATCAACTGTCACTCGTCTGATTCAGGTCCTGCAATGCTGGCACAAGGCACTCAATAACAACCCCAAAATGGACGTTCATGCTGTTTTTGTTGATTTCTCCCGTGCTTTTGACGCAGTAAAGCACTGCCAATTGCTTCATACACTGGCTGATATGTCTGTCAGATGCCCCCTTTGGCTCATTGTGACAAGATATCTGGGAGACACAGAGCAAAAGGTGCAGTGGGGTTCCTGTGTATCCGATCCCTGTGCAATACCAGCCGGAGTCCTCCAGGGGGGGCTATTGTCCCCATTGCACTTTGTCATTTGCATCAACAGCCTGGATTCAGGTCTACCTCCCTCTGTCATTTCTGTGAAATATGCGGATGACCTTACAATCACGGAGCTCCTGATGGGGTCTCTACCTGGCCTCTGTGGTCCAATGGGGACAGGAGTTTTCACTGATAATAATGGGGCTAAGATTCTCAATATGGTAATCAGTGCCAGGAGAGAGGACAACATCCCCTCTCCTCTGTCTCCAACAATTTCTGGACAAAACATCAGTAGAGTCTCCACCTTTTAACTCCTCTGAGTTCAGATATCATCTGATTTGTCATGGGATGCCCACGTCAAGTATATGCACACGGTCAAAGATCCATTTCCTCAGAGTTGCCAAAAGAGCTGGTCTCCCACGTGATGTTCTAAAACAAATCTACCTGACCTTCATTCATCCAATCCATGAGTAGCCAGCCAGCCCAGTTTGGGGAGGGCTGACAAAAGGCCTCTCTGAGGAGCTGAAGAGGGCACAAAAACAATGTTGCAGGATCATCAGCATTCTGTCTTCTTCTCTTCTATCACTAAGTGAAAGGCATGATGAGGCCAACCTGCGCACCCTCACCAACACACTCAAGGACAGTTCATCCCCTCTGCACGGTTTCCTGCCTGCAGCCTCAACACCCACTTACTTGCTTTGTCAGCGTAGGGAATACATAGTGCCCACGAGTAGAACCAAAAGACACAACCTCTGCTTTATACCTCGTGCTCTTAAATTGTTTTATAAATGACCTATTTATTTTAGGGCATTATACTGTGAGGAAAAAAAAAGGCAAATGAAAGGGCAAACCACAGCTTGTGGGTACATGTCTAAAACACTTTCTGGTTTCTTGTACTTTACAACACCCTGGTTTTTCATAAACATACGATGCATTTTGCAAACGAATTGTGTGTTTTCAGAAAACTACCCGAATGGTTAAGCGTACCACATAACTGCAATGTCCTCAGTTTGATTCCAGGGGACCTTTGTTGCAGGTTGCAGGTCTGCCTCTATACTATCAAATAAAGGCAAAAATGGCATAAAAACTACACCACGTTGCTCACACTGTCATGTTTAACCTCCAGAGCAAACACTGCAAGGTCCATTGCTGATGAACTGAAAATTCACAGCTCTAGTGAACAAACATATTTAGATTAGATCTGGTATAATTCGAGGTTTAGCAGTGATGTGTACTAAACAACAACAACAGACCCAGGTCTTAAGCAAACAGTGGTAACCAGGGTATAACCTGTGACAGCAGTCTGGTATGAAATGGTCAAACTTGTGTGCCATTTATAAGCATAAACATGTGTGAAAGTGGCAAACAGGCTTTTAATAACTTCCTGCACAATGTACTCAAACAGAATGACTGATGTTCTCTTGTATAGTCTGTTGTATATCGTATAAACACACAGATTGACTCACCTAAGAAGGCCACCAGGTGGAGAGTAAGAGTAGCAGTGAAGTGTGGGGTACTGAGGTCTCAGCAGGAAGGAGAGGATAGCAGCAGTGCCTGCACCAAGAGAATGCCCGACTATCACCAGCCCATAGTGCATGGTGCCCTTGCTCTGCGAGAGACAGCCAGAGTCATTACGCTCACAACAGCACACTTTTGTCACCACAGTGAAGACAATCACTTCAACAAATAAAACAAATGCACAGTGCAAATGACAGAAAATGTTCATTATTGAGCCTGCCATTCTTTCTACAGTATACTGAGTCGTGTACCAAGTCTCTTCCAAAGGCTTGTGACAAGATCATTTCCTGCTCCAGTTTCTTCTTAATGTATTCTGCTGAGTAAACCATCCCCTGAGAGAGGAAGGAATAAGAAAGGGATTCAGTAGAGTGGAGGACAGAGAGAGAGAAAAATATGGACAGGAAGTCTGCGTCATTAATCTCCATTAATATCCACAGCAATTATTCTGCTATTAACAACTGAAATGACCTTTGGAGTCTGGGATAATGTTACTTGTTGAAGTCACGCTATAAAGAACAGAGGAGACTGTACAGTGGAGTATACTATATGTATTGTAGTTTAAAACAATAATCTCTGACCTTGTGGCCAAGCCAGTTCCCGTGCTGCTCCTCTACAGGCAAACGTTCAGAGTCTCCCGTCAGATCAGTCAAGGCGTCCTGATACACACAAGACAAATTAAAACAATTCTACAGACAGCATAAAGCAGAGGACACAAGTGGATGAAGTGGAAAAGGGGAAGTGAAAAGGACATCTTATTAATAAAAGTGAAGACACAGGAATTTAAAATGCCATTCATAATCTCCATTGCAAATTTGATTATTTGTTTTAACTGTATCTGAAGGGCTGCACCAAGGGCTATAAGACGAAGGAATGGTATATGCTCATATACACTCCATACGTCAGCCTCAGTTTAACTTTTATTAAGAACTTTATATTAAGAAATCATTATTACCATTTCCAAATTATTGGTGAAATATCACATTACCTCCTAGGGCAGTGGCTTAGATTTTTATATTCACAAACACTTTGCAAATGCTTCTTTAATCTTTGTACTCTATTTGTAATTTTCCACACCGCATGTACCTGCATTCTGATTTGCTAAACTGCATGTTTTGACCGGTTGGGATGCAATAGAAATTCTACATAAAAATGAGTTAAGCATCAGAGATCAATGGGATGAGTAACTATTTTCCTCTTAAAAGACGCTTTGTTATAAGGCCCTGATTAATCTCTTAGCTGATGGTTGAATTTAGATCGTAAAACACTACAGGAATTTTCTCAAATGCTTATATAAAAAAATGGATAGGACATTTAATTCTACAACAGTCACGTTCCTGCTCTATGTGTGAAGGGTGTAGGAGTTTGAGAACACTGCATTAAACTATGAGAACTTCACCTGCTCTGGAGGTGTTGGTGTTGTGAGGTACTGATGGGAACAGGGTCCACTAATGTTTAGAGAGGGTTAAATAAATATTACTGTAACAACAAGACGAGAAAGCTAAAATTCACCTTTGGCGATAGGGTTCCTCTGATACTGATGACAACCTTCTTCTTTGCATGATCCACTGCCACAAAAAACGGAGTCTCATAAACCTGTATGGAAGATGCAGAGCGGACAGTAAACGGTGGTGAGAAAGTGAGAGGAACAGGCGAGCGGTAAAGTGAGGAGGAGACAAATACTTCATAGTTCATCATAGTTCCACCTCCATGCCAGGGAACTGAGCACTTCTTAAGTCTTTGTCGTCAAACCCTTTTCCACTTGGCACAGTACACAGACGTATAAGTCACTCCATGGGAGAAATTTATAGATGGAAACTCAATGCTAACCTCACTGAGAAGTGCTCTGCTTTACAAATCATCAACATCATGTGGCTCAAGTGCTAGTGTGAATGCAATAGAAAAAAGAAAAATAAAATAGTAAAATGCATTTAACATTCAAACAAAAGGATGGACAAATGAAAACATTTTCCTGACGCTGTTCCTGAGACTTCTCCACACAACCCATCCTTTGTTTTATTCAGGAAGTAAAGCCCAAACACCTCTGGCTGCTCGTTAGCCGGTTGTCTGATTACTCACAGCATCATGGCATGAAGTGTAGACAATTTGAACCTGCTTGAGGTCCCTGTCCAGGAAGTGTCTACGTATGGCCAGGACATTACAGCCGCAACAATTGTCCTCCTCCACTGTCACGGACTGAGACAACCGAGAGCCAGACACTGACGTACAGCTGGGGTGAGAGAGGAAGATAGGAAGAAAACAGGAGAATACACAAAAAACAGATAAATGGCTGATTTTTTTGTAAAACAGTAGGTGGGACAAACACAAGAGAAATACAGTAAACAGGTAGGATCACAGAAATAATCTAGTATCCCGGTGTAGGCAATCTGGATAAGAGTACGTGATTAATCCGACATTGCTTGCGTCAGTGAGTGAGTCTAACTAGAGTGGTATTGTCTCAGTGGATTTACCACTTGGCAAGTGTTAACGCATGCGTAATTTGATGCGCACTGAAGAGGCTCAAGAGACACAGAAGCCAAATAGATCAAAACTGTGCGGGTGTATGTTTCAGTGCTTACGGGCAGGAGCTGGCGAGGCGGCACAGCCCACAGGCAGGCTTCCTCATTAGGTACATGGGCCAACCATATGCAGCCAGGGCAAAGAGCATGTAATAACACACATCCTTGTACATGTTCATCTCGGCCTGGGAGAGGGAAAGGCAGACAGACGGACAAACACACACACACACAGACACACGCGTCAGAACAACTGAGGAATCAGAGTAACAACACATTCAGAAATCCTGAGATACTCAAATCTGCAGATATCATTTTAGATGAAAACATATAAGTGCGCACGCACACACACACTAATAGCACGGAAATGTACTGTACACAAATGCAGAAAAACAAAGATTTTCAAAAAGAGTTCTCATCAAATCAACTGGTGGCTCTGGTTCAGTACCATTATTTTGTTTGTATGGTGTGAAATAAACTCCTTTGAATGGAGCCAACGGACCCTGGGGCCCGTATGTCTCTTAGGTCTCTCCTTATCATAATTTCTCTTCTTCCCTGTTGTAATTTGTGAACATTTCTGGTGAAAAATAATGATGGCCTTGTGAAAACTTTGTCAGCTACAAGCAATCCCTCTCTTTGTGTATTGTTTGTTATCATTAAACAAATAAAATCTGTTCATGGGTAAATAAGACACATGAGAGCCTTTACGAATGAGTTCAAATGCATGTTGTATTTTTGTGATCTAGTATTTTGTTTACCTAAACTCTAAATCTTTTAACTTTCATGACAGTCCACTGTTCATGCAGTTTAGCACGTGATATAAACACAAGTCATCCTTGACTTTGTCAATTTATCACACAGATAGAAACTCACCGAGTTCTTAAGGTCCAGGTATCTAGTATTACGAGTGACAGGCATTCCAGATAAGAAGGCTAAAATGTCATTGTTGGCCTTAAGAAGAGAAAACAGAATAGAAAAGTTATTTTCATTACAGCACATAAATACAGACATCAACATATTTTTACAGACAGTGATACCTGGTCCAGGATTGAAGATCTCTTGGATCTCTGTCTCTGGCGGAGAAGTACCAGGCCAGCAATAATATCACTAGGCACAATGTCCAGGTCTCTGAAGAACTCTGCAAAAAGGCTGGCCACTTCTGAATACGCATCCTGGACAGGAGAGCAGCAGATGTCAGGACATGTTCACAGTAACAAAAAGAGGACTGAACTACAGGAGGTTTGCCACAAAATCATGCAACCTTCAAACTGGCTGACCCTCTACTTGTTGTGCTCTGTTTAAGTGAATAATAGTCCATTACAAACTTAAAATGTATATTTCTCTCTAGCCCAATTGCAATTTTGTAGGTTTATAAAATAGGTAGCATAACTTTATCCCAAAGGTGAGGCAACTTTGGCTTCTAACATTCACTAGCTATATTCTTTGCCAAACAAACATTACCTGTTGATTACTGTAAATACACACTTGGACATCACCTGTATGGATGTATGGCATATGGTAAAACTGTCTGGATATTTTGAACATTTTGTAGCACGCTAACCTGTGGATTTGTCATGTCCAGCGGACCTACTCACTGAAAATACATTGGATTGGTGGCTAAAAGCTGATGGCAATCTGTCTGGATTTTTTTTTTACTTTCATGACTTCAGTTCTGCAGTCTAGTCTAGTGAATGGTAGTTACAAAAATATCTACAACTGCAGTTGTGCATTACTTTTTTGTGGACAGCTTGTAAATTGATTTATCCTGAAATTAAAACATTTTACATTCATATTTTATATGAAATGCTTAATGTCACCGGTAAGTAGCTGAGCAATAAGCTCCTTTGTGTCAAAGTCTTGACTCATACTGTCAGGGCTTATTTGAATGAATGGTTCACTGGCTGTTATGCCTGACATATTTCTGGTTTCATTCCTTTTCTGTTTAACTTTAAGCGCAGAGAGGAAATGGCTAAGTGTGTGTTGTGACTTACTGATTGTGTATCCTGGGCTCTTGTGCAGCACATGAAGAACTTTAGTCTCCTGCTCCAGCTGCTGGCTTGGCCTTCCTCTAGTCTGTGTCTAATGGAGAGTAAAAGGCAAACAATACTGTCAAGACTGAATTTGTGCAAAAAAAACAAAAAAAAAAACAACAACAGGTAAGATCTGCATGCTGGGATGCTGTGTTTTGGTGTTATGTGTCAAGACAAAGTAAGAGACAGAGAGAGAAACAGAGAATATAAGGGGCTGTTGATACCTGAGTGTGTATGTAGTGAGATTGCGCTGACGCCGACGGGTGGCTTTCAGTTTGACAAACGTCCGACCCGTAGGATCAAAGGTGCACATGAGGGTAATGCAAACGCTGAATATGACTAGCCAGTTGCATGCAACAATTCCTGCAGAGAATATTAAAACATTATTCACATTCAAGCATAACAAACCCCTTTTAACTTGAAAGGTCCATTCCCATTCTCCTTTATATCCTCTTTCACTCACCCAAAGCCAAGTTTTTGGCAGTGACATCAGAGCATGGCTGGTAATACTGGACAAGCCAGGCAATTCCCACTACAGCATATACTAGCTCGACCAACAGAATGGCTGGAGAGAGAAAGAGAGAGGGGGAGAGTGAGGAGGATAATGATCAATATCTGCCCAATCAATACAAACAGTGTTCAAATCTTAACTTGGAACCACAAGTAATCCTCCCAACCACCTCTTCCAATTCTCCCAAGCATGAAGAGGTCATCCTGTTTAAAAGTGAGCCTCAGAAAGAAAAGTGAGTGTATACCTAGCCGTATATAGAGGACGTACTGCACAGCTTCCCTGGGCTGTGTGTACAGAATGCTGCCTCTCATGCTCAACCACATGATGGCGCTCTCACAGATAAGGCAGCTGACCAGAATGCCCAGGTACCCTCGGCCATGGTCCACCAGCGTTACAGAACAGGACTGGTCTGAGCCATACGGGAGGCCGAACAGAACCACGGACAGAACCACCAACCTGAATATGAAAGGCAGAGATACAGCGATAAATTAAAAATGAAATAGAAATGCAAAATAATTTAAATCAATACAGTGAAACAAACACGGGACTCACCAGATGCAGTGCAATAGAAAAAGAAAGAGGGCGGGCAGCACCAGGTCATCACTGCCAACTGACCAGCGCCGCCGAAACATCACCATGCCAGGCATCACTGCCCTGTGGGGAGACCGAAGGGAGAGAGACAACTTCAGGGACATCGTTTGCAACCTTGCATCTTTGACTAAAACGTCATTATGCCTCGATTTCCCACAGGTATTTTTGAAAAGGTTTAACCTAATGTCCAACATACTGTACATCTAAAGAGGGGGAAAAAAAAGGACAAACTAATGAAGAACCAACACACAGCACATTTATACTGGCATGGATGTCTCAACAGGTCAGACCTTGCTCAAAGCTCAGCATCATCAGTATGAATAGGGCAGTGATTTCCATTCTGTTTTTTTAAACTCTCTACATCAAAACTGAGAGAGGGCTGCAGGGATTATAACGGAAATAGACTTGCACGGAGGAGAAGAGTGAAAGATAATGGGAGGTGGAGAGGATGAGACTAAGCGAATGAAGGGATGCAGAGAAAATGCACCACTTAATGAACAAAAGAAGGAGAACCAGCTTTGATATATGATGGCACCACGCTGGTTATGGCCACGTGAAAAAGCTTCTTTTACGTCACTCTGTCCATTCTCTTTGTTGAAAAAGCATTGTGAGTTTACTGAAGTAGCCTCTGGGATAAACTGGAATGAACTGTAAAAGGCATGGTTGGAAAGAAATGGTAGGGAGAGAAGGAGCCACAGAGAGGCTGATGCAGGCCTTACGGTGATGATACAGGCTGATACAGCCTTTATCGTGCGCTGCTCCTGCATAAAGACAGCTTTTTTTAAATATGCCATCCATCATGCCAAAAGCCTTGACTATATATATATATATATATATATATATATATATATATAAACATCTTGCCATAGAGTAGAGATGAGCTTAGCAACATATAAAGAAACCCAACTTAAGATTTCTTGTTGGTCACTATCCAGCACTCCTCTGCTTTTTAGTATTGTTTCAGAACATTTTTTCACATTTTTTTCTAGTATTGAGAAACTGGCAGCACCCTCCTTGTTTCACCCTTAAATACCACAGTCATCACAGTTGTTAAAGTCTCACTCTGCATCGTGCCTGCATAAAATAGCACAATGGATAGTTGCATCATTCCTTAGTCAAAGGTAAGTGTAGTATTATACAAGAACTACCTGTTTGAAATTGATAAATACCCCGGCAAAGATGCAGTGATCTCCATTTCCACAATGGGTGTAACTGCAGAGGCAATTTGGTGGGATCATAAATAAGCAAAAAGCAGGAGTTGAAAGACCTGCGTTGCTAATTTAAATGGATCAAAAAGAGAAGATAGCCAAGTAGTGGCACAACAATTTGGTGGTGCAGCAAAATTCTTCATTTGGCTTCCCTTTGTTTGATATTTTCCAAGTATGTTCACACTTTTGTCTCCTGACATTATGTGTTTTGTTCCTGTTGCAACTCGTGCACCGGTCTGTTGAAATGAACTGGACTGGAATGTATAGTAATGTTTTTTTTCCCCCCCTTGTGCATGTCAGGTAGTACCAAGACAACATAGATGCCATTCCATTCCTAGTCTGGCCATTGACATATTATGTTAGGAGGTGAAAGTGCAAGCTGCCAATTAAAATCCAGCTGAACAACTGTAGAAAAAAAGATCGGTCTGTCTGCAGAACAATAACTTGCTGTGAAAATAGCACCTGTGGTCCTTGTGCTTCACAATGTCCTGTGAAGTGCATCGTTTTTTACTGTAAACAATAAAGAAGTACATGTGCTAAGAGTTTCTTTTGTAACTCCATGCCCTAATAGTGATGATGGATGCACAGATAGACAGTCTCTGAAAGGAGAGATAACAAGTGTCCTCATTGTCCTGCACTAACATGAGGACGGATTTCAAAAGAAAAAGCATCTGCACTGCTAATCATTAACTGGTAGGCTAACCGCCAGTTTAAATGTAAAAGATCAGACCTTGAACAGACCACAAGGAGTTTCCCCTTCAAACATCTGCATAAGACTTGCCTTGGACCAAATCTTTCTAAGTCTCTATATCAAACGTATTCAGTACACTAGCTCAGAAACATTATCTTGAACTGAAGAGAGGTCTAAGGTTTCTTAGACTACGAAGAACGGTCCCATTGTTATCTCCTGTTATTATTATCTCTCTCCTTTTATTTATTTTTTATTAAATGATTTATTTTCCCTCTCTTTCTCTTGGTGGGTGGGGTGTGGGCACAGGATGTCCCTTTTTTTTTTGTTCTGGTTATTGATCATTTGCTTCACAACAGTAGGTTGCTGTACTTTGTAGTACAACCATTTATCAACAACCTGATAACGTTGTCTAAATTTGTATACTGATTATGTTTTCCCTAAGACATTATCAAAAATGCATAATAATGTCTGTTCATTAAAGATTAAAGGCAACCCTGTGCAGTTTTTGACCACTGGCAGCTCTATGGTGCAATGTTTTAATGAGTGGGGCCACGTTTTGTTTGTTTGTTTCCACTTATCTACAGGTGACACGCCAAGAAACACAGCAATGTGCAAAGACAGGGGTGAAAATGGATGTAAACAATACAGATTTCAAATTTTTCATAAACTTTGGCTTAGCAAATGTTTTAGGAGGAAGAAAATGCATCCAATGCTTTTGTTAGGTCTCAAGGATACATATAATGTGTTTTGGTCAGTAACACTGAATGTAAACAGCAATTTAAAACATGTAAAATATCGATATAATATTTTTTGTAGCCATATCACCCAGCTCTACTATTGTGCAGTATTGAGCTGGAAATGAGCCATGGACTTCATACACACACACATGCATCATGGGCCTGGATGGGTATTATGACAAAATGACAAGCACTGTCTTCAGCTAAAAGTGAATGCTTTGTGAATGACCTTAAATAAAGCAGACGCGCTATTCACCCGACTGTGAAATGCCTGCTGTGGCTGCTTGAAAATGTACATTAAGCAGCAAAGATGAGATGCTCGTCTCCTTTTCTAGAAAGGACATTTTTAACTGCTCACCTCCCAACAGTGGTCACAATTAGACCCTCACCAACGCTGACTGAAAGACACTTAATGCTATGTTTGTTTAACAACGCAATAAACTACAGGCTCAAAACACAGCTATAAAGTTCAATCTACACATATAACAGTCTTGTGAGCTTCATGAAACTGTTATTTACTGTAAGGCTGCTAGATTTCATTTTAAGGTGTTTCCTTTATCTCATGCATCCCTATTTTCAAACCTTGATATGTACCTGTATGAAAAGCGACTCGTACCACCTGAGACCCCACAGACAGCACAGCATTTGCCCAACCGAGGCTGTCACAGATTTGTCAGATGGTAGAAGTTCAAGAGTAATATGAAATATGAAACTCCTTGATTTCTTTGAGTAACACACCATATGGAGATAATAACACACCAAGAAACTGTGATTTTCATGGAGTGGGCACAAATATCACAGGACAATTTTATGCCCAGTAAAGACTAATTCCTTCAGTGTTTCAGTGACACACACAGCAACTTAGCCTGAGCTGTGTTGGCAGGTGATTACAACTGGCTAATGCATCAAAAGTGGATGGGTTAAACCATGAACAGTGGAGTGACAGTGTGAGGGTTTTCCTTCCAATCAAAGCACTACAGCAGGTGGCCTCACTGATTGGCAGACCTTCAACCAAACCTGTTTACTCTCAGCCACTCTCTGCAAATAGTTGGATACCTAAATATAAAGTTTGGGTACTTGCTGTGAATCTTCATAAAAAGCCAAAAGTGTCAGAGGAGACTGGGAACTTGTGGAATATACATGGCCCAACCTTTGAGCTACAGGTTCTTCCAGTTCTTAATATTCATCCTATGTGGCTCCTCGACTTTGAGGTAATGCAAGAGAGTGAAAGAAACAAGGGCATGTGAATGGGTTCATGTGAGTGAAGTCACCTCGCAGCTACTTGTAAAACTCTATCTTGGTTGGAGTAACATTAAAGAGGACAGTGGAAGGAGGGAGGGAGGAAAGAAAGAGGGGAAAAGAAAATCTGAACTCCCCCCCCCAAATCTCATTTAGGCCACAACAATCAGGCCGGGGAAATCAAGCAGATCTCTTAAATGCAGAAGGCACACACTAGACCGCCAGGGACACCGTTATCAGTACTCTCCTCCAGGCCTGTTGTTACGATGTGGCTTAAACTCCCAGCAGAGACCTCCACAGTGGAAAAACAGTAGGACATAATTATAAATTAAATGGGATTAGAGAGTATGCCCTTGTTGTAGTGTAAAGTGTAGATCTACTCATTAAAGTTTTTATAAGTATTAGTCAAATAGCGTAGTGCCAGTTCCTTCTATCTATTCATGCATCTATCCATTTTCTAAACTGCTTATCCTGTTCAGGGTCACAGGGGATGGTCTATCCCAGTATGCACTGGGTGATTTATAGTTTCCAAATGAAGTTTTTTGTGGAACTGCAAACTGCCTTGTGGTTAACTGTTGCCCTCATCCCTGACCCAAAAGAGTGTTGCCTAAATAACAGATGATTTTGGCACTTACATATATTTTTTATTATTATTATTTTGGCTTATACTACTATCAGATCATTTAATGTGTAATGATCCGCCCAATATAACTAACCACTGCTAACACAAGATCACACTATGTAAACCCAAAATGAATCAGATTTATCAGTGCTGAGCTCACCGTTTCCCAGTTTAAAATAGTACAGAAATTAAGCAATGGCTACGAAAATCTGTGAAGTCAGCGAGTTTACAAGCACATTCAGTCATTCATAACCACTGCTTTCATGAAATCAGGACCAACACTTTGGCTGTCAGACAGTGTATCATCAGTATGTTAAAAGAAAGACTTCATGACCACCAATTTTACATTTCTCTTGCTTATTTTGACCATTTGTTCCTTACTTATTCCTTTTATTGATGGTCTTTTATTGTTTGTTTCGATTTGGTCATGACTAGTGCTGCAACAAATGATCATTTTCAAAATTGATTCTTTTCTTGATTCATGGTCAAATCTGTGAAATGTTCAAACTTCATGAAAATGTCCATCACAGTTACCCAGAGCCCTGAAGATATGCTCTCTTCATTGATTTGAAACAGATAACAGCAGCAAATCCTCACTTTGGAGAAGCCACAGAATGTTTTGCGTTATAGCTTGATAAACAGGTAGCTATCGAATCGATCAACATTGTTGTGGATTAGATTTCTGTCGATTGATTAATTGACTAATACTTTCAGCAGTTATACAAATGACTTCGACATGTGGACAGGAGGGGGATCGCACCGCCGCCCCAGTGATTAGTGGACGACCCGCTCCACCTCCTGAGCCACGTCCGCCCCAGATTGCGTTTTTAGACATGCATTATTATGAGCACTATTATCATTATCAGTTATCTTTGGAGTCATGTAGTCATTAACATCACCTTTTTTGTGGTACCTTTAATGTAGTCTTTTTTGGGGGGATTTTTCACCTTTACTGGACAGCATGGGAGACAGGAAATGGGGCAGAGAGAGAGAGAGAGAGGGGTAAGACATGCAACAAAGGTCGCTGGCTGGAATCAAACCGACGCCGCTGCGATGGCCATGCGCTGTAACCATTCGGCTACCAAGGCGCCCCTCATAAATAATTTTTAACAGCAGGCCGGACTATGTTATATGTATTCAATATGTTTTCAGGTTGTATTCTCACTTTTCAGGCCTCTGTCAGGCAACAACGGTAACTACAGATTCTGACGTCAATCAATATTTCTGATTGATCACTCCCGAGGTTCTGAGGAGATCAATGTGCTAAGAGCACCTCAGAAAAATGTCCCTTTAACTATCAGTGTACTATCAGAGTCCAGCTGCAAAAGACTTGAATAAGTACAGCTTTGCCTAGTCCTAAAGATCACACTTGAATCCTCAAATTTGCATTTCACTTTCTGTTGAATTTAAAGTCAACCTTGTCTATTCCTTACAGTAGAGAGTACACTAGCCCAATAATCTTAGTATAGGCAATTTATCAAGCTGCAGAGTGACACACAAGAATTCAAGCCTATTACTCTTGTAATCAGTTCTGTGTACAACTCATCAGCACTGACCTCTGATGAGGTCAGCTCTGCTAGCCTCATTTCATGGAAGTAGATTCTGGCCATCAGGACATGTCTCAACCCAACAGCCTCACTAATAGCAGTTGCCTCCTCAAGGGCTTCCCCATCCATCACCCAGAGGAGGATAGCCTATTAGTGGTGCTGCTTAGCTTCTACTGTAGACATTAGTAGATGCACTTAGACTTTTCACCACAGTGAAATGCTAAGCTCATACTCGCATTAAGTGTGATGCAATGACAGAGTTGCATGCACTTTTGTATTAAACTTCCTTAAGCAATTGAGAATTTGTGAGTAAACCAGAAAGGTGGATATTTTATTTTCATGTTTACAATCAGAAAACTGCATAACATGCTATGAGCAAATTGGGATTTAAATGTGAAATATCACATTCCGACATAAATTGGATTTATGTTTTAATATAATGTAAATGGACATGTGTGCTCACTAGTGTAAAATCAATCACTTTGAGCAGTTGTGGGTAGGACCCTTCTTATCAAAGTACAGTACATCAACCATTTTTCTAACTCTAAAGTCAAACACTGATTGGTGAGACATTGTAGTGCCTGCATAACCACAATTTTTTTTAGATTTTGAAAGCATATTGATCCACACAACTCTTTATTGTATTTTAAGATGTGACTGCAAATGTGTTATTCCACTGTCCAAATATCCACAATTTCTATATTACTGCAGATGTTGACATATGCTTTGCTCATATAATTCAATGTGATGATGCACAGTCAGGATAAAAGCAAATGTTAAGCCAATCCCTTATTGATGCTGAGGGAATAGTAGAGAAACTTCCTAATGTTATTACTGAGGTGAAATTTCAAACAAGTTTGTATTTTTAAACCTCCTCTCAAGTAATAACACATTCAGTTCCAGCACCTGAAGCTGGCACACACCACACATCCTGCTGTGTTTGTAACCTGAGATCAAAAGGGCATCTAAATGTCTAAAACCTGACCTTTAGGGCAACTCTACTACACAGACAACTCCAGGCTGAGCTGCTGTCTCTGACTCTGCTATGGTAGTGCATTCTGCATACGGCATTAGTCATGCAAACTTCTTGACTCTCATCCTGAGCTAGTGACTCCGACTGAATCCAAATGACATGTGTTTTGTGAAGAGACTGTGACATATTCCTGCATGTGAGCAATGCTTTTGTGCTCCGCACAGTGTGCTACTGTGTGCCAGGCTCAGGCCCATACCCACGTGATGCAACAACAATGATGTAACAACAATGACAGGGCTCCCCGTCCGTCATTATGGCTTTGTCTTTGACATGGACATGAAACAAACAGGGCACAGGCATGCAGCACAGCTGGCATCCAAAATGTTTTACTGAGAGTGATTGCTTTTGAATTGTATGATGCATCTCCTAAACATGCTATAACCTAATAAAATCAATCACAAATCAAACACAATAATCTTATTTTTACTTACACAAGGCCTATAGGTGTTTAAAAAAGTCTGTCTGCTCTGTTATTTCTTCATTCGTACACACTCATATCCACCTTTGCTAATAAAAGGTCAAAGTTAAAACTCACCTGGTACACAGAACACTGTCAATACATCAATACATCATACCTGAGGTAGATACAGGTATTGGACCTGAATCTAAAATCTGCACAAACAGCAAACTCGAATCCCATCTGAACTCAACATTGTTGTATATTCCTTTTTTTTTTTTTGCAGACAGCAGGTTGATCTGGTATGACTAGCAGCAGGTGTTTTAGTATCCCACTCTTCCATCTCACTTACAGTGAGTCTGCTGCAGCAACAGCAGCATCAAGCCAAGCTGTGGCACACAGCCTGTTGGTTATAGCCTCTTTCTATCACATTCTCTCCCTGAGAAACCTTTATCACCACTGTAACCAACCAAGCTCAAGAAAAAGAACGCAAGTTTACTTTGTATAGCAAACATCCCCACACTCACATGAGAGAGCAGATATTCCAAACTGGTTTAAAAACAAACAGGTTAGAAATTCTGATTCATTATAATAACAGAGAAACACAATTCCCAAGTGACTAATATGTTACTGCAACATAATCCTTTGTCACATCGGGTCTTTTTTTCCCAAGATTGTCACTTTGCCTTCACACTAATGAAAAACAGCACAACTACTTTAGTAAGCAAGTGATAATCCAACCATAATCTGCAGTATATTTTGAGTGTCAAACAATCCACCCTCTGTAGCCTTAAAAAGTCATTGTGCAAAGTTTGTCCTGTCCTCATTATCAACCTGACTTCTGTCAGTTACAATGGATTCTTACAATGGATCCTTTTGAAACCATCCAGAATCTCAGAATTTTCCAAACACGTTTCATGCCACACTGGCTAAACACACAGCTTTTGTGTTGTGCCACTGCCCCTCGAAGCTCTGAAGTATTCAATTGCGCTGGAAGTATTCAATTGACAGCAGAGAATTGGATTATGCTGCAAGGATGGTTTAAGAAGTTTCTATGGACATTTTGATACTTTTTTTTTGCTGTGAAAAAGGTCTCACCAGTGGAATCCATTTAACTAACAGGCACCGTCCTTTCAGGCCTACACAGGGTGACTCTTTGATACTCAGAAGACAGATTTTGGGTAGAGCATCACTTCAAGCAACTTTGTGTTTATTATTATAGTTTGAACAGATATATGATGGTACAGCCACCAACAAACAACAGGTGTTTTTTTTGCATGTACGCACATTTAGTCTGACACTAAAAAACAGGATGCCTGGTTGTCTTAGAAACAGGGAAGCTGTGCCAGTGTATCAATGTGTTTGGTGTTTTTCAGCACTTGATTAAACAAACATGAAACATCATTCCCTTTTTGCTTTGTCAAGTGGGTGATACTACTGGATGCCATTCTGAAACCGAGTGTGTTTTTGTGGGTGTCCATCCAAAACTGGGATGATCTGCTCTGATGACGACATTTCTTGTCAAATCATGCCTTTCCTGTGGTGTGCCTCAAAAAACATCACATTGATGAGCGCCCTCACCTCTTCTTCAGTAATCACATTGAATCAAAATGTTTTGGCGGAACATTTCAAACATCTATTTCATTACTGAAGTGCATTGCCAATTTGTTTGGTTGAGCAACAGACAGTAAATACATACTACAGAACTACATTTCTAAATTGTATCCATATTTAGCTAACAGATAAAACACTTGTGGACATGTTTCAATCATCATCAGGGGCGTGATTGTTTCCTTATTCCTGGTCATAAGTACCACTTCACACAGTATGACTCTAAATGTCAGCATGGAATAGAGACACTTTAACTCAGCACAGTGGAGGTGAGAAGAAAATCTTTGTAAACTAAGGTGTGTCCGACAAAACACAGGTGAACAGTCTCCGGTTTTCACTTAAGCATCTGAATACATCCTGGATGTAACTGACATTTACTGCAGCACGTTTCGTTTCTGCAGCAAGTATGGATGTCCCGTGCTGATCCGGGGGATGTGAATGCTTACGTGGCATTTTTATTTGGTGAATGAAAAATTAATATCTTTTAAAATAGCTGGGAGTATCTATTTCTTACGTTCACAGAACAATGTCTTAAATGTCATACTGTCTGTACATAAAATGTACAGGATGTGGCTTTTGTGACAAAGTTGCAGATGTGGGATACAAGGTTGAGCCAGAATTGCTTTCAGTCGAGGCTGACTCACATCAATCATGTGATATTCCTGGGTTTATGTGTGTTAAAAGGCTATTCAACTATTGCACAATATGTTGGTGAACTATTATTAAAGAGAAGCTCTGTGGGCACAGATTCGGCCACACGGTTATGCAGTGACTTCCCTGTCCTGCAGGTAGCTTGTTATGGTGTCAGAATCAATAGGGATCAACAAGAAAGGAGAAATGTTTCCTAAGGGGACAGTGAAGGCAGGCTGAAGAGGGCTTGGCATGTAGTGATGTGTTAGGCACAAACCTGGACAGACAGTCTTCTGAGAACGTCTCCAGAAAAAGCTGAGGTTATGCCGGGTTGGCATGATGGCGCGGCTGCAGCGCAGTCTGAAATCTCTCTGTCTCCTGCTCTCTGTCATTCATCCATCTGTTCCAGTCTCTCTCTTTTTCTGCCTGGGTCAGTGTTACACTCTGCTCAGATCAAGATTCTCTCCAGCATTTGTCACATGATCCCTGGCTCGGCTCCTGTCGTCTCTAATGATCCCGTCTCTCCCTATTCTGTCACACTACAGCAGTATTCTGTCCATCCTAAAGAATCTCACCCTCTCCTATCTCCATCTCACCCTCTGCCTTTCTCATCTTCTGCCTTCCCATCCTCATGCTCTCTCCTTCTTCTCCTTCTTCCCACACACTCATTCAGTATTCATATTTTAGAGGACATTTATGAGCATGAAACCGAGCGTGTGCATCTGCACCATTTTTTCAGTGCAGAGGAAACCTACATTTTCTCCTCGAGCCCTCCACTGTCCCCCTCCTCTTCCTTATCTAGCTAATCCAGATTCTGGTTTTGGTTTCGTGTTTGCTTATCTTTTTTTAGACTGAAAGCCATGTGCCACTCACTCCTACTCTCCCTCTGCCTCTTTCTCCATCTTTTTCTCCCACTGCCACCCACTCAATCCCTTTCACCTCTTCCCACTCCATTTTCTCTTCTTTCAGTTGATGTGATAGTATGTGCACTGCAGATTGCATGTGTGCGTTTGTGTATACATGAATGTTTTTTTTTTTTGGTGTTGGGGTGGTAACATATGTGCTCTGCCAACCTGTCTGTGGCTTGCTGCCACAAACCATGTACAGATCCGTTTGTCACAGTATCTGGTCAGATACTGAAAATAACTGCAGCAGTTTTGTCCACACAACACACCACTGCAGCTATAGGTTTTCAGCAGTGTGCTGAATGTAATATGGTACTTTAAATTGCCATTTTTAAACACACTTGAGGTATTGAACAGCGGCCTATTAATGGCTTCACTGCAGAATCACATGATTTCAGTTCTGCAGCTTATAGATTTTGCAATACGTGCAAGTCTGTCCGGGAGGGGGACACACACACAAACACACACCCTCCTGCAAAGCACCTGCCAGACCATCAATAGGCTACTGTCTCACGGATATTAGCACAGAGAGATGCCCTTTAACATGTGGCTTTTTTGGATCACCTGTCCCATCATGCACTGTTAAAAAGAGCACATCTAAAATGAAGGCGCATGCTATGACATCAACATCTCCACAAGACATAGCGAAGACCTTACATAAATCAAAGTCTTATACATGCACCGGGGATATAACAGAAGGTTATTAGCAACTGCAAACTTGAAAATGTTATTCACCTCGTTATCTCTCATGAACTTGCATTTCAAGCTCCATGTCTGACAAATGAATACAAAAAGGTTACTGGAACTCATTTCCCATTTTTTCCAAATTGTGAGAATAAACCATTTTCAGTCTACTTCAAAGAAATAATCCATTATCAAAATACTGTTTTCCAATTAACATGATTTACATGATACGGTATTACAGAAATAAAAAAGGTGCCTTTTATGCTGACATGTACTCTGCACACAGACAACAAAATTAACTTCAATTTCCACAGCCCATGGCATTATACTTTCAAACAACAAGAGTATCACATTTTGTCTGGGTTCATTATCTCAGACAAAGAATTTAATTAAATGAGTGAGTACAAGTGTCTTGGTGTTTTTTTTTTTTTTTTAAAAAGTCTTAAAAAATAAGAATTTCCTGTGTCCATTCTTGTCTCACGAGCACTCACCTACACATCATCACGACACAACAATACAGCTGGACTGCTGAGATTATACAGGCCTACAACTTTTGCTACCAAACGTATGCCCATTGTTAGTCTATCAGACTGCTATTTATTTATTCCATTAACATGGTGTTTCTTACAGCAGACTATACTGTATGTCAACATAGGTTTTTGATTATGGCAGCTTGATATACACAACAACAACAACATACACATGGTATTTACATTTATACCATGGTCAATGAAAATGGCCAGTTGATGTGTGTTATTTCCAGATAACCACACAGCTCTGATGTGGTGTCATTATTGTTCTAAATAAATATGAAAAGGCCTATAAAAAATGTACAAGTGGGCAATCCATTCAAAGTAACAGCTACAAATCCTGAAGCCTCATTATGGATTTTAACATAAAGACTTTCAGGGCAGCACAAACTATACGAGGAAGAGGAAGCTGAGGACAAAACGATGAAGAGGAAACATCTGTAGAGAAAACTTAACAAAAGGCAAACATAGAGAAAAGAAAGAAACATAAAATGCACATCTAAAAACTCTCATAGGACTTTCTTCTGTTTAAAGGGGTGACTGTAGATCAATAATTGTACCTAAATTCATAGTGTAGTCATGTTATATTCCACTCCAGGCTGAGCAGCTATCAAAAAATAACATGCTTTGACATACGACATACTTACTATTGTTGGTCACTCTGACCATCCCTGATTTACAAAATGCAACAGGACTTCATGCATCATACATTTAAGGCTGTTGTCCAAATTATAAAAAGGCACAAATGTGAGAAATAAGCGCTAATTTCTTTGCAATCCTGCAAAAGCAACATTGGAACATCACAAATAACTAGAATTTGTTCAATCATTATTGACACTGGTTACCTGCAGGACCAAAACAATCAAATGGGGCAAAATGCTCTACTTTGCTGGTGTTTCATCCCATAGCAGTGCGATTCCTTAAGTACCTGTAAACACCTGCATTAGGCCCTGCTAAATCAAATAATCTAAAATAATTAGTCAATATTAGAGCAGAGGAGCCAGTTTTCTGGCACAAGGAGAGGTCACACACAATGCTTTGGAAAACAAAGAGACAACATACTGTATCTAAGGCACTTGGTTACCACTGGGTTGAAGCCTACAGGGATACCAGAAAACCAAGTGTAAACACTGGTGTTGATGCAGCCTTACATGGAAGGGCTGGGCTTGGATTGTTTTTGTTTTTTATTTAAATTTGATTAAATATGTGTTGTATAAGTCAATACTCAATAGGTTTAAAGGTAAGAGACAGGACGGACGCAGCGCAGAAATCAGTATAAAATAAGAAAGATGTAAATAGTAAAAGCTGGGATATAGTCCATCATCTGTGTGCCATAAACACTTAGTGCCTCTGCTCATAACAAACTTATCTGGTGCCTTAGCATAAAACAGAGGACTACAATGGGTCTAGACTGCAGTAGGTGCCACTTTGTGTGTAATGACAAACATTTCCCACGTTTTCCCTCATTCTTCTTCCCTGAACTCATCTCTTGTTTTGCTTAACAACAAACAAACAAATATATATATATATATATATATATATATATATATATATACTGTATATATCACTTTCTTAGACTGGATTGCCCTATAATTATTTTGCCATATAATTATTTTTCAAAGCAGCATTCATTATCCTCATTGAGACAGGTCATCACTCTCCAACTGACACCTCTGGTCATTTATGCTGAAACATTGCTTAGTGAAGGCATTTGCACTCTGAGGGGCATGAACACAATGACAATAGAGAAAAACACTATATCCACAACTGGAAGTCGTGAGAAATGGAGGGCCCAAATTATCAGTGAAGTATTCTCAGTGTGAATGATAAACAGGTGTGACATTCCTCTTACTGCTGCTGTGCCAGCTCCTTTTTTTTTTTTTTTTTTTTTTTTTAAAAAGGAAGCATGTCATCTACTGCTCAACCAAAAGCATACAGTCTGGTTAATGTATAGGCTGGGCTTTAAGTCTTCTAGTAATGAAAAGACCAGAGAAATTATCATTTAGCTACTAAATAATCAGAAAAAATAGTCATTTTACTTACTTTAACTGAACACTTTGGGGTACTGGCAGTGTACACCAACTAGGCTAAGAAACTGTCACATCACTTTGGGCTCTTGTAACTTGCGATTGGCATTTGTCATACAGTAAATTGACAGGGGAAAAAAATGTATCTATATTTATATCGAACAAATATACAATAATCACTGAAACTATAGTTAGCTGCAGCCCTAGGTGTTTATATGTGCAGCAGCATGCAAATATGTGACAACAAGTCGATTAGCAGCAGCGGCAGCAGCGTCTAATCTCATTTAATCAGGACAGCTGGTTAAGGTGGCATCCTGCGGGCCTAGCTAATGGAGATGTGGCCTAAGAAATGTGTCTCAAACCAGCACTAAAACATGGACTAAGAAGCCGGGTCACACTGTCCGTGCCGCGGCGGGCTGGCAGCACTGCATGTGCATATAGCTAAAGGCAGGTTATCAGTCAGATTGTCTCCTCATCCGGTAGCTGCTGCTCACCTGAATTTTGACGATGCCTTGTTGCCAAGACCCACTGCATCGGTTCCGCTCGCTCTCCCATATCCTTCCGACTGCCGACCCGCCTCAGGCTCGCTCTCCCCGACACCGGCTCAGGGTTGGAGGGGATGAATTCACAAATGTCTCACCGATTGAATTATAATAGCCGTGCAGACGTCATTACAACAGGAGGATGAATGGACCCAGAGACATCAAAGAGCTGGAGCTTCCTCGGTTATCTGCCGGGTGTCAGGCAAACCTGATACATGCCATCAAAGAGCGTAATCAATTACATGGTCGTTTTCAAACCGCCGGAGACTGACTGCTTGGTACTCTGCTTAATTGCAACACGTCGTCGGCTGTGGCAGTTCACTGAGTGTGGGTCATTTTCATGTCCCACAGAAGACAACAGTGCCTCGGGTTTTGCGAACAAGAGGAGTCCTTCGATTCTCACGTTGTAGTTAGCAGCTTGTGTGTGCCATCAGCCGGACAACTCCCGAACCCCAGCACGGATAGCAGCTAAACGGAGGCAGCATTTCCCGAGAATGTGGCCCATCCCCTCGGACATTTCTCCCACAAAAAATACGTAAGAATTGGCTATTCCCCTTCCGTGTTCGGCTGCGCAAATCCCATACAACGGTCTGTTTACGCACACCTGAGTCGTTTTAGTATATGGAAGACCGCAGACACTTTGGAGATCTTGCGGAGAAAGGGCGCCACTGGTGGTTTGTGAATAAACGCATCAGCAGCCGATTCAAAGAGAGCAGTATTTTCGAGAGGGTGCCGCTCCCCTTTGTAAGGTCACCCAGAAAGACCGCGGGGGGATTTGACGCTCTTCTGTTTGTTCAGTTATTCTACAGTTTGAGGGGGTACTCTGTTTTGAACGCCACTTGTTAAAAACAACATTAGGCTAGTTTAAAGGCAAAAAAGGTTAATAGCGTATTTGATTGGGCCCGGTTGTGCCACTGCGCATGCGTAGTATTTACCCACATCAAAGTTCGTTACCTCAGCGACGAAACAGCGATGAAAGCTTGACTTGTGCGGTAAATAAACATGAATTTTAAGCAACATTTTGTCCAAAACGTACACAAACCTATATTTAAAACTATCAAAAATTGAATGTGGTCCTATATATAGGCAGCATTTTTATTATTACTCAAATGTAGGTTATTTACCTATTTAGTGAACGTGTCGTCCATAATTCTACGTTTTGTTTCTAGTCCTTTCCTATATTTAAACTTGGCGTTAATTTTCTTTTTGCGTCGCATTATGACCCAACTGAAAACACCAAATTTTGCTCATGTGATTACATCGAGGTAGGAATCTATTAGGTGAGAAGATGTTGATATAAACAGGGGAGGGGGAGGTTCTATGTTTGATTTTCGAGTAAGATTTTCGAGTTCTTTTTGACAAGTCTGGGTTTATATCTGACTCTCTTTGACAGTGTATTTTACGTCAACCAGTACGCATTTGACCGACAACTCCGTAGGCTATTTTACGGATTACTCTCTTGACACACTACGATCTTCTTTGGTTCGACGTATACTGGGCGTGGAACCGCGTAACGTCATAAAAATTGGTGTAGTGTCATCTGTCAAAAATGCAGGCGAACAAGCGAAAGCTATGCCAACAAGCTAATAAAAAGAGATCGAATGAATGAGAAAAATCTCATCAGAACACTTGTCGGACTTCTCACTTTCACACAGCCTGCTGCCAAGACTGCTGACCTCAGGGCTCCCTCAGGGTTATTTGGCAGACATCTGCTGCCTGGAAATAGATTATTAAGGTGTCTGTAATTGGTGTGTTAAATGTAACAGGATAAATAGCCTACCTATAAAATATTGTTTTGGGAATAAAGACTGTAATGTGAGAAACAGATATTGCTCTGCATATTTACAATGTAACATATCTCACATTGCATAGCATATTTAATGACAGAGGCAAACGTGATGCAAGGTGACTTCCCTTTCTTTATAGAGAAGAAAGCAACATGACTCATTTCCTTATAAAATGACTGAAAAGTGTCCAAATGTTTTATGGGAACTGAGAGAAGATGATGCCCAGTGACACCACTCACAACTGTGGTATGTGCTGGTGGGGCAAAATGTAGAAAAAGTTCAAATGCCTTTTATATCAGTTTAACTCTGCCCCAACAATTTCATAACAATGATCTGTCCTTGTACTGCATGTGTTACCTCTGGTAGTACTGTCTAAGCTTGTGTGAGTGCCTTCTGATTTGTTGTTGTCAATTAGTGGTAATGCTCTTCTGACATTGTTTTCAGTTGGGTTAAAGAGACTCAATGCATGCTGGATGGGGTCAAGCCTCCACAACTCTATACAGGACAAGCAGGTATACAAAATGAATAGATGGATTGAGAGAGATCAACTGGTGTGGTTACCCACAGTATATGTACATTAAAGGTTTTGTAACTATTAGCCCTAAAAGTAAACTAAATGAATTAATTAGTAATTATTAGAATTTTTCTCTTGATTTTTTTTTAAAACAGGCTCCACAACCCAGGATCTAATCAAAAGAACAGACTCCCCCTATTTTGAGGACCAGATGGTAGATCCCAGTCTCTCCTCCTCTCCCTCTCTCATTCTCCTCCCTCTTGCTTTCAGTGTCCTCCATCTCTCTGCTTTCTCTCATTTTCTTATATTAAGGACATTCTCACTTCCAGAGACCGCTGCTGTTCCTCCTTCATCTGTTGTCCTTGTAATCTCTACAGTGCTGTTGGAGAGGTATGTAATATCCATATTTCCTCTCATCACATCACTGCATGATTTAATAGGAAGGATTTTTGTAAAGACGTGTCCATCCTACATTCTGTATAGTGCAAGCTGCTTTGATGCGTTCATTCAATTTCAGCAGTGTTTATTCCTCTTCATTCTTTCTCCTCATTTGCATTTTCACTGATTTCCTCGCAGTCATGGTGGTCCTTAATTCTCTCCTCCATCTTGTCCTCCATTTATAGCACATATGACTCATGCAGTTTTGCAGTGATAGAGCAGAGAGCAAGACGGAGGAAGAGCTCTCTCTTGCTCTCTACATGTTATTGCATCTGGATTAGGCTCTTGTCGGGGTCAAAGAAATAGAGATTCAGTCCTTGACTATGAATACGTTTTGCAGCTGCAGTACCATTCCCTCTTCCTCCATTACAAAACTAGCAGATTGTCCCATGAAAAAGCTTTACACAGGAAGCTGTCGTAACATTATTTCTCCAGTGTCACAGCTGCTGTGACCAAAATAAACAACTCCCTGTCCTCTGAGCATCAGAGTGTTCCCATCAATGTCATCTTTTTCCAAGGTCATATTTAAGGCCTCACTACCACATGACTGCTTCACTGCTGTACAGTGAATCGTGGATTATCAGGGCTCTTTCGTATGTCAGTGTCTCTACATTCAGCAGAGCAGATAACATGATGCCTGAGCCTAATTTAGAGAGATAACGTGGCTGTGTCTGTTTGCTGTTTTTCCTCAGTGAAGCAGCACAGAGCTGACCTTATAAAGACTCTTCCCGACCAGACCACACCTCTGTTCCTGAGTCCATGGAAGGCAAGGCCAAGTCTGGGGCTCCAGCGCCCAAGGCGGCATCTAAAGCAGAGAAGAAGGAGCCAGCAGCCCCTCGCAAACCTGACCCTGCCCCTGCAGCCCCTGAGCCTGAGCATCCTCCTCCCCAGGATGGGGCAGCAGAAGCTGAAGCAGCAGCGGCAGGTGACGAGGCTGCGGCCTCTGGCACAGACTCTCTGGAACACCTGAAACCCTTTCTCATTGGTGGTGCCGTTATTGCTGCAGGAGCCATCTTGCTGGCAGTGTTGCTACTGGCGAGGAGAAATTAAAACCAAATCATTATCTCAAATTAAATTATTTACTGGTTGATGAGTTAGAGCGTCGTTGCTGAGTGGTTCACAGACTATGACGGTCCACCTGGGGCATGGGGAGCCACTGTGCATCTTATGTTTTGTGTTTTTTTGTTTTTTGGCCTGCTTTCACTTGTAGTGAATCGAACCATTCAAGTTTTGATCAAACCTGTATATGGAGCATAATTACACATATTATATGCATGAAGTTGCTTCAATATTGCATCTGAACTGTAATAATCTATTTCTTTAAAAAAACTCACATTGTAGTACTGAGCTTAAAAGTCTAAACTCTCTAAAGGTAGCTTATTCAACTGCTTTATCTTGTTTAATCCAGTTTGCACAAATATTGACATAAGCTTGCAATGTTTGTACATTCTTGTACTGGAAATGAGCTTGGTTCACTTTGCTGAAAGACCATGAAAAACTGTATTCATAATGTTGCAACTTATAGATATTAATACTGGCTATCAGAGTTGTTCTAGGTTTTATTTTACTTTTAAATAAGACTGTTGAAGGAGCTGGCCTGAAGACGGCTGGGGATATGCATTGTATGCACATATTTTGGCTAGATCAATGCCAAAGTGAAGGGATTCTTTTTCTCTTTATTCAGAGTACAGGGAGAGAGACACTGAATCCCTGCATATCCAAAAAATGTCAAATAGAAAACGGCACAGTGTAATTTAAAGAATCGACTTTTTCAGAGACAGAAAATGTAAGCATGCAGTGGTTTACGAATGGGATGTGAGGGATTGTTGGCGATAAAACGTACAGTGTGTGGCAGAGAATAATAGTGAAGTTACTTCTCGCTGTAGGATAAGAGTTTTATTTTACTGTCAAATGATGTCACAAATCAATAACCTTTCATGTCTCAACAGCCACAGTCGTGCTGGTTCAATCTGTTTATATCTTACAGTAGATGTAGCTGCAGCAGGCTGAACGGCCATTAGTGTTGCAGTATCAGGTTTAAAGCCTGCTGCCAAAACATTTGAGTTGTTTCTGTCTTCACTGTGCTCCCCTTATGTGGCTTTAGGAAAAAAAATCTTGTTTTCAAAACCTCATTAATAACTAAGTACAACTATAATGTAATGAGAGCATCTAGGCTACTAATACAATGAAAGTGGGGTGTAGATGAACTGATTTATGTTATATAGTTTACTCAAAGGAAAAAAAAATGTCAAGCAGTCACAATTTCGTTGCTGCACATATTCACTTGTACAGCTGTACACAATATTGTCCACTCACATGTAAAGCTCATGGGGATGTCCCTGTTGCATAAGTAGATAGCAGAAAGACAGTTCTTCTGACACACACCATTAGTCAATTTTAGTTGTAAGGGTACGTATGAGTTTTACAACACATTACTGGCCAAAAATATTGTACAAACATACCACATTCACCACATTCAACACCCCAAACACATCCAAAAAAGATAGTATGCCAACACCAAAACAAACTTCACCTTACATTGTACAATACAGTGTACCAAAAAAAAGAAAAATCCTATTTTCATAATTTCAACAGCGTATAAATGCAATAATTCAGATAGGACTCCTCATTTAGCACATGTGCTGTAGCAAGTTAAATTACATAAATGATGATGTAGTAATATTGTTGGTGATGATGACGTATAATGTTAGTGATGGCAATGGCGGCGATGTTACAGATGATGATGAAGATGGTAATGATGCTTTTCATGGTGACTGTAATGATGGTTATGATATATTTTTGATATATTTCTAACATATTTTCCTTATGCACACTCCCCTCTGCCCCCAAACTCCTAAATGTAAAAAAAGAAAGAGGTTGTAATCTAACCTTTATTAAAGGCAGTGAACCAGCCCAAGTGAGTATTTCTTTTAGAACAATAGACTTTCAATTAAACTGATCATTCACTTGACTTTTTAGGAATTTTGGTCTTAGTCCTATGAAATCTAAATTGTATTTTCTGTATTCTGTGATTTATGTTGAATGCTTTTTGTTCCTATGTACACTGCCAATTTTGAAATACAGAGCAAAGTCATATTGCCACTGATGGATGACAATCTTTAAGACTTAGATTTGGTGATTTTCATGTTTAAAAGTTTACTGAAGTGGTATGGCCCTTAGAAGATCCTCTAAACTTTGGACTAACATGAACAAAAAAGCACAACCCATAAAACTTAAGGCTGTTTTCTAAAATGTTTGAAAGCTAACAGTTTGGAGGTATAGGCTTTGCATTTGACAACAGCAACAGAAATACGTATAGTGACCTGAAATATATCCACTGTTAAATTAAATCTTTTATGTTCATGAACACTGAAACAACATAGTTTGAGAATACTTAGCTACTGTATTTAGTTATCTTTGACAAAGTTTATGGTTCAGCTGTAAAATACCGTGCATCAGCAGTCAGTACATGTCTTTAATCACTCTTTAATAACCACATTTGAGTGATACTTGCTAAAATATTTATGTGTTTGGCCAGTGTGTAATGTTATGTGGTTATTTTTTACTTTCAATTATCAACATCTATACCGGCCTACAAAAGCCATTATTGGTCAGCTCTAGAGTGCTCTACTTGCACACCCACAAAGATATTTCTTCATTCTGGCTGATTCTACTCAGGTAGAACCATGCTGGGAGTTTGCTCAGGTCACCAAAAGAATACACAAACACAGTAGGTCTAGACTTGCCACCACAGGTGCAACAAAACTCACGAGAGTCAGGGAGATGTCAAGTATGCACGGTCTGTACTGTACACACTCTCTACACCATTACACAGAATGGTAGGATGGTTTGTTTTAGGGCATGTGCAGGTTACAGTGTGGCAGTCTTTTGCAAATAACTTATGCAGTTTAAATGCAGAATTTACACTCGGTTGCTATTTAATTAGGTATACCTAGTTAAAACCAATGCAGTAGTTTGTGGTGCTGTTGAAACGTATTGCGTTATACTGAGAGATTTTTATATACTTTGTCCATTCTATTTATATCAGTGAAGGTGTATCTAATAAAACTGTTCACGTTTATTATCAGTGAACCTTTGTGCAAATTACGCTTTTATTCTGGAGGATAAGGGCCGGAAGTCCTGCTGTTGTTACGGCCGGAGAGAACGAGGGAAGCTGCCATCACTTTCTTGCAGCTAGTTTTGCTCAGAATAACATAACATTTAAGCTTTAGGTAAACTAGATCTGTGAAGGTGAGTAAATAAATCTCGACGTTTTTTTCCAGACTTTGTGTTTTGACTGTTAAATAACTAACATTATGTCAACTCGAGGCAACATGTTGCTAGCGGCTAACGTTAGCTAACAGTTTACTGTTGTGCTAATCGCGTGGCTACGGTCTATGGGCTATAGTTAGCTTAAACCATGGGATTTAGCTAACGTTACACATTAATCCGCCAACTGACTCTGGGGAAAACGGCATTAGAATTAACACTTCTAAGTACAGAAATAACTGTAAGTTAGCTAAAGACTTAACGTTACTTTGCGATAATCTTTTCAACGAACACACGTCCATTAAAGCTACAAAGTTTTGTAGCTGAATGTTAGCAAAACATTGACGTTAGCTATCCAATATGAAGCTAACGTTACCACTTGGGTAACAGCTCGATTTCCCAGGAGGAGGAATCGCGTTCGTCTTATTACTAAACATACCATTGCTCTTGTTCGCAGACCGTCTAAACAAATTCATATGTTAACCACACTGGTGCTTGCATGACAACAAATGGTTTCGTTAACCTTAACTAGTTAATTGTTGCTAGCTAGCAAGTTATCTTGCTAGCATTACATTTTACACTCGGGTATGAATGTTGACAGGGTGATGTTTCTCTGTCCCCAGGTGTGCTACAATGATCATCCCTGTCCGGTGCTTCACATGTGGGAAGATCGTGGGTAACAAGTGGGAGGCATACCTCGGTTTACTTCAAGCCGAGTATACTGAAGGGTGAGATTAATAACGTTACCTGCTGGTTTCTGTCATTGCACTACATCTTAAGATGTCGCTAGTAGTAGTGGTTCGTGGCAATATATCCCTTAAATCGTGAACAAGGCTTAAGTCAAAACCAGTTTACATATCCAACTTGCATGGGAGCGGCTGTGCCAAAAGAATTTTCTAGAAGCAATCAAGTAGAAGTACAACACATCAAAACCTTTTAGCCTATTCTGTTGTCACATGGTATGCTCGTTTTCCCAAGGTTTCCAGTTGTCTACATTCAGGATGCAATGATGGAATGAATAATGGCAATTACCTGAGGCCATTTAGGCTGCTATCCTGACTATTGTCTGTAGTAATGTCCATGTACTTTACTTATTCATTCGGTCATCTGTATGCCATGCATTAGGACTAACATTACTTCCTCTCTCCCTCTTAAGTGATGCCCTTGATGCCTTGGGCCTGAAGAGATACTGTTGTCGGAGGATGCTCCTTTCTCACGTGGATCTTATTGAGAAGTTGTTGAATTATGCTCCACTGGAGAAATGATGGCAACTGGCCACCTTCAGGATGGAATGAATAATGGCAATTACCTGAGGCCAGGAACTGCATGGACTTTGTGGGGCTGTGGCATGGACAGATTGTTATATTGATGGGTGACGACAAATACCGACCACAGTGAATACTTTTGGAACATTAATTTGTGCACCTATTTGATAATGCATTTTTCTAAATAAAGCGGTTAAATGACATTGTTACCTGTATTACTGGCTTATGTAGTTACCACAATCTTTCTATTGGAATTGTATGGTGAAAATGAGTTCTCACACTTGTGTGCTGTGCATTAAAGTGAAGCAGTACCTCAAATCTTGGAGAAATCACAGCTAGTAATTTTACTTAATTTCTGTACTTATTCTACATATTAAAGAGACCCAGATAAGACCTTTGGAAAATTGGGTCAACCAAAAAACGTTTGAGTGCATGTGAATCACTATCTCAGATTCCTCGCTAAAGGCATCAAAATGATCAATCAATAGCAATAAACATTAACTAAGGTGCTTTGTATGCTTCAAATTCAAATACCATTTTTAATGTCTTACCGGTATATGAAATTACAAAATAGGTAGTTATTAGATGACCTTTGAGGTCATCAGGGAGCAGATGTAATACAACTTAAATGCATCAGGAAATAAAACACTGGAATTATATTTTCAGCTAATGTTTTTTTAATCTGTAGATTTAATACAAAACAAAGTGATGAAAACATTACATTGGAGTACACAAGTTATTAAGGTGTTCCTGCACATGCAAGCATTGGAATCTTATGTCCCAGCAACAAATCTACAACAACATTTTTCTGAAAGCAGGTAAAAGTCTCTGTATGTACAGACGTCTGGAGAACAAAAAAAAAAAGTACACTTTAGACTTTTGGAGATATATCTTCAGCCTCACCTTAGATTCCTCCAGAGTTTTATACAGCTTGGTGCAGAAACAAAAAGTCCTGTCTTCGCTCTGCTTCACACTTAAAAACTCCACCAGTCTGGGGAGAAAAAAAGCATACTTTTCAAAGCCACATTTACACAAATCAAATAAGGACTGTATTGGCCAACAGCTTAATATAGCAAGAGCCACTGAGAGGATGTGTGTTAACTGTCCTTACAACTACAGGACTACTTAGTGGCATTTTGTCCTAGCATTTTATGCCAATTGCTGCGATTCCTAAAACTATAAAATGCTATAAACCTTTGCATTGACTGAAAAGCTTTCATCACTCTTAAAGTTCTGCATATGCTTTACCTCACTGTGTATTGCATATGTCACGGAGTTATAGCCATGCTAGGTCTATTCATGAACACATCTGACGAGAAGACTGTAAAAATGTTACAATGATGATGTATTAAGAGTCTGGTGACGTAACGGGTTGCAGACTTTACAGTTCATTGCACTGTAAGAACTTTGTACTAAAAATAACTACTGACCTTCACTTGAACCGTAATCTGTCAAAAATAACACTAGAAACCAAAGGCCTGTAGTTCTTTTAATGGTTTATCCAATGCAGCTCAAAACCTTTAAAAAACTTAGTAATCTGCACTCTCAAGCCATATGAATAAATATAGGAAGGAATACAGGATGTAATATTGAAATTAATAATCACATGCCTAAAACAGCTCTTAGACTGAAGCCATTGTTTGACCAGAAATGCACACTGTAGGAAAATGTTACTGACATCCATAATGAAGTTCAGCACAGAAAATGATGTACATGTGATTTAATATAGTCTATGTTGACAAAATTGTATTTTATTCAATCACAATTACAAGATTCTAACCACTTTTAATTCCCTCCCTCACCGACAATGAAATATAATATGAAGCAAGTTTTGTATCGTGTTTGTTGACGCTTTTTACATATTTTTAATCAGGTAGATCTCATTGAGATCAAGATCTGTTTTGCAAGAGACACCCGAGTACAGCAGAAGAAATAGAACAGAGATAAGAAACACAACAAAACACAGCCAGTCATGCAGAAGGACATACAAACAGCATCAGAAACAATCACAGAAATCTCTTAAAAGGCCCAAAATTAAAAGTTGAAATTCATTGAAAATGAAAATGGGATGAGTTTTGATGTCCCTCTGAAGTTCACGTTCAGTATTTACTTGTGGGGTATCAATAGTTAGTCAATCCTGGGATCTGGTCTGATGAACAGTAGTTTTCAATTTGAGAAAAGATGTGATATACTGACGCAGACTTAGTAGGAGACATTTATAAACAAAAATTATGGTGTTTTGACACTATAAGCAATAAGCAGCTATTACACTGAAGGCCCAGGGCTAACCAGTGCATGACTGAGGTCCAGTGGGTTGACCGTGGTGACTGTTTCTTTAGATACAAAATCTGTAGGTAGTGGAGTTACTCAATAACCATTATTATTGTATTCTATGATAATAATTCTGCATTAATGGGGTCACTAAACAAGCAAGCTAAAGGATGTCGTATGAGAGACACTAATTAACATCCCTGTATGGCTCTGTGATACTAAACTGTTATATTTTTTAATTTCTGGGCAGTCTCTTCTGTTGTGGTCTTGATATACTTAATAAGCTTAATATGATACGAGGTATTAAGAAACCCAACAATGGAACTGATGATAAAATAGACAAAACAGTGTGATGGATAAAAAAGTATAAGTATATAAATTAAGTAAGTATATAAATTAGAGGGAAGCTTACCAAGTTAGCGGTATCGGTCTCTGTGATCTCTGTGCCTTTCCCGTTCCCGCGAGCGTTCCTTGTCCCTGTCACCACTCCAGGAGCGTTCTCTGCGCCTTCGAGACATCCCCGCACCTTCCCAACCAGAAGAACCTTCTTTGTCACGTTCTTTGTCACGTTCTTTGTCACGTTCTCTGTCACGTTCTCTGTCACGCTCTCGCTCTCTGTCACGACCCCTGTCACGGTCTCTTTCTTCGTCTCGAGAACGACTGCTGCCCCTGCAGAGAAATGTGGATTTGTGTGATACTGACTGATAAGAAAGCTTATGCTAGTTCCACCTTCAGTGTCTGAAGCATAATTACACAAACCTGTAGCCATAGTTGCCCTGGATAGAGACTAGACAGTCTTTGAGTGAGGTGACCAGGGCTTGGCAGCGTTCATCTCCGTACACTCTGGACTGCTTAATGATGGCAATGGCAGTTAATAGAGTCTCCATGGCCACCCGCAAGTCCCCTGCATTAGAAATTGGCGAAATTACATATTAGAGACAGATGCTTTTAAGTAGTTAATCACTTAAAAAATGCATTTCATTTACCCCCCCACATACAGTAAAGTTAGGCAAAAACTTCAAGCACTCACATCCATTTGGGCTTAAGCTACAACAACAACAAAAAAAGGAAATCAATATCATCAGTTGGTTGTGATTCACCATATTCCAGCACAAACCTTTGACAACCACGAATAATTAGTTTTACCCTGATCAGATTATACTACACCTTCAGAGTGACACTATGGTACCATAAGTTACATACAGTATTTATAACGAAGGCATTGTATTTGCATCAGGCACATTATGTTACCAAATATTGTTGCTTGTCTGGTATAAAGGTGAACAACGTTTCAAACATCCATCACCAACATCCAGAAACAAATAGACTAAGCTACAATGGCTTCAGTTGGTATTTGGACTCCATCTTTGCCACATAATATACAATTGTAATAATTATTGCAATTTCCAACAGAAATTCTTCATTTACATGCATCATGTTTCTTTTGCTCATCCTTTAGATTTAGAAAGCTACGCACGTGTGTAAATGAAGTCCAAGGAACTCTGTAGACCTCTGAGATAACACTTGTGTCGAAGCACACATCAAGGAAAGGCATGTTTTTAAAAGAATTGCTAATGCACTGAATGTTGCCAGGAGCAGACTAGGCTCCATAGTTCATGCAAAACCATCTCTGCAACACTCCATCAATCAAGTCTTTATGGTATAGTGGCTCAATGGAAGCCACTCCCGCATAAAAGGCATGTGCCTTGAGTTTGCCAAAAAGGCAATAAACGGACTCTTGGATCATGTAACAAACGTTTTGATTGACTGCTCTGGTAAAAACCACTACCACTCGTCAACCGACTACTATAATCCCTATGACAAAATGTGATGGTTTCAGTATGCTATATTGATGCTTCTCAATGGCAGGGACTGGACATTAGGATCAAGGGAACAATATACTGAAACAAATGCAGAGGTCCCTTGAAGAAAGCCACACCAGAACACACAAAACCTGGACTGGGGGTGAGGAATCACCTTTCAGGATTACGATGACCCAAAGCACACAGCCAAGAAAATGCTGAAGGGACTTTGGGACAAATCTCAGACTGTTCTTGAGTGTGCCAGACAAAATTGACAATACTAGAACTCACAGATGTTCCCATTCCAGTCTGATAGAGCTACAGAGGATCTGCAGGGAGGACATGGAGAAAGTGCCAAATACAGGTGTGCAAAGCTGGTAGATGCATACCTACGAACTTAAAGGCTCTGAAAACCTACTTTCTCAGTTAGCCTTTTATTCTGAGTGATACATTACATTATACTACATTAACACTAAATGTTTTGTCAAAGTTACAACTATTTTGGTTAACTTACAAGAGAGATTTCCGGGATTTTTCACTGTTTTGAAGTGGGCAGCGCTCGGTTGGAAAAAGGTGATGTCGTGTTTTTCCATGCACCAATCAGAACAGAGCAACATTTGAATCAAATGTGATGACAGCTGTGGGGTTGTTTGCTTGTGTTACCAAGGCCTCTGTCAATAAAATCTGATCAAACCACACCCACACAGTCCTGATGAAGCAGATTAGCTGAGTTTTTAAGTGTTAAACACTTAAGTAAACAACAAATAAGGATTCATTATTTCCACATTTTTAATTTTGATTGTTGCTTATTTATTCATCATTATTTTATGTTGCAGAAAAATATTTCAGATATTTTTTCAGAAGTCTTCAGATACTTTAAATAACTGAAGGAGAACTGCACTGAATAAAGGGTCTGATTACTTATGTAAATGACACGTAGTATTTACAGTACAGTGTTTTATCATTAATGAACTCAAAAAGGAAAATCTAAAAAGAAATGTCTGCTTTGTCATTATGAAGGTACTGTGTTTTTTATAAATGTAGTAAAATTATATTATCTATAACATAACAAAATACCAAAAGAATTATTCTAAATCTATTTACTTTCCATTGTAAGAGGAGTGTGGAACAGATTAGATTAGATTTTTTCCATATGTCTGTCAGTCATAGGTAGGCACCAGTCCTGTCTCCACATGGCTTATTAAGTTCTGTGTTCTTTTTTCCACTTAACAGAATCTGATCAGCTGTACTTACCAGCTGTTGCTCCAGACACAGCCTTGGTGATGGCACTGCTGGCAATAGCTCTATTTCTGTTCATCAGCTCCTCAAAATCTCCATCTGTACTTTGAGGTGTGTGTCTGGAAAAATACACAGATTGTTGTCATACGGACTGACAGATTATTTAACCATCACCAAAAAATATTATTACTAAAAATACGTGTTGCTATAAAAGTTTTTTTTCATAATTGCTACGACAAAGATGCAGAACCTTAATTTGTTGTTCTATCTTGAAGAAGGTTTTATGTGGTTTATTATCTGCATTATGTTCTATTCTTTTGTATTCCTCTCTGCATCCTGGTCTTTTGCTGCTTTAAAAGATCCACTTTCCACAAAAATATTATCAAGTTTCATCTTATCTCCCCGGGAAAAACACATTACTGTTTATGGTTTGCAATAGCTATAAATAAATATAAATAATAAATAATATAAAAACAGTGTATGTTCTCACTTTTGCTGGCTGTAAGCCTTGCTGCTGTGCCCGTCTTGTGCTGGGGTGAAGAATGCTGGATTTATATGCAGACTGGGAGATGGTTGGCTAGGAACATGGACTGGATGAGGAGGGAACAAATGGGGTAGCGGGGGCGGAGCGATGTTTGGTGGCATATGTGGGAAGGGAGGAGGTGGACCAAGGAAAGGGCTGGGTAATGAGGGAAACCTGTTTGCAAGGGGATGCGATGGAAAAAGTGGAGGTATAGGGGGAGGGCTGGGCTCCTGTGATAATAATGAGGGAATCTTTTCTGAAGAATCTGAGTCCTTAGGATCTTTGGAATTAACACGCATGGGTATACCTACAGAGAACACATTGTTTTGGTGAAAGACGACAGTCATACTGACATTTTGCAATATTATGTAAATTCAGCAGTATTAAGATTGTGATGCTCTTACGTTTATTTGCTGTGTCCTCAAACACGGTAAGGTTCTGGCGAGTGGCAAAGCGACAGTCTATCCTTTCCCCATTGAGTTCACATTGGGGTATTTTTTCCAACAGTATTTTTAATGACTCTTCTGAGGTTACCACCATTTCTGCATAGCTGTATTACAGAGCAGAAGAAACAACACAACACACAACATGTATTGGCTACCAACACTAAGTCACAGAAATCAAATCAAAACACGAGCTTCCTTTCTTACAATAAACAAATGAACTCACAGGAAATGCTTTTTTTGGAGATTTCTTTATGTTTTATAAAAACAAGATCTACAACCACTCACCCTCTTGACTGGCCATTAACTCTGTTCTCAGCAAACTTGATCTCTGTGATGTCCTTCACCCCCAACGTTTGAGCCATGCACGTGAGGTCCTTATCAGATGTCCACTGGAGGTGGTAGCAGGTTTGGGAAGAAGGGATGAGAAAATGACAGTAGGGTAGATAGTTACTTGTGATCTTGATAAATATTGTCACCGAAGAAGCAAAAATTGAGCGGACTGACAGAAACAGACTCATATGTGAGTATGTACTGAGTAAAACTTTTTTTTCTTAATGAGGAGAAATTCTTCAGGATATATTTCAGAATATTCACTGTCATTAAAAACAGGTGCTAAGCCTAACATTAGGTTACCTTTCTTTTATATTTGAGCCAAACCAAATGTCAGTTTGTGTCCTGGCATTTGAAACAGGTTGTGTTAATAGAGATTCAGACAAATGAAATGCTTAATAGGTAACCAGGGGCCTCGTCCAAACAGCAGATTTATCGAGGTATCTGGTTAACTTACGAAGCTCGACTTCTATTTTGCATTACTGCCCTTTTTAAGGCAACTCGAGGCTCATTCTATTCCAACAACACAAACCAAAGTAAAACAATCCATGGGAGATCTTTTGTGAAGTAAAGGATGTTTTGCCATTCTAATAAATAGTGTTAAATGCTCCCCTTCAAATTTTTATTTTCTTACTTTAGGAAAAGTACATTTTGAGCTGACAAAGAAAATTTGGGTTCAAATATTGTAATAAAACAGAAAATCTTCACAATGGAGGAGATTCCACACCACCTAGTAGATGTAGATGTAATTTGTAATTCAAAAAAACTGCCCTCTGAAGCTAAATCTCATTCTCACATCTGTGATGATTACTTCAGTTTGACATATGTTGCCTCTTGTGCACATCACAAGGGCGAATGGTGTAAAGAAGTGCACCTTTGAAGACATTCTGAGAAGCGCTGAAGGATAAAACAAATGTTTTATTTGACTTGGCATTATACTACAGTACCTGAAATGACATGACTCTACAGACATGAAAATTCTGACATGAAAAAGTGTTTTGACTGTAGGAGGAATGCAGGTTGCAGTTTATAACCAGATTCAAGGTATTTGAGTACATTTATTTTAAAAAAGAAAAAGAAAAATGTACATTTTACTTCTTTTTATCAAATCCATCTGCTCATGTTGCATCTCAGTACCACTCGCACAGAGGGTGTTACTCACCCAGGGGAAATTTCCAATATATAAAGACAGTCTCCTCAGTGAGTGTCCTCCTTTTTGACTTTTCACTGTTGTTGATTTAGCCTCCTCTTTAGCTGGTGTCTCCTTGGGAGGCGCCACATTTGTAGTAACTTTCTTGTCCTGATTGACTGAGCCAGTCAGAACAGCATCAAAAAGTTCATTTGCTTCAGCAATTCTGTCCAAATCCTGTGTGGGATAGAAAAAAACAACAAATTAATCTTATATGCTGTCATCCTGTGTATCTCAATGCGCAGAAAATCAATGAACGCAACACTGCCAGAAGAAATACAAATCCTAGCAGCTGTAGCAGCAGGAAGTGTGGAATGGCAGGAGATGATTCCCATATTTTAGCTACTACAGGGATTTTGGCAGAACATAAAGTTTAAAAAAAAAAAAGAATATTGATTCTACTTGATTCCGTGCATTTTCTACTCTGCGGGATATCTGAAGAAAAACTACAAAACTGAATGAAAGTACTGGATCTAACTCAATTGACTCAAAGGCTGAAGAAGATGGACTTAAGTGATATTGTACATGAGGGTATGAAAGCCTGAATAACAAAACGTGGACTGTAGCTTAGCTTTATTTTGATTGCAAATACGAATGCGAATCCATCTATAGGTCCCCATACAAAAAAAAGACTCAGAAACTCAAACGTTAAACATCTGTGATCAGCTCGCACAGGTATCAAATGTAAAGGTGCACTTAAACTCCACCAAAACAAGGGGCCGACAACTTTACATCTACACACCTGTGCTGCTCCCACTCATGCATTTGCTGCGATGAAAAATATGTAATCTTCAGACTCACCTCGTCGTTTTGATTCAAGTCACCGTAAACATCTATGAGATCCTTCTTGGAGGTACTTGGTCCGGCTGCAGCAGCCATCCCGTGGGCCTAAGGTGATCCAGTTGATGGCACTGCAGCTAGTTTGTTTTTTGTTTTCAGTGTAGTTCACACATGCACAAATTATCAGTGCATACCGACAACAGGTGCACCGACAGTAGTGAAGATTTTTTTTGTTAACGTCACGCCTCGTTTCTAACGGTAGCTAACGTTAACCAACGTTCCACTGGAGTCCGCAAAAAAAATGATACCGTAGCTAACGTTAAAACAAAATAGGATGACAAACCGAGAATACGACAAGCGGACATAAGTCAAGAAATAATATTTTAATGAACACTTTGAAAATACATGCACGGTCTTTCATGTATTAGTGCACATTCATATAGTTTAACTACTGTAGGTTCGCTCTTTGATCAGCTAATGCTAATGTTGCTAATATGTCATTACGTTAACATTGAAGTGCGTCAGGAATATCTTACCGGCTAACAACAACAAACAACATTTTTGTTCCTATGGTCAAGCCCCTTCAAATTCGGATGTGAGGGAAATATATTTAGCTGTTACATAAAATAAGTAATAACCTTAACTATATCACGTTGACACCAGTTAAGTTTTCCTGTGGCTAAACATCACCTTCCTTCACGTTACTTTAGCAATATGGCGTCATGTGTGCGCCATGTCCTGTCCCCCCTCGTTAGTTTCCCGTGTGCTGCTGTGACGTGAAAGCTGTGTAATTTCGCTGTTGTGTGTCTGACATTCAGACAGCAGGAACATTTTCACGGCGGAGAAGCAGTTCATCTAGAAGTCTATCAACGTCTCAAGAAAGAGGGTTAAAATGCTGTCTTCTGTTATTGCGAAAAGAGTGAGTTGTCTAGTAAACGTTACATTTATTTGCACATTTGTTGGTTGAAGTTTGAATGTCGGCTCGTCGAGGACTTTCGGAAGATTTAACGCTAATTTAAATGATTTAGTGTGATGTAGCAACCGTATAATAATGTTGTAAATAACTAGCGTGAATTGTTCAGTTCAGCCGTTTGTTGTTGACGCATTAACGTTATTAGCCCTGATGCAAAAAGCGTGTCCTGCTGGAGGACAGTTGTACAATCCAAGTGTAAAACAGTTGTACAACAGGGCAGCGTGTGATGTTATG
The DNA here is from genome assembly GCA_008360985.2 of Macquaria ambigua. Taxonomy (NCBI): domain Eukaryota; kingdom Metazoa; phylum Chordata; class Actinopteri; order Centrarchiformes; family Percichthyidae; genus Macquaria; species Macquaria ambigua. The sequence goes on along the minus strand of VMKM01000004.1, from coordinate 267,606 downwards.
CAATTCCCCTCTGCTACGCTCTCTGTTTTAGACTGTAAGTTCTTTATCTAATGGAAAAGACTGTGAGCTGCATTGATAAAAGGAAGTAAAGAGTTATAGCTCGATTTTATACTTATGCATGGTGTTACATTGATACATGTCTCTATACATGACACGTCTCTCTATGTCTCTATTCCACTGTGTTTTTGCAGTCAGCCAATACATCCAAGCCACAAACAATCTCTTAGTGTAAAAAACAAAACAAAAAAACAAGCAAGCAGAGTAGAAAGAGACTGATGGCAGAGAGGACCAAAAACACCACAGAGACGCACAGATGCATACCAGCCACATTTGATAGGATATATTAGTTGTATTTCCTTGGAAAGACAGGTAGGGCAGGAAATAATACCAAAATATCTGAATGGATTGCTGGATAAATAAATACAAAGAAGTGAAAAAAATATGAACCTAAATTGATATATTAAAATAGTTTTGTGTTCTCAGACAGTATGAAGACCATCATGTCACAGTAAACCTTAAAAAAAGGAGAAATCAGCAAAACAAAGTCCCTAAAACCCTTAATTACCATTAATAAGCAATAACCATTATAAGCCTCAAGCTTTATAGTATAAGTAATATAAGTATGATATTTAAGACTTAAAATTGACCTCTCATATAATCCATAAAAGCACCATTCAGACATGCACCTCGTTGCATAAAAGTGATGGCAATTTTACATGTTGATGTAATGTCTGAATAAGCACCGATGCTTTCAAGTGAAAGTCCTGACGGTAATCTTACACAAAATAAAGGCAGTGTTTAGCAATGTAACTGTCACAATCAGATGTAGTGACAACAGAGTTAACAGATTTTGAACAGATTGCACGGTGAATTGTTTGACTCATCACATGACGATACAATAAAACACAAGATACTAGTGTTTGTTCAAACGTGTGTGTATTTGTTGCCTGTCAGCTGGTGACAGGGGTGTGCCAGGCTGCATGGAGACCAGCAGTCACAGGGCTGCTGTCATCTCGTGGTTACCGTGGAGATGCGCCAGATAATACCAGGGGTGACCTGATTGAGATCCCTCTGCCCCCTTGGGAGGAGAAGCCCGGCGAGCCCACTGACATCAAGAGGCGCCGTCTGCTGTATGAGAGTCGCAAGAGGGGCATGTTGGAGAACTGCATTTTGCTCAGGTTGTTAAATTGTACTTTTTTTTCTGTTATCTGTCTGTCATCTAGCCATATTGGTAATGTTTTTTTCCCCTTTACTTCACTGACACACTTTAGAACAGTGGTATAGTATAAGTGTGTGATCAGTTTGTGTGAACAACTTTTCAAGTTTCTTTTGTACCACTTTCTAATTTAAGTTCCCAGCGTAGAATAGGGTGAGGGGTGTCATTGTGAGCCACGTCAGGAGGCAGTAACAGTAAAACATGTACTTATATCATGTAGGAAGCATACAGTAGAATGGTTACACAACTACAGAGTTCGGCATTATTAGACATCAGTGTAAATCATATTTTAGAGTGTAGAGGTAGTGGGGAGAGCAGAGGATGGCTGTTTTAACAAATATAGAACAATGGGACATAAACCATAAGGAGGAAGTAATGCAATGTGAAGGAACCCAAAGAAGAACAAGTCTCCAGTGAGCAGTCCATTCACCAGCCGATCAGTAACTATGACTTTCCATTTAGAGAAAAGACTCAGACTTAAAAGAATTCTCCATCTCTCTTGCAGCCTTTTTGCAAAGCAGTACCTGAACACAATGAGCGAGAAGCAGCTGCAGCAGTATGACAGACTGATTAATGAACCAAGCAATGACTGGGACATCTACTACTGGGCAACAGGTGAGAGAATAGCCCTTTTTCTTTGGCAGGTTTCTCCTCAGACATGTGAAGTGATACTGCCTGTACAATCTCATACAGTACAGTAGACATAATACATTAAAGCAAATCATAAGTTAGTGAGCTGCCGACAGATAGACTCCCGTCAAGAGACATTTCAGACATTAAGATTCTCACTGCAAAACGTTTGAATATTTTATGACACAAAAACATTTTTAGCTTTGCAACATTAATGTTTATACAAATAACAAAAATTTGCTTTGACTTGTTGTTTTGTGTTAACAGCGACTTTCTAATTTTAAATTCTGTAACAACAAAATGTGGAAAACTCCAGTGGGTATAATAATTATAAAGGGCCTTGTTTTTAACTGGCAATCATTCATGGTTGCTGATGCTGAAATAAGGAAATCCCAGCTCTGCTTACAAATTAACTTTAATTCTGTTGCTGTGTTTTTACTGTTCCTTTTGGCTCGGACTTCACCCTGGGAGCTCATTCACTGTCTCAGTATAACTTACCATTTTATTCTTCCAATTTTCTCTTAATTTGATTCAATTATGTGTCTGCTTTGTTGGGCATAACAGCCGAGAAACCCAATCAGTGTGAGAACAGCATCAACACGTTCAATTGGCAGCACCACTCTGAAAAACCAAACAAAAACTGTTGCAGGCAGGCAGTCTCACTTCACTGAAACAAATTACCACGCTATTACTAAGTTATTCATTGAGATGGTTTCCATCTTGAAATTAACAAACAGAGAATTTCCAAGGTCACACTCATATGTCTCTCATTTAGAAGCCTTGAATGCGCCCTATACTGTTAGACATGAGGAAGGCATTAAAATTAGGGGACACAGGAGTCTAATATCTTCTGCAGAGAAGCTTTATCGTTTCTTGTCCTTAAAGGACTACAGTTGCCTTTCCTTATTACTGTGATATGAAACAAATACAAACGTTGATGTGCATTTCCTTTCTTATCATCGTCAGGAGGAAAATATGTTGAATCAGCCTACGTCAGCCTGTCAGTTTTATGTTCTCAGCCTGTCCTAAAATAGACCAAGGTGATGTCAGAATTGCTCCCCTCTGTGTGCTCATTGCTCTTCAGCCATCTGTCTCATCACTAATCTTGTTGCATATAAGGAAGAATCTGAAATCTCACTTTGCTTCTCCCCTCAATTAAGATTTGAATGTTGGAAACTTTGAAAATAATTAAGTCTATTCTCTTTTTGCTTACAGAAGCTTACCCCACCCCTGACGTTTACCAAGGAGAGGTCATGGATATGTTGAAGGAGTTCACAAAGAATCGCAACCATGAACAGAGGTTAGATGCGCCCAGCTTGGAGTACCTGGAAAAGGAAAGCCAATGAGGTCCCTTTTAGACCTTCTCAGAGACTCATTTTAGGTGGAGCACTGGGTGAAATATCAGTGTCATAACCCACCAGAAACCTCTGTACACCTCTCCATGAAATATTCCTGCCATGAAAGCCTCGGTCCACTATTTCGTCTGTCAGTCATTATAGGGAGAAGAAGATTTCTGGAAGCTGAGGGAAGTTTGTGGATCTGGTAAACACTGATGCAACACAATATTAGGAAGGTGTTTTGAATATTGTACATTATTTTGTAAATTTGTGATTCAAGACTGTACATTAAAACTGCACAGTGTGTGAGATGCATACTGAACAAGCCAGCTTTGATAAACAGATACAAGGTGATTATCTGTTTCTATACTAGACAATTAAACAGAAACATTGACTCACTCATTAGCGTAGCTTGTTGAATCGTCATGGTTTGTTTCTGTTTAATGATTTTACTGTGCCTATTGCAGACTTATGAGTTATTTAATAAATGTTGATGCTCTACTGTTATTTGCTGCTTATGTCAATTCTTTCATTACTATTTTCACATAAATCACTAGCTGGAGGTGGCCATGATTAACAAATTATGAAGAGTATTTGCTTGCCTGCAGTATCAGTACATGGACACCAGATGGAAGCAGATCACCTTATTTTCAGTGACTGACAAATTGAAGCACCTGCTGATCTTAGTATCTTTCACCTGTAAACCACATATACTGTATCTCTCACACCTTATTTTTCATGCAGGATGCAATGTGAAGATATCAGTCCACAGCTGCCATATTTATTTGAATGAGTATCTGCTGAAAACATTTGTGCAGTGACCTATAGATGATGAAAACTGAGGTGCAAGCTGGCTGAAAAAAACAAACAAAAAAAATCACCTTAATGTTATCACATTACTGCATTTAGGATGAAAGAGATCTTAGCCACAAATAGTGTGTTTTTATTACAACTTTTACGAGACAAAGCATCAGTGATTTTTTCTGTTGAGCCGAATTTCCAATTAAACCACATATATTTTGGCTTAAAGCGATGTAAACAAGGTCATAATTCTCTCCTCCACCACTGGATCAGTGTGTGTTGGCTATAGGGAAAATATCTTGCCTGGCTTTGTGTCATGTCGGTTCAGTGGAACCTTGTACTGAGAGCAGAAGGGAAATGCCCTCTGGCCAGGAGATGTGCACAGAATCTCAAAACAGATGACAAGCCTGCTTGTGTACGCCCATAGAATAATAATGTACACAAGATCCACTGCCTAGGTGTTACACAAACAAGGCAATCTTACAGATATGAGACTGAACTAAATGTTGATGTGTAGTTTCTTTCTCATCACTTTAAAGGGGAAAATGTTGAGTAACAATCTCAGCCTTTTTATGTTCTCAGCTTGTCCTAAAATAGACCAAGGTGATGTCAGAAGGGTTCCCCTCTGTGTGTTCTTTGCTCTTCTGCCATCTGTCTCACCATGTATCATAATCTGTGGTGGAAAGTAACTCAGTACATTTACTCAAGTACTGTACTTGAGTACAAAAAGGTACTTTCTACTTCTACTCCACTACATTTCAGAGGGAAATATTTATATGTACTTTTTACTCTACAGCTATAGTTACTAGTTACTTTTAAGATTAAGATTTGACATTAAAAAATAAATTATACGCTTATAAAATACAATGCATTGTTCACAAGTGGTTCCCAACATTTTTGTCTTCTTACCCCTTACAAAGAAGCAGTGGTTTGTTGGTGCCCTTTGTCACATTTCAGATGTCTATGAGTTGTTGGTAGCTCCACCAAAGTGACATTACAGTAGGTAAAGACTGAAGAGGTAAAATTGTCCAGTATTTCACAAAAAAGAGCAAAGATTAAGGAAAAGTCCAAAAGATGAATACTAACATGTTTTTTTTTTCTTTCCTCTCTCATTAATTGTCTCATGACTCTTCAGATTTATCTTGTGACCTTTTGGAGAAAGGGCCCCGGGATCTCAGACTGGCTGGGAAACACTGAACTAAAATACCTAATTGTATATAAAGCAGTTCAAACTAGCTCCACTTCAACCAGCTACAACAGTAAAATGCTGCTTACACATTGATGCATCCATCTAATCATGTGTATAATGTAATGTAATATATAATAATACATATCAGTCAAAGGGGCCATTTCTTTGCAGAACGAGTGCTACAAGTTTACATTTGATTATTTAAGTACATGTTGCTGCTAATACTTCTGTACTTTTATATATGTAGGCATTTGAATGCAGAGGTTTTACTTGTTATGGAGTAATTTTACATGACTGTATTGGTACTTTTACTAGTAAGTAAAGGATCTGAACACTTCTTTCACCACTGATCTTAATGCATAAAATAAACCAGGAATTTAAAAAGTTTGATTCCGATACTGTCACCTAGTTGTGCCTGTGTGAATGTCCTGCACTACACACTACACTTTATTTGACAGTAGTTGAATTTGAACCTTTCTGGCTATCCCAATTCCCTGCCCATAAGAAAAAAAGATGCCACCTGTGGATCCCACATGCAGGGGGAGCAAAATTCACATCTTTATTGCTCTGAGGCTTGTTTAGAGTGTATATTCATCAGTTGCCCACGCACACCCACTGCGCCTATCTGTAGCCCAGCGCTCCTGTCATCCTCCACTGCTGCTTCCTGTGTCGTGACAGCTCTCTGTTTTATCCTCAGCCCCGCCGTCACCCTCTGCTCCCCTGGAATTTCAATCTCATGTTCTCCTGTTCCCTCTTTCCACCACCACCAGCATCCCTAGCCTTCATCTTGTCTTCCCGTGTCCGCTGGAGAGTCGTGAGCAGAGGAGCGCAGTGGGAAACTGCTCTCACTGGTAAGAGATACTTCTGCCAGGTTCAACTTTGAGGATGTTAGATAAGTTGGTAAATTAAACACCCTTTCTCAACATTGCACACACAGTTTATTCTCTTAGATGTCATCTTGTGTCGAAGATGCAGTGAAACATAATGTGTAGGAGGCAGTGCAGGCAATTTTCTTAATTCTAGAGATCAGCACCAATTCTAAAGACCCATGTTAATTACCCTTAAAATCTTGGCCCTATTATTTCTGCCTGAGCTGGAAAGAGAGAGGAAAATAGAGAGCAGAGGTGGCTATGTACTTTTCAGCAGTGTCTGTAATAATTGTGGCTTTATCAGTTAGTCTGTGTATTTGCAATTAAACTTCTACAAAAGAAGTTGATGCTATCAATACCCAAAATCAGACTGAGCTGGGGTTGACAGTAGGTTAGCAGTGAGTCTCTGTGAAATTTGTTTCTTAGATGAAAACTGCACTTAAAGCGTCCCAGTTTACACTCAGATCTTCACGGTTTTAAGCAGCATTCTTGGGTTGTTAGTTGAGTTGCATCAATCCTTCGTGCAGCAGTGGCAAGTAACTAAGTAAATTTATTCAAGCACAGTTTTACTTTACCTGAGTATTTCCATTTTTGGCCACTTTTACTTCTACTCCTATGTATTTCAGACAGAAATACAGTACATACAGTTATTTGGCAGCTGTAGTTAATAGTTACTTTTCAGGTTGGGATATTACATTTAAAAAAAAAACACATGATAAGCTTAGAAAATACCACATATTGTTAAAGATCAAACCAGAGTTTCCTAACCTTTCTGGCTTGTGGCCCCTTACAAAAAGTAGTGTCTAGTTGAAACCCCTTGGTTATAGATGTTATACCGTAGTTACTTATTAACCTCTAAAATTCTCAAATGTTTAATTTAAATAATTGTTTGACGTAAAAGAATTAAAATTATTATTTCAAAAATTTAAATTTCAAATGTAGGACTTTTACTTGTAATGGCGTATTTTTATATGAATGTATGGTACTTTTAGTTAGGTAAAGGATCTGAGCACTTCTTCCTCCTATGCCTTTGTGTAGAACCGACTACAATGAATAAACCTTTTTGTTGTAATACAATTATGACAAGAAGAAATTCATAACAATACCAGAAGTATCTTTGTTTTATATACACATTTATATTTTTATATACACTGTACAGATTTCAAAAAAATAAATGGTTGATATTTAACATTGTGCACCCCATGGATGTGCAACTACAAAGAGAAAAGGGAGTGAAAGAGGGGGCTGAGTGATACCAAGGACAGACAGATATCAACAACCCCAATAAATACTGATGATTTTTTTTTTTTTTGTCTTTTTTTCATACAGGACACTTCACAATCATTTGTACAGTATATAAATTAAAATGTTGCTGGTTAACCTCTCTTTATCTCAAACAGAATGCCCTAAATCAGAAATGCGAGCTTGTCCAGTAAAATTTACCAGATTATCGTATTTGGCCAGCGAAGAGTGTAGACAGACCAATCTAGCTCGATTTCTTAAAACTAAAATATACCAAACCCTGACTGTTATTTAACCAATACCTGCATTGGTTAAAGTGACTTTCACTAAGCCTTTGGAATGTAATGCTTTGTCAGCAGCACTCAGAATAATGCCTTGTTTAACACACAGAGGGCCATCAGGACAGACAGATGACTGTGTTCCTGGTTTATTTTGGGATGCTCCGATGCTCTGCTCTGACCTGAGACGTAGCTAACAGTGATGCAAAGAGGTGATGATTATCTCCTGTCTCACCTTTTTTTTTTTCTCCCACCCCCCCTCCCTGACACGTGGAGAGGGAGCACATATGGTGAAGAGCAAGGCGTGGCAGGCTTTATAAGGCACACACAGAACACTTTGTGCCAGAAAGCATGTGTGCACGACGGGGGTGTTTTGGGGGAACGTCAGCTGTGATGTTAAGTTGCCACCCTTCATTTTTCTTTTGGTCTTTGTGAATCAGATCGGACCAGATAAGAAGGACATAGAGGACACAATGCGGGTAGCTGCTTCTGTCTGAACTAAACATCTGCTGTATGATGGTCAAAGAAGACAGGTTTTATCTAGGGTTGTTGTAAAGCTTGTTTGTGACATTTTTTTCCTTTGACCTTCACTCTCAGCTCACGTGCAACAGATTTGCTTCCTCCCAAACCAAACGTCCTTTTAAACCACACATGAGGAAAAATAACCCTGCTATGAAGAGAGGTTTGTTCCAGCATCGTCGTCAACAAGTGCAGTGATTCTTAAAGAAGTGACAACTTTTAAAAAAACACATTTCTTTGTACATCTGGATTGTTTCATACAGAATAAAAACGGTAAACAATGTTGTTCTGTATTAAACTGGCAAAATAGAACTCAGTGCAGATATATACACACACACACACACACAGAGGGACTCACAGTAAATACAATCACACAAACTAAAGTTCAAATATTGACACTCACCCACAGTGCAAACACACACACACACATACACACATCCAGTAGACAAAGACGAACAGTGGAATGTAAAAAGACTTTTCCCCCAAATATTATTACTGTCATTTGTTTCCATTCATCCAATCAGCACATGTCTATCTGGGACTTGGGGGAGGCCACATTCAGGCAGTGAAGCAAACAAGTGGAAGACTGACTTGTACTTAGTTCAACCCCCACCCCCCACCCCACCACCACCTCCCCCCAACAACAAAAAATCAGGTACTTGGACTCATTTATAGTGTTTCTGTAATGTCTGTTCCAGGTTTAATGCACAGATTAATGCAGATGTAATGTATATTAACATGGGTGATATGGATAGTGCATTTCTAAACATATTACCATCTGTAACCCTAATAAAGTCATTTACTGCCTGCATTCATAAATTGTCAGTTCACCCAAATCACAAAAGTGTAGTTTGCCAAAAAAAAAAAATATCTAAACTCAAAGTCCACTTTCTAGCTCTTTCCTTTTGAGTTTGCACAGTTGAATCCAAGATCTCACGGTGGAAAAAAAACAAAGACTGTTCAATTCCTGGCTTGTACAAAGTGGAGCCGCACCAAAACTAACCAATTGTGGGGCAGTGCTGTGCGGTCCTTGCACCCAGTGATTTTGGTTTGGTCTTCCTCAGGGAAAGGGGTAGCTTTTGGCCCCGTCACTAATGTCTTAGGCTTGGTGCGTACTGGTGCAGTGCCAGTGTGTGCAAGGAAAACTGTGAGATGTGGTTAAAAAACATAAGCAGTAAGGGGACGAAAACAAAAACATGTTTTTGCCCACTTACCCCTAATGGTATCAAGCCATGCAGAAAGTTTCAGTTTTAGTTTCTGCTGTGCCACTGAGACCTTTCAGTGTGATGGATGGTAAATGGAATTGTGTTTGTAGTGCTCAAATAATTGATGCTGTTGAGGACAGATGTTGTTGTCAGCTGATTTCTTCTAGTCCCAGAGAAAACCATTCACTGAGGGGTTTGTGGATTATCCGATTAACCAGAGCATTGTTTCTGGAAAGACAGTTGCTGCTGCTGTTGAATTTTTCAAAAGCCATTTCAAATGCAGTGAGCACCACAATGAAATCCTGTTTATCTCCTTTGTATTTGGGGTGGCAGCAGTGATTTCAGGGGATCAAACCCACAACATATACATCTGAAACTATCTGCCTGGCTTGATACCTCCAGGGGTATGTTAGAAAATACTGTATGTGTGTCTGTGATTTGGGTGGACGGACCCTTTAACCTTAGTGACCTCCCCACGCCTCCAGCTAACTTCAACACCACAGATACTAACAATACCTTATTTTCACTATTATTATCAAGGGCAATGCTGTTTTCAACAATATCTTTTATTTAGCTGTGCAAGTCCTAAATACTCCCTCATTCACACACACACACACACCCATTAACCCACACTTCCACACTTCTGGAAGCTGGCTTTTTGCTTATTTTCTGTCTGGAAGAACATGTTGATTCTCTAAGTTCTTGAAAACGAAAAAATAAAATAAAATAAAACACAACATTAATCACTTTACTCTTTTTTTCTGTCCATTGGGATTTCTTTTCCAAGAAAATAGGAACATATATATATTTTTTTTACACTTGCCCCTATTGGACCAGCATTAAATGTTCATGTTCATATCCTTTTTTTTTTGTTGAAGAACTTCATTTGGGGTTACAGCACATCACCCACAGCACACACAGACAACGAAGGGTTCCAGCCAAGGGAGAATTATTACAGTGGTGCCAGAGAAAGAGTGAAAAGGGAAAAAGATCAAACATGAGTTGAGTGATAATGAGTCCAGTTCTAGTCTAATTCCATTTTAGATACAGCCCATCACTTCTCCATTGCCTGTGTCGGTTTTCCTGATTTTTCAGGCATTTTAAGGGTATGTAGGAATAGTGACAGCAACAGAAGAGGACTTGAACAAAGAGGCGAGGAGCAGAGTGGAAGATTCCTCACTGCAACACCAGATGTGGGTTGTAAATGGGTTGCACAGGTCAGCGCCATTCACACTCAGGTGCATGTTTGAACGCAGCCCGTCTTGCCACCACAGAGGATGGTTGGAATATCAGTTTGATCCATTTTTGGTTGGTAGTTTGTATTCATGGGTGGCAAGAGGTGCTGCTCTGATGTTAAACACTGGGAATGGTTGACAAGGTGGAGGAAAGACTGAGAAAAAAAAAACAGATCTCGTAGAAAGAGGGCACAAGGAGGAAGTGAGTAAAGACATTAAAGACATTTTTAAGTTCAGACAAAGGGATGAGAGGGGGTCAGGTGGGAATCTGAACTTGACAAGGGTGAAATTTAAGGATGGTGTCGCAAGGACTGAGGGCAGAGGATATCAAAGAGGCCTGAGAACAAAGAGATGACAGACATTTTCTGCAGCCCAAGACTGCAGTTAGGGGGTAGGGGATATGTGCTGAGGGCAGGGGCTGAGAGGCTGATGCTGAATTCTGAGGGGAGAAACACTGTAGGCAGGTTTGGTCGCTGGGTTCCTCAGGCCTTGAGAGCATGCCACTGGGACACGGCAGTACGAGGACGACCCATCATGTCTTTCCAGTGTTTTACCTCTGCAGGGCCACTCTTCCATGAAAGATAAATCTGTCGGAAAGAGAGAGTCAGTGTAACTCATGTACACAGGGACTGATGTTATTTGTAAAGAGCCTTCCCCAAAATAACAGTGGGGTATTAAGTTTAAAAAAAAAGCCTCACTGTGAGTCTTAAGTCTAGCCCTGCTTTCACCACTAAGCCTGCCACTCTAATCGGAATTTAACTCAAATCCAGGGTAGAAAAACAGCCATTAGAGGAAGAGATTTCACTTGCTGAGATACTCTGAGAAAGGCTAATGCTGACACTAATGAAGATCAAACACCGAGTCTTTAAGTAATTCTCATGTAGAAAGAAACTCCTGATCTGTACATGTCACAGGAAATACTGTTCCAGTATTCATTATCCTCCGACCGGTTTCAAGTTATTTATGAGTGTGATATAATAGGCAACATATTATAACTGCTGTGCGTAGGCAGATAATATATGTGGCAACAAGTATAGCACCTGCAATTACTGTAGATGTGTGTGAATCACACAAGCACAATAGGTCACCCATACAGTTCACGGCTCAAAGATTATTCTTACAGCGTCTGAAGGAAAAAGGACTTTGTGCTTAGCGGTTTTTCCAGTATTTTAGACAGAAGTCATACATTTATGAATTGTGCTCTATTCTCCAGTACATATCTATACTAATAGAGAAGTGGGTATTTGGTTTAAAATAAACAAATCAGTCAGTATGCACAAGGAATTGGGACTGATGTGGTTAGAGTTGAGTTGAGTACTAATATATGAGTCAGTAATGGGATAAAATTGATGTGGATGAAATAATGGAATAGCAGAAACTAAGGCAATGCTTTATTTTATGGGTCTATAAATCCCTAATAATTTCCTAGGAAGTTTCCTGAAAAGAACAATTAATTTCATGATTTGGTAATAATTAAAGCTGAAGCAGAGACTGTGTTAAATTGGTAAACTTCAGATGAATTAATTCCAATTAATTGTTGAGCTAGCGTAACCTAGACTCTTTCAGTCAGTGCACAGCAGGTCAGCTGAACATGCAGAAATGTGACTTTGTCTACCGGCAACCATACAGTTGAACATATATGAAGGATTAAGTTTCCAACAAGAAATGAATTCATTTGTCTTTAAAATGGAGCAGTTATTTCAAAGAAATTCTTCCAGAAAGCTAGCAACTAACTAACCAACCACAACTAACTAACATCTACTAACTAAAATAACTCCCAGAACTTGTCTGTATGTTCACCATAATTAGTGCCAAATTACAGTTTTTTTCCAGGAAATATTTTGATAAATAATTAGGAATTTATTAGGAAATAACAGACCCTTAAACTAACTAACCAATAAGAAAATACAACAACACACATGTATTGTAACACCTAAACATTAAAATGTTCATTTTTCTCTCTTAGCCTTGGTGTGTGCAATAGATCCTTGAGAAATTTGGACTAGCCAATCTTCTTTTCGGTGCAATAGATGTGTTTTTCTTATAGACAAGCAGATAATGCAGAGATGAATCATAACCGGCAACAAATGGACAATAATACAATGTGCCCTATATGAGTATCAAAAGGGATATTCCAGTTATAATTAGGGGAATTTGGACACACCTTCTACATTTAGTGAAAATGGAAAATGTGCATTTTAGGGGGTGACTGTATTTATATATATTGCCTGCATGACATGCTTATTGGTCACTGGTGTAAGTCTAAATAAAAGCAACTGGTCCACACTCAAAATGAAGTGCTTTCAATTCTTCTCATTTGTTGTATAATTATTCATTTACAATGCAGAAGGCTGGTCTGCGTGTTCCAGCAGGGGTCAGTAGAGACTGGCTTAGTGATCAGCTGCTGATGGTCTGTCACAGAGTCAGAGGAAGAGAAGAAGAAGAAGAAGAAGAAGAAGAGGGATACCTTTCCAATGACATCATTGCGACTGAGCCTGTCCTTGTCCATGACGGTGATAATTATGGTGGTCTCCCTCAGCACGTGGGCAGGCACGTCAAAAGGGAAGGACTCGTTGAAAACAGGGTTCAGACAGCGCTTCATTACCACCGTCTTCTTCTTCTCCACACGCTTGTCCTTGTGCATCAACCACACTTTTACATAGGGGTCTGAGGAGAGGGAAATATGCCTGTTTGCATGTTGTTTACACCATCTCATTCCTGTTGCAATGCATAGTTAGTTTGTGTGCTATCATGGATTTAATGTAATTTTCTAGTAGTGAACAAAAAAAACCTAAATTTTCTCATTTTCATTTTGAATGGAGATGAAGGAGCATTTATACCAGAAGTGCCTCCAATGTCCATGGCTTTGAGGTTGCGGGCTTTGATGATGCTCACTGTAATGATGTTGGCTGTGGGGTTGTAGCACAGAGACACCAGTAGATCCCCTCGGCTCCCCTGGAGAAATCATACACAACAACAGCGGAATTGTTTACTTTTTTTATACCCCTTTCCACATTGTTCTCCCTTCTGTTGCTTACTGTGTATTTCTGTTTCTTCCTCTGGCTGTCTGTGTTCTCTCCGTCTACCTGTCAGCCTCTCCATATTTCCCTTCTATCTCTTCTCCCACCAGCACGCTGCCAGGAATGACATCACCCGTTACATTCTGTCCCATCTTCTCTTTCCCCTCCTCCCTCTCCTCCCTTTTCCTTCTTACTCACACTGCCATCACTGCATGGATTCAGCTCCTTCCAGAAAGTCTGCATGTTGGCCAGGTCCAGTTTGTTGAGGGGGATGGACACCTCTCCTATGGGGTCATTCCTGCTGAAGCGGTCATAGTCGAGAACCTGCAGGTATAGAGTCCTCTGGACCACTTTCTCATAGGGAAACCCTGAGAAAGAAATTGACACAACACAATCCTGGTAAGTCACAGTGATGCACATAGAAAAGAAACTGCTGCCTGCATGTGGTGTGAACATTGTTAAGTTCATGTTCATGGTATTAGGATAGCCCCCTCCATCGAACCTTCAAACAGGAAGGTCTCATTCCAGTGGGGGTTTAGATTCTTCCTCTTGACTTTGGTCTCCAATTTGTGCTTCTTGTCTGGCAGCAGGTAGAGTTTGACAAACGGATCAGAGGTGCCGGAGAAGTCCTTAGCAGGCAAATCCTGGCCCTTGAGAATTTTGACAGTGAGGGTGGAGTCCTGAAAACTGTATCCGACACTGAACTGAATACGACCCAGCTTCTCACACACTTGACCCTCGTGATCATCTTCCTCCGAACCTGGAGACAACTAAGAGATACAGGAAGAACAGGAGATAAATGTTATTTTTTTTATTTAACTCTAGGTGGTTTTAGCCACATTGTAATGGAGGCAGGTTCATTACTCTATTTTGAAACAAGATATTACAAGATATAAATTTAGTGTTGTTCACAAGATATGCACACCAAGTTTTCAGGAGCACCTACATCCTCAGATGGAGAAAATGATTCCTTGTTACAATGAACAGGGATACATTATAAGCTAAGACCAAATCACACTTCAGTTGAGATTAGTTTGTTCTTAAGATGAAAATTATTATTTTATTATGAAGTAAACCAGGAGATACGCGCTCAGTTACCAGTTTAATGATGGCTGTAGTTTGTGGTGCTGTTGAATTGTACTTGTAAGAGGTGTTTCCAATGTTTAGTCTACCTTCTGTGATAAAACTAAATGAGGCGGACAAAATATTAAAAACACCAGTCAGTATAACAATACAATCAACAGCACCACAAACTGCAGCCTCCAAAATGACCACAAAGTTGGTGACAAAACAATCTCAACTCAAGATCTACTAACTCACTTGTTCTTGTTTCACACAGTCCTCATCAGCATGAGTTTGCTCAGTTTCTATAGAGCTGTAGATGTTCAAACTGTCCATTATTCTTAGTACCTGTAGGACGCATCCATGTTGACTTACTGTATAAGTGGATGCTGAAAAGTAGCATCCATGGCATCTACACTACTTTTTACAATCCCACAATGCAATGTGTTGCATGTTACAGATGTGATAAATTATATAAAATACAAAACTAACTGAGTAGTGAATGAGGGAGTGATTTTGGACACAGCATTAGAGTTCATCAGAATCATGTTTGAACAAAGTTTTAACATCTACAGTTTCATAGCAACTGAGCAAACTCAGTTTCTTGATGAGGACCATGTGATACAGTCGAAAGCAAGAGTGGACCTTGAGTTGAGATTGTTTTGTCAACTGCTGTTTCCAAAGTCAAGAGTGAACTGTCAAGCTTGACCATGACGTTGAATCCTCTAAATCAGTCTGACATTATAACCTTCATGAAGGTAGGGTTTATTGCGGGACTGATGTATTAATCTGCCATTGTTTTAACCAGGTGTACCTAACGAGGTGGTAGTGGAGTGTATACAAAATGTAGTACCATGAGAATTGCACCACTATTATCAGACCACTGGGTCAAACCTCGGATATATTCACAGCATGTTCACACACAGATTAGACACTTCCAGAAGAGCTGACAGGTGGTATCACTCTAAAGAGGAATCTTGAGATCCACAGGGGGCACTAATTCTGCACTTCAACATTAAGAACACAGCTCCTAACTGGCAAACTAGCATAATGTTATGTCACATGCTGCCGCTGTCTGCTGTGCGATAAAGGCAAAAAGTGTCCATGGCTGTATGGAGATGAGAGGCAGATTATCTGCTGGTATACAGACCCTCTGAATGATGGTGGCGTGGCCTGAAGAGAGGGAGAGAAATCCAGTTTAAAAAGGGGAATCTGATGGTGGAAGAGCTAGAGGCTTTACTGAAGGAGCAGTTCCAGAAATTTAATATCCAATTCCGTATTCTCCCACACATTTCTGATGGTGCTGCTCAGCCTCATTCTCCATGCTGAATATGATCACTTTTCATTATGCAGTCCTCCACCCAACAGCTGGCCTAAATTGCTTTCCCCCATTTTCTGCGTATAGGGCACTCTCTCTTTTTCCCAAAGTCCTCCTTTCTCATTCAATTCTTAAATTCCCCTCTCTAATTTCTTTTTCTGAAACCAAAACAACCCTCGTGCAGTAGATGCAAATTCTCTTGGAGCACAAGACATGGCCAGGTTTGTACAACACTTTAAAGGATGCATCTGGTGATATTCTATATTTTAATTAGTAAGAAATTCATTGAAAAAACAAGCAAACAAACAAAACTAGCTAAAACCTGATAGAGCTTATTCCTCTGTGCCACTGGCCTCCATTGTTGTCCAAAATCTATTAAAAACTCAAAAATTAGCCACATGTTGCGCTGGCGGACATGTTCCTTCATTACAATAAACATGGGCACTGTAAATACTCACTAGCCTGCAAAATGTGTATCAATCCGCAGCTGAAAATAGTCCCCAAAAAATGCACTTTTTACTCTTGTTTGAGTGACGTTTGCTGAAAGCTACAGTGCCCCGCTGTTTTAGGAAATTATTTAGCCTTTTTTAAAAACGAAAGTATATATTCCCAACGTCTTCTGCAGGAACACACAGGCTGGGAAGGTCAGAAAGTATTGAGAGACGGATTAACTAGTTTTGGTCTTTTCATGGGATTTGTTGACAATAACGACAACAACAACAACAACAACAAAAAAACCCAAACAGAATATCCTCCGCCTTATCTTTTAAACAAATAAAGCACACATAAACTCTGCAAATGTCTGGATGTGTTATGACACAGAGGCAAAGACACATTCACGTCACACTATCCATGGCTCCGTGAGCATCACAATAAAATGAAAGAAGTGTCAGAGTACATCCTGATAAGAACCATGTGATGCTGACGGGACCCACATCCATCCTCTCCCAATCCCTATCACCGCTTCAGAGGGTTGGATGTATATGTACTCTGACGTTCAATGCCATTTATCAGCACCCTTTTTTCTCAATATAGTCTACGGAATAAAGTCTGTGTATAATGCCATGGCCTTTCCTACAGCAGCACAAGTGGCTCAAAAGTGCTGGATGGGTATTTTCAGCATGAAAGGAGGGTTGCGTAATATATAGACGCCTTTGGCAAAACTGCCCAGAATGAGTATTATCATTAGGCAACACCACTGTGAATTCCTCAGACACACCATGAGACCCACATAATTACACACTGCTCATACCCATCTCTGCCATATTCTCGCAGCACCCACTGCACTGCTTGTTCTTTCACAGCTAATTACTGAACCTCGCTGAATAAGGCACATGCCCCCTCCCCTCCCAGTGTCTCACTTCAGGGTGATGATTACTGTATGTTTCAGTTAGCTGAGATACTGTATGGCAGTATCTAACTGTGATGCTCTACAGGTGGGTGAGCTGAGTGGGATGAAGACAGTGCTTTTTGAGTGATGAAAGACTTGTGAGGAGGAAACACTTCTCATTGGACTTCGCTCAATTGAACTGAAGTGTGTAGGCTTTCTGTTCTCACTGTCTTCTCCAGAACCAACACAGTGTATTATTTACAGTAGGTGTTAGACAAATAAATGTAAACACCTCATGCAAAATTACTTTAATGGATAATTCTGGTTTATTACAACTTTGGTCTTTATTTTTGTAGCTTTGGCCGTCATTTCTATCAGTCATGAAAACAAAACATTGCACTCACCAAAGTAACTGGTGTGATCTGGCAGGCAAAGGTAGGTCAAAGTTAAACCAGGAGGTCGGTCAGTATATGGTGATGGATGTTTCGGACAGTTTCGACCACGACTTCAGTGCTTTGCCTGAACTAATGCTACGCTTCATTTCCATGAAAACTGAGCAAACTTCATCTGCTGATAAAGACCTTGTGATACAGCGAGTAAGTGGACCTTGAGTGGAGATTGTTTTGTCAACTGCTGTTTCTAAGGTCAAGAATGAATTGTCAAGCTGTACATTCAAACTGCATCAAACAAGAGGATCAGCTACAAGTTAAAAATGAAGCAAGTGAACATAAACAGTATCTTGGAGGCATATATGTACTGCTAAATTTCATTTAAGCTAATATAACCTGCTTTTATAACAGTGTTAACGATGGTGATTAATTACTAATAAGTCCTGTTTTGAGGTTTTTACATTATTTTGTCTACGCCCTTGACTAATTTTCGACTTCCTTGTCTCATGGCCTGCATGTAAGTTTCATCTTAGATTAGGAAAGATGATGTGGAAGCACCAGTCGAGTCTTTCAGCCCTCTCATTTATTATGATTTAAAAGGCTCTTCTGACAGCAGTCCTCCTCCTCTTAATCTAGATGAGTTCAGCAATGCGGATAACAGACAGACCACGGATGAGTTAGTGGCGTATCAATAAAATGTGTCGCATGGAGCTACAGATGTGCTGTGTTGATATTGTGTGTTACCATGAGCATGTCACTGGTGACTGAGTTGGCCAAGTCAGAAACAGAGGAGTTGGCATCGTGGCGGCGTCCGGTCTCGTCTGGGGTCTGACCTCTGGGGCTGCTGCCTGGTTTGTTACCCGGAGTCCTGTTAAAATGGACACAAACGCACACATAGTCACATAAACATGCTCACATTCAGCGCTGGTGTCCACATACTTTTGTGTACCTTTGACCTGGGGCTGTTGAATGAAGGGAAGTCTTCATGCTACACCATTAAATGGTATTTTAGACAATAGTGTGAAAGGAGTAGGTCCTTTCCTGTTTTAAATTGACATTGGCCCTTCAAACAAGGAAAGGTCCATCAAGAAATGTTTTTTTCCAAGTTTGGTGTGGTGGAACTCAACCCCATCCAACACTTTTGGGATGAACTGGAACACCAATTGCGAGCCAGGCCTTCAACATCAGTACCCGACCTCTCTAATACTCTTATAGCTGAATGGAAGCTACCTTCCCAAAAACATTGAGGCTGTCATGGGAGACTCTTGAGGGACTGCTACAGCCTGCAAGACGAGGGTTATGTGACAGAAGGAGGCAGTCAAAAGCATAGGCAGGGTACTTTTCAATAGCTATTAGGCAACCTCACAACACGACTGTCCCTGATAAATCTGTAAAACTGTCTTCGGCAAAGGGAAAAATTCTGGTTTTGTTCTTTAACCTTTAGTTCTGACAAAGCACCTTATTTCTGTGATTAAAATGTAGGCTAATCAATGCAAAAATCTAGCAGCATATTAAAAGCATACTTTGACATTTTGGGAAATAGACTTATTTGCTTTCTTGCCGAGACGTAGCTGAGAAGATTGATGCCAGAGTGGTATCAGTCTTCTCATCTTACTCTTTTGGATGGTTTTGGATCGAGTTGTTCAACAGCTACATATGAGTGTAATGTTCAAGTGTCCACACACTTTTTGCCATGTAGTGTATGTCTCTCAAGCAACGGGGGCTGTGGTGAGCCTCACTCCTGTGGACTACAACAGTAGCCTATTGGATTAAATAAATATACAAACATCTAGAAACAATTTCTTTCTATACTTGAGTATAATTATAACAAACAAGCCCCCAAACTAAACATACACCAATGTGAAACTTTGTCTATCACCACCCGTCACTTCACACACTCTGAGGATTGTCCATGCACAAAACTATGCCATCAACCAAAACCAAATTTACAGGACAAGACCTTTAGTAATACACAATACAGCAATACATCTGACTAAAAGAAAATACTATAGTAAAGAGTAAAATATGCTCCTGGTTCATATTATGTAACTATCTGGTAAACTGGGAAAATATAAGGATCTGATACCAGTCGAGGCATTTTGACAAATAAGACTAATAAGAGCACTTATCGCTGTGAGAGATACGACCCAGGGAGAGTCTGAGAGACAGAAATAGTGAGCGAGGGAGCAGGTGAGCTGTAAAACACAAAGGTAAAAGCAGAAGTGAGATTAGAAGAAGGTATTGTGGGAAAGATGATCCGAGAGGGAAAGATAAATTTGAAGACTCATCTGTGCACAGAGGTTGAGAGAAAGTGAAGGAGAGGATCTGTCTTTTTTTAAGACTCGGAGGATTAATAGAAACGAACAAAGTGAGGTTACTGACTCAAATTAATGTGAGACTGAGACACACAATAACACACACACAAGCATTAGCTGAAAGAGAAATCGAGGAGAGTAGGGAGACGGGATAAAAAGCCTGGAAACAAAACAGACCAGATTTGGTTTGGGTAAAGAGTCGGATGCTCTAAAGCAGAGAAAGGAAGCAAACTGACACGTTACATGATCAAGCAAAATAGAAGGAGGCTGGAGAAGGAGGGGCGAGAGATGGACAGGGTTTGTACGACAAAGAGACAAGCGAGAGCGAAGAAGAGAAACACAGAGAGGAGGAGAAAAGGATATGGTGTGGATGAGAAAAGAATTGATTCGTCACTCTGCATTTATTTCCTGTGATCTGCAGGTCAGAGCACCAACAATGCAGCGCAGACTTAATTCAAAAAGTAATGGCTTCTGTTTCAGAGGCTTGCCCGATACAGCTTTCTATTTTATGTATCTGCTGATAAAGACATCTGAAACATTATTTCTCTAACAGGTCAAATTGGCGTACGCAGAGAGAGCTAGAAATGTCCAATTACAGTTTCTAATATCAACCCCGAACACATCAGGGAACAATGTGTTACCTTAATATAATTACATAACACATGGCAGTCACACACACAACACCTGGCTGTCTCGCTGTGTCATTGACTTGACTCCCACCTGCACTGTCGTGTGCTGCGTTCAAGGACTCACTGTTTAACCTATTTTAGACCTAATTTTACAAAGCATGCCAGAACATTTTAGATCATTTGTCTTTCTTCTAAGCAGCCTGCAAGACAACTGATTAATTATGGTTGCTGTTATTATTATCTGTTATATGTTTATTATTGTGTACATATGTGAATTTAATTATTATGGCAATTCTGTTTGTTGTTTTTGCAGGGATACTTAAGACTTTGTTTAATTTGTCTTCATTAATGCTAACATGATCTTAGCCCATATAGACTTACAACAGGACAAAGGTTATCTTGCTTTTGGGAGATGGGGCCCAGCTGAGTTAAGAGTGGAACAAAAAAGTTGTTTGACCACAACGGGCAACATATACAAGAGCAGAGGAATAGACAGGTTTGGGTTTTTCCAAAATTCTCAGCAGGATTTTTTTGTCTGGATGGAAAATTGATTATGTTTTCAAGCATGTGTTTTCAGTGTGTGAAAATAGTAGGGACTGGTTTGAAAACTGTTGATTGTTGGCGCAGTGAAAGTAATTCTGATCCTCTGACATTTGAGCGTCAGTTGCCGACGCTAAAATCTCAGCAGCGCTTTCAGAGCACGAAAATGTAAAATTCACATTATCCTTTTCACAGTGGTGATGCCTGATTGGTCGTTTATCTTTCAGGTAGGTTTTATGGCACAACACCAAACGTTTAAGTTTAAGTTTAAAACTTTAACTTTTAAAAGTTCTCTTAAGATGAGGATTAACTGTTTCAATGTACCCTACCATCACCTACTCCCCCTCAGTTGCAGCTCAGCTACATGGGTGACTCTTTAGAGGCATTCACCACTTCGACTATAGAACACATAATATATGCCTGTCAGCTGAGTCTCTACCCAAAGAGTCTATAAACACTTTCTTGTAGGAGGGGTTGGCTCAGTGACAGCCCACTGAACCCTACTAAATCAATACTCAACACACAAGACAGAGACCACATGAATCTTGAACAATCAACCTTACATAAACACAGCCGGGAATTTTCTCCATTATTATTATTTACATTTCATTCTACGGTGCTGCTGTGGATATTTGGCAATTAAACATCTCAGCCATGCAGAGCACATGCAATACCTTAACACTGTGCATGTAAAACTGTTGTAGTTAATGAAGGTCTGCATATATTACGCACGTTTCTTCGCTAACTGTAAACATATTCACTGCTCGGTCTGCTCCAGTCTAATGGAGCACTGAGCCAACCAGAATGTTTTTGTAACATTTCCATATATTTGATGCAGCGTCAAGTTGGCCACTAAGAATAATCAGAGGAAAAAAAGCAGATACTCTAAATCTTTCCTTTCTATCTAACTTGAGACACACAATTATGTGTTTTGGGCAGGCGGAAAAGATATGAAAAGACATGACATTAAACCGGCAGTTAACCACGTGGAGATCTGAAGGCAACATCTGTCTGTCAGAAAGTAGAAAATGAAACTTAGAGAGAGGGTTTTATTACAGTAATGGGAAGCAAATCAAAGCAAAGGTCAGGTTGATGACCTAATTTATCAACTAAAAACATAGTGTCATTAATTACACGGCGGCTGTCTCTTTATAACATGTGTGTGCATTTCACCGACTAGTCAGTGTCAACTCATGAATTTAACCGACAGAAGATAAAACCACAAATATGAAGTAGCCAAATTAAACCAAATGATTTATTGTGTGTAACAGAGATGACATCCATGTGTCATATTTTAAGGTAATGAGTTCATAAGAGGAAACAGGTGCACTTCTCCTGCAGTGAATTTTAGTTGGGTGCCCTAAAAGGACAACAATATGTTTGTTTCCCTGAAACAATTTCTAAATTTTATTTAATCTTTTTCTCCTTTTTTTCCTTTCTTTCTTACTTTTTCTCCTGCACTGTTGATCTTCTTGCAGGTGCACAAGTGCATTTGTTTTCTTGTTGTTTGCATGATGTGTCATTTACAAAGACTTTAGTGCTGTCGTGTGCTCTGATCAAGGTTTCATGACGAAATGAATCAGTATTGTCAGTCAATTAGTTGTACATAAGATTCCCCCAAATTATCAAAACATGAGATGATTCTTTCTCTTTTTTTTATTTATTTTTTGTTACCGCTGGAGCGCTGCCTTTTTCCTGAATTTGTTTTGGGGAAACAGACACATTTAATAGAGATAAATCAGCATAATAATGTTTTGTTTCATCAACCACCTGCATTCCTAAAGGATTCGTATTAGACAAGTACAGTTGTGGTGTCTGCTTGTCATAGTCACCGCAGATTAACTTATGTTGACATGAAAGGCAAATAAAGACCTGCTGCTGCACAGAGCGTCCTCGAATCACGACTGTTGACACCGCAACTGCTTGGGGGACACGGAGCATTTCGGTGTGGTAGGGAGGTGAGTTCATCCATGCGTGTAAATATACATATTTACTCACTGTCAAATACACACACACACACACACAGAGGCTGCAGCAGAGCACTGGTGCTGCATGATATCTCAACCAGACATGATAATATCCTCAAATTAGCTTTTTGTCCAGATATATAAAGAAAATGATGAGATGTGTTGCAGGAACACTCCTGTGTGACACTGAGGAAAGAGGAGGAGGAATTATTCTCTTTCCACTCAATTGATTCTCACAAAAAAAAAAACTGAATCATTCTCACTGCAGTTATTTTGATTCAAAGACAAAACTAGACAGAAACTCTACATTTTTGCAGTCATCAGAAAGTAAAAATGAGCGCACATGTGTCATGCCACGGTGATAAACTATAAGAAAAAATATCTGTAGCTGTGAGTTTTGCCTGCTTGTGACTATCTCATCTGAAAACACCGGTTACATAATTCATTCTTTAGAGGTTGTTGTAACCATGACTACTGAAATGTGTGCTCCCACTTAAGGTTGTACTCACTATCATCATGTATTTTACACGGGGTTGCAGTAACCATGGTAACAGGAGCCTTCAAAAGAGGGCAGTAAAATCCAAATCCAAAAAGTTCCACAGAGAGGGCATATATTGAAAATAGCAAAAAGCCTGCAGGGCAAAGGGACCAAACATTTAGAAAGCCTTTGAAACATACTTCTGCAACACACTCTTCTTCTCTTCTCTCGTACCTACACTTCTCCAACCCCCTGTGACCCTGCGAAAACACCACAGCACATACCACTGGGTATGTGTGAGCTCATGCTGAAAATGGCTGATTCATAAATGCCAAAAAAAAAAGTGCAAAACAACCTCCAGCCATGATACTCAACACAACAGGCAACGACAGATCTGAGCAGTTACCTTCTTCCCTCTGTTAATAAAACAGTCTGGATCATCAGACTGAAACAAGCTATGATCTCACTGTGCACTTCACTTTTTCGATGGTAGGGAAATGCAAATGAACTACCAGCGAGTCTATAGAACAAAACTAATGAGCACTACACACACACACACACATACACATGCAGTCCTCCTGGAGGTCGAGGGCAATGTCCCCACTTCGATCTGATGCGCTGAAACTCAAAATCCTGACTTCTGACCTCATGGCCTCAATCTGGGACTGAGTTGTAAGCCATCTTCTGCGTAATTGGACAAAGCAGGTCGTTACATCCCAGGGGACAATGCAGAGGCATCTTATCTCCTCCTATGTCACAGGTGTATCGTCTGTTGGAGAGTCTGTTTAGCACTGATTAAGAAAGAGTGAATAAATAAAAGTACATGCTTCATTCACCCAGCTTTGATAACGGTATATCATGACAGTAATTACAGGAGAAGCGACAAAAAATAAGAAAAATCAAGCAGAGGTCTGGCAGCAAGAAGCATGAGCAAGAGAGAACGTCTTCACAGAAGATTCAGAGCAGGAAAAGCAACATGCTGTCCAAATTTACTGGACAACAAGATTTTTAATCAGCATGTCTGTGTTTTCACACACGTGTCATCACCAAATCTTTACTCTTTGTGACCATATTGTCCTGCTTCATGCCTCCTCATAGCTGAGACTCAGGAAACTAATGGGATGTCTGTTGTGCACGCACATCTAGCTGCCATCTGTTTGCTTGGAGATGGCACTTAAGTATCTGTATGCACATTTTATGAAGCAGAGGAGGAGTTTTTATTTTCTAAATATAACCAGCGTGAGGTGTGACAACTGAGGGGAATAAAAACTATATCAATTGCTTAGCAACTGTTACTGTTAACGAGTAAGATCCTTTTTGTTTAACCAGAAACAGAAGTCTTGCTCTGAAATCTCTCTCGAGAGGTGAGTTGCTGCAGGAAGATGACGGAGTTTCTGGTTAAACAAAAATGATTTTAAAGGTCTAACTCTGGAGGGATCCTTTCCATAATGTTTTCAGAAACAATCTGAGCCTGTCAGCGGCAAAAACAAGCACTTTTAGTAGACGTGCTTTTGACGGGTGCAGTTGCCCACAAGGATTATGTTGCAGCCATTGCAGCCTGATTCGCGGCTGCCGGCTGAGGCGATCTACTGGACCAATTCCAAAACTTTTTGTACCTATTAGTCAGTTAGACCACAAAAAAAAATAAAAATAGAGCCCTGGTTTAAAAATATTGGAATTACCCTTTAAGTTTGAAAAAAGTCTTAATTTACCTAGGATTCACAGAAAATTAGTGCTCAAGAACTGCACAGCTTTGTGCAACAGATGAATTTAGACATCTATCTGAAGTCTGACTAGTAGTTTGATCTAAACTATAGTCAAAGTCTGTCTTTGTGAAACCGGCACCAGGTCTCCAGTATCAAAGTTCTGTGACTTTGCTGCCCATCACCCACCCTGACTTCCTCCCTTTGACTTACATGTGGTATAAAAATGTAACACTTCCTTCACTGGAATAAAATGTTGCCGGTGAACATAATCCGGGCAGCAATAACGTTTATTTTCAAAACGTAATTGGCAAAACAAATTGGTAGTAGAGAAATGTAATTTCTAAGAGACATTAGAACATTCTTCACTATTTTATCTCTCTGTGTATGAATGTAATACAAAATTTTTACGATACATGCTTACAGTTTAGCTGTCCTCTGTGTACGAGCTCAGTAGATACTGATCACCAAGAGAAGAACTCGGCCTCTAATAGAAAGTGTATCAGAGAGCTCATTTGAAAAAGCTATTTTTGTTGGTATATTACCCTCTATCAGTTTCAGTTATCCTTCTCTAGAAGTCATGCCACAATAATTAAGTTAACCTGCCTTAGGATATGAGATAAGTTATAAAGTGACAAAGATTTATTGCATTTATTTTCATAGCTGGCTTCATGTGAGAAAACAATATGAAACAAAATTGACTTTTATCATTTAGGTGAATTAAACAAGCAAGAAACAGAGCTGAGATAGGGTGAGTATAAAACTGTGGTGTGTATTTAAAAGCTAACATTTAGAGCCAAACCTAAAATCTTAACACTTGCAACTGGTACAGACGTTTAAAGGTGATGCAGGGATGTTACAGAAAGCTCATGGGCAAATATACTGTATACCAATGCATGAAAACCGTCAAACACAGGGGAATCTCATTCCTTTTTCTGATGTTCAGCAATGAAGCAGATTTATCAGAGTGTGGCCGAGCTGACAGTCATCTGCGCTGACAGAGGAGCGCTGCTGTGACATCATCCCGTCACAACGCCAGTCAGCACCCTCAGGAAAAGGGTGGATTAGGTGAATAAGGAGATAGTGGAATGGAAAAGGAGAAAGAGAAGGAGACAAACTGGCATAACAACAGCGCAAAGTAAGAAAAAAAGCGCTTAATAGATGCAATTAAATAAAGCGTGGAGGAGAGATTGAGAGAGAAGGCAGAGGTGGAGAGGGAATGAAGGAGAGATGAGGAGAAACAAAATGAGGAAACAAAATGAGGGCTACACAGGGTAGAGAGGAAATTGATGAGGGGATGGGGAGAGGAATGGGAGGCAGAGGGCGAGGGAGGGAACGTCGATGGATTGGTGAGAACATGAGGGATGAGGGTTACCAGCAGGACCGCGATAGGAAGTGTGTCTCCATAAACATACTGTATCTGGGTCTTGCTGATCATACACTAGCCCTAGGAGGCCATGAAACACAATATAGGTCCCATGTCCCATGATGGATGAGACCCCGGTTCCAATGTCAGCCCACTCAGCGCTCCCCACCAACAGGGACAAATCATTCAGCCACCGCCCCCCTCAACACGCAGGCTAATACAACTTAATGGAGCCATCTACAGTGTTCGACTGGCTTGATGCTCTTTGAATAGACTTCTGCCGCCTTGTTCCTGAGATTTATCCACTGGGAGTTGCTGTTTTTGTAAATAACACTCTGCATAACTGTGCATAAATAACCTGTAGTGATGTCATACCCTTTTTAAAAAGTTGAGATAAAAATCAATAAAGTTTGTTAAATGACTTCGAGAACACTGTTTTTCTTTTTTTTCCCCTTCCACCACTCACTGTCACCTTCGCTGTGACGTCCGCCTCACTTTCCTTTCATGGGCTCACTTAAATCAGCTCCCTGCTCGTAGCCACAAGCAGCAACCAGGGAAATGGTGAATGAGCTCCAGACTTAGATCTGACAGGTTTTTTAAAAAGATGCCTCGTTTGTGCTGACCTACATCGCTTTTTCTTTCCAATCATCTTTCCGCCCGGGCCACTGCTGGCTCCAGAGGCTGCCATGGGGACCAGTGGCCAGCCTGGAGTCATTAGGAGGCTCGACTCACTGTGATTGCTGGCTCAGACACTCACAATTGAAAAAGTCGGATATGCCAGCTGATAAAGGGTGGCAACAACTTCCTGCTTGATTAATACTGTACAGTCTGGCGTTGTGCAACTCAGCGAGTGCAGTATAACGTTACCACTGCCAAGATTAAAACTCTGATTCCCGCTGAGGCCACCCATAGCAACAATGTACACACCCTAAGTTTGAATAACAGCACATATCGAATGTAAAGTACTGTTGATCTTTAAGTGTTTAAACGCTCATCTCCAAATGACAATACATTAGAAATATTCCTGTTCAGACTTGCATATTTACTCTCCTTTTAGCTCTGTTTTGGTCTCCACCAAATCCTGAGGGAAATATCTGGCTCTTTATCTGCTAAATGCTTCACTATGTTCACCAGCTAGTCGCTAACTTTGTCTGTTGGCTGTTTGTTGCTGGGCAGGTAGCGTACAGTGAGTTAATCAGAGCTTTTTATCTGAAAACAGCTGAAGTTATATTGATGAGGGCGGTGAGACTGAACCAAAACAGTAAAGCTGTGGGCCATAAAACCAAAAAAATGTGCTGACAGACACTAAAATGCTCCATAATGCTGATGAGAACTGCAGAGTCAGGTGATAATTAATTGTGGGTTTGTCACAATAGTGACCTTTTACACATTACACAGTCATTTAATCCAGTGTCAATATAAAATTATTGATCAGTGCAGCTTCAAATAGCTTCATTTCGGTCAAACAACCTTCGCCAGGCATTTTATCTAGCAAGTCGCAGTGAATAGACCTGGGAGGAGGAAGATTTTAAAGACCAAAACAAAACTAAATATAATCAATAATTATTTCAGTAAATACCTAGAAACTACAAGAAGAAACATTACATCCCAGCAAAAGGGATAAATGACAAAGAAAAATGTAAAACAGATAGAAGACAGCATGTAGTAAGTATACAACAGCATCATCAAACATGTAGTGCAGTGAAAATACCCGACAAAGGTTGTTTTACTATGACGTAGTTTTTAATAAATTTGTGTTGACAGTGTGTGGGAGCTTATTTTTGATATTTTTACCCATCACTTGTTCTCCATATACGCACCTGTTTGTAAACAGGTGTGCAAAGCTGACTGTTTATTCTGACTGTTTAGACTTTGGAAACTTATTCCTCTCTTCTTTCTTGTGACATTTTTCCAAACATGATGTCTGTGAGGTTTGTCTCTTTCTTTCCCACTGGAGCATCCAGCTTCTCAAGCGTACATTTTTCTTTGTGGTAACGTGGTTCATGTTTCTCATTTAAAGGTTATGAATGGTCAACCACAGTAAAAGTACTTATTATACCACACCGGGATTTTCAGCAGTGTTGAAAATATAACAAATACCTCAGTATCAGTATCAGTGACTGTGACAGAGGATTATAGTCTACACCAAACATTCAGAGGGGTCCACAATCTGCTATTTAAACGTCCCATCACTGATAGTCCGTGTGTGCACAGTGTATTGTTGGCTTGTATTGAATGGAAGCAGACTTTGATATGCTCCATTTCAGACACCGTTGCACATTTTACAGCTTTTACAGACTCAATGTTCAGAGTGGAGATTGTCCGGAGCCCGTAAGCTCTTTTGGGTTTATTCATATTTATTTCCCTGTTGCGTCTCTGTGTGTGTTGAATCTCTGAGCTCATTAAGATGCAGCTCCTCCATGCAACAACAGCTTTCTGAGAAGATAATAACACAAACAGCTTCAGAGCTTCCATCATAGTAATCTGCAGGTGGGTGATTATGTCCAGTCCACCGCAGGGCTTTGGCCGGTCTACCTCCGTGACCCAAACGGACTTACATAGCAAGAAGCTCCACGTAAGAGATTAGAAGACCTTTCACTTAACACAGAGCGCGAAAACACAGGCTTTGTCTATAGATAACAGATCAGCGAGAAACAAAATGTGTCCTTTGACAATAATATAATTAACTGTAATCACAGCTGCACTGGTGTTTTATGGGATTTTATCTCTAAGATGTAATAAGTACAAGACAGCTTTTTAAGGCAACAGTCCATAGCTGCTGCTTTCCAAATCACAGATTAACATTAAACTTCTCACACATCACAGCACACTGCTGATAATTAACTCTATAAATTTGTTCGGGATGATTTTACTGTCACATCAACCTCCCCTCATATATACATGTGAGTTCAGTTGAAACAGGCTCCTCTGCAGGTATTTAGTTTTAGGTTTTAAATGAGTGACAGGCGGTAAAAATAGATCATATCTCAGTGTTATGTTGCAAGCTTTGATGAGCAGTTCTCAACGTCTGAGTGCACACCACTACAGTATCTGCCTGTATATCACTACTGATTCACAAATCCGCAATATGAATAGAGAAGTCATACATCTCTTCATTTATCGTATTTTTCGTATTATCCTCTGAACAAGGGAAACGATTGTGTTTTATGAGATAATTAAGATTCCTGACTACAAGTTCTCTAGCAGCTGTGATGTACTGTAGATTGGTGATTATTTATTGAATTCTCAAACACATTAAAGCTGCAACAATCAATATTTTTTGTAATAACAATGGATAAATTGACTGCGTAATGTGAAACAGATCGCTCGTAGTGATGAACTGACACCAACTCTGCAGTTCCCCTCAGCTCTATGGAGCTTTTTAGCCTCTTTTAGCTCATTGTTTTGGTTTTACAGCCCACAAATCGAGTGTATTGGTTCAGTCTCACTGCTCTCATCAACCTTGTTTCCAGCAGCAGCAGCAGGCAGCTTTCAGTTTTCAGTGAAAAAGCTCTGATAAACTCACTGTACACTACCTGCCCAGCACCAAACGGCAGACAGACAAAGTTAGCGAATGAATGCTAATGTTGTCCTATGTCTGGTGGTTGTGTAAACAGGCAACTGTTAGCTAACTTGTTTACTATAACAATGTCAGTATTGTGTTTACACCTTGTCCTGCTGCCCCCAAATGGACAAAAAAAAATCTCTTAATGCAGCTTTAATTATAAATGTCGAAATATCTAAAAGCTGTTGGATAAGGACAGGGTGCCACTTGGTCTGCTTGTTTACTGTCCACATTTAGAAAGATTGACTGAACAAATATAGATCTGACCTAATACAAAGCGCACACGGTTTTTGCTTTTATCCCTTTATTTCTCGATTATCAGATTTGGTGTTTGTAGATATTTGTGCTCTGAGCTGTATTTGATTTCATTAATAAACCAACAGAATCTCAAGCCTCTATGCGAGTGTCTATTTTTATCTTGCAGCATATTTCTCTAGAAAGCGGAGAGCAAAGGTTTCCCACTCTTTCTGTCGCTCTTTCACTGTCTGACAGCGTCTTGTCTTGTCACATATATTCTTGGGCCGGATCATCCTGTTCCATCGTTCTCAGTCCGCTGGGCTCCATGAAAACGGCCGGGAGCGAGCCAGCAGACGGGTGTAGGGAGCTTACGGGGTAACTACAGAGACAGGGAGATGAGAGAGACGGACAGAGATGATGATGGAGAGCTGTTATTAGTTGTGAAAGGACACTAGACGACTTGGCCCACGCGACCCCTCAGGGTAGAGGCTCACTGGCTGGCTGTGATTAGAGTTAGGTGCTTGACAGACCTCCAGACAGTGAGAGGGAGAGAGGATGATGGGGGGACAAGAGGTAAGCTCATCCCCTGACTGACCCTTAGACATTTAGAATTAAATCCTAAAGGCATAAAAGAAAAAGGTCATAATTGTTGCAATAACATCAAAAACAAGACAGTTGTGTTTTTCCAAAGATATGTTCTTTTCTTCCAAGACAGACTGCTATTTTTCATCAGCCAGAAATTCACAGATGACCTAGTTAGAGCAGCACACTTGGATGCACTGCAGAGAGGTTTTGAGAAAACTTTTTTGTGCATTTTGAGACATTAAATAGAATTTAAAAGCAGCATTTCTGGAAAAACACAGAGCAAAAATCCACATGGTGTTATGTGGGACTAGACCCAGAATCCTGCTCAGCCTACTAGTGTAAAACATGGGTTAAGCACTATATCACTCAAACACTCTGATGTGATAAGAGGGCAGCCTGTTCAGTCCTTTGTTCACCAGCTGAGAGATTGTGTTAGTCTCTGACAGCTGCTCTGAGATCACTGCTATATGAGAGGTTAGCATATTTTTAGACGAGTGTTTCATGTGAGGAACCTCACTTCTAAATAATGAGGGTGCCCTTCTCCTGTGCCTTACAACTCACAGATCAAACGGTGAAGCGCTGCAGACAAGCAGACTTACAAAGGTCTGGATGAAGACACAGAGGACAGAAGGAAAAAAAGGAACAAGAGGACCCAAAATGTGAAGTTGGAAAGAAAATGTGGCGATATGCAAAATAGAAATTTGAGAAAACATAAAGCTGAACATAATAGCAAAAGGGAAACAAACAGAAGGAAAATGACTGAGCCAGAGTTTTCAGTTCGGTGCTGGAAGTCAAAAAACAACATTATGGTTAGAGGTAGAGAAACAGAATTATTATTATATTATTATAACAGTATCAAGCAGGGCCACACCAACCAGTGAGGATACCAAGAACATGCCCTTTGTATTGTTTCTGTAAGAGTTTTAATGGCCTCAGGAGGAGTTTACATATAATTACATCAACAGTAGATTACACATGATGGGTTTTAAAGGCTGAATGTGATTTTATTTTAACTTGACATATTGGAAAAAGGGCTTTTTCCACCAGAATTATATGTCTGACAGTGTAGAGTAGGCGTTCAAACATTTAAAGCCCAGTTCAGACCAAAGATTCGTGACGAGACGAGTTGAAACTTGCAACTACTTGCAATGCGCCGGTCTGCAACGCTCTGAAACCTGCCAGTTTACACCAATGCGACTAGACGAGACGGTGTATCGTTTCCATAGCAACGACTCTCTGCATTTCCGTTCTAACTGCCGGCTTTCTGGGCTTTTTTTTTTGTAGCTGGACATAATTTGTTGCATCTTAAAATGTGAAGGAGGTTAGTGGTAGTGAGATTCTTGCTACAGTCGGATTTCTAGTATTGATGAAGCAGCGAAAACGTAAAAAACAAGCAGGTCGTGATGACCAGCTGATTTCGCTACGAGCTGATTGGCTGTTGAAACAGGTGACGTGCCTTACGTTCTAAAACCAGCGACTGGAACTTTTCCCTGCAACGTTCAAAAATGGTTTCGTCTCATCTCTCACCTTTAGTCTGAACTGGCCTACACAGTTAAATAAATAAAACCTGAGATAAGAAATGGAGGCTAGTTTTTGGACTCATGACATCAGTATTTCATAAAATCCTGGCCACAGCCCTGGTATCAAGCCATGTTAATATTAATGTCAATAAAATATTTTATTACATTTCAACTTCTTTACTGATGATTTTGAAATATCTGTGAAAAGGGACAGTTTCTTCCAAATTGCCAAAAAGTATTGAGCAAAGGCAAACAGCTACTGACTGCGTCCAAACTCAATATCTTCAAATGGAAAGTGTTTGTTATTAAAAGTGCAGCCAGTCCTGGTCTGTGTGGCTTTCCATAATAATCCTATATAAGTAGAATAAATAGCATTTTAAGCAGCTAAGATTTATTCAGTTTTTTAAGGGCCACATTAAAATTACTTCATGATTTCAGACTATGTGGATGATGAATCTTTCCGGTCAGCCTACAGTGTAGAGCACTACGTCAACACAACAGAGGTAAATAGTCCTACAACACTTTAAATTACACATCATTGCATCATTATGTACCTCTCCACTTTGACAAACAGCTCCCTCAGCTACTTGTTTTCACTTTCCTGACACCAATCTTCTCTCTCTTTCTCTCATTACCTCTTTTCTGGTGTGGTGTCATTTTCTTTGCTTGCTGGTGCTTCCTGTAGGTCTGGGAGGTTGGCAAAGTCGTCCTGTTCAGCCAGCCCGATTGCTAGAGACAGAACAACCATCTTCCCCTCGCTGGACACACAGACAAACAAGACATCACAACACCACACAGGTATGTAGACACGTAGGCGCGCACACACACACACACACACACAACTCCACACAAACACGCAGTGACAGAAACACAGCAACACACGCCGCACACATTCATTTCATGTACAAAGAGAGAGTGGGAGAGAGGTTGTTTCATTTTAACAAACGCTCAGTCAACACTTTACATGGCAGTGCATCTCCAACAGACCTGTGTGTGCTACAGAGTGAGTTGAGAATACAATAAAGACTTAATTAATCTCCACTTTACTGCATGCATTTCTTGCCATTTTGTAAACCACGTTTTTTTTTTTCTTATGGCTGAATTACTGTGATGTTAATATCATTGAACATTATCACTTTCAAAACACTGGATTTTGCTGGTTTATGATATTGGCAAAACACCTACAAACCATAACCTGCAAAGACAACTTACAGTTGATGGATTTGCATTTCGCAAATCTTCATGAGAGTTTTGCTTTCCGTCCCCCTTAATCAATATGTGACATGTGGACTGGCACCAAAATTACCTCTGACGTGCATATTTTAACCCTAACATACATTATGTGAAGATGATAAAGGCAACTAGCAAGCATAAAAATAAACTTTTAAGTAATCTAAAGTTAGTATGGTTTCATTCTACAGAGGGCAGATTCATATAAAGAGAAAACATCATCTCCCGTTGCCGTCACCAGTGATGTCAGTCCTGTCTGGAAAAATGTTTCTCTTTTCTTGTATTAACAAATTAGACAACATTAGAGATCCGAAGAAAATAGATCTGTTGTCGCTGAAAGAAGATCTAAAGACTGTTTTTTTTTTTTTATTTACCATTCCCTTTGCCAACTCTGAGAGGTTGAGAGTGTGTTATTAAAAGCCATCCAGGCTTTGGATTTCTACAAAGTCTTGTTCTCACATTTTGGATAATGTGGTGTGCCTGTGATTACTTAATGTACTGTATGCTGTAGCATTAGCATGAGCACTTTCCACTGGAGAAACAGATGATTGTGGTGCCAGTTTATTTGTCACACGCTGGGTTGATTATTTCTTTAGTTTTTACATGATGTTGTATGGATTATATTACCCCAGTCATTCCTAATGTCTTTTGTTTTATAGCATAATGTTTCTAATTAAAATACAGGCGATTATACAAGTGATATTCATCATGGGCCAACCTTTTATATATAAACTATTAAAAACATCCATAAGGTGCTTTTTCTTATAATTCATTATTACAATATATGAGGTTATGATGCATCAGTGAACAGTGTGTGTTCTTACAAGGACAGGGATGCATTCAATTTGTTGTGAGTGCTTTTGTTAATAGTAGTCATAGAAATGTGTTTCTGCTAATGATGAAATGAGCATCATTAGCAGAAAGGCTGAGAACCACTGACGCCTCCATGGCTTTATCATCTTCTGTTATCACTTTCCTAAAAAAGAATAAATAGAAAAGCAAAACCTGAAAGAAAGGTTTGGATTGCTTCAGATAGAAAAAATAGAGGCGATTGAAATGGCACGCAGAAAAAAAAAGAAGAGAAAAACATAGAAGAAAAAGCGAGAGAAATCCATGAAAATTGAGGTTGCCTTAACAAAAACCTGCAACAAAGAAACACATCACGTTGATTTTCAGCTGTTATTCTCCCTCTAAACAGGCCCGAAGTCATTTAAATTACGTCTCACTGAAGTATGCTGCACCGTGAATTCAAGAGGCCATAAAAACAGTGACCTTAACAAATGAACATTTGCCCACAACTAACCTTGTACCTCACAGCCACAAAATAACAACCCACACGTGGAAACTTACTGTACTATTCTGGCTTCTCATACTTTCTTCTCTGCTTCTAACATGTTTTTTTCCTCTTTTTACAGCCTCTAACACAGCGTGCTGATCCAAGGACAACCTTTACATATTTTCTTTACAACAGTAATTTCCTAAAGGGCAATTCCCACATGATTTTGCTCATTTCTGCCTTAACATCACCTGGAGGACAATTTTAAGGCATAATTAAAAAACATTTCACATAATTTTTATATTTTGGATTAGTGGCTGTTTTACTTTGTTTTGAAGGTTGCCTTCAGCAGGTTTTTGAATGACAGAAGGTGGAAAACGTTTGAGTAAACATTAACATTCTCTGTGATTACATCAGAATCACAGAGAAGGTTAATGATTACTCAAACGTTTCATTTTAGGAGAAAACTGATTGAGAAATGGCTCTCTTAGCGTTCCTGAAACAGTGTGTCAATATGAAACAGTGATGAGAACTTTTTACAGGTTTAAATCCTACAGTGTTGAGCCAGATACTATGCCAGAACTGAATATGAGTGTGGAATTGTGCCCAAAGCCGAGTATAAACAAATCTGATCAAAAGATTTTTTTTTTAAAGTGCATCTTATGTCATCCTTTTTTGTCTTTATGGTATTTTTTTTTCCATCTGTTTCTCCTCAGTTCTCCTCTGATCATCTTCCTCTCATCTCTCCATATCTCACACTTGTGATCTATTTTCCCAGCCTGCATGTGCTTTCTGTAGTACATTCCCTCCTTAACAAGACGCTGTTTGTTGAAGCAATATCGACAACAGGAGGAACACATTAGCACTTGAGAGACAGCGGACCACTGGGGATGTGTAAACAGTAACAACATGATGCTCGTCGATAAGGTGAATGGATTTGTATAGATGACCAAAAAAGACACGTGCAGTCCAACCGGAGGGCGCTGAAATCATTACCACCTACACCAGCTCTATTGATCTGAAATGTGAGCGGGGCGGCACAGTTGCCACACTGTGTGACAGCCATGGACACACGTGGAAGGTGAAACTGCTGCATTTGGTTGTTCATACCCCACTGATCACAAACTCATGTGTTACCGTTACGTTTTTTCGAATGGTTATCAGGTTATTTTGGAAAAAAATGTATTATCAAGAGAGGTGGATCAAGTCTTTAGTATGTACACAGTGACAGTACGCTAACTATGCTAATGCAAGATGCTGTTTGTTACGCCTGATGTATTTTTATTCAACAAGCTGAATTCTGAACATTCTGCAAAGCTTGGTTTCATGAAATCTTTTTAAATCCAGTTCGATAAATTCATAAATGCACATTGGACAAGTTAAAAAACAAGTTTGATTTTCTTGAGACCTTCTGGAGTTACACAACACAAAAATCACTATGCAGCATACTCACAGTTTGCCTAGTGTGCCTGAGAGAATACAATCTTACCTACTGATGGTGGACACTAGATATTAATGTGCACAATGTAGTAAAAATCTGTCACATCTGACACATACATCAACATCACAAACTATACCCCAAAACATGATCATAATTGAGTTGAATCAGTATCTCAGCGCAGCCTCAACACAATTTTAACATTTAAAGTTTTGCAAAGGTAGTATTTATTGCAGGGTAATTGTAGAGGATTGCATTATCATTTCATCCCCTGTACATACAGACATACTGTACATATCGTGCTAGTTTATTAGACACACCGAGCCTAAACTACTACAGTCTAATTCAACAGCCCTCCAATAAATCCAACCTTATGAAGATAGAATCATCTTGGAGGCTGTGGTTTGTGGTGCTGTTGAATTGTATTTCATTATACTGAGTTTTCCCTAAGCTGTTTCTAATAATTTGTCCACCCTAATTGAAATAAAGGGGGTGAACAAAGCAATAAAAACAACTAAAAACAAAAAACAACTAAACAACAACGTAATACAACAGCACCACAAACCAGTGGTAGAAAGTAAC
Source organism: Macquaria ambigua (assembly GCA_008360985.2). NCBI lineage: Eukaryota > Metazoa > Chordata > Actinopteri > Centrarchiformes > Percichthyidae > Macquaria > Macquaria ambigua. Next base: position 230,535 of record VMKM01000004.1, on the reverse strand, counting down.
TGAGTACATTTACTCAGGTGCTGTAATTTAGAACAATGTTGAGGTTCTTGCACTTTACTTGAGTATTTCCATTGTACGCTACTTCATATTTCTACTCCACTACATCTCAAGCGGGAAATATACTTTTTTTTACTCCACTATTAATTTCACAGTTTTAGTTACTAATGACTTTATATAAAATGTTATAAATTGAATTACCAAACTGCATATAAAGTGGTTGAAATGAGCTCAACTAACTACAGCAACGAAATGCTACCAACACTCATAGGAGCTTAGTACTTAGTACTTTTACTTTTGATACTTTTAGTACATTTTGCAGGTAATACTTCTGTCCTTTTACTTAAGTACAATTTTGCATGCAGGACTTGTAATGGAGCATTTTTACATTGGAGTATTTCTACTTTTCCTTAAGTAAAGGATCTGAATACGTCTTACAGTACTGCCACGAACTACAGTACAGGCTCCAAAATAACAATAAAGTTGAATCATCACCTCTCTAAAACAGTTCCAACAAAAACTGAAGACTGATTGGATTTATTGCAGGACTATTAGACTGCAATACGTTTGTAATAAACTGGCGAGTGAATTGCGTCAAAATAACCTGAAAACCTAAAGATTAGGTCAGCAGTGTAGCACATACCATCAGGATGTAATGCACACTGTATCGCTGATAATAAGAGCAGCGTTCATTCAACAGTTTCATATTCAACAGTGTCTTCTGTCAAGTTTTCCTGATGCAACATTTTACTTCATGTAGAAAACATCACTTACAAGAACGACTTGACGTCCAGCCCTCTGTGGCGGATCTGCTCCACCATGTGATCCCAGCTGCCAGGATTTGACCTTGATCGGCCTGCCCCTCCTCCTCTGTACCGGGAGGCTCCAGCCGGACTCCCCCGGACCCCGCGCGGGCCCCCACGGTGGCCCCCGCCGCCTGGGCCTGTGTGCAGCTGGCCCAGGCTTTGTGAGGTGACTGGGGGGTCGTTAGGACCCGGAGGGGGCGGGTGAGTGAGGGGCTGTTGGAGGCTCTGCTGCCGGACCAGGGGCCGAGGGCGCGCCACGGCCGAGGATGGGATGTGCTCCAGGGTGGAAGCAGACGAGAGGGAAGCGTCCCCAAAACTGAGCAGACACATGGGAGCACCGAGGAAAGAGATGGATACAACAAGGAAGACATCGGAGTTAGAGATAACACGAGGGATACAGGACAGGGCAGGTTGTTTTGAGAGGATTTAGAGAAGATGAAAGTATAAAAAAAAAATTGATAACACATGATCATGTTGATAACAAAAAGAAAGCATAGAGGATAAAAATGGCAAAAACATATATAGATACAGCACAGATTGAAATGTGGAAACACAGTGTTTGCAGTGAATATCAAAGGGAGAGAGGATCAAGAGAGAACAAACAACAAAGAAGATCAGTGAAAGAGGGAGAGAGGAGGGAGAGAAAAAAGAACAGAGTTGTCAGAAAGCTTTAGATTACTGGTAAACATCTGTATGAAAACAACTGTGCAGAATTTCGAGCTTATGCTATATGACAGTGTATGAGTGTGTGGATGGGCTGGCATGCGTCGTGTAAACATTCAGTTATTATTCTCCAAACTGGTGTCAAAACAAACCTCTGCCGTGCAAGCAGAATCAAATTCAAGCTAAAGTTTAAGTATCATTACCACTTAACTTGAGTCTCTGTTCTCCATCTGCAGCGCTAAATTGTTTCTGTACGTTACCTCTCTCCCTAATTAGCCTTGACCTACTTCCACCTTCTTGCCTTGCTGCCTTTTCCCTTCCCACTCTTCCCTTTACCTTTGTACTTCTGAGCTCCACTGCGCTCCATCTCCTCTGTCCATTCATCTTTTACTACACCCTCAGCCCTCACATCAATCTATCTCCACACCACGTCCAATCACTGTTCTTTAAGTCTCTCTCTCTCTAATTACCAGTCTGCTACTCTTACAATCATGTAATAATGCTTCACCCCTTATCCTCCCTTCAATCACCGCCCTGCCTGATAACTGTAAGCTTGTGCTAAACAGCCCCGTCTGAAGCTAATGCTGTGCGGGAGGATTTACTGCCTGGACTTGAGTTGCTTTAGCGGCGCTCTTCAGTATTAACTCAGCTCTAACTCTGCTGGAGAGCCAGGAGACAAGCCCCCTGAGGAGCAGAGCAATGCTGGATCAAGTAAATACAAGACAGAGCTCATATACATGCACTCATGCATGCACGCTTTCTCTCATACACACACACACACACACACGCACGCACACACTCACATATTGCACGCCATTAGGTCTTTCCTGAGGAAAGGTTTTGATGAGAATGTTTATTTACTTGTGCATAATATTTTAACTGAATAAATGTGAACTAATGTATAAAAGACGATTTCTGTTGAGCAGAAATGTTATAGAGTTTTGAAGTGGGAGGAGATATTTTGGGCATTTAGGGTCTTTTTGATTAGACGTTAGGCAACTGTTAGTTGGAGCACTTCCAGGGCTTGCATGAAACTCCAATTTGAATCATCAGTACAAAAGATGAGCAACTGCATTCAAAAAATATCTGGTTCTTTGATAAAAAGTCAAAGATACAAGTATGTGTACATAAAGACCTGACTAGAGAAGCTAACTATGACTCCTATGGTGCATTTCGATAAGAGATGTCCAATCAAGGAGCTTAAAGCTTTCATGTTCGCCACTAACAGCAAGTGGAAGCTACAGTAAGGACTACACTTTTTAAAAATATGATAAACGTATGCTTCAGTTTAAATCAGTTCAGTTTTGGGTTCATTTTGGATTACTTGGCAGTGTTTTGTTCCCATGAGCAATAATAAAGTGTTTTGAATTTGCTACAGCTCTGATTCGCGTCTCTGACTGGCTTCGTCTCCATAGCATCTGTAGCTGGGGCTTATGGGTATTGAAGTATTTAGAGCCATCCGCTATAATGAACTGACGGAAAAGACATGATTTCTCAGTAACATAGCTGAAATAATTAGTTCTGGTGGCCATAGCATAAACCTATGTGATCATAAAAATTATCCAGGAGACTCCGTTAAGAAGCATTAAGGACATCATTAAAAGAAAACTGAAAATAGTATTTACACTGGGGAAAAATACTTTGAGTTTCAATGAACTCACGATCTTAAGGAATCCATGTTATATGTTTTTAAGTTTAGCTAACAACAATTATTTTTTTACAGTGTACCATGTGGTTTATACGTTTCAATTTTGACAAGATCACTTTTTCCTCCACATGATGTATTGTTCCTCTGGTGAAATCACAAGGCTTGTCATGTGCCATGAGGACTGGTGGACAGAGGTGAAATGAAATGTTAGAAAAATAAAAGGAAATGCATGAAAGCGTAACAACACGTTACAAAGAAACTATTGTTATTTGTTTATCTGAGCGTATAAACCACACACTGCAGCTACGGTACAGTCAAGTGTAGATATGAAGGCTAAATAACACTCATAGAAAGCTCTATATTGCACTTACAAACATGTTATCATAACTGACATTGTGATAAATCAATACATCTGGCTGGATTCATGGTGGCATTAGGCCAGACATCTGGGAGCCAGTGTGCTAATACATTTTGCCAGTCTGTTCAGTGTCATAAATTTGGCAAAGAATTTAGTCATTTGAAAAGTTCCAAGGCTGTACAACACAGAGTCGATTGTTGTATCTACTTGTGCTTTCAGGTACTGTACATCTTCATTGTCTTCTGTTTGTACAGCACCAGTCATTCATATTCCCTGAGCATGAGCGCTCTTTATCGGCTGTATCCTATTACTTGACTTAGGCGGTTATTTTCACATTTCTTCTTGCTTGAAAGTCAATTAAGATGACTATAAACCTTGAATGATTTTGTAATTAAGGAAAATTGAGGAGGGTGAAAAACAAGGAGACTGAAAGAGAGTGTGTGGGGGTGGGAGGGACAGAGAGGGGGAGAGGTAAATGCCCAAAAATAGAAACCAATTTCAGAGGAGAAATGGAAATACAGGTAGATCTGAAAGGAGGAATAAAAAGGGAGCAAAACAGAAGACTGACAGGAGAACTGAAATTTTAAGTGCAAGCCAAGAAATTCTATTGCAAGTCTATTTATCATGTTGTTAAAAAGCCACATACTGTATCATTATAAGATTTACTTAAAACTTTGTGAAAATCAGTCAAACATGCCCAATGATTCATTAATTATGTGTGGAAGCACTTTCTATACAGTCCAATCAAGAGATAAATATCAAATCTGAAGGCAGAGTTTTGCTCTCTTGTTTCTAATCACTCTACTGTATCATAACAAAGATGCACAGTATTATAAATACAAACGTTGGCAAACAATGAATGAATGAATGAATGATGAATGAATGCATGGGAGGAGGACTTTAACTGTGAACCCACCGGGTGCTTACACTTGTTTATCAATCTATTTAACTATATTTTTGCTTTAGATTTGCTGAATGAACTGTTCAGGCGATACAGTACAAAAGACTGTTTGATTATCTTGGCTACGATTTACATACAGATAAATTATATGTATCATTCATTAGTCTCTTCAACGTGCTGCTGGTATTTTACAAAAACATGCAGCTTTCACCAACCTACCACCATTTGTTTTAGCATTTCCACATCCAACTCATATATATGGGTCTGATTATTATTTGAATACAGAGCTGATAATGGCATCTAGGCTCTGACCTTATCACTGTTTGTGAGCAGATGTTTAATGCTCAGCACAGCTGGAAGTGATGTCACCAAACCCTTGGGTTCTTTTGCCATGCTAAATGTCTGTCTTCAGTCATTTGGCTCTGGGGAGGTGGTGTTACTATAGGACTGTGTGATTTGTGTGCTGGGATCAGCTGCCCAAGGTTTTTGTGGTAAGAGCTATGGCTAAACCATGTGGACTAGAGCAGTGGTTCCCAACCTGGGGGTCGCGAACCTGCAGTGGGGTCGCAAAATAAATCTGGGTGGTCACGAGATGATGAATGGGAAAGGAGTGGATGAAAAACATATTCTGCTACACAAAACTGTTTATTTTGTCAGACTTTTCTACGATCGTTGCTATTCCTTTGTGAAACACCCGATACGTTCACCTTTTCATGAATCTAAGAATTATAATGTAAACAAGATCTAGCGTGAGGGGTCACAAGTAGATATTGTTTTGTTTTAAGGGGACACAGGCTAAAACTGATGGGAACCACTGGACTAGAGTATGAACAGTAACCATTTCCAATTTCAAGGAGCCATTTGGGTAAATTAGAAAAAATATCACTTAATTAAGCTTTAAACTACCTGCAGTAAAGTAAAATGTGTGGTTACCCACAAATCTTGACAAAACTTAATGGTGGTGATTCATTTTTCTTGATCATGTTGAATATTGGCTTTAGTAGTAACCCACAGAAAGTCTATGTGATTGCTACTAGCATTTGATTGGCTGTTGTTCAAACCTAATTGCAAAAACAACGCACCTTCTCAGCTGTTTGCAGGTTGATACACAGTGAACTTTGGTTAAAATTAAGCTGCACTGAAGCCTGTTATAGGAAAGGATTTAATTTGTATCACTGGCCTAATAAAACTGCCCTCCTGCTGTTTATTCAACAACCCACTCTGAATTTAAAAAGCTGTTACTTCAGATGAACAAGCACGCCATTTTTGAAGATTTTTCTGTGAGCACTGAGCATCTGTTTTGTTTGAACTTCTCAAAACTGTCACAGCCTTCAGTAAATTGGAGCCTGCAGAGGAACAGTACGACTGTGTGGATTCACTTTGTCTGAGACTGTCCTGACATCGGCTGGTGGAAGGTTGGAGGCTGACATAAAAATGGTATTTGTTTATGAGTGACGAAGCTCTCTGTAGTCAAGAGACTTCAAGCAGCAGTTACTCATGCATCACAGGTACACTCTGCAAAGCAGCTGGCTTCTCTTCTAGGCCTGCCTGACATTATCTTCATCTGCATGGTGTCAAAAATAGCTTCTGTTGATGTCCATCTTTGAGTGTTCATGCAACAATGCCAGTCATGATGTATTTACAAACTCACACTCTTCCTTGATATCCATACCATGCTGTTGTTGTGCCCACTGTAGCCCCTCATGCGTGCCCCCTGTCACCATGCGCCACTCACTTGCTAAACCGTAGGCCTCCGGCATGCATGTGGCTCTGGACCGTCTGCCAGCGCCCGGCCTTGCTGCCCCCCGTCACCATGCTCCGAACGCTGTCACTGCGACTGGGCCCCGCCCCAGTCCCAGAGCAAGCACCACCCCCGCTGTCACTGGCCCCCGGCGAGGGTCCAGCACCGCCCTGCCCACCCTTATCCACGGCCCCACTGGGAGGAACAGTGGGGTGGATCGGAGACAAAGAAACACGGACAGACAGAAAGAAAGGACCAGGAGAGGATACAAAGAAGAGAGAGAGAGAGACAGACGCACAGACGTACAGAGCCGGAGAGCAAAAGAATCATCAGTAAAGTTAGTCAAACCGGTGAGTAAGACACTTTGTGAGCTCTCACTCCAGCCACAAGTGTCCAGTACACAACAAAAACCTGGAGCAGCCGCTGCTGGTCAGCCAGACAGTCAGTGAAAAAGCAGTGAAGAGGTCTGAGCTGAGATTTACTGTGTAACCCTGTGAGTATATTGGAGAACACAGTTGTTGTTTTTCTGTGGACACTTGACAGAGACAAAAACATATCCTCCAAAGTACAATAGTTCTGTTCAAAACTGCACAGAATTGATGTCCAACAATTTACTCACTGTATTATAATGCCCAATTCACTCGTATAGTGCAAAATACTAACAAAGTAAAGAGTTTGAATACATTACTTATAAATAACTTTTTCTTATTGCAGCTACCCGGTCCACTAAAACCAGTTTGTGGAAATATTTGAGTCACATCAGAGAGGAGATGCAGCAGGTCTGCCCCATTTCTCTCCACACAGGGGACAGCAATGACCAATCTGCTGGCTCTGTGAATTGGGCATAATAGCTGAGTAATGATGCAGATGCATCATCTTCAGATTTTAAGACTGCAGATGAACAGAACACTAATGTCTTTGTAATCTCACAGCAACTCACCTGCAGCTCATGACGAAAACAAAAGCCCTCTTATCTAATTAGTTTGTGTAAAATGTTTCCATAGCAAAATCCCATAACTCGTTTCTCATCATGCCACCTGACCCACCCCAGCTGAGCTCGACTCAGACGTCACAGAGACGAGTACAGACAGAACGTCGACTTCAGCACAGGGACCTTCTTAGGACGAACCACACAACACACAGCTGCACACCAGGACAACGTCTTCAACAACATTTAGACATTAAGTGTAGGCTGACGGTAAAATGAATGATTTCTCACTGAACGATGAGGTATTTTCTGGCTACCTGAGCTGCTGTTGTTATTAACATGTCCGTACTAGCCTCACATATGATTAATCAGCACCCAAAACTCTGCTGTTCGGCTGTGCATATCATTCATTTCTCTACCACACTTTTATTCCCTTTATGGAATGTGGGGTAAAATATTACTGCACTGTAACAACACTGTAACTATAATTTTGATCTGTTGTTTTTTGTCTAATTGTTTTTTGTTTCATTTAATTTTTTCCATCTCATTTGCTACTTTGCTTGTTGATTTTATTTTCCTTTTAACAGTGTTTTTAAATGTTGTTGTAATGCATTCCTTCACCTTATGTAAAGCACTTTGAATTGCCTCTGAGTTTGAAAGGTGATAAACAAACAAACTTGCCTTGCCGGCCTAAAAGCATCATTATTTCGATTAGGTTAGGAGTAAGAAATAGTTGACTCACTGATCTGCTATCACACATCTCAGAAATGCCACTATAATCAGCCTATTAAATGCCACTCAAATGTAAATTATTATCTCAATAACATAATGCAATGCAATCCCAACAATCGCTGCTGATTTTACAATAGTTTCAACATCACTGCACAGATACAGAGTAATTGATAACCCTGTGGTTTTGAAAGAGTCAAGTGAGTTGTAATTAGAGAGGATAAGAATGAAGAGGTTCACTTAATGCCTCAGTGGCATGTGCGATGCATCTAAATGATGGAATGGAGCTTGATATGAAACAGACGTTTTACCATCCAAACACTTAATTGCTGTACTGCCGCGCGGCGGCGGAGAGTGTGTCACTATTTTTGGAGGAGGGCTCAGTAGACCAGACTCAGGAGGGCTATCAGGCAGCCTTAAAGCACTTACAGTACTATGAGTGATAGTGGGAGTAGTGACAACAAATGAGCAGAAAACACAGAGCGAGTGGAGGAAGAGGTGAGAGGAGTAACACATAACGACTTCACGCGCACAGAAAAACAACACAACAGTGAAGAAAGTAGAACAGAAACCACCCTATTAAAGGAACAGTTTAACATTTTGGGAAATACCCTTATTAGGTTTCTGGCAGAGAGTTAGATGAGAAGATCGATATCACTCTCATATCTGTCCGTTAAATATGAAGCTACAGCCAGCTGCCGATTAGCTTAGCTTAGCACAAAGACTGGGGGAAACAGCTATTCGAAGGCAACAGAATCTGTCTAGTAACACTTCTTAAACTCACAAATGATCACGTTGTATCTTGTTTGTTTAAAAAACAAAGTGTAAAAACAACAATTCACCTTTTTAAGGGCTGGTTATGTGCTGGACTATTTCTTGGCCAGGCACAGTAACTTTCTTGAGTCTCTGCTAGTTGCCTGGCAACAACAACAGCAAATTGTCCTTTTTACACTTTGGCTTTTGTACGAATTAAACAAACCAGATATAACGTGATAATCAGTGAGTTTTAGAAGGGTTGGTGGGCAGATTTTGTTACCTATGGACGGAGCCAGGCTAGCTGTTTACCTGTCTGCAGACTACTAAGCTAAGCTAACCGTCTCCTGGCTGTAGCCTAATATTTAACGAAACAGAGTGAAAAACAGAAAGTGGTGTTGATCTTCTCATCTAACTCTCTGCCAGAAAGCAAATAAGCATACTTCCCAAAATGTCAAACTATTCCTTTAAACTGACCGGTTCAAAGATAAAATAAAAACATTTAAAAATCAACAACAGTCAACCCTCTGTGGAAACCCTAATGGCTCAGGTAAGTATATGTTTAAGTCAAGTCTGCTACAGAGAAGCAGATTTGAATACTTGGAGTTGAGAGGCTGGGCTGTATAAAAAGGGGAAAAGGTTCAGGTGAAACAGTGAGATCTGCTCTCTGAGGGTTGTCCGTCTCCATGGTAACACTCCATGGGCTGCAGGTGAGAGGTAAAGAGGGTCTGATGAGGCTAGCAGGGCTGTAGGGAATGGGGCTATCAAACCTTTCGCTTGTACACCCTGTACACCGTGTAAAAGCTAAATAAAATGCTATTTCCCAGATCTGATGTTCTGTGTTTTGAGTTTTGACTGTAACAACCAGATAGGACTCTTAAACATTTATGATTTAAAGCCTGCTTTCTGTTTTCAGATAGGATATATCCATTAATTTCGTATGGCTGTTGGCAGACAGAAACACTGTCTTTCTATCTAAGAAGTGATCATTTGGAAAATGGTTGTAACTTCTGTCAATGTTAGGGCAGTCCTAGGAATCACAGTACTGTGAGGGATGGTGCTGCACATCTCTATCAGGTGCTGCATGGCCAGCAGTGCATACTAAACATCACCTCGCTGTGGACATGCCTGAAAGCAAAAACATGAGGATTACCAGGGATGAGAGGAGACTTCTGTTTAAAGATATGTGGCCAGATAGCATTACAAAATTAGGCTTTCTGCCCCCTTTAGGCTATTAAATATGACCTTTTCACTGCTTGGAGTGATATATTGATCAACCTTTCCCTTTGATTCTGAGCATTTCTTGTGTTATTTGTCAGGTACTTAGGCACACAAACACTAGACTTTGTTAAAATCACCAATTTAGCGTGCGAAGCAAATTTTTACTATGCTAATAATGTCCAATTTTTATTATGTCAACTACTCATGCTCACAGCTTTGTGGGAGCTTTCCCAGGTGCACATAAGCCCCTGTTCACTACAGCCCTGCCCAGATAGAGGGGTCCCTTACCAGCCATGACTGAGACTCACTTGGGCGTGAGGCGAGGGTCTCCGTAGGGAGCATAGGGAGACATGTTTAAGAGGAACTCCTTGGGCGGGTAGGAGCTCCACCTCTGTTGCACGTTGCTGCTGTCATTGTTATTCCAAAAGTCTCTGTCTAGATCACTGTGGCCAGAGAGAGAGAGAGGGAGAGGGAGAGAGGGAGGTAAGACAGGTGAGAGCAGCAAACGATCAAAGAAAGTTAGAAAGAAGAATAACGTCAGATGAGAAGTGTTAGAAGTTAGAATACTGTTTCATAAATCTAAAGGTCAGGGAGAGAGTGTTATTAAATAGGGAAAAAATGATTATGTCAATGCCGACAAAGTTATATTCTAAAACTGTGCATAGATACTGAATGCATTTGTCCATAAAATATAAGGTGTGAGTGTGACATTACATTCACTGTGTTGTAATTTGCTTGTCCAAAAACCTGATAGCATGAAATGCTGGTGCATGATAAAACTCCCAGAATGGAGAAACAAGAAGTGAGCTGCACGTGTTATCGCCCTGTCAGGGACGAGGAAACAAATAAAACAGAGGAGGCAGAAAAGTCAGTATGAAACAAAAAGGAACAGGTTATTGAAAAAAACACACATTGGATATGAACTGAGAGAATAAAATTTGGGAAACAAGTTAAATAGAGACAAATGGATGATATAAATCATAAATTGTTAGCTGCTCACCCTTCAGCACCTCTAGTCTTTAATGATAATAGCAACATAAAGTCAAGGTTCCCAATAAAAATATTACAGTCCAAAATAATATAACTAAAACTACAATAGCAGCACAGTTCAAGTACACAATAATTTCAAAAAGACAGTTATAGTTGTGTGTATTCTGAATTTAACAATGTCTTGAATTTACTGTTTTCAACATAATGTTGTAGATAACATTGTTTTAGTGTTCTGCAATAGTGTGTGATTACTGCATATACATGTTCTTGCTTTGCAGTTATGTTTGTATATTTGAGTCATTTTGAGGTAAAGCTTATTTATCCGTAAAACAGCCTTTGATTTATACAAACAGAATATACAAGTAACTTTCTTACACTGTGTTCTTAAGATATTGTTTAATTCAATCTCTTTGATAAATGAGAAATATACCCATATAACACTGTCTTGAGGGCATAATTTCATGGTGGACATTTCAGACCATGTAGGGGCAGCTACAAGATAAGCTTTCCAATCAGAAATGGCTGTTAAAATGCGATACTATCACCGCATCGCAGATCATTTCCATATGCCTCCATCTAAACCCCTCCCTGACACCTACTTGATGGCTTTATTTTCGCCTCGACCTCTCACAGAATCTGGAGAGCTGGCAGCCTCCACCCCAGGCTTATTCCTCTTCCCCTGCAAAGAGACAAGAGAGAGACAGAGACAGAGAGCGATGGGGGGGGGGGGGGGGGTGGGAGACGGATCTTAGAGCCATGTCTTCATCGTTATTTACAAAAGCATTTTTGCAAGTGAAGTGATCATTATAGAGGCTTTAGGACAGCATCAGGTTCCAAACATGTTGTAAAATAAGATAAATGAGGGGAAAGCAGCGACTGGTCTGATGCCAGGACTACAGCCGGCTCCTGACAATCAAAACGTGACGAGGGACCACTTAACTGCAATGAGATGCAAAAACACTCTCACATGCACAACACTGGCACGGACATGTCTTCACACACAAACAAAGGAAATGCACGTGCTTATTACACAATGCTGTGCATCAGACACACAATTTAAATTAAGATACTGTGATACATATCTACACGTAACTTTGTATACACGCAATAATTTAAAACTTCAGGACATGTAAAACTAAACATTTATTAAAACTGAACATTTAGAATCATTTTTAATCATAGCATGGTTTACACACCTGTAAAGACTAAAGCTATATTTATAGTTAGTGCATTAATGGGTTACATCATGGCTACAGACGCTGTAGCTACGTCGTAGGTTACGCTGCAGCTGATGTGGTCCTCCTCAAAAATGTAACTACATGTCGGGGCTACAGCACTTAAAGCTTGAGTGCGGGACTTTTACATATAAATGAACGTCCATAACATTGGAGCCGTTGCCAGACGAGTTCACACAATGCTGATTAAGTCTATCACCAGCAGGTAAATCTCTCTGTAGTAAAACCAGAGCCATGTAGAGAGAGAGTTCAAAATGCTTGATCGTCACGTGATTCATGTAGACTTCAGATAGTTCTCCCTACATGGCTCTGGTTGGCCAGCGCTGAGGAGAGCAACCGTAGCGACGGAGTAGGCTAAAGCAACTAGGAGTATGGCGGAAAAACCTAAGAAGTGTCCAAGAAAAGTTTCTGATGCTCCAGATAAAAAATAAACTCAGTGTTCAGAGGAAGGATTAATCAATTATTGACTGAAGGCAGCCCTGGATGTTGCGTTACTGCTCTTGGACAGGTTGGTATTTGTAAAATATTTGGGGAAGGCTATGTAGCTATTACATTTACTCTACCTAAATAATGGATTATTGTCTTGGAACTGTGGAAATTTGAGCGAGCTCCCCTGTAGGCGTAGGTCATAGTCACGCCATCGACAGTGTTTGTGTAATTACTCTCACTGCCGGAAGGAGGTGACAAAAGGTCCGCACTCCAGTTTTAAAGGCCACAGGAACAGTGTTTGGTGAGCTTGGGCTGCTTGTGTTTTTTCTCCATCCAACATTTTCATCCGCTGGACATTGTGAGCACAACTTTAAGTAAGTTGAAGATCTCAAGTCTCAGTAATATTCTTCATTTCGGTAACGCACATCAAGGAAAGCAATCTCCACTGCAAATCTTCTGCTTACCACAGTCGTTGCTCTCTATCACAGTGAACAGCAGAACGTGAACACAATTACTGTGGGGTTGAAGCAGGACACAGCCTGATCATGTACAATACATCCATCTAGTGTTGCCGTGTTGTTATCAACAGGTGAAATCTGACGCTGAACTATATATCAAAACGCTGTGGGTATCTACAGCGGGATCGCCATTAGACCCTGGCGTCAAGTATAAATCCGGCTTTGGGGAACTGAAACAATGACATATCAGATATGGTAGAAAATGCATACAGCGAAAAAAAACACTTTCACAAATCAGAAACCCAAATGCATTCTTCTCAAAGCAGACAAGTGTCTCTCCAGAGCTCTTTTAGGGTGAGAAAAGTCTAGATAGGCAGCAAAAATGCATTAATTTCTATTGCAATATATTATACAGCTTACTTACTCTTACTCTCTGCAATTTTTTTTTACCACTTAATGGATAGTGCTTTCAGCAGAGCAATATACAGTGGTTACAGTTATTGACCCCTACGTTTTATTGAACTCTATATTTATTGAACTCTTGAGGGTGATAACGCTGAGCTCTTTCCAGCTGAGTCACACAGACCCTCCACTCTTACATAATGTTTTCCCATGGTAACCTCACAACAAAGACATGAAGAGCACATATGCCATAAAATGTCCACTAAACAGACAAGACCTCTCTCAATTTATCAACTTGCTGCGAAACAAAATTAGACATAACCAAGTGAAGTTTTCTCCATAATCAAGGAACTGGACTTGATCCCGTTTGGAGATCTCAGCTTCATCACCATCTGTTGCTGTAGATAATTATCTACCTCATCCACTTGGCTGAGTTTTAATCACATATGTCATATTTTGACAAAATATGCAGTACTTCGCATACGACTCCTCCACATTAGTTATCAATAAGAAATATCACATCATGCTAGACAAATACAAAAAAAGAGTCAAAGCTTAAACTCCAACATACACGTCAAGGACTTTCACCAGTACACAACATGCCTGGAAGACAAATTACAGTATGAGAAGAAAACTATTTTGGTCTCACTGTGAAGAGTTTTATATTAATTTCAAGTTATGCTAAAGAGTTGTGTGTTGAAACGGGAATTATTTACTTTTTTATTCAAACCGTTATTGGTTTCTTGCTTTTTATAGCAGTGAGCTACATCATTTGTGCATCCAGAGAGAGTTCTGCTAGTCTTTGCTCAGGAGCTGTTTGGTGATGAAGGTGTTTCCTGTTTCCCTCCTACACTGTCAACCTGGCTCCTTTTGAACTGTCAAACATAGTGGTATACTAATTCATAACTTCCCTCTTTGAAGTGTCAATTTAACTCCTTCCCTCTTCCTCAAAGCTGAGCTGCGTATCAACCGATACTAAAAACCCCCTTGCAAACAGCTCAAGAGAAGGGCTAGATTAAAGTGATGCAATCTGCCATTTAATGTTAATTATGAAATTAAATGTCACAAGAAGAAGAAGAATATCCGTCTTTTAATGGTGGTTTTATACGTGGTTCTGTTCTGCTGTCTCCTATCAGCATCTGATGGCATGTACAAGTCACGAGGGGAAGTTTTTTTTTATAATAGAGTCACTTTAACAATCCCCCTATTTTCACAAAACAGTGTAATGTGGGTTAAGCCCCTGCATCAGGAACACTAAGTAGACTTTGGTGTGTGGTCACATCTTCTGCATCTCTTTTCACATGCTATATATGTTTTCAGTTCACCTGACCTGCATGTCTTAGGACTGTTGGAAGAAACTGGAGGGACCGACGCACATACAGAGAGAACATACAAATTTAAAAGCCCCAGCTGCATGTTGTTAGCGACAGTGCTAACCTCCATGCCACTACGCAGCCATGTGGGAGCGAACATCTCAAAATGAGGACAGTCTGACGTCACGATTTGCTGAGCTGACTGGATTTGTGTTCCTTCACTCATTTATGTTAGTGAGAGGAGTGAGCAGAAGATTGACTTTCGCTGTGCACAGATTTGCTAATAAAAAAGTATAAACCAAATCATGAGATTACAACACCCTATATGAGTAAGAGTGAAAACCTTTATAGAACCTTAACAAGACTCTACAGAAAGGTTCAAAAACAAAAAAACAACAACATTAAAATTAGATAAAACACCTGAAACAGGGGACATAAGAGGGGTTTTGGTAGAACCTCGTTTAAAAGCTCTCGGTGGAATCAGGTACTGTACATATGGAGAGTTTTTAATGCAACTTATAAATATTTAAGAGCTGTCTGAAAAACCTTAGAACAGATGGCTCCAGACAAAGAACACTACAAGTTTCTGGTTTCCTCACACCTAAACAGACAAAATAGGTCGCAGTTGTCCACAATGACCCATATGACCATTCCAAAAACAACTCATGCACGTTTCCTGGTCAAGTTTGGGAAAAAATAACAATGTCGTGCTAATTCTGCTTTTGCTAGAGGATAGTAATTACTCCCACCACCAGCAAGACAGTCAGGAAAACATACAAATACAGTACGCTGTTTTAAGTGTTTTAACAAACTACCAATGCTGTGTTTTTCCTGTTGAGGACAGTTTCTCTAGTTTCTATGACTTTTCACTTCCTGTAATTTCCCTCCCATTATCGTCTACTCAAAAATACTTGTATTCTTGAAAGGGGAAAACAAATCTTTATTGCCAATGCTAATGTTTATTTTTACATGACTGAATTTCATGTCAGACTTTGATAGAGGATTTCTTTTCTTTATTTTGGTTGAGAGATTTGCTACTCAATTTTAAACTCGATGATGAATGCAGTACTTGTACTCAATAAAGGTTTTTACGCAGCGTGCAGCCTGGAGGCTTTCAGACACAACACAGTGCTGAACGTTTATCTGAATACAGCTTTCGGTGTCCTGCAGACAGGTGGCCTCTTTATGTATTCTACTGTATCTATCTCTAATGCATCCACAATACACTCTATTATTTATCATGTCACATCTTGTGTGTCCAGCTCGGCACAAACATTTTCAATAGAGAGCGAAGCTCGGGGTCTGACTTAATCTGTACCTACATTCAGCCACTACACTGTAAACACACACATACTGTACAGCGCATACACACAGGTAAGGATAATATTAGAGTCAGGGACTCAGAGAGGGAGAGATTTCTAGCAGTCAAGAATGTGCTATCAAGTGCAGCTCATCTATCATTAAACAGAATCATAAAATCTTGAGGAGGCTGGAGAGGAGAGGGTGGAGAAGGTACAATGTTGAGAGAGTGTGGGAGGATGTTAGAAACGGAAGGGAAGATCGAGAGGACGGGGAGAAACAGACATACAACGGAGTAGAGGGGCAAGTGAGAAACAGAAAGAGACAGGATAGATGAGGGTTGAAACAGAATCCAGAATAATGAAGGCACCATAGCTGTGCAGGGGAACTTAAAGATGCCACATGACATGAATTGGAGATGTGAGGGGGACAGCCTGGGACTCCCTGTTCAGAGCAGTGTGGCCCTGCTTCCCTCTGGAGCGTCCTCTTAAATCCTGCTGTCATCATGTTTGTCACACACCTGGATGTTCAACACCAACCACCATCACCTTCTCTTCCTGCCTGTCTGTATACGCCTCTGTGGCTGTTTCTGCCTCTGCCTCGCTCACTTCCCTCCTCCTCCCACTCTCCTCCCCCTTCCACTCCCATAAAACAACCAATGGCATGAGACCAGTTCCCGACAGCTTCATCTCTTCTGGAGCAAATGCTTTCATATGAATCTTTGTCTTTTACTGCCAGAAACATAGCATTATGTGATTCATCGTAACAATAAGTGACTTATCTCTTGAATATCACACACAAAACCTGATATTAGCAGCCCTATCTTCTAGAAACTACATTTACATCTAATTTGTTTTCCCATTTACTTTTTGTATGAAACGTAATTGCTGCCTGGATCATGTTCCCTGGAAACATTTAGGCAACAAAAACACTTTGTTGGTTGAGCTTAAGGAAAGATCGTGATTTCGGTTAAATGTTAATAAGTCCAAGAGCGTGTTAAATCGACTCCCAAGCGCACTGCATGCTCACTGAACTCCTCCTGCTTCATGCTGGTGTTGCATGTCTAACACCAGCAGTGAACACACCAGCTGTGCGCAGCTCAGGAGCGTGTGCACAAGTTGATCACTCACAGATCTGCTACACAGATAAAACACAGTCTGTTTAAACTGCAGCAATCACTGATGCACACGTTGAATATAAACCAGTGCGTTACTGCTGATGTTGATGAACACATCTGGACGGGTGTTTTTCAGAGTAACAGGCTGGAGCATGAACCGAGTTTCACTCAGTTACTTGCCTTTTGAAAACTGGGTCTGTAGTTGATGCGTCACTGAACTGTGTTGCTTTTAACCGACCAGGTTATCATGTGTTGGTCAAAACGCACACATGTGCTGATGGCTGTTAATTACCTTAACCTTACATAATTATATGTATCAAAGTCAAACACTCTCAAATGTGAGGATTTGCAGCTTTTCTTTGTCTTAGTACATTTGATATTTTTGTGTTTTGGACTGTTGGTTGGACAAAACAAGCAATATGAAAATGCCACCTCGGGCTCTGTGAAATAGTGATATAATTCTTTTTTTTTTTACTATTTTCTGACATTTTACAGCCCAATTGATTCATCGAGAAAATAATCCGCAGATTAATAGATGATGAAAACAATCATTAGTTACAGCCATATTACTGACCTTTTCATATTCTCACTTCTGGCACATTGCTTCTTCTTTTGTTTTTCTTTTTTTTTACCTGTAGGTGTTTATTTGTTTAACCTTTGGGAGTGTAACACACAAAACAAACAAAAGATAATAATATGGAAGATTAAAAAAAGGAGAGGGCGCGAGACAAGGACTATGAAGGGGAAACTACAGTGGCAGCAGAGAGGAGAGAAGAGAGGGACGATCCTGGAAAAAGAAATCAGTGACATTCTGACAAGGACGTGGAGATAAAGTGACAAAAGGACGAATACAAACCAGACCATTCGGTATAAAAGGAGAAGGAGGGTGACACAAAAACAAAGACAGAGACATAGATAACAAGAGGGTAAACAAAGATAAGAAATGGGTTTGTTTGTCAGGTTCAGAGGGTTTTTGTTACTCCAAAGCAATAATATAGAGCACTTAAAATACTTTATAAGTCTAGTGAGCGATTATGAATGTTACCCTAGAAAATGATGTAATTAAGCTTAGCTATTTTTGCTCTAAATAGCCCAGTTAACTTTCAGCTTGTGTATGTTTCATCAACTGCTGTGCTGCAGTCACTCCTCAAACAGCAAGACAGACAGAGATGAGAGAGCGGGACAAAAGGGAGGCAGGGAGCGAGGAAAGCAGGACAGAGTGTAGGAAATGCCAGCAGATCAAAATGTATAGGAGGAATTACAGTTGCTCCAGCAGCAGCCGATAGCTCAGAGTGATGCTCATTAGCATATGAATCATTAGCATGGCGCTGGAGGCTGGAGGCAAGCAGCCATGATGCGTAAAGCTCAGAGCGCACAAAGCCATGTTTACAGAGAGCACTACTAAGGTCTCTGATCATGTTTGCTGCCATACAGCCTCTCTCTGGCTGCTGCGCCAGAGAGCACAGAAAACAAAACAACAACAACAACAACGACAATGACACATAGCAGGCAAACACTATATACATTAAATTCAAGGTTACAGTATCATCAAAGGAAAGCCTGACTGCCCACACAGCTGCAATTCATCTTCAACGCCATAGTGTTCAAAAACATGTTAGAAAAAGAACATGTTAGACTTTGTGGAGGAAGATGTGTTTTCATGATGAGCCATTTAGCCTCAGCCATAGGGATGGGTATTGTGTCTGCAGCAAAGTGTCAGAAACTTTAAAATTCCCGAAAAACTGACAGTGAACGTTTGATTATTGTTTGACCAAATACATCTGATTTTTTTTTTTTATAATTTTAGACTATATTTTATTTTGTCTGTTTATGTTGTTTAAACATCATTCAGTATTTGAAAGTTTGGATTCTTTAGTTAAATGAAAATGATGTTTTGTGGAAAAACAATTTTTTAAAGTAAGGTTTTTGGTGTAGGATGGATCAATTAATCTGATGGTTAATGTCTCGATTATTCAATTAATCATTTGATTAATTATTAGGTCTATACTGCTCATCACCAGTTCCTAAAGCCCAAGAGGACTTCTTTAAATGTCTTGTTTTGTCCAGTCAGCAGTCTAAAAACCAAAGATAACAGTTTACAATGATATAAATCATTGGAGAAGCTTGTACCAGGGAGTGTTTGGCTTCACTTAAACGACAAATCGATTATTGAAACAGTTGCAATTTCTGTCAGTTGACTAATTGATTAATCAACTCATTGTTTCAGCTCTACTTAAAAAGTTTCAAATAATACCCATCTCTACACAAACAAAACAAAATATAAGACGGCTTAAAAGATCAGCATAGTGGACAGAACTTACTTAAAGACAACAATTACGTAATGATTATTTAAAAGTAATTATCTAGTGAAAACAGTTATTAAAAATTATCATGTCAAACACAAACATTTTAACGTATCAAAAATGTATAAAACATTTGTGTATGGAAGTCATGCAGGAAACTGGGCTCAAAACTTTCGTTTTAAAATGATTAATAAATAATAACCGCCAAAACAGAAAGCTTTTAACACAAACTTAGTGTCGGGGTTCACAGAGGACCTTCGCTCTGTTGAAATGACTTTCTCTAATTCATTTGAAATAAATGTCAATATTGAAATATGAATAATAAGCACCGTAACTTACCAGTTTACGTTGACACCAGGTGCAGACGCCACATAGAGCTACCAGCCAAACGGCACATACTACGAATGCAACAGACACCAGGAATACACTGAGAGACACTGAGCCTGAGAGGGAGAGAGACAGAGACAGAGAAGAAACACGTAGAGAGGAGCGTATTAGTGCATTTAATGTAACACTTGCCCTGTTGAGTTTAAAGTTCACAGCTGAAACTCCCCACAAGTCTGGTTTGAATAAGACAAGAAGGAAGAAATGTGACAAAACTGCCCATTTTAGGGGAACATATAGGTATAATCAGGAGCCTTCCTTCTTTCCTTCCTTTCCCCATTCATCCTTGTCATCTGGCATCTGTCATCAGTAAGACACAGAGAGAAATGTAACAGGAGTGAGGGGGGAAATGACATAAAGGCACTGAAACTGCTTCATGCTCATGTTCCCTGCATGTATCAATAGGAGATGCGCACATGTCAGGAAGAGATAATATCATGGGGCCAGAAGCCATGCAATTACCAGCTTCCGTTTTCTCTCTTCTATCTCGTAAATCCTTCAGCAACTTTGTTTTCCCGTCTCGACAGATGAAAACTTCTTCCGCGGCCTTCTATTCCTCATCTCTATTTCTTTCAGTTACTGCCTCTCAACAATGCTGCTCATTCAGTTGTCTGCCACCTTGTCTGCCAAGTGATTTAAAATGCAATGGCACACTGGCAAAACAATGTCGGCAAACAATGAGCTCATAACTGCTACATCCTTTTTCTCAGCAATACAGTAGATCTTTTTTTCTGGGTCTCTCTCTCTCTACCTGAAAAATGCATCTGACTGCTGATTCTTCCCTTCATCCCTCCATTTCATTTTTCATCTGAGCACGTTCAACATTTATGCATTTCTGGGGGCCAACAAACAGTGGAGGTGGATTAGCTAAGCCAACTTAATCACCCTGTTCCACCCTCTTCCTTCACATATTATTCACCTCCTCTCTTCGTCTCCTTCAGGTGTATTATGCACCTTTTAAATAACGATCTATACACTATTATTCTCTGGTAATATAGCTTTTCCTACATGTTTCAGCCACACAAAAGAACTATAAACATACCAAAAAGCTCAGGAAGCTATTTAAAGTTATAATTTCTGATAGTTATTCACATTAGATGCTCCTTATAAAAACATTTCTAGCATAACTATTATTATCTGGCATTATTGTGTTAATAATAATGTATTGTGTTGGTTTAAAACAGTGTTAACTTGGTTTGTTGCATGTTATTGTCCATCTCTCAAAAAAACTTAAACAGAAAAATCTGCGCTAACTGATGAACAAAAGAGAAAGGGAAATCTGAAAACATGGTTGCTTAAAGAAAAGTTCACTGCTTGAGGCACATGGTTAAAAAACCTAATGATATTTATTAAAATTTAAAAAGGGGTTTAAAAAGTGTTTTCTCGTTGTTCTTTGACATTATTTCACAACCTTACATTGAAGCTGTCCTTGTGTGTGTCCCAGAGGCTCGTGCAGTTTACATTTATGCAGAGGATTGTGTCCTGATTTTAAATCGTGAAATATTAGGCATGGCAGAGTATGGTGGCAATTAAGATCACAGGGTGGAATTTGTTGCTTGCTCTGATCCTTTCAGTCTGGCAGCAGAGGGTATGTTGTGGTAATGTTGTTTTCAATGCTTAACAGATAAGTGGTCTCAATTATACTGGTGTTTCCTCGCCAATTTAGAGCAATACATACAGAAGAAACAGAGAGCTAAAATACTCTCCAGCTGGAGGGAAGAATAACTCCTTTCAGACCTTTTAGAACTGCCAGGCCTCAGTGTGCAGACACACAAGTCTGACAGTTTTTCACTTGGTGGGGTGTTATCAGCAGGGGGACGTGATTATTTCAGACACTAACCCACTAGAAAAAGTGAATTTCTCCCCAAGTCAAGACATAATATAACCAACCCAGTACAGTAATACTCAAGTTAAGCAAGGCAAGTCATGATTGATAATGATATACATGCAGGAAAACCCTGTGGTTTTGTTACTTTGCTTTCTGTAACTGTCTTTCTATATAATAGGTTTCATTGTTGCTGGTGGAGTCTGCCTTTTCTGCACAGGATTCAAATTGCACACCCAACGTCAAGGGATTCAAATGATGCATGCGCCTACTTGATGAGATCCACAAGATAGAAAGCCAGTGCACGCACACACTCTAACAGGTGTCCAATAATATCACTGACTGTCTTCTTTAGTTTTCATTATAAAAACAGCTTGACGCGACGAATCCTCTCAGTGCCCAGCTTTGATTTAATGCACCTTAAACGAATGCACAAGTCGTTACTCTTCTATTGCATATCTGACAGATAAGCTGCTCAAGGCGTGTTTCCTCAAGACTATAACTTTAAAAAAAAACTGCCAAATTTGCTAATGAGTATCAGCTGCCCAACAACCTTGTTTGCCAGTTTTCTTTTCTGGAACTGTTCAGCTGCGACAAGTGATTTTGGGAGCAGGTAGTTCATACTTTGTTGGGTGTTACTGTGTATAAGTAGACCCCATTTACCCCTGATATTAACGTGCAATCCTCAAGTATCTGGATAAGGAAAAACAAATATTAATTCAAGGTGTAAATAGACACAAAACACATTGCAATCAGAATGCGATCGGATTGGCCAGACCACATCTGGACGTGGCCTACCTAATTTGCATATTGAGATATTGAGTGTGAGCAGAGGAATTGAAATAATGAGAACGCTTAATAAGACCAGGTGTAAATGCAAAGCAGATGTCATTATCCAGATAACATATCCAGCTACAGATTGCATCTTATTACCAGGTAGAAATGGGGGCTTAGTTAAACGACATTATTGCTTTTGCCCCATCCTCAGTGCTACCAGATATCTTACCTCACTCAACCACTGACTTCATGTCAAACCAGATTGTTTCACACGCAGGACCACACATACACCACTCTGTGAGCTACGTTTATGAATAGTTATAACTCCATAGGACCATAGTTCAGCACCATGGACAGCATCCATCCCCACTGGTCCTCCACCCGCAGGCTAAAGTGAGATCTGTACTCCTGGTGGACAAAATGGGCTGAGCTGGTACAAATGGAGCTCAGGAGCATGTTTGTTGTCCTGCTTCAGGTTTTACTGTAAAATAAATATAAAATCAACTGCAAGGACGTCTGGTTCCCGAATCTGTATCGCCCAGAAATGCCTTCTTTGAATCTTGACACAAAGAACATTGCATGCATGTTTTCTGGAGCATGTTTCATGTCACATAGAGAGAGGCCAACAACTCTACATGTAGGGGTTACAGCAGGAGTGTAGCAAAGGTCACGTGTAAAAAGACGGCCAATTGAGAGGCGTACTTGAAGTGGACTTTTAACTTTCACTCAAGGCCATTTACATTGAGTTTTTCTGAGTACATATTTTCAGATTCTTTTACACATGTATAAATCTCACGCACATTTAGAAATTAGTGTACACATTAACAAATCAGCGTACACACATTGAGATACAGTTTCACGACTCTCCACACACATTTGCAAATAATATTGCTACAATAATACCTACATACATACAGAGAAATCTCATTTAGAGTCTCTTTCTTTTGGCTTATGATTACAGATGAGGGCTGAACCCTGCTGTGTGGTTCAGTTCTCACTTTACCATAATGGCGGGATACAGCACTCGTATTACCTCAGCTGCTACGCTCCACCAGCAATCTGTATGATCTCTTTTACCCTCACAAGTTGAGAACAAGATCTTTGTCAAGGAGATGAGCTCATGCCCTCTGAAATCCACTGACCTCTCGCACAAAATGACCTCCTGAGCATCTGTTGCAGGAACTGGCCTCATTAAAATGTACTAATCATCGTTGAGAAGCTTTGTCTTTTATGTACTCTGCTGGGAACAATCGATCAGTGGGTGGTAATGAGGTCCATTTCTGAATCTGCCATTGATGACATATTACACTGTATCTGTTTCTGAAAATAGCTTTGACTGTGTGGTGTACTCATTTGAAAAAACACAAAAACATAACAGGAAGAATGAAAGAATTTACAGGACGAAACTAAGCAGTCTAACAGAAACTAAAATAATCAATACACAAATTGTTTTAAAATAGCTGAGATTTGAAAGACCAACAATCTGAGCTACTAAAGAACTTCTAGAGATGGATGGCAGAGGTCCAAATCAAAGGAAACAGAAAATGAACACATATTAAACGTTAACAATTCATGACAGGGTGAGGAACTCGGTGAACCAAGTGGACCTCTGTGTCCAGCGACTGCTCCTCCACTTTGAGAAGAGCCAGCTGAGGCTGTTCGTCCACCTGGGAAGAATCTCTCTCTTCGGAGCTGACTGAGGGAAGGAGACCACAGGACAGGCCGTGATGGACATCTCCCATGAGGGTGGAGGAAGCTGCTAGTTGGCTAGCCCAGTTGATTTGGAGCTAATTATGATGTGATCTAGGTAAATTAAGCAGCTGATTGTGATTGCTGACATTACCTAAGGAGCTTCATCAGTGTTCATTCAGTCTAATTGCAGTGGCCTTTGATTTGGGCCTTTTTGCGTCATTTGTTTTCTTGCTCTGATCGTTCTTCATGAATTACAATTCTCGTGTAGATTTGACTTTTATGTCTCCTCTGATTTTACACATTTTTCTCAGTATTTATTGTGTTCAGCATCATCTCTTACAGTAGATACACCACCTATTATACCTACAGAATCATTAGACCCAACAACCCCAACTCAAGGTCCACTTACTAGCTTTGTCCAGAACTTTCAACTGTATCACACAGTCTTCATCAGTGGATGGAGATTGCTCAGTCGTAATGGAGATGGATCTGTTGTCATGCAAGCTCAGCAGCTGTTATGATTTTATCCATACTCAGACTCCTCATCCATGTTGGTTTAAAAATTAAGCATCGTGGAGCAAACTCCATCTGCTGATGAAGACTGCGTGTCGCGGTTAAAAGCTCAGAATAAAGCTAGTAAGTGGATCTTGAGTTGGGATTGTTCTGTCAAACTGCTATTTCTTAGGTCAATAATGAACTTTGATGCTTCAAAAACCTCACTCAAATTTGAGAAAAGCTTATTTGTATTTATTAAAGCTAAAACATGTATTTCATGACTTTTTCCTTAATGGTGATTATTAGTCCATATATGGAGCACAAAGGTGCTACATCTTAGCACTTCTCTGCGCTTTCTCTATTTTCAAAAAACAATCATGGCATGTTCATACCTGTCTTTAAAGAGTGCAAGCTCTGCTGATGTAATGATGTAATATCAGGTCATGGAAGGTTCAATAAATGTGGATTACTTCCAGATGCAGCACCTACTGTGCTGTGTTTGGTATCATACTGGGTACCTCCCATGGCTCCAAGTGTAAACAAGAGACTCTTGCAGTACAGCTCCTATCACTCAATCTCTCTCTCTCTCTCTCTGTTATGTTATATATTTTGGAGTAACTACATACATAGTCTGAGATACGTTTTAGTTAATAATCACTAAACGTAATGCAAAGCCTGTTTCATATTTAATTACAGGCAGAAGTGTCGTGCCGTTCTCCATATTCTCTTGATAATTGTTATTCTTGCCTACCGACTTCCTGCTTGCAGTCTCTGCCAACATGCCATTATTTTCACTCATGTGGTAATTATATAATTTATAATACAATTGATTAGAACGGCTCATCACAAAAATAGCCTTCATTAAACCGCTGTTGTCTCTCCCTCCCCACATGCAGACCCAGTCCCACGCCTATTATTCAAAAGTTTGAAGCAATTTACAAAACGGGATTGATAACACTAAAGTGCTATTAGGTGACAGGAAGGTATATATAGTCAGGTTAAGAGAGCAAATGATCTTGTTAAGAAAACTGAGATGCGTAATGGATATTATTCCTTCTCAACTCTAACTCACCTATTTGTATAGCACATTTTATACACCAGGGCAATTCAGTGTGCTTTACAGGGCAATAAAATACAACAAGGTAAAAAGATTTACAATATCAAAGTACAAAAATACAGGTGATACAAAAGATACTAGATTTAAAAGTAACTACAGTTTAAATAAGTAAGAATAAAACGATAAAAGAACACAGACATACATTTAAATGCACAATTAAATTAAAAACAAAATCAAATCAAATTTAAAAATGAAGGCTATTTAAAAGCTAAGTTAAGAAGATCCGTTTTCAGTGGAGTAGGAAGTGTAAAATAGGAAAGTTTTGAGTCTTGACTTAAAAGTGGTCAGCGTCAGTGCTTGTCTAATATCATGTCTAGTAACGATGGGCTACCGAGCAGCTAGAAGCTAACTTTAGACTATTATCTGTCATTGTATTGAAATGTATAGTTTACTTCACTCCAGTTTGATAATATAGTGAGAACTTGCCTGTGAACTCAGCTGAGACCTTGAGCAAGCTGCTTTGCCAACTCTCAGTCGCTGTCTTTGTCAACCACAATGTAAATAAGCCTGTACATCAGCAATACATATATATCACTATATTCTGTGTGACCCTTGAATAAAGCTCCTGTAGCTGTAGACTCTCAGCATACTCATCACATACGGTTTGTTGAGGTACTCACTGCTGAACGGTCTTCAGATTGCCGTTCTTGGATGATGATATTTGCTATGAAGGATTGATGATGATGATGATGAATTACAAAAATATACAAAATTCAGCTCAGGACTTTCTATTTGACTCTTTCAACTCCACGTTACAATTTCTACGTTCAATTCACAGTTGAGAACTATTCTTTTTACCGACCTCCACCTGGCTTAATTACTTGCAATCTGTGTGGCTAACTTCTTTATGCTTAGGCCAATAGAGGGTGTGGCTCCCTTGAACATATATCACTAAACAGAAATGGCTTTGACAGCACTAATATTTCTTATGTTAACACTGAATTAAATGACTTTGTGTGATGTAAAATGAGGTTGTTTGTAGTGACAAACCTACAAAGAATTATCACCTGACTCTGCAGCTCCACAGAGCTTTTTAGCCTCTTTTAGCTTGTTGTTTTAGTTTTACAGTCACAGATTTTATGTCTGATTCAGTCTCCCCACTCTCACAGCGGCTTGTTTTGAAATTCGTTTGCCCCCTAATAGCCAAAAATTAGTTGTGGTTATACGAGGAGTTCTTGGCCAACAGCGACCGAGCAAAGTGACTTTCTGAGATCTTGTCATCACCATGAGGTTGCCAGGCAGTGCACTGTGCAGAGCAAAGGTCTTACTTTTAATGGAGACAGGCTGCACTTTCCATTGGAACCACAGCCACCGAAATAACCTCCACAACGCATTAATGGGAGGCAAAAGTTATGTCGGCCACAAATTTACTGTAAACACGAATGGCGGAGAAGTACATTTTTTGCACCTCTAAATACCCGAAGTTATGTATCTCTGATCTGTGATCCTACCAGATAAGTATGACAGAAAAAGAGAGGACAGGGATACAAGGTTAGAAAACAAATGTTGTGGTTATTTACATACAGATGTATCTCTTCACTGTTGCGTGTTTGATCTGATACCAACCGTAGCGGGCTTTAGAGGTGCTGGTGGGTGTACTTCTGAACTTTATACAGAGCCAAGCTATCTGTTTCTGCCTGCTTCAAGTCTTCATGCTAAGCTAAGCTAATCATGCTCGATATCTAACAGACAGTTTAAAGTGTATTTGCCAAAATGTCGAACTACTCCTTCAAAAACCGCCTGATGTCTTTTTGATGTTTCCAGATCCCAGCGATTAACTTAGTGAGTACAATGTTAGTATTACTGATAGGAAGGATGGCCAAAATTATGAAAATAAGATGAAGTCGTAATAAACTGTAATAATCATTTAAGGTGAGGCTCTAACAGGCTCACCTTCCCCCTCTGGCTCTCTCTCAAACACTCCCCCACACTGTCCTTCCTAATTCAGTCCATGAACTCTCCTCTTGTGGGCACCAGTATCTCTCGCCGTCAAATGTGCCCCTTAATCTCTCTGCATCTCCTCTCTTCCACCTGCTGTGCTTATCTGTTTGTGCTCTGTTCACTCAGCTCCTGGTGTTGGCGCCTAGCACGACACACAGAATAAGCACTGTTAGTCACTGGAGACCTCCGGAGGAGCATCTCTTGCCGTTGGTCGGCACGACATGGAGAGGGCCGCCACCAAGGGAGGTGACCCTTGACTCGCACAACAGACGCACTGCCAGAAGAGTGGCGACCAGTGGGAGGAACATGGACATCCAATTATAAAGAAAAACCAAAGGGGATGAAAGAGAAAAGCGTGTTTAAAAGACTACGACTGAATCAAAGCTCAGCATTACTTCAAGCATCGCTGTTTGTTGGACTGCTTGTTGCACGGATTGAAACGCTGAGAATAAATGATTATAGTTCATTAACTCTGAAGATTACATTATTTACTCCTTGTAATTCAGCACCAATGGCAGGAGTGAAGAAGAGGGAGGAAGCTGTGATAAGTTTGGCAGGTAGACAGTAGACAGCCGGCTCGATCTTGAAATCCCAGCAGGTGCGTGTTTGTCTAACGTGAAACCACCTGACTGCCCAGTTGGTTGTCATAAGTGTAGGGTTGACTAGTCAGTAAGCATTCATTTGTGTCATTTAATCACGACACATGTTGTGTGTCTGTGAAATTACTTTTACTATTAGCTTTCAAATTACATTTCACAAAATAAAATAAACTGACTCCTTTTATTTGGCTCCATTATTTTGACCAACTAGATGCATTTGATCACACAGATCTATTCTTTGGTTCTACTTATACGTCACTGAACTGCCTCGAGACCTCTTTTTCCTCAGCAAACTCTCGCTCCAAATCTTTGTCCAAAAAATGCTGGTAGCCTGGGGGAGGATCTCATTCTTTCCACTGCTTTGCCCCAAAGTACAGCCTGAGGCATGACGTTTTTACAGGTGATAGAGAAGAAAAAATCCACTTCTTTTTGCATAATCAAAGACATGCTTTAGTCAAGAAAGCATATGGGAGTGGGCGGATTTCATTCACTTTATGAATACTCATAAACCAAAACTGAACTGCAAACTTGGTCTATTTATTCCTGCATAACAAAATGTTTTGTTTCTTTCCTGTTCTTAATGTCAGAGAGGGACCAACAAACCAAAAAACAAATAAAACTTTTTGTTCAACAATGGAACTGATCGGAAACAACAGAGACTCTTAGGTTATGCAGGTGCAACAGAATTACTAAGGATGATTTTACACCTGACCTGATTCGTGCAGTTAAAACAAACCCTGGTTTGTTTGCCTGTTTGGTTTGGTTTATTTAAGCTGGTGTGAAAGTGTTCATTCACACTCTGGTGAGCACCAAACAACCGGATAGAGACCACTTAAAAAGGTGGGTCTTGGTCCAGTTCCAGGCAAACTCTGCTGCAGTTCGTTTGCGGTGTGAAAACAAAACAGACCGACCACAGGAATTTGTGATTTTTAGCATAAACTTCTAAACTACGATTCATTTTATCTGGGGATTGTGAACTGTCAGGATCAAGGATCTGTATCAACAGTGTAGCCTCTATATTTATCCACCATAATTTGGTAACCATGGTAACACACATGCATGTCGACACGTGAGTGCAGTGCATTTGTCTGTTACATCAGAAAGTGGAAAGGTGTTAAAACAGGGGTGTGTTGTGCCTGCGTCCCACTCCGCCAGTATTTCAGCATTTCCTCATTTAAGAAACGACTGAAATGTGGTTTCAAAGAACAAAGAACAAGAACAAAATGCCTCTTTTTCTTTCTGTTTATTACCAGTTTGTCATTCCTCATGACATATGGGTTCCTGTTACAGTCTTAAATAATAATGCTCATACTCAATTATTTCTGCGTGAGCTCTTTGTGACACCAGAGAAGTTAAAGGAGAGGCTCACAATTTTTCAAGTCTGTCTTTGAACTCTCTCACTCTCTGTGTTTTCCTGGACAGTGTTGCCAGCACCTGACTATTGTGCTAAGACAGACTTAAGAAATTGTATCAGTTAAATGAAATATCAGGTGCAATAAAGTGCAAGGGCGCCTTGGTGTCGGTCACAGGAAGTAGATTTTTCATGTAGCAATGACAATGCAGAATGACAATCACCAAAATTGTCCAATGAATGAACGAGACTGCCCTCCCGAGAAGAATGACAGCATCAGTCACCTGATGCCCTGGTGCCCTAAAACGACATCATGTTTACGTTCAACTGACACAGCCCTCAACCAGCCGTAGTAATTATGACGGGAGCAAAGGAGGAAGTCAGGTGACGTTACAGAAAGTCTATGTAGGGAGAAGACTGGGGTCAATAAAACATCAGACTTTAACACAGGAGATAGCTGTTTGTTACTTGTTTCAAACCAACAGTCAACAGTTTTTTTTAGCAATGCAGCCACTGTGCCATAACCATAACCAAGTGCTTATTATTGTCACCACGACAACAACGGTCCCTAACCTTCAGGGTCTAAGGATAGACGGTGTCGTACGCTGTAAAGACTGTAAAGCCCCCTGAGGCAAATTTGTGATTTGTGATCCATAAACAAAATTAACTTGACTTGAATAACCTTAACAAAGTAGTAATTTGAACCCAAACCATGATCTTTCCATAAACCTAACCAAGTCGTTTTTGTGCCTAAACCAAAACTTAACCATAGCTTTGTCACATCATAAAACTGATTTATTTTTCAACAGTGATTTGTAACGTCGTCCTAGAGGGCGTGGACACATTTTATTTTGTCGTTTAATTTGGATGACTTGCTGAATGAGCAATACGTCAGTCGATATGACTTCATGATTACTCCTGTTGCTTATAAGTCAGCATGAACACAAAATGGACCAGAACTAAAAAAAAAAAAAATGACAACAATGTGGGTTGACTGTAAAATCTCAAACTGTGAATGTGTAGTGGAAGTACCTTAATACAGGGTGCCATACGCTGTGGTTCCAGTTTAAAAACAGGATTGCACTGAGCTATTTTTCACGTTTGTGAATGAGACATAAATGAGACAAATCCCACTTGCTCACTGTAAGTCCAATTTTCCATTCCACCTGCTGTTTGCATCCCCCCCCCCTCTCTCTCTCTTTCAGGAAACCATACATCCCCTTTTCACATCATTCCCTAACACATGCCAGCTGACTTCATTACACTCCTGCCAAACCATCACTGTGACTGTGTAACCCTGCAACTCATTCAGCTGAAACGTCAAGCGCATTTACTCTGTTGCCTGCTTCTTACCCAAGCCAAGACCCACGGGGGATGGGCATCCACAACACTGGCGACTTTCCAGTTTAAACTGTTATTTTTCTTTTCAATACACAACATGTGTCTATCAAGAGAGATGTATGACAACTGCTGGGATTAAGCAGAGAGGGAAACCTTGGGCAAAACAAACACTCATGAGTTTTCCTGTCGAGCGCTACAGTGACTAAACGCAGGGCGCCATGTGTTTTGTTTCAGCACACGTGAAGTGTAGCAAACGGGCTGTTGTTTGCTGTCTCAGAGGGCCGTAATACCACAGACCCATGACAGACTCATAACCTAATACACTTGACTGGCAGGTGTGTTTATCCAGGCAAAACATCTTAACAGTCTGCAGGCAGAGCCATCAAAGTGTGTTCCTGTAAGAAGTGCGATCTGTTGTCCGTAATGAGGAGGATCCAGAGGTTTGCTGTGTGCGACAAGGCGGGCTACGGGAGATAGGACACAGCTGAGGAGTCATTCTGACTCACACAGAGATGCTGAAGAGTTGGAGAGAAAGATGGGTTTTTGCGGAGAGGTTAAGTGGTGGAGGGCTGTATGAAAGACTGAAAGAAATCACTGCCTAAAACAAAGAGTGAAAACAGATTCAGTATAAGCATGGTGAGGAAAACTAGTGAGTTTTACAATCAAACTCCATTATCAGAGAGTTTCATCATTATTTACCTATTGATTAAGTTTCACACAACGTAATTCAAGATATCATTGTAATTCCTAATATATGCTGCAATCTGATCATGTAGTATAATGCAGTTTATTACTGCATTTTTATTTAATGTCAATCAATTTCAAAAGCGGCCATTAAAGAATAAGTGTGGTGATAATCTTATAATATTTTACTTATGGTCTTAAGACCAAAAACTATCAAAGAATTGATCCCACTGACAAGTATTGTCTGTGTTGCCAAAGGCTGATTTATCGTATTCCTCTGTGCCACCAACCTCCATTGTTGTCCACAACTATTAAAAGCACATCGATGAACCACACCGTTTCACTGGGTGACATGTTCCTTAATTACAATGAACACAACCACTGTAGTTTATTTTGAGTTGATCGCACATACAGCGTCCTGCTGCTGTAAATACTCCCTAACGCATCAAATCTGCAGCTGAAAATAGTCCCCAACAAACTCACTACGTTTCCTGTTTTAGTAACATTTTGTTAAAAACTACAGCGCCCAGCTGTTTTAGGAAATTCTTCACAAAGCTATATATTCACGACCCGTTTTCAAACATTTCCGTCTTCAGTAGGAAGACGCTTGTATGGGCCTGGAGCTGACAGGGAGGGAAGTCGGAATATATTAATGGACTGACGTGCACAATGGGGGTTTTGGCCTTATCCATTAATGTGACTATACAAATAGTTACTTTTGATGTGTGGTGGTCTTGAAGATACTCTCAGTGATTTTGTTCGCGCCTGCAAATCCCAAAAATCTCACCTCACTTTTGATCAACAGTTGACACACTGAAGAGAGAGGAAACTTTACCAATATACACTCAACTATAAACTGGATGAAATACTATTAGAATTAATAATTATACATTTTACATACATACATCTTTACAGTCACACACACAGCTAAGAGCTAAATATCAGAGAATATAAACAATGTGTGTAAACATTTACATTTATCCAACATTTGCCCTCAGCTTATATTCTGTGAGGAAATGGTGATAAATATTATTAAGGAAAAAATATTTCAAATGTGCACTCAAGTAACTTTTTCTTTTGGGTATAGCACAGTCAGTATTTTGAACATGAATAGCTCTTCCCTAAAGCAAAATAAATTACATAACCGAGCCTCTAATCTGTGACATGCAAATGTAGAGTTGGAATCAGCTGCATTGACAATAAATAAGATTAACCTTGTGGATTCATAAGATGTGAATAATAACTGCATTATCTCCACAGATGTTAGTTATAAAATACAGCCCGATCTCATGAAAATAATCCTGGATACATCCTCTTTCATTTCAAAATTAATTCTTTATGCAGTGTGACACCAACAAATAGCATATGTTAAAAGCCTGGTGTTTTTTTCTCACCTTTTTAAAAAGCCTTGTAAACCTATTTTCACCTCTATTTTGTAACTAATGGGTGGGATGGTAAATTTCTACATTTTCACACATCATTTCTACAAAATCATGCTCCTGTTTTGGACCAGCCCGAAATAAATGTTGCTGTAGAGGTTCATGAATCTGTGTTTGTTCATTCTGGCCGGCTCTGCTGCAGTTGTGGTTCGTGTGAGCACAATTCCCTGTTGCACTATTGCCTGACAGAGACACTGCCTTCAGCTCTTCCAACCCTGAAAATGCAGTAAACTTGTAAACTGGCATGGTGCAACCTACTTGGCTAGCCTGAGCTTGAGCTTATCATTTGTGATGAAGGATAGCAAGTCCCATGAGCCCCTTTCACAGATGCAGTTTCACTCTTATGCAAATTTTCTGTGTTTTTAGAGAGTTGGAGCTGAAGCTGCAGTTGATTTAATGGACACGATGATCCAGCAGTCTCCCCGCCTGAGGCTGCTTCAAGAATAGCTGATTTAAACCTGCAATAATTGAATTTTTCTTTTGGCCACTTGGAGGCAGCGGAAACAATTTGTGAACACAACACAGCTGCTTGTTCACACATCCAGCAGTTACGGAGCAACATTATCATTCATTTGGACTCGTGTTTCTGTCCATTTGGTGAATATAAGTACAATATTCACTCTCTTTTAGCTCTGTTTTTAGTCTCTACCAACTCCTGAGGGAAATATCTGGATCTTTAGCTGCTAAATGCTCCACTTTGTTGGGCTGAAACTCACTATTAAGCTGCAGATTCAGGTGATAATTCTCTGTAGGTTCATCACCACGAGCGACCTCTTTCACATTGTCACATTGTCATTTGATACATTGTTAGTATAAAAATATCGATTATAGCCGCTTTAAGAGCAACTTCGACGAGCAGATAATTTTAAGGCTCTCAGGACTACGAGTAATTGTAATTTAATTTTTTTGTAATTTTTTTTGTAATTTTAGCACTAAGCATTGCCCCTTTCAATTGACTTCTGGTGCTCTTGACCCCTGGATGTCTCAATTGTTATTAAAATTGTTTAATATATATTTATTGCAGGTCTTCTAATGTGAGCAAGACCCTAAATTGTCATTGACAAAGTTGTAATTAGTTAGACTAAAGTTACACTACATAATATGAGATGTTCTGTTAAGAAATCTTAGTTGGCACCTTAGCTTAATGATATTTAATATAGGACTGTTAGTGGTAACACAAAATGTCAAACATGGATCATAACAAAATTCTCAAGATACTTCCTTTTTAATGCCAGTGTGAACAAAACTGTAAGATTCCCACATCCGGCACACAAAAGGTAACAGCCGTAATGTATATTATTCTTTTATATGGCCACATAAATCTCAAAGCTCTATTGAGACACATTTCAATGTGTGACTCGCTCAAGGCAACATTCATTTGGACCAGAAGAGCCTGGCTTTTGAAAACCAGTCCAGTGAGTCTTTTTCATAAATATCCTTTAAACTGGACAGACTCCGAAACAAAGGAGCCAGGATAAGATTAATAACACACATTAATGTCAAAGCATCTCCAGCTCCCTCTCCTTCTTCTGCCTCCAATGCACACTCTTATTAGTCTCTTGCTGTGTCCCAGTTCAGGAGCTGGATCCTCTGAAGTCCACATTTGTGTCGGGCCGACATGGCCTGTCCCATTTCAAAGACTCCTCCAAATGCGGGCCAAGAAATGAAGCCATTTGATACATCCTTTGTAGCCCTTTGACTCAGACGCAGCTTTCTAGGACTGTGATGTCTTGTGTGAATGAACATTTTTTGGATTTTAAATAATAGTGTGAACAGCGGGAACCACTAGTGCTGCTGTAAACGTTGACATGACAATACAGCGGTTTCTACATGTGAAAGGGGTTGATGAGATGAGTGAGGAAATTTCCACATTTGTGGAGTAGGAAGCCATTACCAAGCTTTTGAATAAAAAGCCCATTATGCAACAACAGAGTACACCAGCACCTGATGGTGAAACCACAGGGGATGCAAATAGAGAAAACCATCCAAACAAAACAGAATTTATGGACAAACAAATGGAATATACAAACACTGGCATCCTCTAACATGTCAATCAGTGGCAGATATGTGCAGCACCTGTAGTTTCCTAAAAGCAGATCTGTCCATAAATACATCAAAGCCAAATATATAAGGTGACCTGAAACTCTGAAAATTTACCATACAAATCCATTTGCAGCCGGTGTGGAGAGAGTGCCAGGAGATATAACTGAATCCATTTCACTGCAACAGCATGCAGAGAGCCAAGTTTGAATCTCTGGTGAGGAGAGAATTTGCCTAACAGGATGCCGCTGCTCCGCCTTCAGGCCACCCGCACACTTTATCTGGAAGCGCCTACTGTTGTTGTGTGAACAAATATTCTCTGTGATGAGGATCCACATGTCATTCCACATGTTCCCCCAACAAACATCCTCTCTCTATGCAGACAGTGGTCACAGCTCAGGGCCACACTTCCACTGCAGGACTAGGGAACTAAAGAAAAATCACCATAATGTGTGAAACGTTTTTTTTTTTGTAAGCACTGCTGTCCTCATTCCTAGTACCTAATTTCTTTGCACTACAGCTTTACAGTTATAGTGTACATAAGATTTTAGGTCTTATGTAAAGCATGTTGAATTGCCTTTTTGTTGAAAGGTGCTATACAAATAAACTTGCCTATGCCTATGTATATATGTATATACATAGCTGTATATTTTTCTTTTTAA
Organism: Macquaria ambigua; assembly: GCA_008360985.2. NCBI lineage: Eukaryota > Metazoa > Chordata > Actinopteri > Centrarchiformes > Percichthyidae > Macquaria > Macquaria ambigua. Next base: position 194,897 of record VMKM01000004.1, on the reverse strand, counting down.
ATATAGTATATATTTTTTTTCAGTTCTACTTTTACTGCTTCGTCTTTTTCCTTTTCTACCTTGTTCTATTTCTGTTTTACTTATTTTTTATTCAATTCTAGTTTAATTTCTATGTCTTATTTATACAATTTCTTTGTGTGTAGCATGGAAGGGGCTACAGCTACATTTCACTGAATAATCCTGTATTGTACAATGGCAATAAAACCTCACATACCTACCAGTGTTCCTAAATTATTCTTGCTACCTGTGTACATTCTCTACTGGTACGTGTAAAATGTTAAATAAAATTAAATTTCATTATTTTGTTTCACAAAATTATGTACAAGGTGCGCAATGACATAATTGTCATGTCGCTTTAAGTGTTTATGTTAAGTAGAGTGAATGTTAAAAGGCTAAAAATGGGCATAAAAGAGGTGAAACATTATTACTTTCATTAATAAATGTCCTGGCTTCAACTTGATTCTTTGAAATATACTTTGAAATTGAGTTACAGACCTGCTGATTATCTTTCTTTTATGTCTGTGGGTTAAAATGTCCCAAAGTGTAACAATATCGTACTTCAGAGACTGAAAATTGACCGAGGTGACAGAAGTTTAATGTGGGAACAGAAGAGGCAAAGAAATGAAAAAGATGGAGAGAGATATTTTACATCGGGTCCAGCCGGCCAGTCTGTCTGCAGTGCTCACACATTCTGAATATAAAATCCACTCTAGTTTTTTTTTTTTTTTTTTGCCTTGAAATAAATATCATTTTTTGTTTTTTGGAGGATCACTGCGCATGGTCCTGGACCCGGACATGTGCTGTCAATCATCCCAAAGAGCTGATGGAGCAGCCAGACTACTGGAGATCTTCACATTAGAGCATCCAGTTTGCTGCAATCCAGGGTGGGGGGCTGCATATATGTTTCTTATTTGTTCCCTAAAAGGCAGATTATATTTTAATAGAGGCACTTGTGATCAACCACATCCCCATACCTTACAATGTATAGCATCATTAACCCTGATGAAAGGCCTCTTTAAAATGAGATTAAACATTTCTCCCTGCGCTTTTTCCCCCACAATATATTGTATAATTTACCTTCACCAATATAATGTCTGTGCCCTTAATTTCAGAGCTGTGGACTTCCAGGATTCAAATTCTAATCTTCTCAGTGTAACATCACTGCAGCGATAAGATCAGTCTTCCATCTCAGCTCTTCCGCTGTCTGTCCAGTTCCTATCTGATCTGTCTTTCTCTGTATCTCGCCTACTTTCTCCTCTTTCTCAAAGACACAAAGCCAGATACACACATTTTCCCTATATTACACAATATGTATGTTGAAGATATGACTCCAAAGAGCATCCATTAAGAATCTCATGTCAGATGTAAAAAGAATAATATATTAACAGCTGATGACTGTAGAAATCAGGCTACACCTGCAGACGTCTGCACCCTCAGCTAACTAAATAATCCACTGTAAATGTTACAGAGTTGGGTGTGGATTTGTTATTAGGTTACCAAGCGGCACCTCCCTCCGCAGCCTCCACTTATTACCAAACACAGCTACAGACAGCCAGTAGTTCTAGACCATTATGAGCCCTTAAAATGAGGCCAATAGTTCAACCAAAGAACAATTTCCCTCTGCCAAGTTAATTGGATTAGTCAACTATGAGACAAGGCTTTGAGACTAAACAATTATTCACTATTTCACAAGAGCAAAAAATGGGATTCTGGTAAGAGCCATGCTAGCAGCAGGCACAGAGGTGCTTTGGGCTAAATGCTAACATCACCATGCCAACGTGCTCACAATGATAATCCTGTTTATCATGTTTACCTTCTTAGCTAAACTAAAATGGTAAACATGGTAAACATGCTAACATTTGCTAATAACCCCAGATAACCCCAGATACAAAGTACAGCTGAGGCTGATGGGAATGTCATAAGTTTTGCAGGTTTTTTGTCATAAACCAAAGTATTGGACAAATTGTAATTTTGACCTGATGATGGTGCTAGATGACAAATTAAGGGATCAGCAAAGTTGTTTTAATATATCGTCTGGGGACCATGATTGTCTGTACAAAAGGTTGTGCCAATCGATCTAATAGATGTTGAGGTATCTCACATGATAAAACATGACCTGCTGGTGGCGCTAGAGGAAATGTCAAGGGAACACCAAAGTAAGTAAGTAAGCAGGTATCATCCTCTGGGCACCATGAATATTGGTACAAAATGTTTTGCCATCCCTAGAGCCACGGCGCTAGCCTGGATAAAAACAGACGTGCTAATGATTAAATGTATAATAGAAATATTCTCTTCTTACCCCTTAAATCAACCTGATCCTCCAAAATGATGTCCACAACACCTCCAGGTTGAGAACCACTTATCTATACTCGACATCTACTCCTACTTCCCAACATCATGCAGTAATTTGTAAACTCACTACTGGTCTAAAAGAACCTGTCAGGCTGAATGAATTCAGGCTGAAAAAGGCTTAAAGAAAACATGCACCTCCTAAAGTTTAACTCTGTCAACTTCGTGTCAACCACCTACTGTTTTTTTTTCCAGCGGTAACGTAGCAACAACTGCTCAGTAGCATACTTACTAGCGTGTGCCCTGGAGCAGTGTGACTGGCATTTTTAAACCGTGCTCTCTGACTGTCACCTTAATCACATAAACACAAGAGGAAGGTAGGAACAGAGTCGGGCAGAGCAGACTCACACACAAACCCCACTGGCAGCAAGTGTAGTTATATACTGTATACTACTTCATACAGCCTCAACCAGCTAAAACCTATTATGCAGGACATGGTACATGGTATATCTATTATACACTTTGCTTTGTCACGCTGATTTGAAGAATGTAAAGCTGAGTAAGGATTAATGTCAGACACAACATGTAGGCAAGCTGGTGTGAAGGATTTCAGGATCTTCACAGGGATGGAAACACACATATGCATGTGTACAGTAGAGCCTGACCGATTCTGTATGTTTGACATAGCGATATCTGAGAGTTTAAAAAAATCAGTCAAAAATATACTGAATCTGACAATAGTCATTTTTAATGATGCCACTTTCTAAAAAGGCACTCTTAAAATTTACAAATGCTTTATAGGTTAAGCCATTAATAAAAACAACTTTAGGGCGGCTCGGTTGTAAAAATAAATATTTTTCTGGTGAGAAAGTAACTGTCAAGTCCTGTATACTGTTATTAATAAAGAGTCACAGGTTTCTCAATGTCTAATAAGCCAGCAGCAAAAGTTAGTTAAGTCATTAAAAAAGGGTTCTTACATCAATTTATCAACTATGTCAGCTTTTGTAAATTATAATAAGTTGCTGATAAATGGATTTTGGTCAAGGTGTTCTGCAGCCCTTTTACAATAGGTCAGTTGTCCAATGTTTTATTTAAGGGTTCTTCCTGGCTGACGAAAGTGCGACCTAAAAGGCAAACAAGTATTTAGATTAGATTAGATTCAACTTTATTGTCATTGCACATGTCACAGGTACAAGGCAACGAAATGCAGATAGCATCTAACCAGAAGTGCATAAGCAGTAGAATAACATAATGAATATAAATATACAGGGTATATGAATATTTACAGTATATACAGAAAGTATACATAAAGTGCAGAATGTGCGGTTTGAATGTACAGTAGTGCAATGGTATTATTTAGTGCAAGCAGATTAAAAAAAAAGAGTACTTAATAGTGCAGTGATGTCATTCAAGTTTGGTCCAAGGGGGTTGGTAAGTGTGTGTGTGTGTGTGTGTTGGGGGGAGACGTCAGGGGGCAGAGTTCAGCAGGGAGACAGCTGATGGGAAAAAGCTGTTCCTGAACCTGGTGGTTTTTCCGGAGACTCCTGTAGCGCCTCCCAGAGGGCAGGAGGGCAAACAGTTTGTGTGCTGGGTGGCAGGAGTCTTTTCTGATGTTCTTTGCTCTCCTAAGACAACGCTTCCTGTAGATGTCCTCAATAGCAGGAAGTGAGGCTCCAGAGATGCGCTGGGCAGTTTTCACCACCCTCTGCAGCGCCTTCCGGTCCGAGACAGAGCAATTCCCATACCAAACTATAATGCAGTGGGTTAGGATGCTCTCGATGGTGCAACGGTAGAAGTTCACCAGGATGTCTGAAGAGAGGTGGTTTTTCTTAAGAGTCCTCAGAAAAAAGAGGCGCTGGTGAGCCTTCTTAACCAGGTAGGAGCAGTTAGTCAACCAGGTGAGGTCCTGCGAGATGTGGATCCCCAAGAATTTGAAGCTGGTCACACGCTCCACTGCCGCACCGTTGATATGGATGGGTGGGTGTGTGTCAGCATTCCTTCTGAAGTCCACGATGAGTTCCTTGGTCTTATTGGTGTTGAGCAACAGGTTGTTCTCAACGCACCACACAGCCAGGCGGTCCACCTCCTCTCTGTAGGCTGATTCATCGTTGTCCTTGACGAGCCCAATCACTGTGGTGTCATCCGCAAACTTGATGATGGTGTTAGAGCCATGTACAGGTCTGCAGTCGTGAGTGAAGAGGGAGTAGAGGAACGGACTCATCACACAGCCTTGTGGTACGCCAGTGTTAAGGGTGAGGGTGGAGGAGTAGTGGTGGTCTGACCGAACACGTTGAGGCCTGTTGGTCAGAAAGTCCAACAACCAGTTGCAAATAGGAGCACTGATGCCCAGATCTGTCAGTTTTGTGATTAATTTGGAGGGGATGACAGTGTTAAATGCTGAACTGAAGTCTATGAACAGCATTCTGGCATATGTGTTGACATTGTCCAGGTGTGAGAGGACAGAGTGCAGCGCTATGGAGACTGCATCTTCTGTGCTCCTATTCACGCAGTAGGCAAATTGGTGGGGGTCCAGGGTGGGGGGAAGACAAGATTTGAGATGTGCCAGAACCAGCTGCTCCAAACACTTTGTGATGATGGGCGGTAGTCGTTGAGACATGTTGGAGTGGAGTGTTTTGGTACTGGTACGATGGAAGTGGTCTTGAAACAGGTCGGCACAACTGCATGGGCCAAGGACATGTTGAATAAGTCCGTCAGGACCCCCGCCAGCTCCCCAGCACATGCTCTGAGCACACGTCCAGGGATGCCATCGGGGCCAGCAGCTTTGCGTGCGTTGATCCTGCTCAGCACTGCTCTGACATCAGTGGGGGAGAGTGTTAGGGGTTGGTGATCTGCAGTCAGCTCTGTCTTGGATGCAGGCTCCTGGTTGTCCTTGTCAAAACGAGCGTAAAAATTGTTGAGCTCGTTGAGAAAGGAGATATCAGAGGATGGGAGGGAGGGGTGGTTGGGCTTGTAGTCACTGATGACCTGAATGCCTTGCCACATACGTAGGGGGTTGGAGTTGGAGGCATTCAGGTCATGAAGTATGATGCTGGAGGAGGATAAACATCTATATAGAATTAATACATTACTTAATAACTATTAATAAAGCCATTAGTTACAACCTATTAACCCTTTATACATTTTGATTCATCAGTACCTTTAAACAAATTTTTATAAGGATACCTTAAATTTGGTTATGTAAAAAATAATTAGTAATACATTTTTTTCAGTGCTCTGTGGAGGACAAACTTTGTAACAGCGACACTGTTTCTAAATTATTATTCAAATATTCTTATAAAGGAATCAAAGAGGATTCGTCCTATTTTGAAAAGAGCAGAAAAGATTTCAAGACCTTATCAAACTTTTTGGTCGAGCCAAACACTGCTACAAAATTTACCTCAGACATATCTTTGCAGTTTCTCTGCTGCAATTCCTAGTTACTTACCAACATGTACGCTGATATTGTTATATATTGTATATTCTACAATCAGCCGATAATATAGGTCCCGACAAAAAGATACACAAGAAGTGTTTTATCGGCCATGTGCATCAGCTTAATGAGAATGAGCTGGCACACGTAGACATGCAGCAGACATGAGGCCTTATCAGCTCCGTCCTAAAGTAATCAGCAACTGGTGGTGGCAGTCGTTGTTTCTGGCGGTGTCGTCACTTTAGGGTCTCTGTGTGGAGTGTTTTATGACTTCGTTACTGGCACTTAGACCTGAGAACAGTGTTAACCCTGCCTCACAGCGCTATGATGGACTGCCCAGCTGAGTGACTTTGACAGGGAAGTCCATATGGACACACCTCCTTTAGCCCCTCTGTCTCTCCGGGGGTGGGGTGGGTGGGCTGACTGGGTGGCTCCGTCACTGCACTTCTTATCTCCACCTGTTTGACTTTAAGTCTACGGTTTGATCTACTTTGGGGCATATAGAAACATCTACGAAGTCACTCACGCATGAAGACAGGCCGATGCAATACAAAGACAGACACGCGCACACCTGGGTTGTGATATACGAGGACCAGTTGAGCTGGAGACAGCTGTGCAGAAGACAGACTGATTTGGAGCACCGTGTGTGTGTGTGTTTGGGGGTATATGTGGATGTGTGTGTGTGTGTGTGTGTTTGTGGATGTACTGGTGAGTGGGTTGGACTCCAAACAGCCTCAGGACCAGTCAGATCATCAGTCAGACCGTGTCCCATCTCTTTGACATGAGAAAGTCTTGCTCATGGACGAGCTGTACTGTCATCCTACGCTCTAGTTTGCACCCATTAACAAGCACCCAGGACGCCCTCATCACCCATCACATCAGGAGGACTTTTAAAGATGCCAGTGATTAGAGATGGCACAGCCTCAAGGTCAGAATCAGAGACAAGAACTGGACTACACCATTGCTTTCTGCTGACCCTGTGTCATTATTGCTGTGTTGGATATGCTTATTAGACAACATCATCATACCCACAACTTTTAAACTCCATGCACGTAGTTTGTAACGCAGGGCTTTTGTTAAAAATGTAAAAGCTGAAGCAGGGATATTTTCTCAGACTTGACAAAGCTCCTCCAGAGCCACAGCAGACATTATACAGCTGTTGTCATAGACTAAGTAGTACTTCCTATGCTAAGAAATGACATGTGATCTTTATGTACAAACTCGGTGGAGTGCTCCTTTAAGACTCAAGAGTTGTTTCATTCAAGCATTTCATACTAATTGTTGTTGAAGGGAAAGTAATTCATTATGTTTCTTTTAGAAGATTAATGCAGGTGAAAACATGATTTATAATCAACGCAACGATGCAGTGAATGAGCCCTTATGCCGGCCTGGTAGTTTGTCATTTTCATGAAATGTGGTGATATTGTGGGTTTTGGGAATGTTTTATGAAGTGCATATTTTCACTGCCAGTCTGCCAGTGGAAGTGACAAATCAATACAGTTCGTGTTAATTGGTGTTTTGTCCAGTAATGGAGCTAATAACAACAGCTCATTTGTTTCCTCCTGTCAAGAACCGAATACTGATCCACATGTCCAAACCACAACATTTTGGGGTTTGCCAGACTTAGAAATGGATTAGATTTTACATTCAACTACAAGGTGATTCTCCATTTAAAACACTGCTCAGTGCTTGGATCTCACACAAATCAACAGACTTTAATCTCCAAAGTAGAAAAGATTATTTCTGTGGCAAAGGTCTATGAGTTATCTTTTAATAGACACCAGAGACAGACAACCTTTTTTATGGTTGACTCAGCTATTGGCATTTCATATTGGTTTTGCATTTATATTGCATTCCCCTGCATGGAGATTTTCCCTGGTTAAAAGCCACTTGGAGGCATGCCAGCAGGCATTTAAGAGACTGTGTTGTTGCTTGAGATAGATGAACCCATATGAGGACAAAGACATTTAAGCATGAGAGTCCCTTGTCTGTTTCAATTTCTTCATCGTAACTGTGAAACTTTAATGCAATCTAAACCTAATTTAAAAAACAAAAACTTAGGAATATTAACTGGTGGCCCTTTATTCCACAATGAAAACAAGCACTATTAGACACTATGAAATTCAAATTACTACACTAGAACAATATTTCTAATTTCATCCATGACAATGTGGCATACCCTTATTAATCTCAGCATTAAAATATTGGTTATACTCCATAGCGATTAAGGAGGATCTTGTGCTCTTTCATGTATTCGTTTGGAGCAAAAGCTACTTTGGTAAGGGGAAAAGAATGGCTTGTTCATTGTTTCAGTGGTAAATGTCTCTACAAAGCAAAGGCCATGTGTCATGTAGGACAGGCAAGTCGCAGAGACAGGTGTTCAAAAGCAGTTTATCAAACATAGCAGGGAAATAGATGGAAAAGTATGAAACTGTGGACAGAAGACAGGAAAAGACAGGAAAAACTAATGGTATGTTTCCACAACAACAATCAGTAAAGACCCCAAATGTCATCTAAGGTTCAACCACTTGTGATCCAAGAGACTAAACAGGCCTCACTAATCTTAAATGACTGAGTAATGTGATAACACACTCAGGTGGCTGTTTACTCTGCAGACCTCACCTGACACTGAGGATGTGCAGTCAGTGAGGCTATGAATGGAAGAAATCCTAAATCATTTGAAAGGGGAGCAGAAAAACCCAACCAGTTATCTCAGGAAGTTGAGGCCAATCAACCAAGGTTTATGGCAATCGCATGTAAACTGTATAGCCCAAAATCTCTAATCACAAATTTCGCTCAAAAGGCATTACAATCTGTACAGCATCTATCCTTAGATCGTTGATTCAGATAAAAAAAACTCACAAAAAAAGAAAGAAAGAAAACAAAAACATAAAGGGCATCAGAAATGTAAGGGGACCTGGATAATTTTCAGCAAAATGAAAAGAGGTTAAGACCTACAATAAAACAAGACTATAACGTCTAAATCCCTGTGAACATCTCCTAGATCCGACAATACCGTGATGAACACATGAGCAACATTGTGACCATTATGTTACTCTGAGTTTTACGACTAGTGGGGCTAACAATGCGAAGTTTGTCCTGAGAGTGACACTGAAGGAAAGTGCCAGCATGGTGCCGCTGAAATGAAAAGGATTTGTCCTGTCAGGAGTGTAAATGTGTTCAGTGAGTTTTATAGCAAATTGCCCCTGAGATTTTGACATTTGTCAAAAAGTGGAAGTGATTTTGTTTTGATGGTATCGCTACAGGTCACCTAAAACATTAGGATTACTCGTCTGTGGATGATGACTATCCACAGGAGCTATAATAGACTTTATATTCCTCTGGAGCTGGCCAAAGGGGAAAATTTGACCTGATGGTTTCACTATATTAAAAAGTTTAGGGAATCATCAAAATAACTGGAAATGATGAGTGTCTGTACAAAATTACACACCAAGCAAATAGTTCTCAGCATATTTTGCTCTAAAATACAGCATGTGTTGGACAGACGGACATCCCAACCAACTTAACCACTAGTTATCCTTCGGCCCTGCTGCAAAAAAAAAAATCTACATGACTAGGACAAGTAAGTTGGTTTATTATTTGATTGGAGGCAGAAGTCATATCCAAAATATTTCCTTTAATCATTCTATATTTTGCAGACAACATGCAGCTAACAAAATGTGTGTTTCTTTGTGTGTTGTGATTGTTAGATGGGATGTTTCAACTCTCTGGCCTGGTCAGCCAGGCCATTTCCCTGTTGTCGTTGAGAGAGCAATGTTGTTGACTTTGGAAATGGTTGGTTTTGGGGTGATGCGACAGAATTACAAGAGTATAGGTGCAGTCTAGTGAAAGCAATTTCACCTTATCAGTGCTGAGGAAAGGTATAGCATTTTTTTGTTGGAAGGCATTAATGATGGAAGGAGCTCACAACTGCAATATACAACCTAAGATATATCAACACTCACCTTCAGTCCATTTTTTGTCTGAAGGTCTCTATGTAGGCACTCAGCTTTTACAGAAAGAGTTTCATTACATCCACTGAAACTTATGAATGCTGTACCATGTTTTGAAAAACAGCCCTTTCAAGATCTGAAAGGGTCCAGGGTGAGATATGCCTTAGCACTACTGCCAACCTAATGTATTTTTAGAAATCAGTAGGTGTTTCCAGTCCAGGATGGTGTAATGCAACTGTTAACAGTCTTGGAAACTTCACAGACTACACAAGACATCAGATGGAGTGCACTGGCTTCATGTTTGCAAATCTAATATCCGTGAAGATGCCTTATTCATGCCCTCAGTCCACCCATCTTGCCTTTTCTTGCCCACTTTCCTTCTTTCCTCCCAGCCAGCTGGCTTTCTTCACTCCTCTTAGTCGTATGTTGGATTCTTGTAGCCTGAGACGTGCCCTCTGAATGTGCGAGCCTTATTGAGTTATTTAATCTTGTCTAATCCCTAAAGAGGCTTGAACAGTTTAAGCGACATGACTGCGACTTAATGCTGTTTTCTTTTTTTTGCTCTAAATAAGGATGAAATTTCCCACATCATGTTTGCTTGATGCTGAGTTGGAGGGTGCCCTTAAATACTGGAGGTGACACTGTATTATGTTTAATCCATCAGTGCTATATTATGTCAAATGGCCCTGAATTTTAAGTAGTTTTGGCCAAAGGCATTTGTATTGAGTGTATTTTTTTATTATACACCCACACTATCGTACTGTATCTACACCAGTCTGCTCTAAGATCTTAAACTATACTAAACTGACATTTTCTACCATTAACTGTGTTTCTGCAAGACGCTGAAGACATCTTTCAACAGAACTACTTCTTATTAATTGATCGTTTGCTAAGCACGGCCCCGTTGTTGATAAGTTTCCGTTTTTGCATGGCACATATGCAGTTTACAATGATAATGGTGGCAGATTTACCATTCGAAATTCTTAGTGATTTTTGAAACAGTGGGTGCTTGATTTCAGACAGAGGAGGCTTCTCTTTTCTAGCCGTGATGGTCAATTTTAATGAACGAAAGGACTGTCTAACTAAACTTAACATGTCCCAGACAAACAGTCACTTGACGATCCGTGTCAAAGACATGGGACTGAAGGAGCAGCATTGTTCTTGTATTGCAATGTAAAGCTAGTTAGCCCTAGTGTTGTAACTAAGATCAGACTGTTTTGTTCTAACATAACCTTGTTTGGCTGCTTAGCTTATATTTTTGTTTGTATTTCCAAACAGTATGTTTCACTTTTAACTTTACAAGAGAAAAAAGCTTACAGGATGAGGACTAACTGATGTGTTTGGCTAACGCTATCTCGGGCAACGTTGACTCCGATAGCATCCAGAACCAGCTTCTACACAGTGGGGAAACACTACACAGCAGATATGGTAGTGATTTATCATAAGCTATAACCCAACATACTAATGTAACCTAGTCAATTATGTGCTTCTTCGTCTTGGAAGTGACGCTCGGTACTTTAAATAATAAGCTAGTTAGACGGAAAAGCTAAAGATTACAGCTTACGTTAGAGCAGATAAACACACTGGTTATTCTATTACACGTTTGCCCTTCTGCTTTGGTTTCTAATTTGATAACAAATAAAAAATGTAATGTCTTAAAAGTATTCATTTTATATTTTGACTTTAAATAATAATTTGATTGAGTGGCTCATACAGTTAGTTTTCATAGAAAACATTGTGAATTCCAGTAGTAGCCCAGAAATAAACTGTCTGATACTTATATTTAAGTATATTTTAAACTTATTTAAAGATTAATATCAATAGAGTGCTAGAGCTGCATTATGCATTCACTATTTTTTCAGACCTGCAATTATATTTTTAACCTTGTGCACTGAAGCACATATTTCATATATTTCATTTAATCTCCAGATGCTTTTACAGGGACCCAATGAATTGAATACTGTACTGAAATCGGTCACCAGGGTGGTTACCTCTAATTAATCAGGTCGACAGCATGTAATTTGTCCAACCAACCAATCAGTAATATGTCTGCTCCTGGTTTTCCTGTGGAATTAACACATATTTTTCCAGCCTGCAACTACATTTGAATAATTAACTTCCTGTCCTGATATCCTGTGATAAATATCATTATCTGTGATGAATACACTTCACACTGCACACACAGACCTCATTCACCTCGGCCTTTGCAGCGATGAAGCTCAGTGAGCTGCCCACTAAGATCGTGTACACGTATTACAGCTGCTCGGATATTCTTATTCAAACAATACAGTATGAGCGCCATTCATTTCTGTGATTAGTCAGTATTATGAGCCGAACAGTGGCTCACTAGTTAGTACTTTCACCTCAAAGAATGAGGAGTTCCTGGGTCTTTGGTCCCCCCTCTGAGGAGTTTTTATGTTCCTCTCATGTTTGTGTGTGTTTCCTCTGGGAGCTCTGGTATCCTCCACATATAAGCTCTGCATCATCCACTTCAGCATGTTTTCGTCAATTTTCCACCTGCCAACTGCCAAGACCATCTGATTCTATTAAATCTGGAAACCTCACCCACCTGTGTCTGCCTGTCTTATCCGTATATAAAGGAACTCCATACTTGGCACAATTATAATAGGTTTTACTGAAGCATAACAGAAGCAAATGAAAGTGAAACTTAAGCTATGCATTACGACAATTTTATCTGCTTTAAAGTAACCAATTTGATTTTACTCACTTATCTTTGACCTGCCTCCTGATCTGTCACCATATGCAACTTGGAGAATTGGTAACAACACAAACTGCAAATACAGATAGCTGTGAGTGTTGAGTGTTTGTTAGTATGAGCCCTGTGATTATACCAGCAGCCTGTCCGAGGTGTTTTAATGCCTTTTGCCCAATGCATGGAGGGATAGACTCCAGCATGGATTCTAATAACCAGGTAATGAAAGGGGTATAAAAGGGATAAAAGGATGGATGGATGGATTTTAAGAGTAACTCCACACTGGATCTTGTATGGGGGGGAAATGCTTTGGTGCACTGGTAAATTTGTGACCACACCCAATATCACAGTTAGGCCCTCTACAGGTGATCAGCAGCAGAATGGCTTTGCACCAGCGCGATCCATTGTTTTTCTATGGAGAGAGTGAAGGCACAATTTACCACCTCACTACTATGCACAAAGTTCAATCAGTTTCAACTCGGAACTTGTTTGTAGGTGACTTTTCAATGCACAATGACATGATGGCTGCCTGCAACATAACCTGAGAGCGACCCTTGATGGACGAAATAGGTTTCACACAGGCAAACCAATCCCGAATCATCTTTTTCTCCAATGGAAGATAATTGCCAGTGATTTTCTTTTTTTGTGTTAAACTGAAATACCCAATTCACATCCAGTCTTTGCTAGCCTCGTTGTTTTGTTTTTCAAATTTCCTCGCACTTTGCTTCTACCTGGGGCACTTTGGTGACATCAACCTACGCTATATGTGGATGTTGCTCTGTGCTCTGCAACCCACGTTCAGGCCTGCAAACTCCAGCAGGGCCAAACTTCGCTTTGTGATGCATCGCTTTTAGTGTGTCGCCGCTGCAGCTGGGCCAAACGAAGCTAAAGTAGTTAAAGAGGAACTACACTATTTTTTTCACTGTACACGTAATCACATAGATTCTTGAAAAACTTCTCAAAATTAGCTTGTATGTGTCTGCTTGGATTTGAAAGTTTGGTTCAGTCGAATTCTCTGGCCCCTCCCTAACCGTGACAAAACAGAGCAGGACACTTGCTAACTGTAGCCCCAGTTTGTGCCTCTCACACATAGCTGCTGGTTGCGTTAGCATTAGCTAGCCTGATAAGTGGCGGCAGAAAAACAACGTTGTACATGAATAAGATTTATTCCTGTGCAGTGGCAGTAAACACAACACGTAGGCCCGCCGATAACTGTGCTATATTCAGAGCTTGAAAAGATTTTTAGGGGCCTGTGAACAGTAATGTTAACCACGACAAACAGCATGGCTATGGCTATGTACTGACACTCCACTCCTCTCGTAGTAAAGATGCGAAGTTACAACACAGGTACTCACACAGTAACTCTTAAATGTGCTTCTAGTGCTAGTTAATTTTAGCTGCTGAACATTGTGTATTACTTACATATGCAATGTGTATGTGTTTGCCATCAACATGCACTATTTATAGAATGGTGTGTGTCATCTCAAAATACCTCACTGTGAGCTGTGAGCTGTCATACAGATACAGTAACAGTTACAGATGTAAAGATGTATAGTTATACCTAAAGCTGCAGTTGCAAATCTGTGTTTTATATCTGCTGTTTTGTTTCCCCGAGTGTGTCTGAAATATTTCCCCCAATCATCACACTACAATAGAAGACTACAGTTTTCATTCAACTGTGGGAACTTCGTGGTGCATACATTTCACACTTGGAAGCCAGACACTCATAATGGCAGAAAATAAAAATATTGTAGTCAGTATTCTGATCAAAATTGAGACGTACTGCTGTGCATTAAGTGTGTGCAGACAGCAGCCTGATTGACTGGGGTGGCGATTGATTCATTGTCTGGAGGTATGAAGGTGTTGAGCCCAGCCACACTGACCTCATTTGTTGCAGAAGTGTAATTATAAAATGTTGGATGTGTCATACTGATGGCTGGTCTTGGTTGGGTAATAGTGGGGGTGGTTAAATTATCCTTATTCTGTCCTGTTATCTTAGTTAGGGAGGTACATAATTGTAAACAGTTTTCTTTGATGTTGTTAGGTAATTAATTTGCTGCATTATACTCCCTTTTTTATTATGTTGCCCACTCTAAAACTTCTTCTGTTCCAAGCTGATACAGAATATATATGATGCTATGAGACTGTGAGGAAGAATAAGATAATTTTTAAAACCTTAAATGTACCTGCGGGGAGAAAAAAGGAGGAAAACTATATGTTTAGGGGTTAAGTTGCTTTATAACATAACGCCTTGTAGAAAAATAGAAGGCAAGAGGCTCATCGGAATTTGGTTCTGTATAATCACGGCCCTGTAGCACCCTGTAAATAATTACTCATTATTAAAGGTAGACCGTTTTAATATTGGAATCAAGCTGGAATCCCTTGTCATGATTCATTTAATGCACTCTCTAATATGTCCTATCTAATTCATAAGAGAAGTCAAGCTCTTCTTACTGAGCTCTACTTTGCAACACCCGGGGGCCATGACAATGGTAACCTAATGCACCTTGCCATTAAGTGCACGAAGCTGTTGGATATTAGCTATGATCTTCTGTGTTCTTTAGAGGTGTGGGTCTGTGGGCGTCTGTGAGGATTCAGGCACGGGATTACCTCCATCCAGACACACGATGGCACTGACATTGGACATATAGGAGCGTAAATGCACATTTATTATTGTTCTGCCACTCCAATAATGAAACAAATACCCCAGCACCTAAAGAGATAATAGATAAAAGAGGACATTTTACGTTAACGTACATAGTAATTTCAATGAGACAACAGAGTTCCAAGGTTTGTTCTACATAAATTATATAGATGATCGTCTCCCATCAATTTTAGACTGGCAGCTAGGAGGTAGCCCAACAGTTGTCGAGTGGAAACGACAGACAGCTGGAGGAAACTATTGTTGAAATCTCACAGTTAAACTTTTAAGCACATCATATTATCATTTTAAGTGCATCACCTTAAAAGTTTTAGTTTTAGAGTTTAATTTGCAGTTTAATCCATTATAGTCGTGCAACTTTTATGTACTTATTTGAATACTTTTTCCATCCCTATGAATAAATAACACTTGTACACTAAGTTTGTTTATGTCTGCATTGTTGTGCATGTGTGTGCGCCTGTGGGTGTGTATAATTACTCAGACATGCAAGGTGACTCACCAAAGAGCTGGGAGAGATAGTGAGAGATAAAGAGAAAAGCGAGTAAAGAGAGGAGACAGCGGGACGGGGAGACAGGCTGGTGAAGGATTTGAGGGAAGGGAATATAAATTATGACCTAGAAGTAGACGCAAAATGAGAATGTGAATGTACAATCTCTCAAAGTTTGAAATGTCTCACAAATCTTCCAGTTGGCTGGGGAGAGGTTGAGTGAAGCCATAAATTTCAAAAGGATTATACTCTTGGTAGCTCATTAAGTTGTATGTAGATACAGCTATGTACTGTATGTATGCAGTTAACGAGGCTAACAATTACTGCACTGATTGATAAACTATAAAACCACTGAGAGAAAAGTAGCTAAACTAAGCTCATGGTAATTAAATATAGTTAAATATAATAAAGCTACTTCATAAAAAATATACTGCAAAACTATTTGTACTGTAGTGTACTGTGAATAAACAAAAAGATGTCCATATTTCTGCACATTTTGTTCCCTGTGGAGTTTTTGACCACTAGTAGTACTATGGACTAATGTTTTTATGACTGGGTCCACTTTGTTTATTCTCATGCACGCAGCGTACGAGCATGCAGTTAATGCAACACTCATTCCTGCTGATGGTTTCACTCTGTTCCACTGATCTACAGGTGGCGATAACGCACCAAGAAACGCAGCAATGCCCCATCAAAGGCAAGAAAGAAGACGACTGCTAGCAAGTAAACATTGATGTAAACAACACAGGTTTCAAAATTATCAAAGGTTTGGCTTTGCAAATATTTTATGAGGAAGGACATGCATTCAACACGTTAGGCCTCAAGGATTCACACAATGACACTCAATGAAAACAGAAACTTTACATGAAACTCTGCAGGGCACCTTTAATCTTTAATACTTTACATTACTATGGTCCATTATCCTGAACAGCTTTTCTACCATTTTTTCAATCAGCAATTTTGGTTGGCAAAATACGTAATCAGATAATCAGACCTGAAACACAAACAATAATCGAATATGTACATTATGGAAAAGATAATGTTGATTTTGTAGCTTCTTGCAGTGAGCTTTTACATTTTGGCCATTAGAGCTTCTCATCACTTGCAACTGCATTACAACATCAAGTTAACATAACTTTCACAAAAGTAAAATGAAGCTCACTCTGATGGAAACCCCATCAGTACCATGGACATACAGGAGTTTTTGTAATTTAATCTTAATAAATATGAAAGCATCTTTTTGCCAGAGGGTACATTTAACTTTTAACGTTTGTTTTTTCTTCCTTTCTTGATAGTGGGATAAACATTGTTTGTCCACCAAATGCTTCCCATCCAGTCTTACTGCCAATCTAACAAACCACTCAATATGGGTATACTGTATACTGTACCCCTGCAGAGAGGGCAGATGCAACTGAGCCTCTACAATCTACTTTTCTCCCTATTAACTAATGTACACGATACGCTGTGAGCCAACTAAGGCAACGTCTCAAGTGTCTGTGAGTGTTGAAACCAAACTATTTGATAAATGAACATCAACATTAAACACAAGTGAATCAAAGCTTTTATCAAGCGAATCTGGATGGATGATGTAACAGGTTGTAACTAGTTTTGGAGTATAGAGGACAGAAGAAAAAGAATTACTGATTACTGAAGCCTATGAGAGTTTTATTGAAACACTAAATCTTATACTGAATTGAATTCTGTTCCACCTCTTTCTGTTTTTAAATCCACCTGTATTTGCGTATGTAAGGTTCTGCTTTTAGCATGTGGGAGGCCTTGAACATCTACGTAGCTCTGCAACAGAGCTGCATACTGTATCCTACCCATCTGTCACCTGTGGATGAAATGCAGTACAACTAAAGGAAAAGACAACAAACACCAGCTCATTTTGCCTCTTTACCTTTTGTCTCTCTCTCAGTTTATCCTCTATAGTGCCTCTATATCTCTCCCTTTCTACAATATTATCCAGCACACACACACAGTTTCCCTGTCACACAGTTGCTCACTTTCTCTTTTGCTACTTTTTTTTTCTATTTATCTCTGCCTCTGTGTGTCTGATTTGTGCTCCTGTGATCCATGCAGCATGCCATTGTTTTATGATTCTCGGCCCCGGTGCCACAGCAATCTAGGACAACATCACAAGGAGCAGACACTGAAAATACTGTGGCATATGCAGATAGTGAGACACAACGAGACAGACAGAAAGAGAGAGAGAGGGGTGAAAATTGATGAATAGAGAGATTACAACATGAGGGATTTTTCTTTCTTCTTTTTGTTTAGCTGGCACAGTTTTAAGAAGATAGGGGACAAACTGTAGTCTAATGATGTTATCTGAGTTAATCTTCATATCTGCTTTCTGTCAGGGAAATTGACCATGCATTTTTTCCACTGAGACCCAGTACAGCTTCTCTTCCTCAGGTGCACCTTTTTTTGAGGACATGATAAACTATAATTCAGGTTTTAGTTTTGTATCTCCTGCTTGGGAATAGCCCACGTGGTCTCTTGATGGTTCCTCTAAATTATTCAAAGCATTTATTTATAAATAAACACTGACTGGGCCTGTACCCAGCTGTCTAGTTCTCTCTCCTGTAACTCTGTAACCTCCAGCAACCAATCCATCCAACCAAGTAAACAACCCGAAAAACCCACCAACCTGCCCCAGAACTTCTCTTTCTATGTCCTGTTCACTGTACCTCTCCATAAATCTGACTCCCTCTGCCTCACTCTCCTTCCTTTTCCAATAATTCTGTCAGAAATGTTTTTAGGCATGCTTGCAGCTTGACAATGTCGATCTGTGGGTTTGTCAGCCTGAAATATCTCGACAACTACTGGATGGATTGTCATGAAACATCTCCAGACGATGAATCCTAATGACTTTGCTGATCCTCTGACTGTCCCTCTAGAGCCACCATGCGGTTGACTCCTGTGATTTTGAGTGAAATGTTTAAACAACTATTGGATGGATGCATTAACCAATACTTTGGTTAATGATAACAAAATACTTCCAACATGAATGACATTCCCATCAGCCTCAGCTGTGCAAAGGTCACATGCTAACACACTTAACTACATACGATGGTGAACATGGTAAACATAATACCTGCTTAACATTAGCATGTTAGCATTGTCATTGTGAGCAATTTGCCATACTACCATTAGCATTTAGCTCAAAGCACAACTGTGCCCAAGCACAGCCTTACAAAGCCGCGGGCATAGCTGTAGACTGTTAGCCTTGTTCCTCTTTCTGTCTGCTACCACATCTACTGTAGATGCATACATTACATAACATGTTCACACACAAACCCCATCTTTTATGCGTGATGATGGACGCACGTTCACACAAGACTTGGGTCTGCCATTGTAATTCAATACAAATCAAATTACACTATCTTTGATATGAATACTCCAATAATAGACAACAAGATGTCCTGATTGTGAAATTAACAGATGGCAGGTGGAGGCAAGGAATGCCACCTTGGAGACGGACACCAGGAAGGAGTATAACTATAGTAATCCTGTTGTTCTTATAGTACTTCTTATCACTCTTTCATGCTGAAGCCAAGCAGTGTCAGATCCGACAGATCCCTAGTCAGGTGAATGGTCACAAACACATGTTGATCCACATGTTGTTGATTCAGACTGATCTCTAACACTGTTTTATCCTGTCTCACTGTGTCTGTCTGCGAGGGGTAAAGATGTCTGGGCTTAGTAGTGCATGACGGTAGAAGTATTGCATATTTGGGGTCTCAGCTGGCCCAGCCTTGGGCTTTTTTTTTCCTATATTTTCATACTGAACATGAATGCAGAAATATTAAATCCCCTCTTTCTTCAATCTATCTTTTCTTACTCTTCAAATCGCCTCTGCTTCGTCTCCCCTCCTCTTTTCTCTCCAAAATCCTCAATGGAGTGCCATCGCTGCTCTCCGTCCTCTTTCTCCTTTCCCTCCCTCTCCATTCTTGGCCACTTTCCATCACTATAATTTAAGCATTCTGGATGTATGATGGTTTTAGACATACAGGGTAAATAAAAACAATCCATTAAAAGCAGGGGGAAGGAAATTGAAGGAGAAAGGAGCAGAAGTGGAGCAGGAGAACATCAGCTTGACGTTGATACAAAAATTGATGCGGACGTTGTCACACATCATTGCAAGCACAGACACACGCATATGCTTGAGCAAACACCCTCATTTACAAAGGGATGGGACCCTCCATTATGCTAACCTGTAAACAAACACACACACACACACACACACACTCATATTTCTCCATCTCATTCCCCTGCGTGGGGGACAGTGTATAGATAGCTGATAACAAGAATATGGCAATTACATTCATCAGTGAGAGTGTGCAGGTGGTGGGTGTTTAGTTGTAATGGAAAATATGGGTGGCTTGTATTGGGAGGTTGTGCGGGTCCTACCAGGCTTTTAAAAGCATTTTATTCTATATGTGCATTTATACTTTAAATTGTATGTATAACCCTTCTGTCTTTTCTGTCTCCTCAAAAGTAAATCCACTGAATCCACTGTAAGATAGACAACACTGTCTTACAGTGCTGGCCATACAAAGAACAGACAATAAGAGCTGTCCACCTAGAGTGAGCCGACTACTGATGAGTGAAGGGATGGGAGAATACATATTTGTAGTCATTAGTAACCCAGGGAATACATGGGTGTTGTACAAATAAAACATATATCAAAGGGAAAAAGTGATGTGCTGTAAAATCAGGAAGGAAATGTACACTGAAGAGACAGATGGGAAGACGGTGAGAGAAGTGTATTTCAATGCAACCTGCTCAGAATTTTCTTAAATTAATTCACTGCCTCTTCAACAGCCTGTCCAGTCTGTTCTTCAGGAGCGAGGCTGAGTCACCTCCATGCCCTTGGTGCCTCGGGAGAAGAACGCTGCTGCAAATCTTCAGCTGCTGCTCAGCGTCCCTGAGATGGACACAGAGGCCGCACAGTGACCAGGTGCTGAAGGCTGTAGCGGACATCGTCCTTGGGGGCTCCGTCCAAGGCAAGCCACTTCATCCAGCAACGCAGACCACTGCTTTCATCAGTGGGGGAGAAACAAAAGTTGGGATCGCCGGGCCTCAGAGCAGAGTGAAACTGGCAGCTGAAGGAACGTGACAGGGGGAAGTAGCTCAAATTCTCAGACACTACGGAGTGTGAATTGTCAGGTCAGGCGTTGTGCTTCTGTCTGAAACAGCAGGAAAGGGAGGGTTTTGCATTCTTCAGCCACCTCAACTGATTGTTTCATGATAGGATGGGGCAGAGAAGGCAAAGAGCGAGGAAGAGGACAAAATATTAGCAACACTAGAGCTGAAACAAGTTATTCATTGATTAATAGTCAATCGATAGAAATTTGTCAGTGACAATTTTGATAAACATTTATCATTTTGGGGAATTTATCAGGCGAGTCTGCAGCCACGCTAGCAGCTCTGTGAGGCTGTACTGAGGCACAGCGGTGCTTTGGGATAAATGCTAACTTGAGCATGCTAACATGCTGATGTGCAGCTCAGACATATTTCAGTCTGGACCAAAATAGTGGGCCGACGAATAGACAGTGCTGCCAGATGAGACTGACAAAAAGTAGCCAAATCAGAGCCTAGAACCCCCCCCTAAAAAAAGAAAAATAAGCCCTAAGCCTCACCCATATAATCTAAATTTGCTATATTAGTCTTAAAAACACTGAGTGAGAAGTTATTTACCCCTGTAGCTGGAGGGAAGATCAGAACAGCAAATTATGGGGAGTGATTTAGGTGACGATGTGACTCTCAATAACCTCATACTGCAGCTAATCAAGTATGTTTCTGCAACTGCATGGCCTGTATCTCACCCCGGATTTAACAGAAAGTGATTCTGGTGAATAATTCAAGACAAAAGATTGACATCGTTCCCAGAACAGCTGCCCCGAAGAAGCAACTTCGACAGCCCAGCGAGTGGTACATTTATCCAGTCAGTTGCAGGAAAGGTTAATGTTAACATTTCATCCAAGGAGAATACTTGTCAATCATTTATTGTACTCTCTACCCTAAAATATTCCTTTTAAAAGCAAATACCTTCTGAGTCTCTTCAGAACACAATGAGTGAAAGTGTGCAAGTAAAGTGAAACATGGGGATTTGTTGGGGGAGGGCCATAGCCAGCTGTGTGGCGAGTGTGTGTCCAGCAGCAGGCATACACACCAGCTCTCCCTACAGGGTCCACACCTCCTGAGTATGACAGCCCCCCAGGACTCCCAGGACTCAACCACATGCTACCTGGACACAAGCCGGCGCCTGCTCTACCTCTGGATGATGCTTAGGTTAGGATGTCTAATGTGCATCAGACAACGTATAAACTTAATTAACTGTGAACTAAACATTTGTGCTGCATTTAATAGTCCCTGAGAGCCTCTTTGCATTAGCTTATTTAATTATATTGCCTCTCTACTACCTGTAATGAATAATTTACCAGTCGAACATAAATGTTTTTGCCGGGAACAGAAATCCAAAACTGGATGAAATGAAAGTGCAGTGTATCAGTCAGGCATCAGTGTTTGTTAGTATTCTGATGCATTATCATAACATTTCTAAGTGATACAATAAAGCCAAACTGGAGAGAGTTAGTGAGAGAAGATGAGGGTTGGTACAGTAACAGAGAACTGAAAAGGAGAGGAAACAGAACAAAAGAGGAGAGAGGAAATGAAGGGTTGGGGGTGTGACAGTGACAGCAATGCAGCCTTTGAGATCATTGACGCTCCCTCATCAAGACTTTTACAAGTCCAAGACTGTGTTTGTATGAGTCTGTGCATGTATATGCTGACACTATTCTCTGTCAGTCCTGTATTGGCAGGAAGATCCTGTCTGTGCGTAGCTCTGTCTCACCATCTGTTCCTGGCTAGACTGCTGATATCTGTTCTTATAATATCCTGTTCGCCTTTCTCAGTCTAGGTGGGGTGCACATGTCTTGTATCTGGGTTATTTCCTTTGTCATCCATCCATCCATCCATCCATCATTATAGCCAGCCATCCAGCCTGCCATCAATCCTCCACTTAAACAATTAATTTTTGCGTCCTGTTCAATAATATGGGGCGAGCCAAGTTGCACTCTTGCTCTTGATGCGACAGTGCTCCCTCTCTCAAGCCTCCATTCTGGGCAGGAATACAAACCACAAATAGCCCTCTGCCTTACTCATCCTGAGAGCCTTTCAGAGTCACACAAGGCCACTGTGGGTTGAGACAGGATTCCCAAAAAATATCTGTCCATCCTATCCTACGTGTCTACCAAAATAAAGTAATCACAACTTTAAGTTTGTTGTTGCAGAAAGCGGGTTTCTAGGCAGGTTTTGTTCCATCATTAGCTTAGAGATCAACATTAAATGCCAATCAGAGGTTCCTGTAAGAAGCGTGCTCTTATCCAAGAAGTCTCACTGTTCATTCAGCTATTAGAAAGGCATGATGGGTGCCCAGGTGGCACAGAGGCCAAAAAGAAATCTCTTCATCCCGAAGCTATAGTGCCTGTAGTACTCCTAACGATCAGCTGGCAGTGTTCACCGGTCACGTCTTTACAACCTTATTGCCAGACAAGTATGTCGATATTGATTCTACAAAAACCCGGATTACTTTTACATACAGTGCCAACGTTTTTTAAAGTTCCCACTTTCTACAAAAGTTCTACAATAAACTAAGGTTGGTCTGGGCTGCGTCTTTGTCACAGTACAAGTGACTCGTGCTGTTTGGTTGGGGCACTGGCAGAGGTGAGCTGGAACCTGAATCTCTGCATGCATTACAACCTCATGGCTGACACGTGAAAAGAAGTGGCTAGCAGTGCACGCGTGACATGAACAGTATCTGAGTGCGTTTTGACAGTACATTAGTGAAGACAGAAATAAGGTGTGTTGTTTGCATCACACGCTCGAGTCAACGCTCAAATAAATCTGTCATGTATGTTAATTCTATAAAGAGGCATCCTTCTGTCTCACCCCATGAGTCTTATCGAGACATCAGACTGGAAGAGATTATATTTAGTTTTAAAGATACTTAAATGTATTGTTGTCAGCATTTTAGCAAACAAAAGAGCTTGGAGAGCATCTTTCTCCAAATCCGTAAACATTAATCAGTATCAAAAAAAGGCAGATCCAGCTCCTTCTTTTCCTTTCCTCTGTCCTTCTCCTCTTTACCGTCTCTATGTACAGTGTCTGGAGACCAGTGTTGCTTCAATGAGTTCACTGATTAAAAGGCATAACATACTGTATGTCTCTTCCTCTCTTTTGCTTCCTCTTCAAAAGTACTCACTACTGGGAGGCATAACATAGATATTCTCTCTAAATCTAGACTGCCTCCCTCTCTTCCTCTCTGCCTCTGTCTCCAATTATCTATTTCTGTCTTTCTCCACCAGCCCCCTATATCTGTCAGTAACATTTTCAACCCACACTGCTGGTACAGTGGTAGGCTACCTTCTTGATGCAAGATCATCCAGATTCCAAAATCTTCTCCGCCATCTCTGGCTGCCTGTTTTCCTTGTGCTCGGCTACTTAATTGCGAGGTACAAAGTAAAACCCAGACAAGATGGCAAACAGGGTCAAGTGAGAGGAGAGTCAGAAGCAAGGCGAATGCAGAGAACAATTAGGGTGCCGTCTTTAACATGGACATGCTGCTGCGACAATGTTATGTAAGAGTACAGGCGTGTCTAACCACACACCTAATATAATATACACACAATACACAAATATACACTTACACTAAATATTGCAATTTTTTGTTTGTTTTCCCCAAAACAGGTTTAGGATAGGGATGTAAACAAATACAAATAGATTGTTGGGATATGAACAGATATGAACAGCATCCAAATGCTTAGTAATATTTATCCGCTCCACATAACACTAAGCAAGAATGAACAAGCTGAAGTTAGGGACCATCTCAAAAGTGCTTGCAAAATGGCCAGGAGACAATAACCTTAACCATCTCCATGCCACGCAGAACGGAGCCTTAACCACGAGCAGACCGCTCTGAATATAGAACTAGAGCCACAGGAGTCATGCAAACAATGCACCGGACACAGGTTCGCTGTTAACAACACTAAGCCATCGAAAACGAATGGCTTGAAACAGGCATCAGGAGTTTAATTATCACAATGATCAATGGCGTTTACGCACGGTTCGGCTTTACTTAATCCGATGCCTTTGGGCTGCTGCACACTCTGAGAAGGCTGTTGATGCTCTTTGCATTTCAGCGCCAAACAGGCTGTAATGACCTTGTTCATATTTGTGGCAGTAAAAACACTCCCTTTCCTCTTTCTTTGGGCTACGTAATTTAGGAACAATACTTTGCATAATTGAAGCACAAGACTTTTTAAATGGTACATTTATACTTTTTAACAGAGACTGATGGAAATTCAGTCTTATGAGTTAACACATACTTCTCGGCTAACACAGCAGCGGAGGGCAGTTCACTTTCTGTTCATTTAGGTACACTACAATGCGATCGGGCAGGCATTTCTTAAATTTCTCCAACAGAATTAGTTCTTAACGGGGAATTAAAGTAATTTGCTTTGCAAGATGTGTTCCACTTGTCAAACAGGCTTTTTCCCTGGCAAACTCAACACAAGTCTGATTTGGGGCTTTTTTTAGGATTTCTGAATTTTTGTCTGTAGGCGTCAGTGACCAATTCGTAAGTGTGTAGGATTGCTGCTTTAACCGAATCATACGGCTGTCCTCTAAAGGGAGCACAGCTGTGACTTCTTTCACTTTCCCATGAATTTTGCACTGCAGTAAAAGAGGCCAGACTTAACGTGGCCACTGCAGACCTGAAGCAATGCGTTCAAATGTGCTTAAATAGGAATCTAGTTCAATTTCATGAAACCTGGGTACTAAAGCAATGTGTTTACTGTAAAATAAGCAATGTAAAATGAGGGGTAGGGTGGTGGAAGAGGAAGACATACCTGTGGCATCAGTCGATGCGGTTGGCGCAGGAGTCTCCTTCTTGGACTTGAGCACCAGCTGACGCAGTCTTACAGCCTTGTAAGTTTGATTTCCAGCCTTTTGATTTCCAGCTGGAACTGTAACTGTGCTTTTCTGTTTTGTGCTTTTTCCTGGGCTTCCATCTGGAGACAAGCACGGCGTACTTTTAGCCGTGCCTCATCTCTGGACCCAGTAGCCTACTGGCAGAAGAGAGGGGATTGTATCGAGGAAGCATGAACGGGTTTTCATCCGCCTGTCTACTTTAACATCCACCCCTGGGACTGCTTGTACACTGGTTCACCCTCAAGCTTACATCTACTCACAACTTCACTGTGCCATCTTCAAGCACAGCGGGCCGAGGCTGTGCCCTCTAGATCGACACATTGAGGCGTTTTCTGATCAGACGCCCCAATCAGCAGGACCACATAATTTATCCGTGCTGTTCAAAACCATTACAAATCACTGATGAAAAATAAATCAGTTTTATGATCTGACAAAGCTATTGTTATGGTTTGATTGGGTTTAGGCACAAAAACAACCTTGTTAGGTTCAGGGAAACATCATGGTTTGTGTTAAAATTACTACTTCATTAAGGTTTGGGGACCTCCGTCATCATGGTTACAATAATAAACACGTGGTTAAGGTTCGGGAACGATCGTGGTCATATTGCCGTTTGGAAATGGGAAACAAATGTATGAGGAGTATAAATGGCAGAAGAAAACAATTTAACACAGAAATCTAGATGACGTCTAACTACTTCCAGTACAGGCCAGTCAACTGGTTTAAATACAAACACAGATATTTCTGTGACATAAACAAATACAGATATTAGCTCTGTGTTGCACTCCTAGGTTAGAAAAAAAGAGGGCACTCCAGTAGCGATAAAAAAGCAAGAGTCACCTTACATCTTGATCATTTTGGTGATTTTATTTAAAATTCCGGACTGCCAAATCTGCTGAGGTGTTTCAGCGTGAAGCCTTCATCAGAGAAAAGGCCTTGTTTTTTATGATTCTTTCATTTGAAATTGTACACCATGAGGGAAATCGATGTGACACATCTCTGAAACACTGAAGAATTTATTTGTCTAACCCTTCTCACCACACACAAACCCGTCTGTGTCCCTCGCTGTGACACATTGTGTCTTTGCCCCCCCCCCGCTTGACTTTTCTATTCAGCTATCATTTTGATGTGATCTTATATCATGCTCCTCTCTTTGGTTGTAAATATGTGCGCAGCTAAGTAGAACAGAGCAATATTTCCCCTTTCATGGCCTCACCGTCTTGTCCCTTGAGTGTGTAAATCTAAGTGGCTTGCTTCCCAACAGTGTGGCTCAGAGTTAAACTGGGAATATAAATACCTTTGTTTGAGATTCTATTAATTACTGCTCTGTCTCTCTGTTCTCTCTTGCAGCTTGTCTGAAACCACTAATAAGATTCCAGCCCATTAGTTTTGAACCATAACATTAATTATACGTTTTCCTCTGAATCCGAATGCTACTAGTATTACGCAATTATCTCTGACTATTCACGTGCCAGATTAATAATGATTCTCTTTTGCACCTTGCGTTGAGGTCTACTTGACACCTGACATTTACACCTGGCCTGTTCTGGAGAGATTACAACAGCACTGCAGAGAGACCTCGACAAACCAACTTACAGAATACTACAACACTACGAAATGTATCTCATGCTTATGCTCCACAATGCACGATTCCTCTCATTCATCACACATTTTCCTAGAGATACAATTGACTGCGCTCTTCTGAGGAAATACATAATAACATCCTGTAGATTGCAAGTTATGTATTCTATTCTTACTGCATAGACCAGGACAACCTGATCAATATTTGTGAAAATGATTCTATTCTTTTCAGAAACCACAGACTTAGATTGCATTATGGCATCAAAATTTAAATTCATTCACTGAGATAGATTTACCGTCTTTTTTATGATTCATTATGTGGCAGCTCCAGATATTGTATCCTGATGGCATTAAAGCATAAGGTTGTAATAGTTTCAATAATATTACAGTTTAATAACTGTCAAATTAATTTAATAATTGTAAAATAAACAGAAAATGCGAGAACCCAAATCCAAGCCACACATACGGAAAGACTTGGAACTAAATTGCTTCTGACTAAAAAGGTGAAAACTACAGAAATCCTTCCACCTTCTAACCTGCTCATCCTGCAGGGTAGCGAGGGGGCTGGAGCCTCTGCCAGCTCACGTTGGGCAAGAGGCAGTACCACATTTGAACAGGCTGTCAGTCTATCACAGAGTTAACACATGCAAACAAACAGACAGCCATTAACTTACATTCACACCTGCGGGCAATTAAGAATACCCAATTAAACCAACCTGCATCTCCTGCACCTCCGATCCACATTAAAAACTGCTCCTCTGTTAACGTCATTATAAGATTCTGTCACGGTGACTCAGTTTTTATTGACAGTGCAATCCCTGGCACCATGTTACTTTGCATAAAAATGATCCTAATGAGTATCACACAGCGTAGTGCACAGATTTTAAATTTGCCAAAAAAAGCACTCAAACTGGCACTCAGTATTGGCAGATACCTTGAGTTGAGGTATCCAAATCGATATCAGGAAAGAAGAAATTGGATCGGTGCATCCTTATTCTTCCTGTGAGGCAATAATGCTTGTCACTACACCATGTGCCGAAAAATAATGATTTCACTCACTTGCTAAAATGTACGCAAACACACTAATCTGACAATTCTGGGGCAACAAATCAAATTTGACTGACGTCTTCCTGTTTAGCTCACGTCACAGCTCAACCTCACGAGAGAGTTAATGTTGACCTGCAGATTCATATCTTCCTAGGCTCCGGGATGAACAGTCACTTTTGTTTTTAACATAAATTACAAATGCTTTAGCGAAAACAAACACTATATGCTTTCCTAAAAATGTATCTTGAAATAGATCGTCTCTGCAGGAAAATGTGTTTAATGTATTTCTGCATTGTCTAGACTATCCAGGGTAATACAACATGACAATTAAAGCTGGAGGCTGAGCTATAAATCTTTTGGTAATGAATCGGAGCTATTGCTCTGATTCATTCTGACACAGCAGACAGCCTATAAGCATAAAACACCATCTGTTTCAGTCGAGGGTTTACAGAACATTAAAGAACTTCAGGCATCTTTAATATGTCACATACAGTAAGTTACACTGTTAGAAAAGCTGTGTGTCAGAGTAACAGATTTACAGCTTAATGATGGATAAAAACAGTCGGCTTGCTTCTTCTTGGCTCACAGATTTCCACCATTACTGTTTGTTTTTGTTTCATCATTACGTCAGTGTGATGGAAGGTATTTACTTGAAATGAAATAAATAAATGAATCTACCTGCAAGTGAGGTTTACCAGAGTATGGTAATGTCTTCTACACTATTTGTTTGAATGTGGATCATTTGTAAATCATACAAATATCAGCATCAGCACTTCGCAATATTATGCATTTTAATTATTTACTGCATTAGCTAGTCTGATATATTTTATAAGGATGTACAGTATGTTTTTGCTCTACTTTTTAACCCGCTGGTGATGAATAAAGTTATTTATTTGAAGTGAACTGAAGCAACTTAATGAGGAGATGTTGCCTGGAAATTCTATTATTGTTGTTATTATTATTATTGGATGCTGTAATTCTGCAATTTCCCATTGTGATTAATAAAGTACTCTACTTTCCTGTATATTTGTTGTTATTATTATCAGTAGTAGCAGCACTTTTGTCACTGAGGTTATTTATTATGTTTTCATTGGTATAAATCATAAAAGTTGCCTCAGCTGCATTTATAGAAAACTTTTACGTCAGTATTTTCAAAATATAAGCTTGTGTGCTTCAGTATGGCAGAGTTCGGCTGTTACATGTCACCTTTCCATCAATGCTTTTTCACTTGCACATCTCTCTCTCACACATTTTCTCTCACTTTCAGATGCACAAACACTCAATCTCTCCGCCTGTCTCTCTCTCTCTCTGACACACACACACACACACACATGCCTATCATGTAATCATGAAATCACTTCTAGTTGCAGATGGTGACTCATCTTTTGTCCCTGGTGAAACCATATCTGGCAATGAGGTCGTAAGACATTTTGGATGAGGGACGACGCAGTGTGCCACTGTGCAGGGCACCACTCACCACATGGGGAACTCCTCACTAAACAGCATGCTTTACAGCTGGTAAAAACAAAGATATTAGACGCCCATAAAGCTTGACAGCTGCACATAAAAAAAATGAAATGTTGTATTCCCTTGCCAGCAATGCCACATCATTATCAGCATGCTGCTCAGATCTGAGAAAATGAGAGTTTATAGAGAGATCTTTAAGTGTGGTATAGTGTTTTTACTATTTTAACTACAAAAACTGGAATTCTGGCCAGAACTGTACTGCTGATATCTCACTTATTTTTACATTTGCATTTACAATTGGAGAGTTTTTGAACGTTACATGCAATAAATTGATTAATCTAATACATGTCTACAGGTTAAACACTGCA
Organism: Macquaria ambigua; assembly: GCA_008360985.2. NCBI lineage: Eukaryota > Metazoa > Chordata > Actinopteri > Centrarchiformes > Percichthyidae > Macquaria > Macquaria ambigua. Next base: position 164,904 of record VMKM01000004.1, on the reverse strand, counting down.
GATGACAGACATGCTGTAGCATACATGCTGCATGTAAATCACTGAAATGATGCTTAACTTACTCCATGTGGGTGTGGTGGACACAAGACAAGTCCTTTTGGTGTTTATTTAACAATGCATAATAAGACACGGGCTGCGTCATGTCGACAGACATTCAGAGGCAAATCTCCTTCAGCATCAGGTGTTAGTCAGTGACCTCGACCTCAGTTCAGAGATTGAGAGTAAAAAATACCCTGCATGGTTCTGGCAGAGGCATCATAATTACTTATCCTGATGGAAGGTTCGTGTCATTACACACCGTCTGCTCTCTAATTCTCCCCTCCGACCACAACGGAGGACACACATCCGTGGCGACTCAATTACAGACAACAATGCAAACACACGCACCTCGTAGCTACACAAACACGGCGGGCTGCCCATCAGTATGACCGAGAGTGGATGACCTTGTGCATTTATGCTCAGGTCACCTCGTGCGAAAACGACCAAATCGAACACAACAAGTGCTCAAGTGGCTGTCTCACAGACAGTCACTACATTGCCACCTTGGGTGTATGCAACAGCCCTCCTCGCTGCCGTGCAAGGCTTTTCTGTGCGTTTTGGTGAAAGGCAGACAGGCAATAACAGAACCATCACAGCAGTCACCACCAGCTTGTTGGAATGACCCCCAGCATCATTACTTGACATCAACATGACACACTCAAGGGCATCTGGCAACCAACGCGAGAGCTTTGAACTATACAGAGAGTCTGGATTTAAAATCATCCACCGATGGCCGCTGAAATCTTTTGCTCACCTTTGCTGTTATCTTCTTCTCTGTTGAGATGCATGACTCTTCTTACCATGTACTCATCTAGGCAGTCTTTGTCTTGTAGCAAAGCTGTTCTCTCTTCCAAAGAGTTCTTAAGATAAACTCTTATTCCAATTTTGGATTTGTGGTCCCTTGCCCGCTTATTGTCTTGTTCGGCTGGCACGCATGGACGCGCCTGCACTTGTGCGTCCTCCTCCCCTTGATTTGCTGGAGCAGGTAGCCTAGTCTAGGTGATGTTGGGAGTCTGCGTGTATTTTGGCTCTCTCACTTTCTCCCTCTGTCCCTCTCAGTCTCTGTTTTGTTTCTCAGCCCGGAGTCGCTCAAAGGGATGGTCGCAGCAAAGGTTTTAGGGAGGAGACGGCAGACAGACGAGCGGGGTGACGTGAAGTAAGTCGGTAGGAGGTCGTCTACTCAGCTGAGGCGAGGAATCCGTGCGCCCTCAGTGCTGTTGACCATTTCATCAGAGGGTTCCCGTCTTCAACATCACACCACACCGAGACATTTTGTTTCACTTCGCAACTACACATTGAAGAGCAGCTCCTGGTGACATTTGAACAGAAATAAATTGGGTTATTCATATGGATAATTCGTATTTTTAAGATAGGCCATTATCGCTCATATTTACAACAAAAAACCGTCCATGGTCGTGAAATACAGCTTTCAGGCTTGTTGTAGCCACCCTTTCTGATAATAGTGGTAATTATGACAGACAGCCGATTCTATTCATCTATATACAGTGTAGTATAGCAGCTGCTGTCGGTGCTCTGTGACACGAAAAGAGCGCAGGTGAAAACAGAAGTATAGAGAAATTGCTGGTAATGTGACCAACAATGACATTAATTAATGTTTTTCACAATCAGTCAAGATCATCAATCATCCTTACACCGGTCGATTCACTATGGAATCAATAATCAACGGGATTCACGTGAGAATCTCTGCGCACAGAGATGCCTTTTTACGCACAACCTGCCGAAGTTGTAGGCTACGTTTTAACTCTCGTTCACGTGTTGAGCCTTTATCAAGCTTTTTCATTAGTGTCAGTGTCACGGGCAGCCTGTGTGTTTCCATTATGGTCATCACACCATTACAGCCAATAGGCCTATACAGTCGATAAGGCACATTTACTAAACCATTCACGTTCGCCCAGAGCCATGCGTAACATGGCTCACTGGCGGTCTCTAGTGTTACACATCAATCAGTGACAGTCATCTGGATGCCGATATAAGGGAGATCATTCCTCCCATCCGTTATTATTATAGGCTGTTAAATATAACACCAGGGTCAAAGTTAGTGGTCATTTTAATATGTTTAAAAACCTATTTACAGATGTTTATAACCTTTGACTAATAACTAAACGTACACTGTTTATGTATTTAGTGTTTCAATGGCAGTGAACGGAATATGGCTTTATGTAACACTAGTGTTAAAATAAATAAAGTATTACTGTAACATATGAATGATGATGGATAATAATATATATGTGCACAAAAAGGAAAACTAGACATGGATAGAAATTCTTCTCTATATATTGTAAGGCAACTAGCTCTTGTGTACAATTCACAGAACTTGCTTAGCAGCTTATTGTATTGCAACAAAACCTTCGCTTATGTAATACATCTATCTTCTCCATACAACATCTATTGCATGTCAGTCCACTCTTGAATAGGGATCCATCTAGCTATTCCTGTGGTTTCTGCAGTTTTCCCAGTTTTAAAGGGTTATTTGGGGGAGTTTTTACTTATCTGAATCGAGGGTCTAAGAATAGAGGGTGTCACATGTGTTACAGATTGTAAACAGCTTTGAGGCAAATTTGTGATTTTGGGCAACATAAATAAAATTGATGTGACTTGACTTGATTTATCTATCTTCCAAAAATTGCACCGTGAATAACTTGCTAAATCTGGAATACGACACAGAGCTTAAATCTTATTTATATTGGAACAGAATTCTTCTCGCTACAAATACAATTAAAAACTGTAAGAAGTATTACACTAGGCTTTATTAATCATCCCATTAGACCATAGAAACATGCATTGTATGTCTCCATCTCTGAGTAAATAACTTTACCTGATAAACGGTGGAAAGGGATTTCAGAGACAAAAAATATTTTCCAATTTGCCACCACCCTATCTCAGATTACTCTACTTTACAGCTCAGTACCATTTCATTGCTCTGTAATGTTGAGTCTCAGTTACACCTTTGTTCCTTTGTTCTACCACTCAGATTTCTGTCTAACACCTGTCTTGGTATAGCACCTCTGACATCTTGTGTGATCTTTGTGCATCTGCGTAAAGCAGACAGGCTTCCGGTACAGACTTGCTGGTTCTGCTTTATGGCGAGTATGGAGTCTATTTAACCTATCACCCACACAGTGCATTCATTCCTGAAAAATGATGCTCTCTCTGTGTATCAGACGTTAGACAAAAACAGCTTTTCCTGTCCCAAACTTCTCGTTGCATCCGCTCTCTACCTCACCCTCCCTTTTTCTCCCACTATCTTTGTGATGAATATTTATTAGCCTGTCACAGTGTCTTCTCTGAGCTCAAAACAACACATTCATCAGCACAGCTCGAGCCATGCTTTAATCCTCCAGGGGGGTTTTCAGTGACGTTGCATAATTTCTTCACAAAGATTTGCTCAGTGTGTGGGATGTTGTTTTATTTGAAACCATAAAAGAGGTTCACGAGCACTCACAGATTCCAGGTAATTTTAGAGCCATTATATCGCAATCAACACCATTATTGCATAAGCATTAAAGCAACACAGCTGAGCTAGTGCACAGCAGCCTTGGGAGTAATGTGCTGTATTGTTGCAGCATATTTATAGGCCGCAAATATGCACAAGTCAAATGACACAAGTTTGAGCTACACAACAAACAGGTGGGCCAACAAATATGAGAGCATACGATTTTATATAACATTTATAAGCTTAGATTACTCATTAGTCTTGGTCATTGCCATCTTCAGACCAGATAGAGACATTTAAAGTGCCCAACAACTTAGTTTTTTTTTTTTTTCCAAGAGCGTCATTACATCTTCCTCAGTGTTTATCCCATCAATGAATTGCACATTACGCATGTCAGACCAAGAAAAAAAGATGTGGACTACCTTTGACCCGTCTCACCCAGAAAACCACTTCCGTTGTATTTTGTGGAGGTCTACTAACAGAAGTATTGATGTCCTGAGATGCTCTAAAGTTCTCTAAAGTCTCATCCTCTCTGAAAAAAGCATCAGAGAAGCAGTAATTTACAAGCTGTAGCTTATTTGATGTTTTGAGTTTTTTTTTTTTTTTTCATAGAACTCTGACAAGTGCAATCCAATCCAATGTATTCCAAAAAGAGAAAGGGTCCATTTCTGTCCATACTCCTGATGAATGAGGAAGAAAATACACATTGGTGCAAATGCAGGACAAAGAATGTGAATTAGCTATATGATAATTCTGGTTTAGTGAAATGCAACTCTTTCAGTGTGGTGCTTTGTACTGCCATGAGTCATTGACAATATTAAAAATATTTACCCACCTATCTTTACAAGTCTGTCTGTCATGTTTTACAAAACTATGTGGTACATGTATATGATCTGAAATATGTCTAATTGGAAAATGTCCACTGTTCCACTGCAGAGCTGTGCTTTCCAATACTAATTTGCTAAAGTATGGTAGTATTTGCAAATATAAATCTTACCAAAGTTTAACATTAAATATTTAACATTAAGCATTCTAGGAGATCCAGGTCACCAAAATGGTTTGAGGTTGGAGAAACTGTGGGATCTATAATGAACCAACAAATCCAATAATGTGTGACCTGCAATTTACTATGCTGAAAGAAAAATCATGCAAATGCAGAGGTATTTCAACCGTCAAGTGGAAAATGTCAGACAAGAGATTGTTCTCTGATGAAAAGAAAATCACAGTTAAAAGCTCAGGGAGCGTGTACAACATCACAGCTGCACAGAGAGCAGTATCAGTGAGGGTGTGATAAGAGGCTTAGTGACTACAGACAGGTCAGTGCTGTCAATCAAGCTACAGTTTCAGTGAGTCAGTGAATGGTCATAATGGATATTAATGTGCGCTCTGCCATGACACGTGTTTATTCAGAGGTGCTAAAGGAAACATGCTTGAACTAATGCACCAATGGGCACAAACTGCTGCCCCTCTATACAAGAAAAACAGGTACATATAATGATATCAGAACTGATATCAATGAGATGGTATCTTGTATGTAGTGAAAAAGTAAAAATACTATTAAATTATATTATAATTTGAATGACGATGAAGTGTTTAAATATGCTCTGCAGGCAGCAAGGGTTTGAAATTGTACAAAACATGAGGCCTTAAAAGCAGTTGTTCAAAAAAGTACAAGAGGGTTTTGGGGGTGTTTTTGAAGAACAGAACAGAAATATTGAATTAACAAATATTAACAGCAAAACTCCTGAAGGTTGTTCTCCATAGCATATTCTTGATCACAGATAATGATTTATACTCTGGTTATTTGTAACCCAACAGTTTGCTAATTCTAGGTCAATTTATTGAAAGTTAATAGCTAGCTAGTTAATTACTTGCAGGTGGTGTTACTGTTTATATCAGGTGTATATTTACCTCTTATGACCAAGTGGGAATGACCAAAATAAATGTATTAGTTATTGCTTTTGATTTGTTTGTGATGATAGTGGCGATTTACATTATTGTGTACCTGTCACAGTCTCAGCTCTGCAGTTACCTGGACCTCCCTGCCCACCTTCTCACCTGTTTCTCATTCCCTCATCAGCCTCCCTACTTATACCAGTTCAGTTCCTGTTTCCTTTGTTCCCTGTCAGATTGTAAGTTATGTTGCCTTGTGCTACCCAGCTTGTTTTGCTTGTCTGTTTCAGCCATTGTATCTATTACCTGCCTGTTTTGGACTTTGCTTGTTTTCTGGACTTTTGATTCCCTGTTGGATTTGTTTGCCTGTTTGGACTGCCTCTCTGGTTTTGACCTTTGCCTGCCTCAGGAACCTGGTCCCTTTGCGTTAATAAATCACTGAACTGCATCAGCTCTGCCTCAGGTGACTGCATTTAGGTCCAATTCCCTGTGTTCCTAGTTTCCCTGCTAGCATCAGCCGTGACAGTACCATTATGGTTTGAAATTGTGTTCATTCTTACACAATGTCCTTGAGAATTGGAATTGGATTTTGAAATTCCCAAATACAATCTTTGTACTGTATTACCAATATTGTCTAGTTTTGATAGTATGTCATTTTTGTTGTTTAGACAAAAAGCAACAAGTATTCATTGTTCCCCCAAACTATTATTTACTTCAATTTGTTTTTTGCAAGATGTGAAACAGCCCAGAAATTTCTATGGGCTAAAGCTTTCCATTAAAACATAAGAGGGACAGAATAACCAACCTCAGTGGCAGGAGAAGTTCTGCAGTGTATTAGATATTCAAAAGACAGAATAAAAATTATATAGACTGAAGGACATATGTAAAATATAATAGGATGCACTTTGACCAACACACCATTTAGATGCTCAACAAACCTCAACTAATACAGCACTTGTGTGTGTGATGTTTTCATATACTGAATATTTAAAAAGTTAATTTTAAATTAAACTTTTGTGGACTTTGTTCACAACTGGGGCCATCAAAGGACAGCTCCTATTTGACAAAAGGCCAATACTCGTCAAAATTAAGATAAGGATCCAGAGGTATTTGAACTTTTCTGTGTAGTGGTCAATGAGCGGGTTTTTCCACAGAGCAAACGTTATTAAGTAAGAGCAGCTTGATTTTTTTATTTTTTTAAAAATTTTGATTCTGATCCAGTTAACACAGTAAAGTAAACAAACAGGCTCTGATATCATGCTATGTTTTGGTCTTTATCTCAAACTTCCCCCTGTTTTATAACAGTTTTGTTTAGATTTCAACAGCACTGGCAATAATCTTTTTGTAAAAGTACTGAATACAACATACACTGACAATCACAGCAACAGCATCCACATCTCTAATAATCATAAACTGTGTCATCATTTAGTAAAATATTACATTTTATTGAGTTACAAATATTATAAAATTAAAAGAATACCCATAAGGTTAAAGAGATTAAGGTCTTGTGTCTGTTTCTGTCCTGTGTAAGAAATAAGGGAAATATACAATATAATCCTAAAACTCTCCATGCTAACATTACTATAGTGCCATCTGAAAAACATCACAGTAGAAATGTGTCTATTTTCTAAGGTGTTACTGCTGATTGTATTTCTTTTTCCTATACATTTTGTTACTCTCCTCCTTTTGGCTGCAGCAGCACCAGCACTTCCTCAGGACCTGTGATATTCAGGTCCATCAACACTAGCTTACTACTGCCATCTATTGCTTTGGAGGTACAGCACAGTACAAATTGTCAGTACACAGCAAAAAGAAACTCCATCTTATGTTTTTTTTGTCTGTAATTCCGTCCTAAAACCCTTACTTTCTTAAAACAAATGTACTATATAATTCTATTTTAAATGTTGACATATCCTGGTTACCCTCATTATTTTAATAAAAGGTTTGAAACAACATTAAAAATGTGACAGGATAATGAAGCCTTCACACAAGGTCAATGAAAAGTTAAATTAACCAACCTCAAGTATTGAGAGGCAGGCAGGGGAAGAGGTTAGGCCTTTAAATGAAGGGATGATAAAAGAAAACATGGTTAGATGATACATTTTCAAAGAACAGGACAAAAAGAAAAAAAAAAAAAACAATTTGGACTGGACAACATGATGTGTGAAATTCTGAAATCTAACAAAATAAAGTTTTCAAACTCTACATTAGTGAGTCAGGAGGGATATGTACCCTCTGTGCATCATCTCTTAGGCACAGAGAGAATATATCTCTAGGATCTACAGTATATGATGACTGAATAATTGTACTAGTGACTGTGTCAACAAATGTCAACCATAATTTGTGTTGTGCTTTACCCAAAAGGCAGTAGATGGTATTAGTGAGCTAGTAATGATGCCTGAACATTATGGATACTGAATTCATCTGCAACTTAGTGGAGGGGAACAGATTAACAAAATATGGAAACAAAAAGCATGATGGCATTTAAAAACAAAAAAGTTACACACCTTTTTGTTTACATAAAGCTTGCTGTTGTCCTTGACTTTGTTGATACGTGCAGTTGCACAACTAGGGAATATCCTCAGTGTGTTTACCTGACATTTCAGATCTCTAGCTGTCCCTTAAATGGACTGGAATTTAAATGATTTAGAAATCCTGGAACCCAGCTCATTTCAGAAGAGAATATAAGAAGAGTCAGATCCGTAGTGTCCTCACTGAAAAGATACTCTATGATCTATAAAGACTGACGCTGCAGGAACACTAAAGTAAGTTTGAATTGACCTGAAAAATGTGAATTCATGTATAAAATTGTGTTTTTTAATGAACTATATGTAATTGTTTTTTTCTTTTAGACATCTATAACCATGAAGTTGCTTCTAGCAGGAATTGCTCTGATTCTAATTGTGGAGACTAATGCCCAGTGGTACAAATTTCCTGTTGAAGCTGCTCAAGGTTAGAAACTTGGCCTTTTAGCATCTCCACATGAATGTGTATAACTCTATGTCACATATCCAGGATTACGTGTTTTACATGACATGTTCTTTTTCTGAATTATCTCATTCATTTTACTAAACCCTGTCTGTTGGCTTTCTGATCAGGAGCTGGTGATATGTTGCAAGCATACTCCGATATGTTGGATGCCAACTGGAAAAACTCAGACAAATACTTTCATGCCAGAGGAAACTATGACGCTGCCCAGAGAGGAGCAGGGGGCAGATGGGCAGCTGAGGTTATCAGGTAAGGAGCAAAGAGTAGAAAAGCATTATCTGCTTTTATATTGTTGGCTGTTGCATATTAGTTTTGTTTTCCTCAACAATAAATTATTCTTGTTAATAAAGCAGCAGATGGATCTAAGAACCATATGGATTGGTTTTATTGTTATCCTGCGGAAAGGCCCTTTTGTTTTGCTATTGGTGAATTATGAAGTACTATTTTCCAGCCCTTTATTATTTTCCGTTTATATGCCACCACTAGCTCACATAATTCAAAGGCATTATATCTCGTTATTTCTATGCAGATGACAACCAGATCTATGTATTATTTGATTACAATGACATCCACCTATTTAAGCAATCTGCAGGCTTACCTTACAGTCTCAAAACCTCCTTAGTAAAATAGTGATAAATGTGGTGATCCATTATAGGTCCAGACTCTTCCCACAACCTAATTTTGTCACATCTTAGTTCACTATCCTCTAACACTATCTTTGGATTTATATTAAAATCAGTGGTGCAGTCCTGCTTTCTGCAGCTTATTACTGCTATGCTAGTTTACAATTAGAACTATTGTAATGATCTGTATTCCTGCCTAAGCCAATATAACCTGTCTAGACCTCACTAGGTCAGAATACCACAGCCTTGCTTTTACTGAAATAGTTTTAACCTTAATTTATTCATAATTTATTTATTAACCGTATATATTATGCCCTCTAATCTAAAGGGTTTCTGATCTTGGGCGTTTTACAACACTTTGTAAGTAGGTTTTGAAAAGTACTTGTTTTGTCATCTCCTCCTGCTGATATTGTCCATTTTCCCATTTCAGTGATGGCAGAGAGTGGCTGCAGGAAAGAATGGGTCGTGGTGCCGAGGACTCTGCTGATGATCAGAGGGCAAACCAGTGGGGGCGGGACGGAAAAGATCCCAACCATTTCAGGCCAGCGGGACTTCCTGAAAAATATTAATATAAAAGCCATCGACTTATAATAAAGCTAATGAAAGGAATTTCTTGTGTTGGACTAACTGACAACACAACTGCAGTATACAGTATTTTACACAACACAAATTTAAAATGGATGTTTTGTCATGTGATTTTACCCTGTTGTAACTGTTCTGTTATGTTTGTTACCGTACACCTCTGGTCTCCTGCCTCTTAACCACCAGCCATCAATACTGCAAAAGAGAATCTGTTCTCAGATAACTTAGTTAAGAGTAAAATAACTTAGTTTCTAAACCCAGCCCAAACCTGCAAGAAGACAAGAACAAAATTCCCAAAATTAAAACATATTAGGCTAAATCCTTGCAGAGGCAATTCAAAGAAAGATCCCCTGGAGTTCTATAAAAGCTGTGTACGTTCATTAAAAATGGTAATAAGTCCAAAGGTTTTCTGTAAGTTTACTTCCAATATATTGACTCCAATATTGGTTCTTCATATTATTCCAACTCCCAGACAAAAAGTTACTGAATGTATGATTTAATAAACATAATAGCAGTGACAACATGATTTGACACTGGACAGTGTCAACAGATCAATCATTCAATGCCAACTTAAAAATAATTGGCAATGATTTTTTTTTTTTTTTGCAAACCTTTGTTTATAGACATGAACATAATGGTCTCACTATGTTGTCAGATGGTGGACTGTGTGAAAATCTGCTGCTTTTTGTAATTGTAACCTTTCTGTAATTAAAAAGCTGACATATACAAATGAATATTCCTCTTCTATCTATTTTAACATACTTGACTGCCAGATCATAAGTTACTATATTTTTGAAAATGTAAAGTGGGAACCAATTCTCTGTTGGTGAAATAATGCTGCCTTACAAAAGGGATTACATCTGGTCCTCTGTGGCATTTTTGGATTTAATGTGTCAGATTTCATCCCTGTCCATCTGTGATGGCTCTTTGTGCTTCATTCAGGTGTAATGTTAATACATGGCCACTCAGTGGCAGTGCTGGCCTCCACCTGACATCTGAGACTGAAGTGCTTTAAAAGAAATCTTCCTTGTTATGTGATTAACTTATAAGTTTAGTTTAATATGAAAATAAAAGCAAATTTTTCATCTCAGCGTGGATAACAATAAAGCCCAAGGCTGATCAAGTGTGATCCATTGTGGTTGATACAGTTTGTAACAGAGATAATGACTGCAATTACAATTAACCTACAAAATGAAACAAAACGACTTTTCAGAAACGGTGTCGCTGGTACTCTGGATAATCCACACACCTCAGAGTGAACAGTTTTCTCTGGAACTACTTTCTTCAGAAGAAACCCTATTTCTGGTAACACACATTGCTGTATCACATTGCATTTTAAAAAGGTAATATTTCAACATTTTGAGCACTACAAATGAAATTCCACTCACCTCTATTGTAATGGGGTGAACAGAGAAATGTGATCTGGATATCTTAAAGCCTGCCGCATAGATAACACTAAAGGTGAAAACATATGTTTTTCTGTAATTTTTGTGAACTGCCCTTTGAAAAATTTCTACAGCTCATTTCACAAAATGTACTACTGATTTAAAGACATTTTCAGATTCCTCAAAGACTCTTCAAGGCCCTGCACACCCACACAGGTGTTATCAATTATTCTGATTGATTAGACTCAGTGTGGAGTCGTAATTACATGAAGTCACCAAAGTCAACCTACCAATAGGAATGACAAAGGTGACAGTTATCCTTCCTTAACAGTTGTACATTAACAGCAAGGATGAAGATGTCAATCAAGCACAGTCTGTTCATACCTGTTCCTGAGAATTGTTCTAATCAGGCAAATAAGTGAAAACACCTGTGGAGTGTTGAGCATGGCTGACTTGAACAAAAAAAAAAATTCCACCTTTGAACTGGTTTAACAAGGTAGACCTCTTTCAGGCCAAAATGGTAGCAGGAGGTTGTAAAGTTTAAAATGTTGTTCCTAGAGCGCAACGCCTCATATTCTGAAAACCACGTCCACCCAAGCGGAAAACAATCAGCTGTCTACTGTATATGCAACCAAGGGCCGACATGCTAACAAAATGCCTGTAGCTAGCTAAAAACATTCCATTTCTGATTTAGCCACATTCCACTACACAAATTGCATACTGTCAAAATGTTTTATCTTAATTTACAGCAATATAGTTAGCCTAAAACTGACATTTGGATATTTGACTGACCAGTGACAAATGCTTGCTGCACACACAGGCATATGGAGTGTCAGGATCGCCTCATGTCTGTATCCACTTTTGTCTTCTTAAAAGCTGTTTTTCGGTTAGGCAGCAATAAACTTTCCCCTCCGGTGTGGGCGGGACTTAAATGCGCTCTATCTCTATATTATTTTCTATTGTTTTGTATTTTCTTATATATAGTAAAAAAATAAATGTATATTTCTCTTGTTGCATAGAAAATTTGTTTGGAGATTCCTCACTTCCGGCTACCATCTTTGTTTGGTTTAAGTGGCAAAATTGCATAGTTTTAGTAAAAAAAAAAAAAACATTATAATTGCTCAGCAGTGGGATATTTTCCTCGTCAAATCAAGACATGTCTTTAACAAAGCGGTGAGTGTTAAATTACAGGATCAAGTTTGGCTTGTAGTTAGCTATATCTTGGATGCATGGCTGTTGTTGGCTAACTGTTAGCTAATTTAGTTAGGGAATCATCTGGCTAATGCTAATGTACGCAAACGTCTATGCAGCATTAAACATTTAACACAATTATTAGCGTTTATATGTTAATTTATAGTGTCAAGTTAGTGCAGCAGCCGGGATAGTAATATTGTGATTGTTGTCCTAAAAAGCCATGCTGTGTTTGGTTGTTGAATTCTTTGGATATCCGATTCTAGTAGCTATATATATATATATATATATATAAAAGATATAATGAATGTGGTAACGGCTGGGTAACGGATTACTCTTTGTCTAAGTAACGGTCGAGCTCGCGCTGCTCGGGTGGGGTAGCTGGCTCTCGTGCAGGCGGTGTATTCACGGACCAGACAACTGCAGTGGGCTCGTTTTACTTTATACTCGTTCCGGGGCGCCGCTGTCAGGCACTCTGCTCCGTACGCTTTCTGTCGGTGAAACACACACCGAGTGATGCGCGACCAGCCAACACCATCGCTCAGAAATCCCAAAAGGAGGTGACTTGATCAGCATATGACATTCTCCAGGTAAGACATAGTTTTATTAATTAAAATGCCATAACGAAACAGGTAATCATCGGTAAACATCGATGAACCCCGCTCTGTCAGCGAGGCTATAGTAGCCTTCCTCCAAGGCATCCGGAGGAGCGGTGGATGGGTGCTGATCTGCTCTGCCTGTGGATTTGTCCTCAGCATCAGTGTTAACAACAGGCCGGTGAGCTTTGACCGAAAACGTTTCTTGCTTTAAAAGTCTGGCATATAGTTAATGCAATATGTATTCCTGGGCAACTCAGTTAAAATATTTGAGCTGTTTTGAAGTCTATTTACACCTAATGCTACAATTATCCGTGATTCATCCATGCGCAGCCAAGTCTACGCCTAAAATGATCGATTCTAGTTATATTGCCATAGGCCTTTAGTGTCTCATGAGATGCAGAAGGTCATTAATTTTTAGATGTCCTTTAATGGTCCAATTCCTTTCCTGCATCGTTTTAGTAAACGGTACCTCAGGCATATACAAGCTACTCTGAGTTCTCTTTGTGGAAATGGCTTATTCAACCCAGATATCAGCTAATTTTCTTCAAGATATATCCTATTACCCCATACTTGTCTAACATTTGAATAACATATTCAGTTGAATTCCTGCCATCCATGGTGCCAGTCACAAGATTGAAGTTGAGAATAGTGTATGGTAGGCTATACTAGCCCCTGCTGAAAATACTGGTTTCAAGTTGTTTAAAACTTGTAGGTATCTGAAGTCTAGATTTGGTGGAGGATTTGTGTATGCTTTAGTGCCTGCTGTGTACTACTCTGTGCCAGTCCCGGCCACAGGGGAGGGCAGTTGCTGACAGGCGCTGTGTCTGGCTGTTCATTGTTCAGAGGGAGCAGGGGACAGACTCAAAGGGTCTGCTTTGCATCATACAATGTTATGTCCTTAGCGTCTGTCCTCATCCAGTCATGCAGAATGCATTTCGTTAGCCATCGCCCACTTGTATGATATCTTTGGGCTGTCTCGTGTTTACAGTACAAGTCTTGTTTTGTTGGTTTCTCTCACAACATCAATATTGTCTCTAGAGTTGATGCAGTACATTAGGTTAATAACAGCGGTGTAAACCATATAGGTTTTGCTACGATACCGTAAGATTTAAATTTTTAAATTTATTAAAAAACATTTGGCGATATTTCAAATGATTCAACATGATATGATCCGGTTGCCTCATTGGATCAATATAACCGAACAGATTTCTTTTCTACTAAAATTAAATCAAAAGTAAACATTTGGATAGTAGGTTGCTGGGATTAAAAAGACACATTGCAGCCTCTTTGTTAAACCTCTGTACGCCTGATTAAAAACATTAGTAATCATAAACCATGTACCCAAAGAAAAAAGAGATAGTCACTCACATCTTAGCCTTTATAATTGATCTACTAATCTGAATGTGTGTATTGTTACTAGTGAGTAAACAGTGACACTGAGTGTTGTGTGACAACAAGAGGAAAGCTGATAAAAGGTGGAAACCTGTCTGTAAGTCTCTGATGCAAACAAAGAGGTTAACAGTGGGACAGAATAAAGACGGAAGACGGGGCTTGTACAGTGGGGAATAGAGAACAGATAGAAAGAGAAGGAGAACAATGGCTGTGTCGCAGCTGAGGATGTCCAGTGCTATAGAGGATGAGGGCAGATAGAGGAGAGTAATGCATGGCTATTAGAGAAAGTGAAGGGCCCCTGGAGAGCCATGATAGAAACCTATAAGGCCTTGGAGGACGCGCCCAGCATGTTGACTTGCTGCTGTGGTGAAAGTGGGGATACTAAGTTTTCATTTCCTCCTTCTCTTCCCACCTTTTCCTCTTGGTCTGTCCTCACTTCCTCCGCACTGTCCTCTTGTGCATATCTCTTTCAGTCCCCTGCTTTGTCTCACCATCTCCGTAGCCCGGGGTAGTTTTCTGTATAGCACCTGCACTGAAGGACAAACACCCTCCCCGCAATCTGCTGGGATCTTATTCATGCTGCAGCCGGAGGATACTAAATTGGACTCTGAGGGAGGAAACAGATTAGGGCAACAGCCTCCAGCCCTCCTGCACAAATTATGAAAGATAATAATAATAACTATTTGGAAATCTGTAATTAAATCATTAGCCTATCAAGACAATTGATCTAAACGCACTTGTTACTAGGTTCGGCTAAACAAAAATATTCCTTTAGCAGAAATGAGTCTGCCTTAGCATCTTGGATGGCAGTGCCACAGGGAAATCAGTTATCCATTATGTAATATCATGTGTAATATCTTCTTAAAAGCTTTGCTCTGTAAGCTATGGATTTCACATACCAACCATTTACGTTCTTTATTCTCTTCATAACATTGGTGTGGGCGGAGGTATGATAGCATACTGTCATGTCCTTTGGCAAAAACAAAAGATTCCAAGATAATAAAACCTATAGGGCTAAAGGGTGGGTGTTGTTTCATGTTGCATAAAACTGTTAGAAAGGCAAGAAGGCAATTGAAACGATGATTTATGATGAGGCTTTTGTAAGATAAGTGGTGCTGCAGTGTTGTTACAGACAACTCTATTGCTGTAGAAAAGCTTTGTGTGAGCAATTAGAGCGAGCAAATTTGCGTTCAACAACACAGGATTTAGCATGTAGAGGACGAGCTGTGAACCGCACTGTTGCTGTGTGTAAACAAGCAAACAGAGACGTGCTGAGGAATTACAGATGAGGGGGGCTAGGTATAATTTACACCTTTAGAGCTTGTTGCAGGTCAATCCGCTGGAAATTAATATATGTGAATATAATTTTTACTGACCACTTTGACAGAAAAAGATTGCATGCCCTCCATGTCCACCCTAAAGCAGAATTTACTTTATGCTATTTTTACTTTGGACTACTGGATCTGATTAATATTTTTGTTACTGATTAAAATGTTGGTGGTTTTTATGATTATTCAATCAATTCTTTACCTTCTCAAATATCAGTAAATGGTCAAAAAAGCCTATCACCATCTCCCAGAGCCCAAGGAGCAATCATTGAATTGCTTGTTTAATCTGATGAATGCTCAAAAACCCAAAGATGTTCAATTACAATATATATAAAAGAGAAAGAAGTAGCAAATCCTCACATTTGAGAGCAGCAAATGTTTGGCATTTTTCCTTGATACGTGACTAAAAAGATTATTTGATTATCAACATTGTTGTCCAATAATTTTCTGTTGTCTGTCCAACTAATCGACTGATTGTTTCAGCAGTATTTTGGACTTAAGAGTCAGTATCTACAAACGTTGTTAACATGTCTCTGTGAGGTGGAAATCAGAGCATCAAGACTTGATGATGTCGTCAGGCAACATTTTTTTGCAGTTGGTCTTACGTTAGTTGAGATATTACGTCCATATTGTTTTGTGAATGTAGGGGGGCATTGCTGTGAATCACCATTAAGATCACCATGGCCGCTGTCGTATTGTCCTATGAGTTGTTCCATTATTCACCATCTGTAGAGGATTTATCTCCAGATGACGTCATCGCTATAGTCAATCTCTCTGCTCCTCAGCTTCACAAACCAACACCGAGCTGTACAATATTATAGAAATCAGATACATATGAATCACACATATGAATTTTATTAATTTTCATGAGTGGTCATGAGTCTGACTCACTTTCATGTTTGTAGAATTCCTTTTTATTCAAAGCCCTTATATTCCCATAGAGCTTTTTTTTTTATTTTCAGAAATCAACCTGACGGTTGACTCAGATCTGGATCTAGGTGCAGATAAAAAAAAAAAGAAATCTCTTTTTACTATTTAAATATCAAATTTAGGGGATTATGCAGCCTTAGCAGAGGTATGTGCTCTTTGAGTGTTATGTGGTTTTACTTTGCAGTCAGCCATATCAAGCTTAATTTAGAATAAAACCAAGGCAACAACTGTGTTACGGCCAGCTAGAGTGGTCAATAGCGAGAACGAATTTAGAGCTGACAGAAGCATTTCACCTCTACATGTACTGATTGAAAATATGCTGAACCTTTCTATCCTTGCTGGTTGTGTTTCATAAGGTAATTTGAAAAGCACTGTAACCTAATATCTACAGAGCTCACGTACTTCAGTTCATCGTCTTCGTCTGCACAGCTTTGCTGGCTGTGCTGTTTGCACAGTAAGGACTTTAATCTTCTAGTTTCCAGCTTGCTAGCAGCTGTTTTGTTTTTCCTTTTTCCTCAGGCTTTACAGACTAATCACAACTCACTGTTCATCACAACAGAAATGGTTTTCTGGTTCACATGCGGGCTTGATTACAGCATCGAAAGTTTAGTCAGAGTTGCAAGGATAACTGACTCATCATCACAAATCAGATGATGATGCTGCTCCTAAGATATCTCAACATTACATATTCAATTTGACACTCATCTACAAAGTCAGGGTTAGTATTCAAATTTGTATCCAATGATCATGGCACAATATATGAATGTGATACTGGATGGATTCATATTTCTGTGAGTAATCTGACATAGATTTGTTGTGTCTATAGGCAATGTCTGATCAAGGATATAATTTGCCTTACTGTAACCATACAAAATGCCAGGCTGTATAACGTTTACTGTCTCTAAATAAAGCATGGATGGGTCAGCCCTTGTTGTCCAGCTCTTGACATTCTTCTAGTATCACACACATGAATATGACAGCCATATCAGTGTTACTCAAGTTGTTTTGACAGTGCTGTCTCATTCGATTTCAGTTTTTCCTTGAAAGTGTGATCTGTGTTTCTGCCTTTGTCATGCTTGTTTTTTTTAAACCACACTAGGCTACTTTCATTTGGAGACAAAGCTATCTCCTATAGCTTTCATCCACTGGATACTATCGATCTGAAGTGGCTTGATCGGTCTTTGAGAGGCCGAGCCTTATTCTTGCTGAAGTGTTGACTTTTGGCTCAAGGGTATAACGTGATACTATTGCGCTTTACTACCAGGTAAAGAAAACATGCAGAAATCCAGGTCACATTCTGTGTCAGGCATGGTTAAGGGGCACTGTTTCGACATTTCTTGTTTCATTGTTTGTGACAGTTCTTAAAATGTGAGCCAGTCTTTGAACTGTTGTTTGATTGTTGTTTTTTTCTCTGAGGGGACAAGAACCTAGAGAGCTCTGTGAGGTTCAGCTTGTGTATAGATAGCATGCAAAGTCACTTTTAATGTAGTTTCTATTCAAAGACAAAGAAAAGGAGAAAGAAAATCACCTCTGTGCCAGTGACAAAACAGCAAGCTAACTTCTACAGCATGCACCAGCTGTCTTCACTGTGACATGTTGTTTTTCTTTCCATATATTCCCCTCTCATTGTCAATAACCGCTCTCTGTCCTGCTCCTCTGGACCTGCTGTAAAATCCATTATGGTTTTAGAAGTCAGTCTCCAGAATGCATCAAACACTTGTCTCTACTCCCTTGACATTCTTGAACACCTCAACGACCTGCACCTTCAAGTAATCAATATTGAAGCAGTGACTAGTTGAGGCATGAAGGGGTTTTTGAGAGATGTTGCAGGCCAGCAGGATGTGTCGTTTACACTTTCCTGAGTGTTCAAAATGACACTGTGCTGAGTCAAGTGTGAAGGCCAAGGCCACATTGTCTCTGGCCTAAGGTCCTCAAAACATACAGGTAGTGTACTAAATCTCTTTTGACTGTCCCCCTACTAGACAAACATGATATTATCTTCACTGCTGCTTTAAATAACCCATTGCTTCCACACATGCAGTTACATAATCAAAACTCCACTGGTCTTTATAATAGGTGACTGCTGCTGGTGACCGGAATGGGATGCAAAAATATCTCAAACCTGACACGTTTGTCTTCTCAGAAGATGCATGCCGTCTTTTTTGATGATTTTTCTATCTTATCAGACAGAGTTAAACTTAAAGTAATCATTGCTTTGAAATCAATAACATTTAAGCATGCCTTTGCAAGGTGATGTATTGATTCATTTCCAACTGTTGCTTTATATGAAATCTTACATTATTTCTCTATGAGCTTATATTTTGCAACTCATCCTGATAGCACATAAACATTTGTAATATTAAGATTTGTGACTCTCTAAAAACAATACAATGAGTACAACACTGCTCCATTATATACATCTTGGCAAAATGCTCATGCTGTAATTTGCTGTGCTGTTGTGTTGTGTCTTAAGTGTTGACATTTTTGTTGCCCTTCTCTGTTTATGAATTATGTTTCAAGTGTGACCCCCTCAGTCATACAGTAACTTTAACAAGACCACGCTTGCTCAAAGAACATGGCCTGCTGAGAAACATAGGGACTTACGACATATAAAATATGTATGTTAAGGAAAATGCAACCAACACTCATTTTCAAGCTGTTACCCCCACTTTGCTACCCCCATTTTACCTCTACCATAAACAACATATTTCTCTTTTTTGCATGTTAATGTGGAAATGGTACTTCATGGTACTACACAAAGAGCGTGTTCCTTCATGCTATTCCCTAGTTAAATTTATAAATAAGGAGTCTGTGAATTATATAGTTTAAACTGCAGATCATTTTTTTTCAAGTGCGGTGCTGTCCCCTAGAAACAATGAGGTGATGCGTACACATCATTTCACCTCTCTTTATGGCATTAGCATGTAAATGAGTCCTAATCAGTTTCACACTCTGTGACTAAATCAGGTCACATTGGGAGGAAAGCAAAATGGCTAAGGAAGAAAGAGAGAGTAAGAAAGAAAGATTGAAAGAAACCGTTCTCCCACAGTGCTTGGTGAAAGAGAAACCCATTCATAGCTGCATTAATCATGGGTGGCACTAAAGAATCTCTCTGAGGCGACACTCAGAGAGAGAGAGAGAGAGAGAGAGAGAGAGAGAGAGAGAGACGCATTGAAACAGCCTTATTCGTCAACTGGATCTGAAGTTCAAAGATTCAGTTGAGATCTATAATGCCATTTTGTTGGCTGAAAACAGAAAGACTACGGTTTTGACTGACAGGCTTATTAACTTAATGTTCACAACCTGTAGCTACAATTCGATAATGAGATGAAGAGCATCAGATATGAAATGTTGATTAAATATGCCACCGTCCACTTGTGTGGAGTTATTTTAGAGACTGGTGTTTTTTTTCTGATAACATTATGTGGGTTATTTTCTCACATTGTAAAAAGCTCCTTCCTCCGCCACAGAAGACATACAACTGTTTTCACAAGCAGAGTAATACTCCTCATGACAAATAAACTAATCTACATGTGTAATATTGGTGCAGTTTAGTATATCTTGAGTATTTCATCAGTATGAAACTGGATCCAAAATGGAACCCAACCCCAATATTGATGTATGACTTTTGTGTTACAACAGAGTGCAAGACCATGAAAAATATAAACTATAAATATAGCTGCAAGCAGCAATCCAGGGCACCAAGCCAGAGTGTATCAACCAAAATAGATTGCTCATAGATACAGTGAGGAAATGCCAGCACTGGAAGTACAATCTGCAGGAGGTGTGCCAGGTGTTGTTGCTGATCAGGAAGAGGCACAATGCACATATACATGCATACTACAGCATTTACTTATAAATGTAATAAAGAGTTTTAAGCTCAATCAGAGGATTTTATTTTGTTATTCACATAGGCCTCCTGTCACCGAACAGCCATTTCTGTTCTCAAATACTTCCTCAAAAGTACTAATTAATCTGTCAGGACAGACTGAGCAGGCTTTAGTCCTTTTAGTTACACCTTTACTCTTGATCTTTACTGTTTCATTTGCCATTTACAGTTTTAGTCATTTTGCAGACGTTTTAATCAATGAGGTACTTAGTGATTTTCTTACCCAAGTGTTTTCAAAGATGCAAACACTGCATTTGTTTGCTTCAACTGTTCATCATTAGTTTGGCTTTCTTAGAGTTCTCGGCATGTCTTTTGCAAACTTGTACAATGAGTGTGCGTGTACATGTTTGCATGCTACTTCACAGGTAGCATATGGTAGATATCAACAATTGTCACTTTGTACTAGGATCAGTCTTCCTCCAGAATTTTTTGTAAGATTTTGAGATTTATGCAAACTAAAGAGGAATATGCGGATATTCAATATGCATAGGATCTAATTAGAAAACCTGGAGTTTCAGAAGAACTAACCTTGGCAAACAGTTGGCATCGTTAGTTTTTAGGTGTGTGTGTGTGTGTGTGTGTGTGTGTGGGTTAGTGCTAATGTGTGTAGTGCGTGGCCTTGGTATACCCATTTTACCAACCCTCCCGCTGCGTTATGAGTCATAAGATGACTCTTCTCCCTCGGTATGCTGTCACTTATGTCATTACTTAGGCTTAAGATGCATTTACCAAGCCAGCTCATTAGCTACCACATTTGTTTGAGGAGCAGCATGATATTAGCATTTAGATGTGCAGCGAGCCTCACCTGCTGCTGTCATTGTTGGGCTGCGCAGACAAATTCACATCTGGTAAATTTCTTTTCTCAGCACTGAGAGATTGCTGCGATTTGAAGAAACAATGTTGTTTATAGATGCAAAGGTAAATGCATTTCCATATGAAATGCAGCATGCTGTTGTTATTCAAGCATGACGGATGTGAATCAGGCTGAATGTTGAATTGCTTTGGAGTACCAGCCTCTGGCCATTATTTCTATAACCAGACATGTTTGTTGATTGACAGCACAGATGATTGTTCATCATTTGTGTGATAAAGTTGATGGGGAGCAAGCAGATGGTTGTTTTATCTACAGTGTGAGACTTGCTCAGAGAGGAACTGGGAAAGAGGGGACCACGCAGATGAAAAAAAAAATGGAGGAGATGACACAGAGAGAAGGGCAAAACAGAGCAAATACAAACATTTCATTTTATAACTTTCTCATAAACAATAGGGGCAGATATATTGGGTAGAGTGATTTGCAGCATACTTGATCCTCAGGGACGATGATTCTCAGTGAGATCAGCAGTACTAGCAACCCTTACACTATACAAGAAGTCACTTGATATTAAATGTTGATATAAATATAAAAATTAATTTATTAATATACATGTTGCTTTTGATTGATTTCCAGTCAAGCTTAGTGACTCTTTTAGATAGTTTGAAACGTAGCAAACACCTGAAAAAAAAACACTGGATGACTCCACCTGAATGTGACGGGTCATTGTTCCAAGTTTAATTTGTTGTGACGTGTGTTTTCAAACTGTTGTAGAGCAATGGCATTCCGTTTTCATTTGATGTAACCTCAGACATCTGGGTGTGCCTCCACAACAAATGGCTTTTCAGAGCCTTGGACATCACATTAGCATTAACCTTCTGACTGGAGGAAGGGAGGTAAGGTTGTCTGAGGAGACAGCCAGTCAAGCAGAGACTGATGTGTGGACATCCATCCATGCTGCTTTGCTGTTGTGTGTTCTGGCGAAGGCTGAGATAAAAAATGTGATACCGCAGAACCTCAATAACACATCAAAGAGCAGACTCAGCAGGTGCCTTTATATCTCTGGCCCAAACCTTCCTCTTTGTTCTGCGGTATTAAGTAGGCCATCTTTCTATTGCTATTACTCACCTTATGGGTTACAGTATTGTAGCAGGAACAATCCTATAACACTTACGCACTGTCAAAAAGCAGCTATTGAGGATGTGCCTTCTATTTGTGGGCCCATTTGCTGGTCTATGGATACGAGGTCAAACATGGATGATATAACAATACATCAGGATATTTCAAGGGCAGCTCCAGTGGTGATTTAGAAAATGTCAACAATATGTTTAACAGTCTTAAAGTATCTGAGGGTGAAATTTTAAGTACTAAAATACCAAGTGCACAGTTAGATACACTGTCAGAAAGTCATTTATTTTCCAATATTTCCATAAATTTTTCTTAGTGGCCAATCAGTTATTTAATTAATTAATGGAAAGCTCCACATTGATGTATCAATCGCATGTATTGTTTTATTGTTGTTGTTAGTGAGGTGCTGTCATTTCTGATGTTTTCCCATGACGCATTGCAATATTTAAGAATTACATTTGAAAAGAAATCAGTACAGGATTCGACAAGTCTGTGTCTAGGTGGCGGTTGTCTTAATGAGTGTCTTTACATGGATGTCAATATCCAGTAATTATTGGAGACTAGAGTATGTTGTTATTGAGCTTGTGCATGTAAACATACAATGTACACAGTGGCTCTGTGTTTTGAAACTCTGATGAAATACCTGGGATTTGCTGGTTATGGAGGGACACATTTATTGTATTTGATTTGTTGTTGTTTGATACTGATACTTTTATTTTAAATGCATTGCATTTATTTCTTTACACACAAAATACAAACATCTAATTTAGGATAAGAACGGAGGCACTGATATAATCCTGGCTGTTATCTGTTGTCCTTTATGCATGCTAATGTGCTCAATAATAGGAAAGACATCCTGAGTTGTATATTATAGAAAACCTGAGCATTCAATTTTCTGAGAGATAAACAGCTAACCATGAATATAAAGTCAGTGGACAATAAATATGTTGGTGTCGCATCTTAAATGCAGCACAGCAGACTTAATAGGTACACTCCCTTCTAGAGTGTACACACCCACACAGGGTCAAAACAATGTTTGCGTCAGTCGGAAAGTGAAAGTGAAGGAAAGCTCTAAATAGCAGAGACACAAACACACCTACTTATGCAAAATAAGGCACATTTTGAAGAGGTGCTTAAAAGCGATATAGATATGTTACATTCTTTTTCTAATTTAGGGAACGTTTTCTGAATACTTTACTGAGCAAATCTTTTAATCACAGTAACAACCCAACAGAAAAAAACATATGTTTTGGGTTTGCCGTGTATTCAGACAACGTTTCTGTGGAAGTACTGTACATCTCTAGGAACATAAACAGACAACACTGAACATGTTCAACAATGCACTAAACTAATTGCCGAAGCAGTGCTTCAAAGAGATTCACGTACTTTCTGATTTCAGTTCAGGAGGCATTTCAAAGGTCAGAAGAGAGGTTCCACACTTCAGCAATAAGCTCAAAAACAGTCCGTTGATTTGGTCCTACATGCTGAAATTGGAGCCGTGTGTGCTGACCTCTCAGCCTCGGGTGAGTTGAGGCTAGCTGAGGAATACTAATGAGAGAATTAATAGAGGTGGATTTGAACTGAATAGATAATGAATTTGAAAATAACATGAATTCTTGTGTCAGTGTTCATGGTACCACTTTATCATTACCCTGTCTTGATGTTATGTAAAATATTATGCACAATATTTGTTGATAAAACTTGAAGAGGCTCACTGGAATAATGCGCATGTTGCATTGGATGTGTTTCCTCTTAACACTGACTGCTAAGCAGCACTGAGAGTAAAGCTGCAGGTCAGGGCATCCTAACTGGTCTGTTTGCAGCCAGCAGCTTGTTTATCTCTGCTGTGCCTTAGAGCCCTCTCATTTCATCCTCTGTTCCATCTTTAGGTGCCTTCGGTCTGTAATTCAGAAAAAGAGCTTAGTTATTGCTCTGGGACAGGAGGTCATGACAACACGGCAGTGAGCAACCTTGTAAAATGTTGACGGGGTGTAAAATGCCAGGGAACAGCTTATGCAAGGTTTTAAAGTGAACAGGGTACTGTAAGCCTTTGCCTGTCATGACGGTGAAGGGGGGGAGGATGGAGATCAATGTGGATAGATTTCCTGCTGGAGATGGGTTCTGATGAGCTGAGATGTAGGTGTGCATACAAGTGTGTTGTGCATCTGTCAGCTTGTGTATTTGCTCGTGTGCACACATGTATGTATAGTATTGAGGTCTGCAGACTGTTCTCATTAACATGCCTTCTCTGTATCAGGTTCATAACAAAAGGCATTTTTAAGAAGGGAAGTCATCATCGTATCACATCATATTTTCCCCCTGAGCCAGAGTCTACATGTTTTAAAACATTAAAACAGAAAAATAATTTGCTTTGAATAATATTTTTTGTCTGATATGATATGGGTTTTCCACATTGCACTCCCTCATTCTATATGCAAATGTGTTGGACACATGATGTCTCCAACTTCACACTTGCACACTGGCTCATATATGGACAGAAGGAGAGAAGTGTGAAACTGAATGTGAAACTGGGTGGGGGGGTGGGGGGGTGGGGGGGGGGGGTGGATGTTCGGTTCTTGTCAAATAACACCTAGGGCTAGTGCTCTGTATTGGCACTGGGCATTATGGCACTCTGCTGGCAGAAATAAAAAAGACTAGAACTGTGTCGTCATTTTAACAAACTGCTGTTTTTTTGTGTGACAGTGTGAGCCACTAGTTATTTGTTGTAGAGGATGCACATTTAAATATTTGGTAACCTACATGGTGTTGTCTGTATATAGTACTTTTTAGTGCTGAGCCTGAATTAGGACAAATAAAATGTCTTACATGGTATGTACGTAACTACTCTGATTTCGGCCTTGTGTCTTAAGGCTGGAATTGTTATAGGGGGTAGAGTTATAGTTGGTGGGGGTGTCTCACAATCTGTCCATGGACCTACAAATTGCTCAGTTTTCTCTGTAAAATATCTATTTTGTATTCAATCACATGCTCATGTACACTCTGATTTGCCTGTCTAGTTTCTGGGTTGAAAGCTTACATCCAGTTGTTACAGTACAGTAAAACTACTCTTGAATACTGTGATTAGTCAGGAATGATCTATGACATTGGTAAAGGAATAAAAGGAAAGCAGACACAAAGGCGAGTATCTCGAGTATCTCCTCTTTCTAAATGTTTTTTTTTCCCCCCTTCGGGTTGGTCGTAAGTGTGATCTGCTGAGTGTTTTGTCTCAAACTCTACAGCTGCAGTGTGCTGCAGTGTGAGTTGGACCTGTGGGACCAATACAAGCCTCAGGGCTGTATGCAAGTAGGAGGAGGGGGGACATGGTGAACTACAGCAGTGGTTAGATGGGACTGTCATTGTAACTACTTTGAACACAATCTGTGTGTATTATGTATTTCTCACCTTGTGGAGACAAAAATCTGTTCACACCATCACTTTGTGGGGACTCACCTACCATCTGAAAACAAAAATGTGGTCCCCACAAGAATAACCATTTGTCAATCTAAGGACTAAGATTTAGTTTTGGGGTTAAGATTACAGTTATGCTTAGGATAAGGTTAGGGTATGTGTTGGAGTCAAGCATGTAGATGTCATGGTTTAAGTTGGTGTCAGCTTTCAGAGGGTTATGGAAAGTCAGAACAATGTCCTCACAAGTACAAATCTTGAATATTGTTTTTTTTTTAGTGTTTTGAGGACAAATGGCCAGAGAAGTAAGCACTTAAGTTGCTGTTTTTGCTCCCAACAGTTTTCTATAGCTGCTTTGTTCTTTGTATTACGCTCAGGCATTGCTCATCTCTTCTTCTCCTATCTACCAAACTTTGTATCCCCTTAGGAGAATGAGTCAGCGAGTGTTGATCACTTGCAGTTCAAAATACCATTTTGCGCTTCGCTTTATGCTCTCCAGCATTTGGCCAGATAAACCAATAAATCTCTGCTGAGGGCCGAACAGTATATACATTGTTTTGAGTCCTTGTTTAAAGCCAGCTGTTCATGAAGCTAATTTTTGATCATCTGTCACTTTGTTCAGTAATTATTGCATAGCCAAGTGGAAATCTCTTTATGATTTTGTGTCATTTGGGAATCATGGCAGATTAGCTATTCTGTTATTTGGCACATAGCTGCCACTGTTGCTGTCTTCGCCACATCTTACACCTGCCTAGTTTTTTACCCCCTTCTGACCCTATCACTTAACACCACTGGCTGAAAGAGCTATCATACTGACATCAACAGGGTGTATGCTGCTGGTGCGTTTTCTGGTTAATCTGATCCAACTGCTGAGTGGGGACAGCAACTTGAGGCTGTCACAAGGGAACTCAGGCCGTGAGGATGAGTTGTGACATGTGGCCTTGCCGTAGTGGCAGATGGTGAGGCCCTGCTGTCGGAGTTTGGGAGAATACAGCTGAGCTAATGTTGCTGTATCACTAGGTTTGCTGTAACTCCTGCCCTGAAATCTTGTTACTGGCCAGTCACCCTCATGTAACCACGCCTCTGTCTCGAACAATGAAGCTCTGGAAAAATTGCTGTCATAGAAAAATAATGATAAAAATCCTGTCAGGAAACCCATCTCACTACAGCTTCTCAGTTCAAGCTCATTATGCTAGATCTAGATGATGATTAGAGCGGATCAAATGTCAAATATTGTTCTCTGTTGTTTGCACAAGTTTCATTTGATTGTTTTTATTTGTTTTGTATGTTTTACCCTGTTAATTACAAAGTATTGGTTTGATGTTTATATTTTCTTTCTAGGACTTGAGTAGACTTACATAAAAAATGACCATAGCCAATCCAACATAACTTTCAACTTCACTTAACATCCCTTTATTACCTTCCTATAAGAATATTATTATAAAATATAATATCCCATACAATTTTGTATAATTTCTGTGTAGAAAGTAGAGTGTCAGTGTGGACATTTGTACAGGATTTGGACAGGCTATTTTCATTCCTAGCATGATGCAATTGCAAAAACCTCTTCTATGAATTTGGGTCCTTATTTCAGAGTCGAATGACAGCTTCTCACAATGTCACTCTCTGTTTAGATATTTTCACCAGACGTCCTCTTACCACTATGACCCAACAATCCCATGTCTTATCATCAGCCAATCACACCTTCTGCACATCCAGGCAGGAGAAAGAGATCAGAGCTCAATCTTCATGCTGAACTGTGTGTCTTTCATGTGGGTTGTCAGTTTGATGCTCAGTTTGACGCTCTCTCTCCTTTTGTGTTTTAGGTCATCGCCTGGAGCAAACAGTAGAGCTGCTCTGCCTACCTACGGATATCAGTAAGTTAGCTTTACTGTGCCTTGGCAGGTTATTACAGTATAATGGTATACTGAAGAGTGTGGGAGGAATTCTTATAGTGCCACGTGAAAAGTTGTCAAGTTCTCCCAAATTGTAGAGACAATTTAGACTGTGACAAATGTGCACAACAATAATGAGAGGATGACCACTGTCCAATGTTGTGTGTTTCTGTGTTGTGTGTTTCTGTCTACTGGTACACTCAGACTGTTGCTGGGAACTGAACAGGCAGACATGGCAACCTCTGGGCCCTGGGGAGCTCCTTAACTTGCCTGGTTGTCCACTGAGTCATGCCATTCTGGCGCAGAAACAAACAGAGAAGGGAGGAGATGAGGAGAGGGAATAAGGACTAAAAGGATGGAAAAAAAAAAGGAAGGGAGGGGTTAAAGAGATTTTGTTGTGTGGAGGTTTATTTAGCAAGGGGACTTTTCTTGGTGTTTACGGCTGCATTAAAGCTCATATCTGTAATGTTTTTATTTAGTATATCCATCTGTATGGTGGAGCATTGCAAACACAGAAATCCTATTATAGTAATGCTGATTGGCTTGTGAGCTTACACCAGTCCTTGTTGACAAGGACAATAAACTCTGTTCCAGACAGAGCAACTCACACACTTCACACTATGTCAGTATTTTTACGCATCAGAGACAAATCCCATTAATTGATATCGCACTCCTTAGCTGGCACATCTTTAATGTTTTGCAATGGCTGATTAAAAAACAAAAAGCACTGCCACACAAACCTTCACAACAACTTAGCAGTATTTGTTAACGTTGCATAGTTGCTGTACAGTTATTAAATTCAGTGGCTGTACCTGCTGAGTAGAATTAACCTGCTTGGTTATCATACCACATTACTAATGATAGTTAAAGTTATCTCAAATAATATAATTCATTAGTACCAACAGCCACATTTTTTTTTTTGAGTGTTTTTGTAGAAAATATTGTGATAGATAGATGTCCACATCACCCAGCTCTTTGTAAGCACAAGTACAGTGTGAGAAGTCAGGAATGACATAGAGAGGGAGGAGAGAGTGAGGAAGCTGGCAGCTTGTGTGCTAATGGAGGAGGAGGCAGAGCATCATGGGAGCACCCGACTGAAGACATACTGTACAGGGGTGGAGGAAAAGGATGCAAAAACAACAGTTGAGCAATCCAAAGTGTCGTGAGCCTCTCAACACTGCCTCCCCTCATCATTTATTAATATTCTGCTAGAATATTCATCCACCCTGGTATAGCGCCATCCTCCTAGAGAGAGAGAAATTAATAGAGCTTTGTATCATCCTGACACTCAACAGTGTATCACAGCCTTTGATATTGTAGTCACTTGAATATCATCCGTCATCAACCAACTCCTTCCATCCATTCCACTTGTCTGCTTATTTCATGTTTACTGTTGATTTTGACCGCATCCTTTTCTGTAAAGCGATTAAAGAGAGACAGGGCAGGGCTGTTTGGTCTGGGTTTCAGACGATGAGCCACAATGTGGTCTGAAAGGAGCTGTGACTCCAGAACTAGATCACTGACAAGAGCCTCACAACCATACTCACACTTGAGTCGGTCCGTAAACAGCCTCAAAATAGGTCTCCATCCATCTGCATGTCACTGATATGGAAAAGCCATGGCTGTCAGGATTCATACAGGGAACTTTAGCAGTAGACTAGTTTTGGGGATGGCTGCATTTGGAATTTGAGTCATCCAGTGCAGTGCAGTGATGTGTGCTCAGTCTGCCAGCTGCTATGCTTCACTTATTCTGTTGAAATCCTTTGAAGATGAAGGGAAGGACAAAGAATCTGGCGATCCTGTAACTTGTTATAAATCATCAAAAGCCAGAGCGGCTCCATTAATGTGTACACTGGTTCTGTGATACCGCACTGTGAATGTACTGATAACTAACCCCTAAGTCATGGTGGAATTTGATGCCACACTATGAAGTCTGCCACATCTGTCATCACATATGCTGTTAACAGTGTGAGGAATCATCTGTACTTTACCTCTCTTCTCCTTTCTTCTGCTCTTCTTAGGGATTGCAATTATCTGAAAACTTAAAGGAATCCACAGTCAGTATTTTGTGTATATATTATGCACTGTATGTATGTGTGCAGTGCCTCTTTCTGCATCATAATATAGCATGAAAATCATTCAGCTTATTGCCATTTAGTCAAATTTGCCAACCCACCGGCACAAAATATATGAGGTTTTCATAAATGTATGAGGTCCTCTGAGAAAGCTGTGAACAAAAACAGTTAAAATTTGATATTTTCCACAGAGCAAATTCTCTCTCATCCCCCTGCTCAGGTGACAGTCCCTGCCACCCAATGTAGCTCAACTCAAGTGCACCAATATACTGGTATAATCTGAATTACCCCTATAAGCTCATACAACCAACCTTGCTTAAAATTATTTTTTTGTGATGTGGAACTTAAAATCTGACACAAAAAAAAAGTGTTATCACAAACGGCTTCTTGCTTAATTTGAAATGACTCTACGTCTGGTTGCCGTCGTGCATATCCAGCAAAGCATGGGCTGCCCAAATCATTCCTAAATATATACAAATCACACTAGAAAAAGCTAATTTACTGTAACACATTAAACTGCATGCAATTTCCTAAATTTAATCCTAGTATTTCCTACAAGAATGTTTGAGTTGTACCTTGAATAGAGTGGACTCAGTTATCCTAAACATAAATAAACACCAGTTTTTTGCTTTTTATTATACAGGTCTTTATCTCAAAGCATGTTTCAAAGTAATTTATAGAGAATTAACCAATCTCTATATATTTAATCCACAATCAGTAATACACTGAGGAAATTGAGTATTTTGACAATATATATAATACAAGGAAACAACAAAAAGCACAAGACATAAAATAACATGTTGAACCATAATAAGGGTTACCTAATGTACCAAGTCAAGCCTTGCCATTTCAACATCAGCCAAAGACTTTCTGTGAAAATGTAAAACCTGTAAGGGGAAAAATATAAATTAATATAAAACATGATTGGGATCCTCAACAAGGACAATAAAGTGTGCAGTATTTGCCAGGATATAACCATAAAATGGGCAAAAACATGGACAGTGGCAGTGAGGTTGGGAGGTTGAGAGTTAATTATCAGATATTAGCTAGCAAAGGAGTAATCATCTGCTCCCTTCCAAAGTCAGCACAGACATTAACCAGAACCAAACTGCATCAGTGACTGTGCAGATTACCTCAGCTCTGCAATTATGTACTCACAAGTCCTTATAATGGTGTGATGATAATGTCACCACTTCATTCACTCCTGTAGGTCGTTAAGAGAAGGTCAGAGTGCAGGGTCAAATACAGAGTATTGAATCAGGACGTGTGGAGGTTCAGTGTCATGCTCAGAGAAACCTCAGCAGGTGAACGTCCAGCTGAAGGACAGCCTTTTTATCCACAAGGCCGCTAAACTGCCCTTTAATACTACAGGGACTAAATGGGGGAAAGGTCCATGGTTTAGTTTTAGAGCAGAGTACGAGAGACCAGATAGAGAGTGATGTGATGTAAGGGGATTCAAATGAGAGTTGCAATAATCCAGATTTCTGTCGTCATGGGATCAGGGCTGCTGTTGGCTCTGTTTGGTCAGCCAGACCCTTCTCTGTCCTTGCTGTCTCTTATGATCCCTGGCTTCATCCCAAGGGACAGAGAAATTAGTACTCAGCACATCACAGCGAAATGACTGAGGCAATGTATCTACAAGCTGCCATCTTTGGCATTGATTTATATCTCCTCAGATCTGACCTTTTCATAAGATAAATAAAAGCATGACAGTTCAATGAGCTCTCTCAATGAGCCATTTGTACGTACTGATGGAACATAAACATCATCAGTGAAAACATAACCCTGTGTTTACTATGAAAGTCACAACACTCAATATTTTTTAGATTACATTCTGAATAAAATGATATCTTTACTGCAGACACACGCCAATTTTTATGATAACTGTCAGTGAAATGTCCTTTCAACCCAAGTCAATTTTGTGTATATAGACCAAAAGCACAAGTGTTTGTCAGAGGGATTTTGACACCCTCTATCATTAGAGGGCACAAACGAAAAAGTTTGTGCTCACACAAACAAACACACAAACAAGGCAGTTTTAATGGGAAAAAAATGGTAGAAACCCTAGGAAGAGCAACAAAGAAGGGATCCAGGGCAGAAAGACATGCAATAGGTGTCGTATGTACACAGTAGGTAGATATAGCAGTAGTAGAAACACAGTACGGAAAAACAGAGGTATAACATTAAGTAAATAAAGGTAGATGTGCTTTCAACATCATTCCTGTTGTTTTAATTGCAAACCAAATTATTATTTTTGTACAAATGAGAGAATAAAAGAGTGTTATCTCCAGCCATACCAAGTGTCAACAATTTTGGTTTGCACTTAGTTTAATTACTCATAAGCTTTTGCTGCATATTGTCTCATCCATTTCATAAACTTGAGAGCATGAAAGCATTAACGCCTCATTGCTACAGCCAAGAAGCCATCAAAATCTGCAGGCAAATGGGCAGTGTGTTTTTGTGTGAGAGTGTTTTGGCTTCACAACTGTTAGACCAAACTTTCTCCTGAAGCCCCAGCTACGGTTTTCCTTAATGTTGTATGGTATCGCAGATTTCTGGTGTTTTGTCTGGGATTTATGTCTCTGTAATCTGTACAGTCTGCAGTCTATTTTTACTGAAGTTATTTTTTTTTGTACCCTGTACTTCTTATTGATGATCCTGCTTATATTTACTTGCCTGTAATTTTATAATTCGCTTTCTTTTGGTTTATGCATTTGCTGATTTTATGTTTTTATGAATACAAAAACCATAAATACAATTTTTATGAATACAATTATTACATTGCTTTACATTAATTTCCGCATTCAACACAATTGCCTCCCTTTTCTGTCCCACCAAACATTTATCACGCCTGCAGCTCTCTCTGTAGCCTCTCCTTTCTACTTCACTCCTAAAATACTGTGTATTCCTGTATATCCCTGTATACATAAAGAGAACAAGACTGGACAGGCTGTTGCTCTGTTCTGCCTACAAATAATTAAATTGCTGGAAATGTTGCATGAAGATGGAACTTTTGGAAAGAGTTGGATGTCAATATTCGTTACAACGAAAGCTCTCTAAAACAAAATTGGCAGACTGTGTCCTCACTCTGTATATAACTAAACCCAACATGCAGCTACCGGCCAGTTATTATCATTTTACTTTACATTCACTGTATATTTGAAAGTGAATTTATTATAACAATTATTATATTAAGCTAAATGTAAGAGATTAATCAACAGTGAAAATACAGGTTAGTTGCAACCAGAGCTCCAAAAATGTGTTGATTAATTGATCGACAGAAGAATAATAGCAACTATTTTGATAATCGATCATTTAAGTTATGTTTCAAGCTAAAATTCTTAACAATCTCTGGTTCCAGCTTCTCATTCGTGAGGATTTGCCACTTTTCTCTATTTTACATGAACATAAACTGAATATCTTTTAGGTTTTCGGCTGTAGGTCGGACAAAACAAGACATTTGAAGTCACCTTGGACTCTTGGTGATTTTGATTGGCATTTTTCACAATTTTCTGATGTTTTATAGACTAAAGGATTAATTGGCTAATTGAGAAAATAAATGGCAGACTAATCTATGATAAAAATAATTGTTAGCCCTAGTTGCAACCCTAGACATCAGCTTACTTACACCTGTCACAGAGATTGAAAACCATTTTCACAGCTGGCATATTGGCCAATAAGCAGCTTTTTAGCCCTGTTAGCAGTCTCTTAACATTAATACAATCAGATGACTGAGAATTAAAAAGCTCTGTTTTATTCTGTTTTCCTTTTTTTTTTGTTTTAGTTTGACTCATATTCATAATACAATCCTAAAACCTAAATCATCATCATATTTTATCTGAACGTTTTGTGACTTTCCCCCTTCAAGGAGTATTAGTGAGTCTTGATAGTTAATAATCACAAAATGACATGAAATCCTGTCTCCTTAACTGCTTATTTGATCTTGATGTATTATCCAGTTTGTTATCTTTTGACTGGTTGGGGATTTACACGGAGATAGAAGAGGAAGAGAGAAAAGAGAGATTTATCTAAGCAGAGACTTACTGTGATCAGGTCCACTCTTGGATGCCTGCATGTGTTGCCTTGACATTCACTATTTAAACCAGGGCAAACAGAACAGACGCAATGTGATGACGCCAAATCTGAACAGATACATGTTCTCTCACCTTGTCTAGGTATAACACAGAGCCGGAGCCAGCCTCATTACCAAACCCAGGCACTGACTGTGTTCCTGCTTGGCACAGTTTCCACTGAGCAATGTGAGCTAGATTTCCCCAAAGAAATCTAGGTTTAGCAATCCGCAATCTTAAAATAGCTTTGAATCATACATTATTACATAGCAGGCTTGCCTCCTCTGTCAAACTGCACTTGCTGCTGTGATTATTGTCTCCTTGTTTTCTCCAACCTTCCACATCTGAAAAGATTCCCCAACCTCATTAGCATAGCTTTATAGTTGATATGAAGAGACTCACAGATGGCTTTTCTGTCTCTCAAAAGTAAATGCACTTAAAAAGAAGAAGAAAAACTTTGAAGATTATGCAACACACATGAATAGATATTGTCATGTTTTGAAAGTTTGAATGTATGAAAGAACAGTTGCTGGGGAATATGGAAAACATACAGAGCTGCTTTTGGAACATGAGGGCATGTATTATGGGTTTGTGAGTGGAGTGGAGGTGGGTAGATTTCAATCTTCCAGCCTGACTCAGTGTGTTTCCCTTGGGTTCAGTAAAGCATAAAGGATGCTGGGAGGTGTGACACCCCCTCCTGAACCTGCCACTGCTTCAGGAGGATTGATGTGACAATTTCACACATAAACACACACACACACAACCACGCACGCACACACACACATGCACACGCCACACTCAGGCAGTCAGATGCAACAAACTAGACCCACTGTGTCAACTGTTAGCACACGCTGTCATACAGGTCCGAGACACAAATACACACACACATTCATGCACACACAGATGCCAGTGCAACACGGGACTGGACTGATATTCTAAAACCAAGCCTCTTTGTGTCTGTCTGTCTGTCTTTTGTTCTTGCCAGAAGTGGCGCTGCTCCTCTGTGTGACCGAGCAGGCGCTGTCTGCGTGATTAATCCTCAGCTGGTCAGCTGGCCAGCAGTGATACTGAAACCAAACAAAATACTCACACAAAGCTTAGCAGCGTGCATGCGCTCACGGTCCGTTTCAGGATGTGCAGACATGTGCAGGTTGGGCTCGAAAAATTGCATCGCTGCAAAGCAAAGAAGAGTAAAACAGTCATCCCTGTTGTGTTTTTCAGGGGCAAACATTGACACATGGGAAACCTGAGTGCCAAGCGTGCTTTGTTTTCAATTTACAGCTTATTACAGTCAACATTTGGCGTGTTGTTTTCAAGGCATTTCACAAATGCATGTAGCCTAAACATGCATGTATTGATGTGGAAAAAGGCAGGCTGGGGCTGATGGAGTGTGCACTACAGTGTGTGTGTGTGTGTGTGTATGTTTATGTGTGTATTCGCTTGTGTGATGTGAAACCTGATGAATATTTTCCTCCTGTTTTCCCAGAGGGCTTGTGTGATTGACCGAAGCCAGAAGTTATTTCATGTGCCTGCCACCAAACTGCATTAGCGGGCCCGGCCGTAACCACTCAGCCTGTCCGTCTCTCAACAAGATAAGGGAATATTTCCCGGCCCAATATTGCTTGCTCTGTTCTGTGCTGTCACTGAATACAATGACCATCACCACATTCAATGAATATTATTAGCATTTTTCTCAGGATTCTGTCAATGTGGAAGACAGCTTTGTGGGAGTAGAAGTACATGCTGTTTTTGCAGTGGTCTGATATCTGAGCTGACTCTTGGAGAATAGAGTTGATACTGCGGTGTATTGTCCAGTCTAAATGCAATTATGAGGCAGCTGTCGAACGTCCATTATCGCCAGTCATTAACAAGAAGTCACCTGGCTCAGCAGTTTCAAGCTGCTGCTGCCTTGTTTCGGTTTGAAAGGACCTGATAGAGGTTAAGAGAGTGAAGGCCGCTGAGAAATAACTGCTGTTGATTAAAAGTTGACAAAGAATGAGGATTAGAGGCCGGAGGAGAGAGCTGTTTCTGGAGAGGGGTCAATAAGAAGCAGGAGTGTGAAAGACCTCTAACTGAGGGATCAGGTGGACCATTGTGTCAGCCAGGGAGCAATTCTCACCTTCATCTCTCCAGACTTTAAGTGATAATTCAGGAGGAATGACAGGTCAGTGCAGCAGACCAGTATGGGTTAGTGTTATTGTCCATTCTGCTCCATGGCTGTTTGCTGAGGTCCATGCAGTATAAAATGACTATTGTTCATCCTGTGACATTTCTTTATGTGGTTTTACTCATTCAAGGGTTGGAACAAATGTAATGGGAGCAACAAAATCCTATTAATATTTTCACTTAAGACAAAAACCTGAAGTGCCAAAATGATGACAACAGTACTATTTATTCTCTGGAGTAGTATAACAGTTTTACAATTAGTCTAATTAGCCCCTTGGGTGATACCTGAATGTGAAGTTTGTGTATTCATACATTTGTCATATGATAGAACAGTCACCACTGACTGGGTTTTTACAAAACTGTGGGATTTGATGCATCAGGCCACTGACTGCTGCCATGTTCAAATTGACACTGATTGATCCAAAGGATTTACTACAGTTACAAGAAGGGCTTGGTTAAAATATACTAGTGCCCACATGAGTTTCTGTACCGACACTGATATTGATATTACTTTGTGGAATATGTTTTTTCTATGAAGCTCATTTTTCCATTCATCAAAAGTAGCCAAGGATCTTAAATGTTAAAAAGGTGACACATTTGTCAAAATCCATGTTATCATTATTTGCTGATGTACTGAAAAAGCCTGTTGGTCAGTAGGGGTAGCAAAAGAAAGATTATTGGCTGTGTTTAACACATTTTATTGCAGAAAACATGAACTAATCAGACCTGTAGCTCATACTGTCAGCTGTACAAAAGCCACTAAGATCCTAAGCTAATGACTTGCACGTCACAGCAACAAGTCTGCTGGTAACAAATAGAAGGTAAATGAACGTTACTGTGGCTTTTTGAAAGTGTAGTTAGACCACTCAAGTATAGTCAACCTACAATGTACACTGTTTACTCCCAATTAATGATGATAGAATAAGTATAAAAACAAAAGACTTTACACAAATATCTCTTTTCCTAATTAAAACTTAAATCGTAACAACTCCGTTAATGCTTATGATCTAAATCACCAATGAAAGAGTTTTATAAAAAATGTACTTTTTGCTTTTCAGATAATTTTTCAATCTCACTTCTCATTTCCTGAGATTTCTGTACTCTGTCCTATTTTTGTCAGGACTTTGGACACGCACAAATAAATGACTAATCCCCTTTCAACACAAAAATAAATAGTGGAGTTTTTTTTGTCTTGCATGTTCTTGTTCCACATTTTATCAGCAGACAGAACAAACAACCATAATTTTTAATTAGCGGCATCTCCATAATCTTTATTCTCTCCATCCTCTTTTATGTGGCTATAGGATTAATACCCATTTATTTTGTTGTCAGATTTCAGCCTGGTTGGGAGAGAGTAGTGTGGGAGGATTTCTCATTAAATCCAAAACAAAAATGTTTTCCCTGCTGCTAACGTGGGTGCAGTGGTGGCAGTCCCAACAATGAATGGGTATTAGTGTGATGACAAGGCTGCTTTTACTGTTTTCCCCCAAGTTCATAATTTTACATATTGAAATAACTCTGTCTCGCTCTCTCTCACTCATTCCCTCTCATCAGTAACCAAACCCAGTTGACAGCTTCAATTAAACCCTGTGAAATAGCCCCAGTATCTGTCTCCCTCTGGGGCCATTTAGCTGTGTTTAGCTCTTTGCAAGCTGGGCTTGTCGCCAGGCAAACTTTAGAGAGTGTTTCATGTTCCTTCTTAAAATGTAGGCCAAACTAGCCCCATGTGCCACCTGGTCAGCCTCACAGCCCCCAAACTGAAGTATGTGTTCACACGCTGTGTTAACCTGGATGATAGTTTGCTCTTGTTGCATTTTGTGGTCACATGCAACAAGTGTGAAAAAGGCCTTCAGTATAGGCTACTAACTGTCATGGATTACAGAGCTTCTAATGATCATCCATTAATCTTTAATTTAGTCTGGCTGCCATTATTAACATAATTGGAATAAGACTTTTTTTTGTCTGTGTGATCACGTGTCAGCTGCTTTAAAAATATAGAATAAAAGTGGAAAGACGAACAAAACATGAAAGGGCGTGTGTGTGATTTCAAGGAGGTTCATATGGGTGTGTTTTCGCCCAATAAAGTGACCAAAACATTATGGAACAGAAGTGCACTAAGCTGTCAACCTGCTCTTAGCAAGCGAGCAGCAGACCACACGAGATGCACTCATTCTTGGCACCAAGATTGCAGTGTGCCGCTGAATGCACAGCGAGTCACCAAGATACCAAACCACCGCAGGAAAATACCAGTTTGCCGGTGTGACACTGAACCTGCGCCAACACGAAAATAGAGCCCTAAGAGTCTAAATCCATGCTAATGGCTCTATGAGGCTGTACTTAGGCACAGTGGTGCTTTGAACTAAATGCTAATGTCAGTATGCTCATGACGTGCATAACATGCTCATGATGACAATGCTAACATGCTGATGTTTAGCAGGTATAATGCAAGCAGGTACTATGTTTATCTGGGTTTAGTGTGTTAGCATGCTAACATTTGCTATTTAGCTCTAAACACAAAGTACAGCTGAACTGCTGTTGGAATGTCATTAGCTTTGCAGGTATTTGATCATAAACCAACATATTGGACAAATTTGAAGTTTTGCCCTGATGATGGTGGTAGAGGTAATAGCCAGGGAATCACCAAAGTTAGCACAATTCATCCTGAGGGGAACATGAATGTCTTTCACTACAATCCATCTAATAGTTGTCAAGACATTTCACTCAAAACCACAAATGTCAACCTCATGGATCACCAAAGGCATTAGGCTTCATCCTAACACCATAAATGTCCATTCACCCAACAGTAGTTAAGATATTTCAGTCTGAACCAAAGTGCTAGACTGACTGACATTACCATCCCTAGAGCCAGACTGCTAGCGTGGCTAAAAACAAACATCAACAAAGAAGAAGAAACAATTTGGGTATACATTTCTTTCTTTACTACCTTAATGTCTATATTGTCTTTAGTTTGATCCAGATCCAGATTTGATAGTATCCTCTTTGTTTGCTTCCCCCTTTAGTCTTGTTTTGGATATCATTTTATACCACTGTGAATCTGTATGGAGGCTTGTTGCTTGTGTTCCTGAAGCTAAAAAATGTGGTCCTCTGATGCTGGGCCACCCAAAAAGAAAAATGTCCATCTGGTGGATTCGTTCTGCCTTCATTTGTTGTGAGGGGGCAAATTTACTCATCACAGCTGACACCAAAAGTGTTGCGCTTTCTTATGTTTCCAAAACTGCTAAACAAAAATCCCAAAAAGGCCATATTAGCTCAGTAGCATTGTTTGAATAATTTGTGCATGCATGTGTGTGTTGTTCTGTAGAAGGGGTTATTTGATGATTGGCTGAGACAGTCCTCCTCTGAGAGACTGCGCTGGAAAACAAAGAGTTGCCATGGTAACAGTCAAGGGTGAAGGAGGAGGGTGTGTCTGTGGTGTGCTTCAAGTGGCGAGATGGACATTGGCAGGCAGAATGGCGGGGGAGCGAGCGATGCGTTCTGTGGTCCTGTGCCATTCCTGCTGCTCACCAAGTCTTTGCTGTCCTTCTCTTCCTGTCTCCCGCATCGCTCTCTTGTTGTCGTCCTGAAGTGAGTGGGAGGCTGTGAGGAGAACAAACGCTGAATCTCAATGAGACAGCTGAGAGGAAACTCGTTTTCTCGCTCTGTCTCTCTGATAGTGCCTTTATTCTTTATTTACAAGCAGCACGGTCAGGTTATTGCACAATTTGTCGACATATGTTTAATGATGTGGAAGTGTTGTAAGGGTAGTTCAGTGTTAGACCGTTAAATGTTTACAAGATCATGTGATCAGAGCTGACCCTAATAAAGATGACGGATGGCAGCTTCACAGAGATTATTTTATGGATCACAAAATTTAAAGTTTGACATACTCACTATCTCAGAAATTCAGATTTCTCCCCATAATGCTTGAATTTACTCTTCAGGTCAGTCTGCCAACATTTAAAAGCAACAATTTTACCACCGCTGGTCTTTCAAAAGAGAACATCAAGATGGTACATTAGGAAGTGGGTTGACCCCCAGTTAAAAGGGTAGAGGCTTGCTTCTTTTCCAGTTTGGCCTTATCTATCGAAGGAATGCTTGATCAAAGAGTTACTGCCTACATGCTTTATAGCCTGGCTGACACAGTACCCCTCTGCCATAGATTAAAGGAGTTATTTTCCCCTTCCAGGATGAATACAGTAAATTAAATTAAACTGAATGCATTGCTTTGTAATGAGGCTGGATATGGTGGCAGCTCTTTTTTTGTGGTGCTGATCATTGGGCTCAAAGACAGATTCTGATTTGGTGTCACATCTCCAACCACTGATATAAACAGAAATTAGTTTGGAAAAAAAACAGGAAATAATTGTTTTTTCCACAGTACACAATATGGCCATGAGGAGATAAATTCAGCTCAGTTGGTCATAGATTTTAAGTCATATAAGAGGTACTTACATGCTGATAACATCATTTAGTTGCCAGGGACTGGAGCCTATCCCAGCATGCCTTGGGTTAGAAGCAGAACAGTAGTGGTTTCAGTACAGCCACAGCTGATGTTTAACACTTGCCTAAGCACTGTGGGCCTTTGAAGACCCTGTGTTTAGTGACTTACACCATTAAATGCTAATATGACGTCTGCCATGAATTTAATACGCCCTAAAGGATGGGAACATTTATTCTGCACCTATTAAATGTGGTTTAAGTGAGTTTAGATGAGTTTATCCTCCATTACATCCCTGTAGATCCTTAGAGAATGGGGACATCTGGAACAGATACGTATTTATGCAGGCATTTGTGTGCGTAATACGTTTTTTAAAAATACAGTTTTTAAGCAAGAAACTGTACATTCTGTCCATATTTTTCTCTGCAAGTGTGTGCGTCTGTTCAAGAGAGATTGAGGGAGAGAGCACCAAGCAGAAAGCACACTTCAATTGAAACAGCAATTTCCTCTGTGCTGAGCAGCAGCAGGTAGCCAGTTCTCCATCTTTAAAAGAAATGAAATGGAGAAGATTCTTTCTCTCCATTATCACTTTCTCTCTGGAAACTCACAGTGACCTCCATATTCCATCCCTGTTTGTCTGCTTTTGACTTTCAATTCAGCAGACAGGTCTCATTTTTTTCCTTTCATTGTGAAAAATGAGCCGCAAGCAGAGTTAAGACCCCAAAGACAGAATGAAAATGTATTATGTAATAATTTAGACCACAATATGTGCGCATACAGGCACCCACACAAATACAGCAGAATGTACAGAATGTATTTAATGCGAACAGGTCGTTTTTAATGGAAATCATAGTAGCCTTTTATTGTCAATTGTATCCAGAATTCTGCATGTAGTTTGTGCTTGTTTTATGCTCATTAGACCAACCTATTAGGTTTTAAACAAAATAACAATTTTAATATCACGAAATAGAATGATTTGAACCCTTACAGACTGTAATGTGGACTCATTACAAGTGTTTTTCAGAGCAGAGCCAGCAAATATTGATTTCTTTTTTCTTTTGTTCCTTTGGTGAGGAAATGACCGTTTTATATTTGTGATCAAGCATGCAAAATACTGACAAGGTTTGACCATTAGCCCACTAGAGCACTGCGCTCCCAGAATGCAGGGTTCCTTGTGGTTCCTAGAGTCTCTAAAAGTAGAATGGGAGCCAGAGCCTTCAGCTATCAAGCTCCTCTCCTGTGAAACCAGATCCCAGTTTGTGTACGGGAGGCGGACAACCTCTTCACATTTAAGAGTAGGCTTAAGACTTTCCTCTTTGATAAAGCTTATAGTAGGGCTGACTCAGGTGACCCCTGAGCCACCCCTTAGTTATGCTGATATAGGCCTAGACTGCTGGGAGACTTCCCATGAAGCACTGAGCTCCTCTCTCCTCTCTCCTCCTCTTCCTATCCATCTGTACGCCCTCATGTCCCATCAATGCTTGTTCCTAATTCAACTTCTTCCGGTAGTTGTGTGCTTTCTCTCTCTCTCTCTCTTTCTCTTTCTCTCTCTCTCCTTCTGTTGCTTTCTGCAGGTATTTCTGCCTCCGGAGCTGTAGAGTCTGGATCTATGGTTGCACCTGCTGCCCCCGTGCTCCTGCTCTGCACACACTGCTGCTATTGCTGTTATTGTTCTTATTATTAGTATTGCTATTATAATATTGCTCTTAGTATTATTTCTGTTGGTGTTATCATCAATACCATTACCACAACTATAGCTTTGCATCTCTGTGTAGAACTGTATTGTGCTGCTGTATGTCCCCCCCCCTTCAACCCAACCGGTCGAGGCAGATGACCGCCCACCCAGAGCCTGGTTCTGCTCAAGGTTTCTACCTGTTAAAAGGGAGTTTTTCCTTGCCACTGTCGCCTAGTGCTTGCTCATGGTGGGAATTGTTGGGTCTCTGTAAATATAAAGAGTCGGTCTAGACCTGCTCTACTCGAAAAAGTGCCCAGAGATAACTTAAGTTATGATATGGCGCTATATAAATAAAACTGAATTGAATTGAATAGTGTTGCCTGATTCTGTCAAAGCAGCAAGCAGCAGAATCAGTTTGCCCTCAGTCAGTCAGAACATCTGCAACAACAATACAAAAAGTATTATAATACTGTAGTTAGCTCTGTAGACTAAGGACTTCATCTTTGCAGTGGTCCAACTAATGATAAAAGTGTTTCCTAAGCCTACCACCCAGCAAAATTAAAGAAACAACTTGTTGTAAAATATACTTAATAGCTATGTTACAGTTTGGCTGATAATCTTCTCTTTTCATGGTATTTTAACACTCTGCAGGGTAAACAACTCTCTCATCTGTTCTGTCTTGCCTCTTCCCTGTTGAAGCCTGACTGTCTAATTCACTGGTGTGAACAGAGGTCATAACTTAGAATTCAAGGCAGAGAGACATTAGTATTCCCGAGGCCCACACTCTGACCGAGCCATCTGCTGCTTTCGGACTGTTTCTCTCGCCCTCTGTCCTCTCCTCAGCCCTGCTTTTAAGCACACACACACACACACATGCACTTTTAAGACGTGTGTCTGCTGAACAAGGGGAGTGTCTGAGGGTAATTTAAAGCTTTATCTTACTGTAGATGAAGCGTTTTGTGGCAGACATGAATGGGTTTGTCCGTGGAGACAGCCCTGCACAAGTGGTCCCCAGCTGCAGCTCAAAACAGACAATTGGGATACTGCAGGCAGGCAGGCTGGTATGCTGTTGTTAGTACTGTTGGTTGGTGTGTGTGTTTGTGTGTGTGTGTGTTTCAAGCCTTAAGGTAACAGCTTGAATCAGTGCCTACATTTCAGCGCATTTATGTGGGAGACAGATACTTTGTGTGTGTGTGTGTGTGTGCGTGTGCATGTGGGATGTAGAAGGACGTGTTCGGTGATGGAGCCAGCTGGATTCTGATTTCTTTTTGCACCAATCATTGATTCATTTTCTTTAGCCACTCCATTTCTATTCAGGTTCCCATGGGGCTGGAGCATATCCCTGCATACATTAGACAGAAGGCAGAGAAAACAACCTGTCCAGGAGAGACTAACTCTGATACACAATCTTTTAAACCCACATGTGCGGCTGTGGGCAATTTACAGATCTTGTAGGAGGAAGCCAGAACAAATAAGAACATACCCTCTTCACAAAGGACTTATTCTGATGCATTAGAGTTGTGGAAGAAGGGGCGTCCTGGTGGCCTAGGGTTTAAGATGCTGACCGTGTAATCGCGATGTCCTTTAAAAATAATTGCAAATGGCACTGTAAAGTTTTTGCTTTGTCTGACTTTGTCACCTTGTGGTATTTTGCTTGTTAAAGAAGAATATAAAATGTTACAGACAAACTGCACTGCAATAGGGGACATCACTGATTTGATGAGGCAGGTCCCCCCCACAGACTGCCTCCTACAGCACATCAGGATCAACAGCCGTTGTCTTTAGCTGACTAGAGACACCTGTGTGGCCACACATGGCCCAATGGCAACCTGCCTGCCAACTGTTGGCTAAAAGCATCAGGTCCAGAAGACATGTTCACTTAATTTAAAATGTTGAAGTTGATGACTGGATAAAACATCACAACAAATTAAATTAAATTAAATTAAACAAACTATATTATCCTTTAATCACCAAGTCCCTAAACTAGGTGGGGAAATATGGTTGTTGGCAGTGAAACAAAAAAGGTCATTGACAAAGTGCTCATGAGCAAGGCAGTGAGCTTCCAGTCAGTTGTTAAAGGTGTTTAGTGCCTGTGATGTACTAGGCAGCTGTATGTGTAAACAGATAAACAAATTGAAAGATCATAAAAATGCAGGTACAAAGTTGCCGCATGACATGTTGAAACATCCTGTGCATATAAGCATAGTTGTACTGTCATAATTCATCCTAAATCTGTCCTAATGGTACTATACAGGTGGGACAGTTTCCCTGTGTGTCCCTGTGTGTGATGATGGCGTTACCATTCATGTACAAATGCAAATTCAATAAACACGGTCAAATCTGAAATACATGCCAGACAAAGCAGATTTGGGAAAAGCCACCTGGTTAGGGACTTATAAGAGTTACTCAGGAAAAATGTAAAAAATCAAAAACATGAAATGAAACATAAATACGGCAACAGTCGGGCAACACCACACCAGAAAAAGAGGGTTTGTGAATCTACGAAGCCAACAAAGAGGAGGTCAAAGGGTATCAGTCCCCAGGGGATGCAGTTACCCATAGTTACCAATCCTTACCCTCAGCTCTAGGGAATTGGACGAGGCGGGGCTGGGCCTCTACAGGAGGATGCTGGGATATAATGTGGAGGAAGAAGGAGGGTGGAGTCAGGGAGGTGCATGTTGTGTAGCAGCTGGTGGGGGAAGGGAGGAGCGAAAACAGAAGGGAGGGAGGGAAGGAGGGAGGATGGGGCCGTTGTTACAGCAGATCCCAGTGCTATTGTATATCACATCCCAGCTCAGGACCTCAGGTAAGA
This sequence comes from Macquaria ambigua, assembly GCA_008360985.2. Taxonomy (NCBI): domain Eukaryota; kingdom Metazoa; phylum Chordata; class Actinopteri; order Centrarchiformes; family Percichthyidae; genus Macquaria; species Macquaria ambigua. The sequence goes on along the minus strand of VMKM01000004.1, from coordinate 120,136 downwards.
GAAACAGTCAGTGCAATTTTTCCTAGATGTTAACAAGCTAAGGTCATTTTTGAGTCATTAGCAAAAGTTTGAAGTGAAAACCTCTTATAAGCCGTTTTAAATGATGAACAAAATTGCTTCATTAGATGTACATGTTGCTATATTTCATCAGGTGTACAGAACGTGTCTGTGTGTGCATTTACAAATACTGTGTGATCAGTAACATTCATGGAAGTGCTCTTATTTACTGTATTTATAACATTTCTGTGCCACACAGCAGCAAGAGCCAGTCAGCCCAGTACATGTGCTTTGTGTGCACATGTAATCTTAGTCCCCTGACTTGGCTACCTGTGGAACAACCAACTCTGTGTGTGTGTGTGTGTGTGTGTCTGTGTGTGCTCCTCTCTGTATTTGTGTTTGAGAGAGGATGTGTTTGTGCCAGGCTGTGCAGAGCTAATTAACCAGTGTAATCACTGGTGGTGGAAAATGTAATTATGGTGAAGGAAAATGGGGGAAAGCAGCAACAACACCCCTCCGAGGGCAGTTGTTCATGGCAACTGGATGGCACAACAGAGTGGGGATGGCAACGAAATGGATGACAGGGCACAGAGGGCACGCTTGACAGAAAGAAAAATAGCACACATACTCTGAACTTTTTCAGTTGGTTGTTCAAATGCAGTACAACTAATAGTAATATGCTCTTATGGCTCTAATCCTGGAATTGTTTGTGTGTGTGCTGATGCTGGCAAGCGTGTTTGTGTGTTTCTTATTCTGTAATGTGGTTCATTTATGATTTATAGGATAGCTTTATCTTGTTGGGGTACCTTTTTTTAATAAAATCCATTTTTGTTTTGGGGAAAGTAAGCTTAATACTTTATATCTTTATCTTTATATCTGTTCTTGTCACAGTTGTGCAGCCTACTCTTGTTGCTCTGAATGTTGATATAACCAATGCTAGAAACAAGAAGGTATTCTTGTTTATCTAACTGGATTATGTAGCTGTTAAAAGACTGGTCATGATTTCTGACAGTTTAGTTATTGATGTTATTAGGTGATTAGGTGTTTGTTTCCATGAGTTTCATCACAGTAATCACACCACACTGAGGCAGGTTCATAAGGTTCAGCTTCATGGTGTTTTGGTAGAGGTTTTCACATGGGAACAAACATGTACATTTGGGATTTTAGTCTTGTGCAAGCTATCAGGCGACTTGCTCACCACAGCAAGAAACATTTCTCTGTCTTCTCACCTGCACTACTTAACCAGGTCTTGTATAGGAAGAGACTTTATTGTCTCCCAGGTTGACCATTCTCAGCCAGCAAGCTACTGAAGGATCAATACAAGTCTCGATAGACATCTCCAAGCCCAATGGTATCAGGGCACATGTGCAGCACCTATGTGGAGATGACCTTGATTTAACTATTGATTCTTTCTCTGGCAGTGTCCCATTAGATTTATGCGAAGGCAGTATGTGAAAGGCTCTGCTCTTTGTGTCTATTGTTCTGAAGCTGAGCCTGAGCAATATATTGAGCCCACTGTTGTGTTTTTGAAGCCAGAGTTGTGCTAAGTAAGCACAAAAGTGTTGCTCTGAATGTGGATAAAATAAACCAAACACTGTCGTGCTCAATTACAGGAATAGATTGGTTTGTCAGGCACTGAAAATATCTTGCAGCTGTATGCAAAGTGCAGAAAAAGAGTGAGAGAGATAAATGGAGGACTATGTTTGTAAGGGTGTGCTGTATGTGTGTGTGTGTGTGTGTGTGTGTGTGTGTGTGTGTTTGATACAGGTAATCTATTGTGTACAGATTTGCCATTTTGATGAGTGGTGGTATCAACTTTCTCAGCCTGCTGAAACACACAAACACATGTTGTACTTGTACTTGTCTTAAAAACTCAAAAGCTTACCGGCTTTAGCCTTGAACATTTTATTTTATTCAGTTCTACTGTAGTAGTAGTGTATTGTGTATGCGCTTGCACGGGTGAATTAACAGTTGTATTTGATGTTGCTCTAACGCTGTGCCCCTGTGTCTTTATCTGTCTCCTAGGATCAAACCAATAACAATGCATGGCCTGTAAGCAGCCAATCATGGCTCATAGGAAGAGGCCGGGGACCAGCGGAGGAAACAGTATGGCTGCTCCAGGCCCTGACTCCTGTCCCGCTCCTCATCCTACAGAGTCATGTGATCTGAAAGCCCTCCCCCCTCGGCAACGCCCGGTCCGATACCCCAAAGAGCCACATGATCCGAAACCCCTGCCCCGTTCCTGTAAGGCACAATATTCTTCTCCCAAGTCTCAAGACGTGAGTCACAACCATCCAGAAGTGGATGTAGATGCAGAGGTTGAAGTGAAGCGCTACAGCAGCCAAGCAGATGCAGAAGTGCAGGAGCAGCGGCCAGCAACGCCCTCCACACAAGAACATGAACGTGACCAAGATGACCGTGACCAGGCAGACTTCCACGCTGGAGCTGACAGCCTGGATGACGACTCCAGCTCTGACTACATTAACAACACCTCAGATGACGAGGAAGACTATGATGACGGTGAGTATGATGTTAATCATGTGGGTAATAAATATTTGATAATTATCACGGATAAAGATTTTATCTTTGCCCCTCCATTATCCATTCTTCTGAACTCTCTGTTCTTTAAATGTTAAGGGGGACAAAAAGAGTACTCATGTTTACAGCACTAACTTCATTTTTTGTTTCTTAATCTCCGTTGAGCTAAATTGAAAAAATATGTAACAGCATATACAGAAAAGCAGAAGAAAAATTACAAAAAATAAAAAGTAACAGTCAGAGGCCGCAGCATCATCGAAGGTTGTAATTTTTTCAGATATTCATACTTCAAAAAAATGTTGCCACTGTTGCTGGAAATCATGTTTTTTTGTGTGAATTCAAGCAAGGGTGCAATTGGAAAAACATCACCACAAGTTTAAACATCTTTTTCTGTGCAGAATGACTGAATTTCCACATGGAAATAAACTTTGAAACCTTGTATGGCAGTGTTAAGTAGCTATATTAAGATTCATTGATAGTGACAAATACAAACTAAATGAATCTCAGGATTTTTTACAAATTTGGAACCCATTTTAAATGGGAACTGCTTATCGATCCCCATCCCTAATAAGTACCTGTAAATGTTTAGTAATTCAGTGCTTATTGTGATTTTAATAAAGAAGACCCAGGTATTAAGAAGCATGTCTGTTTGTGATCATAAATCTCTGCAGGGCTGGCAGAGGAGGATGAAGGTGTGACTTACTACATCCGCTACTGCCCAGAGGATGACAGCTACCTGGAAGGTATGGATTGCAGCAGCCAGGGAGACTGTAACCACAGCCACAGCCAGGGGGACTGTGCCGGCACTATGCAGCTGGGCGGAGCCCACACTGATGAATGCCAGGAGGCTGTGGAAGGGTGGGTCGAGGAGGGAGAGGTTGAGGGGGAGGTGAGAGACGAAGAATGGGTGGAAGATGAGGAGGGAGAGGGGGCAGTGAGGGAAGAGTGGAGAGAAGAGGAGGAAGAGGTGAGGGAAGAGTGGAGAGAAGAGGAGGAGGAGGTGAGGGAAGAGTGGAGAGAGGGAGATGAGGAGGCGAGGGAGGAGTGGAGAGAGGAGGGCCAGGTCAGGCAGGAGCAGTGGGCGGGGCGAGAGAGGCACAGGGTGGATGAGTGGGCTGAGGGAGAGGGGGAGGTTCGCTGCGAGGTGGTGGAGCAAGATCCGGACGAACAGATATACAATGGCAGACCAGAACCCATCCTGGACCATCACCATCACCACCATCTCCACCACCAACCCTCCCTGCAAGACACCCTGCACACCCGAGAGGAAGAGGAGGAGGCGGAGAGCGAGGAGTACTGCCCTAATGAGGAAGAAGATGAGGAAGGTGATGAGGAGGAGAGGCATGGAAGGGCCTACACTGGAGACTACTATGCCCCAGAGGACAATGGGAACTCAGTGCGAGTCTCTCCGTACCGTAGCCGTAAGGTGCTGGTGGTAGAGGGGGAGACGGGTGAGGAGGCGGAGGAGGACATTGACCAAATTGTTGCGGAGATCAAGATGAGTATGAGCATGGGGAGTCTAAGCAGTGGCACTGACCAAAGCCCAGAGGAGCTGACGCAGGACCCTGCCCCAAGTGACTACCCTCACCCCAAGCCTGACGCAGCCCCCTACCCACCAGTTCACCATCGCCACGACAGCAGGCCCAAGTCCCTGAACCTGCCCTCCATGCACCACAACAACCCTGACCTCCAGAGGGGCATCAAGGCACATCCACGCTCCCCTGAAGACAGGCAGAGATGGACACAGGAGCAGGTGAGCTGTTTTTGAAAGATTAAAGCTGTGAACATTGTTATGTCCCCGATCTAAGAGGTGAAGGAGAGCCCTTCGAGTGGACCAATCACAGGGCACCACCTGTTTCTCATCACCGTTACACACACATGCACACACTCTTAGCAAAAGGGAGAGGAGAGAGAGAGATCTGTCACATAAAGGGTCATAACAACATTGTTATTTTTCCATTGTGTCTACATTTACCAACTCACAGTATCAGCAAACCTGTTGGTTTGTTTTTTCCAAAACATGAACATAAAACCACAATTAGGATTATAAAAAGGATGTTTGTGTGTTATAGCTTAATTAAAATGGCAGCCCTTGCAATTTCATCCATTTCGAGTGGATTTCTATTTCAGAAATGATTATTGCTCTCCCTTCTCTCTCTCAAAAAAGGCTAAATTTAAAACTAATAGTTCTTTTTCACAGCAGGCATTTTATCTTGTCATTGTAGGAAAAGCACAGGTGTTACTAATAACATTAATGATGGCTCTGTTGTATTCATGTGTCCCAGTAAGCCATAACAGTGTGTCAGCTAGCCAACATGCACAATACCAGGACCCTGAAATCGTTATGACCCGTCATAAATTTCATTATTCACACCTGTACTTTTCATACTGTGATATGTCCGAATGTCTTATATTAAAACAGGGCTTCAATTAATCAGTACTACATATGCAGAGAAAGGCACACAGATGAAAAGACAGAACATACCAACAACAGTATCAACATAACAATGCTTATCTGGTCAAATATACTGCATAATATATAGGCTATATATTATTTGATGAAAAGAGCTTTGTGGTGAGGAGCTGGAGATGAGTTACAGGTGACACGTTGCTCATCGCCATCCAGAGAATAGCTGGAGCCTTTCCCCTCCCCCATGTTACCTTGAGATACCCCCCCCACCCTCATCTCTCTTCCTCTCACAGACCTGGATGAATGCACACACACTGTACAGATACACCGATAGACTCAGACACATGCAGAGCTCCCCCATCTTCTAAAAGTCAGATGGTAAAAGGAGAACACAGATAGTCTCCTGTGGGCAGCATGCTGATACACACCTGCTCCACAGTGCGCACATGTGCTTGTACATCCCTGTGTAGCTCATTTGTAGCACTGAACTGGGTCAGACAGTATAACTAGATTAAATTGGAAGAATCTACAGTACACTGCAGATCTAGATGACTCCCAGACTCACTGAGATGATTTGGTCGTTTCGTCTTCTGTTATCAAATGAAATGTTCTCTGTACAACACTTCAACATGACCTTTGAATGAACCAGGACAACAATGAATTTGATTAAAGCTTTGCTGCAGAGTGTGGAGCCAAAAGATTATGTTAAAAGAAGAGTTACAAAACAGAGAGAGGTCATCTACACACATTCTGTTGGTGTGACGTATTTGAGGAAAGCAAAGTATATTACACAGTATTGTAATCTTATTTTAAATGGTGCTACATGTTTTAACCATTAGATTAGCCTGTAATAAGAATTTCTTCCATGAACCACCAAGTCTGATAAAGACCACTGACAATCTGGTAAAAGCCTGCGTGTACCCTTAATTATGATTCTGTTATATGTTTTGCCTAAAAAGCTAAACATGTATATTCATCAGATATACATGTGTCCATAAGAATTTAGCATTCGTATATTTAACTTCCTCAGTATTGCTCAGTAGCACTTTGTCTGTCAGACAACTAACTGCTGTAGTGGAGGGGTCTGGTGGCTTCAGTGTTGCCTTTCGCTGAAGATACTTTATGGAAAAGTATCAAATGTCACATGGTTTTGACTTGAGGTTGATTTGATAAGTAGTTACGGGAGTGCAACATCAGACGCTCAATTACAAAAAAGTCCTGCTGAACCTGTCCTGTTGTGTACACGTTGGCAGAAGCTGCCAGTCCTCTCAGTGGTGGTCTTGTGAGTGTTAATTATGCTAATGACTTGAAATTGATGTGGTGCTGATTTATGGATAATGAAATTCTACATGTAGCCTCTTTTATGATTTCTTATTACAGATGAAGGCATGTACAATGTTTGACTGGATCCACTTGGGATTCTGGACATGAATGTAGCTTTGTAGAACATCACAGTTTAGCATGCTATCCCACCAAACAACAACACAGATCTCATTAATTTAATGGTTGTTTGCACAACTGAGTTGGGCAGCATGATGAATACTGATAAGGACTTTACGTTTAGCATCTTTTTGCAATAGGAGGCCACCTATGTCATGTTTGTGGTAATTCATTTCAATTCCAGATGCACAACATCATGGGCTTTTCCTCTGAATTTCACTTTTTCACTGCCACACCAAGGAGGAAGAGGTTTTATTGGCAGGGGGATTTCAGCCAGTTACACGATTGAATATTAATGAGCACTACAAGATGGATATCCAGGGGAATAAATGTAATCCTCCCTCTGTGTGATTATATGCTGGATGTACTGCATATGTCCATGTGTTTGATGAAAGATGAGACAAAAGAAAGAGCTGGCTGGAGGACAACTAAAAGACAGAACTTAACTATGTGCGAGCTTACAGCAGTTTGAACCCAGACTGCTTGTGTTCTTTAAAAGAAAGAATGCTTCACTCTTGAGATGATTTTGTTTAATTTTATTTGTAGGTTATCACTTTATATTTGTTATTATTAGTCCGGAGGGTTTTGACAGTGCCAGACTCTCACACACACCTTCTTTATATAGCAGGCCCACCTACACATTCAAAAACTCCCACATGTCAGTCACATGACTTTTCCTCTAACCTGAACCTCTGCGGCCAATTCCAACCAGCAACAGAAAGAAAATGTTCTCCATGTGTTTGACTTAGCTCATGCAATATTACTCTCTTAGTATTCAGTTTTATCCTATTCTAATTCTAATCCGCTCGCACCTGTTCTTCTGTGTTGACCTGCCAGGTGAGCAATGGTGCAGAGCAACCCAGAAAACAGCAGCGCTCCGACCTCAACGTTCCCCTGGAGAACAACAATGTACCAGAGGTAAGATGTTGCTGGATGTGCTGTCGCAGTGTTTCCTTCATGATCCTTTAGATCTGTTGCAAGGTCATTCAGACTTTAGACAGAGGATATTGTTGTTTATGTGTGTGTGGCTGTGTGCGTACATGTGTGTGTGCGACTGCCTGAGCAAATTAGTAATTGTGTAATTACAACCTCAGCTCATGTCCTCTGCTTACGGCGTGATAGCGTCCTGGTAATTGAGCAGCTTGTGTGCTTGCGGTTTTATGAGAGCCATTTTTCACTGAGATGTCTGCAGTGGATGCTTCCTGTACAGGCTCCAACCACACCTCCCTGTCCTTGGCCAGAGTAAACTTTCTGAGTGTGTAGTGAGCTGGAGGATCCATTAGATCCAGTGGGATGAGTGTTAGAATCTAATGAATCACCTCACAATTCACAGCTCTTTCTGTGGCCATCTCTTGCCTATAGCCTCCTCCTCTGTCCTTTACATCCGCTCTCTCCCACCTCCACATCACAGCAACGTCAATGTGTGAAGTGGATGAGTAACGCTTGTCTCCACACCCACTTTTGCAGTGCCCTTGAGCAAGGCACATACAGTATACCCAGTTTCTACAGCAGGAGAAGTACCAAGGTGTAAATGCATGTAACTGTGTGAATGTGGGGCAGAGCATCGCTGGAATATAACAGAAATGTCTGAATATTTATGATGCCTATTCTGAGTAAAAGCACCAAAGGGAATTTCTCCACGGGGATCAAGAGTGTCCGTTATGATTATTCATTTCTGATGGGGTTCCTGCCTTGTTTGTAACTGACCTTAATTCTGCTTCTTTTCAAATGTACACTTTTACCCTTTCTTGTGTTCATACATGACTAAATTTTGTAAATATTAGAGCTATTTTGTGCCATCTATGTTTTAAACCAGATGAGGGGGTATGTTTGCATCTCTGCAGTCAGGTAAAACAATCATTGATGGCAACGAAACTGTTTTTGTAGTAGCAGGGCAACTTTTTAAACTTTCATAAGCTTTCATAACATGTCATGTCAAACTTTAAAGTTAAACCGCTCATACCGATTCACACAGGATTTGTTTTGTCATCGCAGTTTGTGAAAACCAACTACCAGCCAAAATAGTAGAAGGGCATCATGTCTCGCATGATAGGAGGGTCAGCTTGGTCAGAGACGAATCACAATCACTGTTTTGCAAACGAGGACGTAAAATGCAATAAAATGTAAGCTGTCCTTTCTCAGACTGTCTCAGTAAATAGACAGAAATGGTTTTACAGGGTGGGATGTTCCTTATTCTATGTTTTCTGATACTTAATTTGAAGTAAATCAGCAGGCTTCCCTGCATATTATGTCAGAAATGGGAGCAGGCACTCTTTAAAATGAAATCTATAGGATTTGCTGCTTGATTCCATGAACTGACATATGCTGTTTGAATACAGTATTGTACATGAAGAAAAGCAGCAGATCTTAGCGTATAACACCTGACAACATTCACAAACAGAGTAAGTGGTTTCGAGTGGTTTATTTGAGAGATATGCTTAATTCACTGTAAACCTATTCACAACCATTTATCTGTCATATCCTGTTTTTGTCTTCCAGCCAACAAAGAAGGTTGCATCGTTCCCCAGCTTTGTCGATGGTAAGTTAATCTCTCTGCACACCTGTTTGGTGATGAAATCAAAATATTGTAATGGCATGGAACCATTCCAAGAGTTCCTTTGCCTTCAGTCTGTCATATCACAAGCTGATATGAAGATATGACTCTTCCAGTGCTCTTTCCCTGCCTCTGGGCAAGATGCTAGGCCTAATAATATGTGAGGGGCTTAGCTGCCTGTCTGCTCCTTCAGATCATGACAGCGCAGTGTGTCCCTGAGTGGGTGTCTTAGAGTCCACATCTACATATCACAGACGCAGATTAATCTCAGCCCAGCCTCCCACCAGCACTGCACCTCCATCAGCTCACAGCCAGTGGCCATCTCACTGCTCAATCCCAACCAGCCAGTTATCACCGTCTCTCCATCTCCAAAGCAACAGTGTTTGGCTCTATTTCTCCACCAAGCACGTTGACTGCAGTGATAACAATACACTCTCCACTGCACACACAACCCTTTCAGTCTATCCGCACTCTGTCCTTCCCCGTGTCTCCCCGTTAATCACCATCCTCTCTGCTTCTCCCTGGCCCAGTCCCAGGACCCTGCGAACCAGAAGACTTGATTGATGGAATTATCTTTGCTGCTAACTACCTGGGCTCCACTCAGCTGCTGTCTGAGAGGAACCCCTCCAAGAACATACGCATGATGCAGGCCCAGGAGGCTGTCAGCAGGGTCAAGGTACTCGAAAACACACCCAGCCACACTGACTCACACATGCAAACACACACATTGTGTTTCGTTTTTGGCCTGAAGATATCCATATCCATACTTATCCTCAATCAGCACGCTATGTTTTTTTCAGTTATGCTGTTGTTTTTCTCTGGAGTTCGCCCCTCTTTTGCCTAAAAGTTCCAGGAACTAACCTCTGGAACTTTCCCAGGGAACCAGGGACCTTTTAAGGAACCTGCATTTTGACTGGAAGAACCAGAGACAAAATATATTTTGTGCGCGATAGTTCGAAGAGTCCCTGCTCCAGGGGGTTGTCCTTTTTATTAATTTATTACGGCAAACTCAAACATCAAAACACAACAGGATGACTCTATGTTGTTGTTTCCTCGTGTGTGAAAATAATCTTTACGGTTCACCAGATGATGTGGAAATGCACAGAAGGGACTTTTAGTTCCAGAGGGTTTTTCCTCTGGCCCCATAATTCCTGGAACTATTTGGTCCTCCTAGTCACTTTGTGCAGTCCTGATTGAGTCTGAAGAGCTGTGAATATTAGGAAAAGTAGTTTTAGACAACAACAGAGTCATCCTGCCATCCTAATATTGATATTACTGTAAACTAATGTTTTTTTACTGTAGGAATGAATGGTTTACACACGTTTTAGCAGCCTGGAGGTTTGTGTTTGACCAATCAGTGACACTAAAAAAAACGCTACCCCGGTAGTTCCTGAGTCATCTCAAAGGACTACCACCAGTGTTGGGACTTTTTGGGGGCCAGAAAATTCCTTGGTTCCTGGAAAAGTTCCTGCTGTGAAAAATAGCTATTTGAGAGCCTAGTCCCCGCTAACTTATCCCAGGCTCTTAGAGATGTTGTTGAGATGTGTTTGTTCACACCCCAGGAGACAGCATCCGATCAGTGCTGATGGTTTGCTGCCCCACTCTGAAAGAGCATTTTATATGATGGCGGCTCTCACTCTTCTCCCTAGAGGTGCCAGCATAATGTTACAGTCGTCTTGTTATTTAAGCTGCATTGGTAACACTGTGTCAAAATATCCAGAAGCCCTGCAGAAAATATGTCCACCGGCTTTACATGGCTAATACTGCATATTTGAACATATCTTCCATACAGTATCTAATTTCATTTCGCACATTACTGTACATATCTGGAAGGGAAAATAGATGCGTTTCCACAAGCAAAGAAGTGAAACCCGGCTATTTCAGCATATTGTTTAAATGTTTTATTGTCTGTACTTAATAGTTATCATGAGGTATTTTTAGTTTTAAGTCTGGTCCATTTCGCCCCTAATGAAATGTACATGGACATCAGTGCTGTTTGCGTCTAGAGCAAAGCATTATAGTCATATATTAGGCATGAGTGGTCTTTCAGGGCAGCTAAAGAACTTGGCCTGATTGGGCCACAGGGCATGTATTTGACACAGCTGGCTGGATGATGGGACTGTTGGCATGTGAACCTTATATTTCCCTTGTTGACACTCGCTCCCTGCTGTTCACTAATGTTGTTGTGATGATGATGATATGCCAGTGCAGTTTCAGAGAAGTACTGTGGATGGTACCAGTGCAGCATAGAGGAGCTCGACTCCCATTAGTTTTGATTTGCTTGATTGCTCTCTTCATCACTGTTACTCTGCCCAAAGTCCCAGTGTCCAACTTTACAGAAACAGCTACTCACTTTCAGCTTTTTGACATTTCTCACATTTTCCTATCGTGTGTTTCGTGACGTGATGACATAATGCAGCGCTGATGTTTTGGTGCACAGTTGCTACCCAGAAACCAGTCTCTTTTATCTCCCTCTCATGTGAACACAAGCTCGGCTGTATTTCTAAATATTAAATGACCTCCCGTGTAGTAGTCTACTTTTAGAAAGTTACATGCTGTAATGAGACTTGTCACTGATGAGATGGAGACATGTGAGTGTGGCTGCCCAGTGGGATGGGTCGGCAATTAGAAGAGTAGAAACAGAGGCAGAGAAACTTAATGTACTGTATGTGTCTTAAGTTTGAAATATTAGGTCAATTTTCATAATCAGGTTCCAGGTGCATGATATCAGCAAACATCACAATGGCAAGAAACAGTAAATAGCAGCCAGTTTCAATGAACTCTAGTATATGCCAGTGAAGAGATCTGTTTTGGCCTCTAAAATTGGTTGTCTCATGTCTCATGTTTGGTAAGTAAATAAACATGTAGTTTGGTCTTTAAATTCAGGGCCAAACTCAGATGATTAAGTCCCTGTCCTAATATTTCAATACTCCTACCACTCAGCCCTATCCTTTCATTTGACATGCTTCAGTGTAGTGTAATTTGTCCCACTTCTACTTAGGATTGAGGATTAGTGGTCCTTGTGCAGGCTCTTTAAAATTAGTCTTAATGTATGTAAAAATTGTGGCTAAAGAGGGCTAGAAATGGCTATATATAATTATGAAAAAAATGTAAATGTAAAATCTGTAGGAATATGATAGTTTGATGGGCAATTGTCTAGGCCAATACAATAGATACCAAAAACAATACTTGGTTGGATTCCTTTACGTTTTTCTACAACTTTTAACAAAGAAGTCAAACTTTTCAAATATTAAATGTTGTCAAGCACATTTATTTAAATCAGTAAATATCTGATTAAAGAATAAATAAACAAAACTACAAACTGGACTAGGTAGTTAGTGCCAACTTTAGGTTCTTACAATACTCGGTCCTGCAGACACTTTTCAGTCCAAACCAAAAAAGTACTGAGTTTTGATATTGAGCCATAATCGTTTAGGACAATGTCAGCTTCATAACCATGAATGTGGCATGAAAGACTACTTAAACAAGTGGAATCACATTTTGTAGCTAAAGATTAAACCCCAAATTCCTAATAACTCCATTGTGGGGGCAGAATCTGAAAACGGGAAAGTGACAGAGCAGCGTCTAAAAGTCTAAAAGCCCTCTTCACCACAATGAGGATGTCTGACTGGCATCATTTCACATCTATCCAATCTGTGTATGGTTCTTCTCTCACTCACTCACTCTCTGTCATGCACAAATGCCTTACCTGCAAAAAGTCTTGTCAGGATGAAACCATGGCAACAGTTAGCTATCACCTTTTAGTGCTTTCCCCCTGCTTGGTACAGATCCATTATCTCCTTGATTTGTCCCTCGTGGACAAATGAGTAGCTTTACAGCAAACGACATTTAATCTTTGACATTGAAATGGACACAGCCGACTGCACAGAAACCCGACGTGCAGCCATACTTTGTATATTTGCTCCAGATCAACCTGAACAAGCTCGCATGTAGCACAATACAAGCACAGGAACACACTTAGGCCCTGTAGTGCTGAACTGAGCAAAAAGAAGTGCGCCAGGTAAATTGTAGCAAGGCTGTATAGGTTATTTATGCAGATCTTTTTGGCATGATGTTCACTCTGTTTGATATAATATTTATGCCGCTTCATTTCCCCACAATCACTCTTTCCTGCTGTCTATCCCCTCCCTGCTCAGCTCCCCCTCAGCAGAGCTGTAGATGTTGCTGAAAGCCTCAGATGTCTGTCTTGCGTGAGAGCTGATCACGGAGGAGGAAACTTTAAAAAATGAAAACCTGAAAAAGACTCTTCCCTTTGGGCTGTTTCTCTGCTCTTTTTTTTTTTTTTTACTAATACTGTCTTAGTTAGTTACAGCTCGGGCAAACATCCAGTCTCACACTCGGAAATGTAATGAGGGTCAAGATCATTTCCTCCGGTCGATGGCAGAGGGAGAGAAGAGCAGTAGCCCAGCTTGAACTTTATACAGAAAGGTTCATTTTGAAAGATTAGTACTCCAAAAGATTATCAGTGTATGTTCTTAACAGCCGTAGGGCCCACGCCAAGACCAGAATTACTAATGAACTAATCAAACACATTAGCTGTGTAAAACTGCCTCCATGTTGATCTAAGCTGTTTAATTCCAAACATGGTGACTTTTTTATGCAGCCCTGAGAACAAACCCCAAGCGCACAGCTTAAATCCTTGCTAGGGGCTTTACCCCCTCCCCTGCCGCTGTGAGTGTTGTTGATTGTTTTCCAGCACGTCTTTCCTGATAACAGCGTTTAGACTGTGACATGAACACGCAAGGTGGTAAGAGCAGTGCCCATACACACAGCCTGAATTATAGACTTTGTTGTCTTTGTGTTCGCTGTAATGCTAAATGGTAGCCTTTATCGTCTGTCTTTCTTTTGGTAAATGTAAGAAGAAATAAACAACATCCAAAAAAACCTCTCTAGACCCTCCTAATGGAGCTTTATATAGATGTTAAGAGTGCAGGAACAGTGTCAATTCATGTCTGCACGCTTTTGATTTGCTGTGTTTAAAAGAGAAAAAGCAATTATTACCCTCTGTAATTGCTGTTTTGATTTGTATCTGATAACCAACACGGCTGTGCGAACGCTATCTCCACAAACACACACACACACATACATGCAGTCACACACACACTTCCTCTCTCTCTGTCTCTCTCTGTCACTCTCTCTCTGTCTCTGAGAGCAGCGATAGCACACCTGCCGTTTGGTTTGGAGCTTTACTGTCTTACCTTCTTTTATTCTTCTTCTTTATTTCCTCCTCCTCTTCCTCCTGTTTTTTGTGCTCCCGTATCCGCTGACCTTGTCCCGTCCCAACGCCTGCCTGCCCGCCTGCCTGCCAGAGGGTACAGAAGGCTGCCAAAATCAAGAAAAAGGCGGTGTGTAATAAACAGAGCAAAAGGAAGACCCTTTGGCCACTTTCCCTCCACTCTCACCTTTTCTTTTTCATTTCATTTGTGCCTGTCTGCTTCTGTGTATCCGCTCCCATCTCTGTCTTTGTCACATTTGACGTGTTCATTAATTTAGTTGAACAAATCTTTTGTCAAGTTTTCCAGAACTGAGACGAACATGTTTTGTTTTATGTGAACGGCTATGCATGTTGGCAGTGAGAGTCTTTCACAAGCTTATGTAATATTTTACAATAATGTCAGTTCAAATGTCTCAATATCAGCAAAACTGGAATGACTGATTTTACTGATTGAAGTTGAAGGAGCATTTTAAGGCACAAGACTGAGAACTGTTGAAGCCAAATTCAATAACAGCACATTGACATGAATTTATATGCAACCACATGTCAGCAGGACACTATGGGAGAAGCTCTAAGCTGTATTATGTATTGCGTTTCTCCTCATACAGTTCCATTATTACTGTGTATTAACCTGTGCAATAACACTAGAATTGTCATGAGATCATAAATGTATGTTTAAGAGTGTAATGACACATTGTAAGTACAAAACACATTTAGGTATTGTATTATCCACTTACCCAGGCTTTAGTATATTAGTTGAGTCTGATGTATAATTGATTTTTGCTTTTTTAATCTCTAACTGAGTGTAGGAATTTTCAAGTGATTCAAGTAACACAAGTGCTATTAATAACACTTTAAAGTCAAATTAAGTGTTTTCTCTTAAACTGAAGAATCAGAAGCTTTGGAGGATTTGGTGATTTAGTGATGGAGGATTTTGAGCCTGTAAAACTGTCTAGCAACCAGTTTGCAAAGTTTCCTCACATTATAAATCTAATATATAATAAGATAACTGGGAATGATAACAGAAATTGAAATACTTTGTCTTGTTTGGGTTTTGCTGACAAAAAAGCACAACATAGTGAATATAATAACCTTTTAGCTCAGGGCCAAAGACATACAGCTTCATTTTAGGAAAGAGAACAGCGAGAAACATCACTTCACCCAACACGAAGCTCATGTCATCAGCTGCAACTCTTAATTTGTGTCCGCATATACTATTTTCAAAGAGTACTTTTCCATTCTGCATTCTGGAAACGTGAACTTCTTAAATACAAATAGACGAGGGAAAGAAGTTACACCCAAAAAGTGAATTATAACACCTAATCACATCTTTTTCTGATCTTTGGTTAGTTTCCGTGCATCTTCAGACACTTTGTAGGGACAAAAATGAAAGTACTAATGAATTTTACAAGCCACAGCCTCAGATAAATGGCACCATTTATTACATTAAATATTTATTTAAAGCTATATGTGTTTTATTAATATTTTTAGCACTATTGCCTTATTTTAATTAAACAACATTGAATAGCATTTTATTAGTCTGCAGTACACAGTGATTAGAGGGAAATGTGTGCAGGCTTGTTCTGTGCTGAAGCTGCGTCGCTCTCACTGGCAAAACAGCCAGCTGGTAAGGGTTTAGTGTTGAGCTGTTTCTTGTTTCCGTGCCAGCTCGCCGTCCCCGTGCCAGGACAGTTGATGTAAAGTAACAGCACTGCCAAACGCTTTCTTTTTCTGCCTTTTCCACCTCACCTTTAGACTCAACAACCTGTCCATCTAACCAGCATTTCCCTAGCTGGACCCTAAACTATACATGCATGCATTTTGGCTATCTAAACTAATACTTTCCCACATTTAACACAGACACCATTCAGGCAGTTGTGAATAACTGTTTACCATGAACAGTCAAGTTTGGTGCAAAGATCTTGAACAGTCAAAGTGGAAGGAGACGATCTGACCAACTCCTCTGTTTTTTTATCTTGCCGCAGAGTGCAGACGGAGATGCTCAAACCCTCACTGAGGTTGATCTGTTCATCTCCACCCAGAGGATCAAAGTCCTCAACGCAGACTCACAGGTGAGTACCAGCAAGTACCGACATACAGTGTGTCATGTGTCTGCCCAAAGTGTCTCTTCTCCCTTGTGAGAATAAAAGCTGTTTACCCTGGCAGTACCTCGGCCACCCACTGAGCTATACAGGGCTACACATCAGGGGAGTGTTGTTGTGTCATAGCTGACATAACTGCAGCTTAACTGTTGACACAAACGGCTTCTTATGAAACCCCACGACTGGTTGTTATTTATTTATTTAATCTCATGATGTCACTATCAGAATTCTCTTTTACTGAGGATCTGCAAAAGCCAAAAACTGCTGCACGAACTTCTGTGCATGGAGAGTGACTCAGGGTAGCGTGTACTGTGCAAGCACAATCTGCCCTCTTTGTTTTTAGTATAAGAACGTTTCTTCATAGTTGTACATTAGTATAGATATCCAAATAATGACTACATCTGTACTTAGTCATTTGTTAAAAGGCTGTCACAGTTACAATATGGACTACATGATGTTTTTTTCAATTATTTTAGAGACACACAGTAAAAATGTTAAAATGTCAGATTGAAGTTTGACTTTCTGAAAGTCTTTATGAATGAAAAATCACATTTATCTGCCCAATTTTCTCTTATTCAAGTTTTTTTCTTCTCTCCACTCTTGCAGAAGCTTTGTCAAAGTTTTCTTGCCTTTTAGCTTTACAACAAGCAGCTGTGTGGAGCAGCAGTACAAGTCTTCACAGGAGGTGGTGGAGTCTTTGATATTAAAGCAGATAAGCTTCTGAGAGCTTTGCAGTTCTTGGGATCATAAATAGAGCTTTGTGCTCACAGTAACAGTTAAATGTATATGTGAGAGATGATTCATTTGCAGTATTTCACTCTGAGCTGCTGTCTGGCCGTCCGAGCAGAGTGTCAGAATGTGTGTGTGTGTGTGTGTGGGCAGCCGCCTGGCAGAAACCAACGTGCTGCAATGCAGTGTCTATCTTCCTCCCTTTTCCATCTGGTTGCCACTGGTCCTGGCGCTCTTGAGAGAGAGAGGTTCTGAGTAAAAAGCCTTCGTTTTGCAATTAAAAGCTTGCATGGGGTTTCTGACATTGATTCATAATAAGAACAACTCCAAAGGTGGGCTGGAACAACAACACTAATTAGGCAAATTATATAAAACCACCAGACACAGTTAATGAAGTGAAGATAACTAAACTGAAACGAAATTTAGCATATTATCATAAAACATGAACAAATACAAGTTCCTCTCAGAAAACCCACAGATTCCAAGTCCACATCCTTTCTAAACTGCAGTTTCATATCTGTGTTCAGAAACAATGCCTCATAAAATCTACATTATGACATAAGACAATTATTTGGCTGAGTGAACAAACATGATTACACCGTTGAAATCACTTTGTTTCATCAACACAAACACTCTGATATCCAAACCCCTTCTGAGTTTTCTGTGCACCTGTTCATTATTTTCAGATGAACATGTACTCAAGATCTAATTTATCGGGGCGTTGCTGGGCCATAATCAGATTATACACTAGTTTTGAATTCAATCAAAAGTAGGCCTGTGTGTTTTCTATCAACAGTGCTTTCATCTCACTCTCTGCCCTAAAAGGATCACGCAGCTTTGGCAAAGGAAGGAAACAAAATATGCTGCACACTGGTAAACTTTAATTCTCAAAAATGACTGATCAAAGGAAACCGACTGTTGTCAGAAACAGGATAATTACCAGTAACAGTTACAACATATTTCTCAAAGCCATGGTAGTATCAGAGAAACACAAATTTGTTATTACATCATTTTCTCAGCTACTAAAATGTGTAATGGTGATTATTATTTAGTATTTTGTCTAATTATTAGCTCCAGCACATATTTCTACCACATATATTGTTTAACTACCCATGTAAATCATGTAGTTTAGTGGTTTATTTTACTGAATCGCTGCAGCATGCAAATAATTAGCCACATTTACACAATTAAAAAATTTAACCTTTAAGGAGGATTTACACTGCATTACATTGCATTGCTGTTGCAGTGAAGTCAATATTTACAGTAATTAACCCAGTCGTCTCCATTAACTGGAACTCGTTGAATAAAGATCTGCATTGGTGACATCACCGGCGTTTTGGGAGTTGGTCCGGAGACACTGAATTATTAAAGGTCTCTGTGTTCATATAGTTTTTTTGTTTCCGATATTAGGTCCAGGCGGATTTTAGGGCTCACAGCTGTGAATCAAAAATGTCTTCATGAACATGTGTGCTTTCATACAGTTACAGGAGTTGTTCTGTGGAGCAGCTTTATATCCCGATGACACCATCATTACAGGATGTTATAAAAACAGTAGGGTTGATTTTGCCTTTGACGTATGTGATTTTGGCTGATATGCCTACAGGAGACGATGATGGACAACGCACTCCGTACTATTTCCTACATTGCCGATATTGGGAACATTGTGGTCCTGATGGCAAGACGCCGGATGCCACGCACAGCCTCACAGGACTGTATTGAAACTACGCCCGGGGCACCCGAGGCAAAGAAGCAGTACAAGATGATATGCCATGTCTTTGAGTCTGAAGATGTAAGTGCTCCGTGTGTTTCCAAGTTCACAAACCTGCTGTGTCTGTTAATGTGTCTACAAGAGAACTTATCTATTTTAAATCCCCCTGGCTGGGAGCAGGTGAGAAGCTGCACAGATGACAGCTACTAAAGGAAGTCACATTCTTATTTTTTTTCTTTTTTGCAAGAGGAGAGGAGCATCTAAAGATAGTAAAGAGATGACACTTATTGCTTTACAAGTGTTATTTGTTTGTCGGATATTGTTTCAGCTTCCTGGTTATCACTGATATTAATGTTTTTCCTCCATTTGTCTCCAACACATCATCTTATTTGTTTATCTTGAATTTCATTTTTTTTCATGTTTGCTCCACATTGTCACAAATGTTGTTACTAATATACAGAAAATCTAAAAAAAACAAAATAGGTAGAGCAACCCATTGACATGAAATGATGTAAATTGGCTGGGCATTTTTTTATTTCTTATTTATTTTTTTTAACACAGAGAGCTGCTGCTTGTCTTGTTGAAGCAGATTCAGGAAGACTTGGCAACATGAACAACGTTGCACAGAGGAGCCAGCAACTCAGTGTCTGTTGCCAGTCAGTATAAAGGCTGGACTCCAATCTGTCCTCTCTTCATCTAATTTTGCTGCCAGGTTTTAAAGGCCGGCCAGAGTTATAATAGAACCATTCAGGCACTCATCCATCAACTTAGAAACTGTTTCAGTTATTGTGGCTCCACTGGCTGAATGCAGTGTTTGCCTTATTCTTGACTTATTTTTTTTTATTGTTCTGCAAAACTAATTCACACTGTATTGATTTTGAGAGTTTGGGCCATTAAAGTCTGCAAATTCTGCAAGAGATTTATATGCAAGTATGGGATTCAATTAAATAAGAAAATTTGGCTTGCAAAATGACACATAATGTACCCTCTTTACTCTCTTGATCGATGTTATCTCTCACAGCCAAGATAAGTCTTCAGGTTTTCATTTTACTAATTTCACTTTTCCCTAACTTTTTACCTTCCTTGGTAGCAAATGTCTCTTGTGTCCGGATGGAGGTTGTTTTAAAGCAGTGGTTCCCAGTTTCTTTTGTACTCTGTAGCCCTAACAGATGAGCTCAAGTGCCCCTTCATCAACACCACCTGTCCTGTTTAAAAAGTGTTTATTGGAACTGATTTTAAACTGGAGGTTTTTTAACACTGTTAATTATATAAAAGTTGATATTGTTACAATAGTTTTTTTCATACTGATGCTGGAGGTGGCGATGTTTAGATATCTCTCTTTTTTGTTTGGTCAAGTTTGCTTTCATGTGAGTACCACTTGCGGTGGCTGAAGCTGCACACGTCAACCATTATCTGTATTAGCCGTTATTGTTAGTTATTGTGACAATAGATATACTAAAGATCAACCTCACGCTGATTTTTAATCCTATTGTGTGTTTATTTAACCCCAAAAATCATATATGTGGATGAATATTATTATTCTTTTTTTTTAGCTGAGTTACTCCACAACCTTTCCATGTACTCCCTGCCAAATGCAGAAGCGCCCACTGGGGTTCGAGTACTCCTGGTTTGGGAATAAGTGCTGGATCTGTGTGGAATATCACTTATGGCTGACATCTGATAAGCTGAAATTGCATATCATTCCATCACTGTAGTAAAGACAAACTTTGTGTAGATTGTGTTTGTCTGCCCGTTGTCTTCATTAACATTCATTCCTCCTCTTTATTGAAACTAGAGCAGGAAAGTGTACCTGTGTTTTTTCTCCTCTGCTCTCCTCTCACAATGGGAACAAATAGCTAGTGAAAATCAATTTACATTATGCCTTAACATATTCTCAACACACTCAATGCCCACTATTGTTTGATGCCACAGTGATGTTTTTTTTCCCCCCACTGTGTTGTTATTTATATACAACTCATTGAAGATTAGCTTCTGTGGATCTAACAAAACAAGATCACAAACGCTTGTTTATGTCATGATTCCTGCTTTGTTTTCCGCCCGCAGGCCCAGCTTATCGCTCAGTCCATCGGCCAGGCATTCAGCGTAGCTTACCAGGAGTTCCTGAGGGCCAATGGCATCAACCCCGAGGACCTGAGCCAGAAGGAGTACAGTGACATCATCAACACACAGGAGATGTACAATGACGACCTCATTCACTTCTCCAACTCTGAAAACTGCAAAGAGGTCGGTCTACTGTATATCAAGTGTGCAGTACACGCATACATTTCTTGCAACTATAAGATTATTTTGTTTGTTGGCTTGTGTCAGTGCAGGAAAAAACAAGACGTAAACACTGTGAGAATTTACACGTGTGGCACAAATCGCACTCATGCTGCAGGGCCATTAGAGAAACACACAAGTATACAGTAGCTGTTAACTAATTAGACAGATTTAGAGGCAGATGGTACAGAAAAATCTACTCAGAGCATGTCAACTCTAGCTCCTTTTTTTGCCGCAGCATTTCCTCTTTAGCTAACACTGTGCCCTGAAAGCATTACTGGAGGCTTTTGGAGAATTAGAAGCCGTGAAACAGTTTCTGCTGTATGAGCAGAGAGGCTGCACAGGCACCACCACACAGCTGCTGTTTCAGAGGCACATGAGTAATTTCTAGTGATGGGGAAACTGGGCTGTCTTGAAGCACTAAAGCTTCCTGTTGAGAGTAACTTCATTTCTCAAGGCTTCATGTGTGCGCTAGTCGTGGAGTGTGTTCTGCATTAAGACAGTGTTGAGATGTGCGGTAATAAATTACTATAAATAAATCACAGGTAAGCTTTTAGTGTTTATGCATAAATAACATAAATATAAATAATATATTCAAGCTAAATAGAACTTGGTTGTGATGTAGAAATGTCACTTCTGGCTTGCAGCACAGATTAGCTCGATTGTGGCAAAGTGGTTCACACTGTCACATTGTTCACTGAGATAACACCAGGTGGAGGATTCAGAACTGTTACATTAGGATGCTTAATTTAATGTCTGATATAGTAGTATGTTATTTATAGAGCACTTTTCTAAACAAAAGTTGAAATGCTTTACAACATATTGCCTAATGTGGGTGTTCAAGTACTAAATACTAATCTACACATCTACCTATATACCATATGTTACATACAAACATTCAGCAGGAACTTTGCTGTGGTCTTGATGCTCTCCTTGAAGCTCCAGTATGAGACACAACTTCACTAATAATTTGTAACAAGACTCATTTTCATACATTTTCCCCATTTGAGACAATCAGGGAGAAATAAACACGATTAACTTGGTTACTAAAGAAAATGTCCTTCAGCTGCTGAACCCCTCTGATAGGGGAGAGCAATATACTGTAGATAGCTAATGGATATGTAATTTTATATTGCGATTCTGATGTATATCGTAGTATAGTGAAGTTTGTGAAAATTCAAGAGAGAATCCATTCAGAGATAAAATACAGATGACTATGTCTGTTTTTAAGAGATAAGGGTACTTCTTCACATTGATGCAACCTTTCTGTAAATCCAATATTTAAATTGGCACTGTTCATTGATTTGCAACATTGCCTGCAATAGTCTGATGCAACCAGAGATATTAAAGGGATAGATACCTCGACATAAACAGTATATAATATCATGATATTTCCCTGCCCTTCCCTCTGAGCTCCAGGGCTGCAGTTATACCACAGATTTCTGCTCTGATCCAAGCAAGGGAGCTAGAAAAAGTGAATTTTCTGACAGCTATCAAAAAGAAAATCATATTGTTTTAAGTGAAAAATAGTTCTCTACGCATTTTCCAACAATTTGTAGCTGAATCAGGTGCTTCTCAGATCAACTGCAGCAAATTGTAGACTGAAGCACGCTGATGCAAACAAACTGGAAATTAGCAGCAGCCACCAGCCATTATTTTGTGTCTGCTTGATTTTAGACACAGAATAATGATTTACTATTGATGATGATTATGATGAAACATAAAAATGACCAACAAGCTGCCTCCTCCTTCTCCTCCTCCTCCTCTCCACAGCTGCAACTGGAGAAGAGTAAAGGGGAGATCCTGGGTGTGGTGATTGTGGAGTCCGGCTGGGGCTCCATTCTGCCCACAGTTATCTTAGCCAACATGATGAACGGCGGGCCAGCGGCTCGCTCTGGCAAGCTCAGCATCGGAGACCAGATCATGTCCATCAACAACACCAGCCTAGTGGGGCTGCCACTCGCCACCTGTCAGGGAATCATTAAGGTACGGAGACACTGATGATATAAACAAGAGTGTGGCTGAAAGAGGCAGTTTAAGCTACAAAAAAAACAATAATTAAACATTGTTCTGAAACATTAAACCACATAATTTCTGTGAAACTGAAAGTGTGTTTCTCTGTGTTAAAGGGCTTGAAGAACCAGGTGCAGGTGAAGATGAACATTGTTAGTTGCCCTCCTGTTACCACTGTCCTCATCAAGAGACCAGATCTGAAGTATCAGCTGGGCTTCAGTGTCCAGAACGGCATTGTAAGTATAATTACAATGTATGATTATTATTATTATACAATAATATGTAAAAAATATAATTCTGACACCCAGGAGCATGTAGGTTGGTTACTTTGATATTACTAATATTAACATAAGATGTTGTTGTGCAAAATATAATTATTATTTACTGCTTTGTTGTGTAAATTGTTAACTTTGATGTTTAGTTTGGTATATTTTGTATTGTACAGCATGTTTTCACATTCCTGTCTCAGTTTAGATTAATGTGCTCATTATTTTATTTTCTCTGTATTGGAGAAACAGTGTCATTTTCAGTGTTGTGATAAATTGCTTTTTTGCCTTGAACGATATTTATACACCCAATACAATCCCTGCTACAAAAATCCTATTATCTTTAGCAAGGATGTAATGTGCAGTTTATCAGTTTAAACCATCTCTCCTGGCCTCACAGCCTCAGCTTCAGGTGCCATCACCGTATCACTGCAGATATTTTATCCTTCCAGTGGAATTCATTTTGCATATTACTCTGTATTCTTGCAAAATGCCTATAACATGAGGACTTTTGTGTGTGTTCAGATATGCAGTCTGATGCGAGGAGGCATTGCTGAGCGAGGTGGGGTCCGTGTGGGTCACAGGATCATAGAGATCAATGGGCAGAGTGTGGTGGCCACAGCACATGAGAAGATTGTCCAGGCACTCTCGAACTCTGTTGGCGAGGTTAAACTGATGCTCACACACACACACACACACACACACACACACACAGAGGATGATAGCATACAAATACATTTGCAAATATGTAGCAAATATCTGTGATTTTTACTATCACTATTTACTTATAAAAGTCAGTAAATTAAACAAATGTATATACTCATCATGAGTCGCACTACTCCGCCTGTAAAAACAGTTGTTTAATGTCTCGTGTGGCTTTAACTTTGTAAAGTAAAGCAGAACAGAAATCCTGCATTAAAAAAACAGGGCTGTTGAGTTTGAAAGACGTAGGCAAAATATACAATTCAGTAGTAGCATTGTGGGAAATGTAGGATCCAGCGTTTGGACACTAAAGGTCAGGATATCTCGGCCTGTGGAAGGACGGCTTGAACCTATTGAAGCTTTTAAATGGAAAGGATTTGTCAAGTTGTTTTCTGTGTGGATCAGGAGAGTCTAAGACTGTGTTCGAAATTATTTACCATTTCACTATTTACTGCTCACTGTACAGGAAACTCTGTGTAGAGGACTATATAGTGTATGAAAGGGCAAAATCCAAAACTCCACTGAGGTCATTCCTCTCACCGAGCTGCCATATAAATTTAGCTTTTTCTAACTGTCTGCTCACTGCATGATGGTAGATAAATCTTGTTTAGTGGCCATCGATTTTTACACTACTTTTTATGTTGCATTGTGGGATAATTGAAGTCTGCTGTGTAGAAACCAGGAGATAACCGATTTTTAAAACATAAAAGTAGAGTTACACCAAAAAAGGACAGAGGCATTGTTGCAGATTCTAGCTTTCAGGTTTTACTTTAAAACAAAAACATCATCTGGAGCAGGTAGAGGTGTCAGGAAGTAACAGCTAAGAAATACCTGGTGTGAGATAACGTCACAGGGCTAAACTGTTAGTATGATAGAACACCAAACATCATGTAAACAACTTCAGGTTTAAAGTTACTTTTTGAAGATGTTAAAAGACTAAAGGACCCCCCAGAATACCTGAGTTGAATTTCATAATCCCTTTACAGAAATAAATCTGTGAAGGTTGGCAAACACACACACACACACACAATCTTCTACAGCATGAAATATATTTAAGAAAATACTCTAAATGTTTGGCCTTTTAACTGAGATTGTTTTGTTTCTCTCTCTGCCAGATTCACATGAAGACCATGCCGGCAGCCATGTTCAGACTTCTAACAGGACAGGAGACACCTATGTACATATAAACAATGGCCAGGGACCGTTCTGCAGGGCGGGCCGTCAGCTGCGATCGGTTATCGCACGGGGCAGACCAAGCTGACCAGTGACCGGGGGGGGGGATCGCTTCTCCCTGTCGATTCATTTCTTTGTTTGTTTTTTTTTCTTTGAGCTGATGACTTCAGTTCTTCATCATCTGACATGAGATGCTTTTTCCATCTGACCAGCTGAAGAGACTGTGTGTGTGTGTGTGTGTACTGTTTACTGTAATTTATTTGTCCTGTCTGTGCTTTTCCGTGTCACTCCAGTGAGATTGTGTGGACGGACTTATCGAGCGAATGCATCACAATTTATTTTTTTATATTCATGTAATGCAATATGATACTTCTACTATACTTCTTGTATAGTTTCATTTTCTTCTCTGTTTATTTATTTCTCATGTAAATACATATTTTGCTAATATTGCGACTGAAGGCAGTGGGGGAGGGAGGGGCCACAGCTGCATTGTAAATATTTATTGAATCTTGCTGTTGAATTGAAAGCAGTCCGTGATGATGGCAAAGACACAATTAAAATGCCGGATATCAAAGTAGTTGCCAGTGAAAAGGGGAATGAGTTAAGTGTTTGAAATGTTGGGTTTAAATATGCTAAGTTGATATAATGTACAAGTGAATCAAACCAATGCTTGCCGCAGGGGTTTATGGGAGAAATGCCATATCCTTTTAATTTTCTTCATTATACGGCAATACACAAGTTCAACCTCTAAATGGCAAGTCTTTTCTAAAATTTCATGTACACTCACACATTTAAATAACAAGCAACTGAATAAAACTATTAACATGCATCAATTATGCTTTTGATATCAAAGTCACACGTATGAAAAATGAAGTTTCTGTTTGTGTGCTACTCTACTGTATGTTCATCTTTAGTGTTCCTGACTGAAACTCATTCATACTATGAGTGGATTGTGAATGTAACTGTGTTGTGTGAGCTGTCCCATTGCCATAAGCAGTATTAGAATGTCTGTACATAAAGAGAAATGTGTCTAGTATTGTGCTCATGTTAAAAAAAAAAAAACCCAAAACAAAACACACAGGTTTAGTCACTGCAAACATCTTCCCACCTGTATGTTGGCTTTCAGTCTTGAGAGGGAAAGAGAGAACTGTGAATCACACCACTGTGACAGAAACAAGCCTTACCACCGAGTAATGGTTTTACAACGCATTGTAGTAACTTTTAACCATTTGAGCATTATCTGTGTGCATGCCTCGTGAAGTAGTATCATGTCATTGTGGCAAGGTAATAAAATCTGAGCTAAACCTGGCTGGTTTTTGTTGGACTGGATCAAACTGAAAACTTATTCTAAAAAAGGCTGGATTTGCCGTATAAAAGCGTAGCCTGGAGGTTTACTGTTTTCTGTTTTATATGGAAGCTTGTTGCCACAAGGAACAAAAAAAAATGAAAATATGAAAATAGACATAAACATAAAAACACTTGGTACGTCAAACTTTTACCAAATTATTGACTTACTGTCTCTTAATTCTAGTTTAGTAAGTCAGATTTTTGGACTTTTACTTTCACTAAAAATTCAGAATTCAGTCTGATTATCAGGTGACTTCATTATAGGAGTTACTAGACGTGTCTCTGTCACACTACATAATAATTCTAAGCAGGTTTTGAACGTGTTTGTTCACACTGGAAAAGTAGAGAAATTAAATGCATTTAAACAAAGATGTCAGTAAACAACACTTGATCTTTGAGTGTGCTGTTAAAGTACTGTCTTAGTATTGTCCCACAGTGCTCACAGCTGCAAAATAAATCGCTTATTTAAAATGTTAGTAAGGCAGCTTCAGAAAGACCTTGGGGAACATAAAAAATAGTATTAAATACTTTCTGTTAAGTTTAATTGGCAGTGGCAATTCTAAAGTCACAGTCTGATTGATATTCTTGTTGGTATAAAATAGTAAAACTGCAAAACAGTGTACTTTAAAGATTAATCTATAGTACATATTATGTACCTTTAGTATGTAGTATAGAATTGGGACGAAGACGCTGCTATACTGTATGTTCCCACTTTGAGTCTCTAGTTCCCCCTAATGCCTGCAATAAGGTAGTGCAGGTTCTGGGAAAATGAAATATAAAAAAGAAATACCAAACATTTTGTTATTTTAATTTTATTATTTAAGGATTTTCTTTTACTACAGTAGCTGTATGTAAAATTAAAATAAAATTATATACAATCATAAAACAATTAAAACGGTTATAAAACGAAGCTGAGTATCGTAAAGTAATTACTCGTACCATTTGATATTAATTACATCTCTGACCTGCAGGTAATACAGCGGTCAGTTCACAGTGCTGTTGTTAGTGTGTCTCTTTGAACCAGCTCCGTTATCTTTCTTTGGGTCAACGTCCACTTTGTGGATGTCTACTTGTCGTGCTGAGTCGCTCTCAGTCGGTCAGGTTTGTTTCACTGCAGCGGGTCAGATCAGGGCTTCTGGTCATTCTCGTCACACTTTAACATGACCTTTATCCCAAGACCCTGACGCGTGGTCTCAAAGGCCTGGACTGCCTGCTCCAGAGGGAAGCGGTGGGTCACGAGGGGCTTCACATTCACTTTACCCGACGCCAACATGGCTATGGCCATTGGCCAGCTGCAACACAAACAGTTTACTCAAGAGTTCATTCTGTGTTACCTAATAACTACTTAATGATTTATGATCTAATTGTGACTAAGAAAACTCACAAGTGGAACTGCCTCCAACTTTGCTTTAAACATCTGCTTATAGAACAAGAAGGGCGATTAATGGATATTTTCTTACGTATTGCAGTAGCGGAAAATACCTCTGATGTCCACTTCTCTTACGGCAGCATTGATTAGAGGAACAGTGGCCATCTCAGAGCCAAGACCCACCAGCACCACCACACCTCCTGAACGTGTCCCCTGACAGAGAAAATAAATCAATAATAACTTGGATTATTTTAGGAGGCTGTAGATACTGAAACTCAGAGTGGTATAATATAAATAAACAGTGGTGGAGAAAGTATTCAGATTCTTTACTTAAGTAAAAACAGCAATACCCCACAGTAAAAATACTCTATTACAAGTAAAAGTCCTGCATTCAAAATGTATAGAAGTATTACTGGCAAAATGTAAACTAAAAGTACTCAAAGCGTAAAAATTGCCACTGTGAGTGTTGTCTAATTATCTATTAGAATATTAGTACAGATGTATTAACATGTAAGTAGCGTTTTACTGTTGTAGTTGGTCGCGGTGGAGCTAATTTTAACCATTTTATATACTGTTGGGTAGTTTAATCTGTAACAATGCAACATAGTTTAAAATCTTGATCTGTAACAAGTAGCTACAGATAAATGTAGTGGAGTAAAAAGTACAGTATTTCCCTCTGAATTGTGGTTTAAATATACGGTAAAGTTGTATGAAATGGAAATTCTCGAGTAAAGTACAAGTACCTCAAAATTGTAAATAACATTACCTGAGTAAAGTAATTATTGTCTATAGTTTGTGCAGAGCTACTTCATAAATCTGAATACGACTTTAAATGGTCTTTACGGAGGGTAGTCACATACATAGATGGCAGTTTGAATGCTGCTCTCAACACCAGTGCATTCAATAGTGATGTGAGGCTGCGCGCCCAGCATGTCCTCCACACTCTTGGCCAGCTGCTGGGGTCCATCTCCTCTCTTCACTGTCAGCTGGAAGTCCGCACCCAACTCTTTGGCCATTGTCAGACGCTCTGCGAACAGATCTTGAACACAGCAAAGGTGGGTTAGAGACAAACGACAAAAAGACTGAACAGAAGACGCTACTCTGTATGTTGATTTCAGCTGAGATGGATGTTTAAAAATCGTGCGAGTTACCGGTGATGACGACCTGTGAGGCCCCCATTGCCTTGGCCACGAGCAAACAGACCAACCCGATAGGTCCTGTGGAGAGAGGAGAAATAAACAAGATGGCTACTGTAGAGACTGTGTTAAACATCTGACAACATAACACTTCAAGACACCACCACTTCACCTGTTATTGCTTAACACAGGTGTCTTAAATGTTCATTAGCTTGTTTTCACAACATAAGGGATTCGTTAAGTATTAAGTCTCTTACAAGGTGCGTTAAGGTTCAGCAGTTTTCCCCCTCATTCAAGTTCTGTTGAGTCAGTATGATTCTCACTTTTGTGACTTCACCCACTGAGTGTTAAATTAGATTCCTTACTTGCAGGGGCATGTTACTCAAATACAGTATAATCCCCTCTTTGTATTTTAGTTTGCAGTCAGCAGTATCTTATTGATGGAATATTCCCACAGATGTAATTGACTTGTTTTGTTGTGGGAATTTAATAGTTACCTGCACCACAGATAAGCACAGTGCTGCCGAGGGTTACGCCGGCTCTGCGGCAGGCGTGGATCCCCACAGACAGAGGTTCAATTAGAGCTCCCTCCTCAAATGTCACGTTATCAGGCAGCCTGGGCAGTTGGAATAAAAGACACAGAGAGAGAAAAGAAGAAGAAAGACAGAAAAGGAGAGTCAGTAGGCAATCAGAGATCAGGCAGTTGTTAGGTAATCTCTGGTGCAAAGCCATGCAATCCTAAAAAGAACCTGTTACTTGTAACAGAAGTTGGCACTGTGCGTGTAGTATCGGCACAGATTCCCATCGTCGGGGGGCGTGGCACAGAAGAAGATGGTAGGAGACAAGTTATATCGTCCGTTTTTAAAGAACTCGTCCATCTCGCGGGGTACACCGGGCTCGATGGCCACTCTGTCACCTGGAACATACAAGGTGAAGTTTACAGCACTGGACGAGTTTGTGCAGATAACTCTATCACAGTGTGAACTTGATTTTAATACCATGTATAGCGTATGACATTACAGTGCCATGAATGCATTTAAATATATGCATTCATGGCAGGTAAAGTTTGTAAAATAACCACAGTTGAGGTAAGTAATATGACATTTTTAAATTATGAATAATGTTTGAAATGTAAAAGTGTGTCAGCTTCCCTTTTAACAGATTTCTGCAGTGCACATTGCATGAGACACTGCCTTTGGTGTTTCCCAGCTCCGAGACACACACACACACACACACACACCGCTCACCCACTTACCTACTTCAAGGTGCTTGACAGCTGACCCAACCTTCACCACGCGCCCTGACGCCTCGTGCCCCAGCACCATCGGTTTTGTGAGCACAAAGTCCCCAATTCGGCCGTGCTGCCAGTAGTGAACATCTGATCCACAGATTCCAACAGAGTGCATCTGGAGCAAAACCTCTGGGTACAAAACATGACACACAAGACAGAGACACAGTGAGGAAGGTCCAGTACTGACTCATATGCATTTTGTCACTGTGTCACAAAAAGACACTACAGACTAGCCTGATTCCAGACGTCCTAAGTCTTAATTCATTTGATTTGTTCAGCAATTCAAACATGAATGAATAAAGTGAAACTATGTGGGAATTCAGTCTAGTTTTTAGACTAACTACTGACCAAATGGAAAGGAAATCTGTTGCAAATATCTGTTTTTTTCGACACCAGTGCATTGTAAGTTGACTTGCAAGTCACAAAGATGAATTAACACAAATGCCAAAATGTACTTCTGACTCTGAAATACATTTCAAAGCCATAAAAGCAATGGCTAAGTGTCCCTGCAGTTTAAAGTGTATTCGTAAAGGAAAATAAATAGAGCAGTTGTAGTGCATTATGACACGCAGTAGCTTTTAAATTGAGAAACAGATGCATTGCATAAAATGTAATTAATTTAACTTGTTATACTCCTTACATAACGTGCATAACATACATTACATATTTGGAAATGCTTGTTGAAGTGGCCTATACATTGTTGAATATGACATACCATTAGGTCCTGGCTCCGGGACAGGGCGCTTTTCCTGTGAAAAAAAAGAAAAAAAAGAAAAAGAAAAAAAGTAGCAGTTTAATTCACACAGATTTGAGACACATAATCGTCGCATGCAAAGTTTGTGGTTGGTGTCCTACCAGCCTGAGGTCTCCCTGGGAGTGCAGCACCACGGACAGATTTTCCTGCGCCATGACAGATGCAGCAGTGAGCTGAGAACAAGGTGAAGATGAACCAGACGAACACAGAGTCTGAGTCCGGAGAGAAAAACCTCAGACTGTCTTCTGTCAGTGTCAAAGTACAAAAAAGCAGCGAGCTACAGCTTCCTGATAGCGGGGCTGGTACCAAAACAAAGCATGTGATTGGCCAAAGATCCGCGGAGCAGTCCACTTTGCAGGGGTGAACGCGACCACGCAGACACTGCACTTATGAAATTACATATAAATCCTACGACTGCTATATATTACTTTTAAATATCTTTTCATTATATTATCATTGATTAAAATGTGCTATTGAGTCTGTATCAACGATATGCCGTGATGTAATTAGCATAAAACCCATTTCACTTCCGTCATACTAAAATGCTCAGTCCGATACGATTGCCCAATAGCAAACAGGCTCTACATATCGAGGGAGTAGAAAAGTGGGCAGTTAGTTTGTTTTCAGTTCTTAGCAATAATGCATGAACATTTTTTTAAGCTGAAACTGATTTGAATAAAGTGCCTGTCATGTTTTTGTATGAAATATACAGCATTGTGATTAGTAATGTGATTAAAATAAGATATTTCTCAAGTAATTCTCAAGGTTTCCCTCTTTTGGTGGCTTCTACATCACAGAGAAAATTTTGTCTTCAAATTTCATATTGAAGTTTCCCAATTAAATACAAACATTTCACAACTTTGTGAAACACATACAAAAAAAGAAAGTGTGTGTAAACAACCGTAAAGCATTTCCGTTATATTTATTTGTGCAATACACATTTTATATGTCTCACGTGTTTCTCGTTACCTATCATCTGCACCTGGTACAGATTTGAGAAGGGAACTCAATAAAAGATAAATAACAGCTTTGACCTGGATACACCTCATTAGTAGTGCACTAAATGAAAAGGCTGCAGGTTGATGTTTTTGTGCATTCTGTTTACTTACTTGCAATTGCTACTATAAAATTGCCAAATGGTGATTCAAAGCTAAACAGGTTTATCTGTCAGCCCCAGATGTTCGTTAATAAACAGCACTGCTGGACACTGCTGGTCAGTACGACTGCATGAAACACCTTGTGCTGCATTTCTTACATTTAGGAAAGTATTGTTTATTACGGTATGACTACAGACTACGTTAAAGCATGTTAGTTGAGCACTCAAGTTTAACTCCTGTGGCACCTGTTATGGTCAACTTATCAATTTTGATTGGGGGCAAGTCTATCCTCACTGTCATACCAGAAACTGTTCAGTACTGCACACACTGTAAGACTGATTCCATTAAGAAGTGATGTAATTACAAATGTGGACCCATTTGTACCATTTGCCTTTTTTAGACACAATTCTTTTCATTGGGCAACATGAAAATTTAGGGACGATGTTAGAGGGATAAAACAATTAGCAGATACAATGAAATAATGTGGAAAAAAATTACAAAATGAGATCAGAATTAGCCATTAGTCAGTGTATACATCTACACTGTATACATGAGTGCAGGCAGGCAATGCAAACACAATAAACAAACATAATAACTAATTTTACAGTAAAATTATCTACAGCTAGCAACTGTGAACAGCGAAACTGCTACTTGTTCCTCTTTAACAAGCGCATGTTTGCTTATGTGTGCAACAAGCAGCGGTAGGCTTTACAGGTGGAGCATTGGAAACACCCGGGATGGAAATCACACAGATCACCTGAATATTTCTGCAGGTTGTCCGTGCTGACATACCCTGTAGTGAATAAGTCAACAGAAAAAAAAAAGGCGTAACGTCAACACACTCAACATTACAGAAGAAACTTTGTCTCATAATCTAAATATGGATAGCACCAGACTCTCAATACAGGTCAATTATCTATTATTATCTTATTAGAAACAAGTACAGACATTTCCTCAAAGCACATACAGTAAATGATGATAAATGTTTCACCTGTACGCATGTTGCTAACTGGATAATCCCGCAAATGACCACATGGTGGGGCTTCGCTTTCTGATGAGTCTGTGTCAGATGGTTCAGAACTGCCAAAAGAGTAATAGGAACTAAATTAGTTAACTGGACTATTTAATTCTAAATATTTACAGTGGGAACTTAACATACCCGCTTCTGCTGACTTCACTGGACTCATCTTCTCTCTGGCAAGTGAAACTCTTATGGGAACCCTGTAAAACAGGAGGAAGTCCAATTAAGGTGATTACAGTAATTTATATGATCTGCCTTTTGCCTGGTGTACTCACCTGTGCTAGTGACTGCTCATCTTCACATTCCCAAATCAACCTCCCAACCACCTTTCTCACCTCTTAAATGACAATCAGAGGAACACTGTGTGAGTTATAATTCATAAAACTGGTTTGCTTTTAAATGAATCAATAATTGGATTAGTTCCCAACGTTTGTGGCTCGACCCTTCAAAGTGAAGCAATGACTATCACAACTTCATTTAACTTTATCACAAGTTGATTATGTCTGTGGGTTGCGAGAAGTTCAACCAAAGAGTGACTGGTCCCTTTGAATAGGTTTTAGAGGCCTGTCCAGTATTTAACAGTAAAAAAACAAAGATTAAAGAAACATTTGAAAATTAAACATGGTTTGCGTAGTAGAAATATATTTTTTTCTTATTTCCTGTCTTGTTAATCATCTTGCAACCCCTCAGACTTATCATGGTACCTCAAGGTTGGTCAAGGTTAGTCCTCACCGTCCTGTACTGAGGCTGGAGGCAGCACATAATGACCAATGCACACAGACTTTACACTCTGGCGCTTCTGGCAGGCGGACAGAAACAAGCTGTGAAAAACCTCCACCTTGTTCCAAAGGTAGTCTTTGCTCTCAAATATCCTGAAAAACAGAACTAAAAATTATAGCTTATTATAGAAAAACAACTTGCAGATGATCTGCTAGGTGATAAATGTGCAGCTTTTCAGTTCTTCGTCATGCTCACCTCAGAGTATCAGGACATGCAGCATCCTCACTGAAAAGGTAATCTGCTGTTCTCCAACCAGCAATGGTCCCACCCTCCAATACTACAAGAGAAATATGTTATTATGAGCAAAAAGCCAGCTCAAACTACCAAAACAAAGTGTGTGTGCAAATGCCAGTGTAGGTCCAACTTTAACTATGTTACAGATCCCTATACTAGATTTGTCACAGTATATTTAGTCTCATTTTAAAGATAACACAATTCTTTGTTTAGTTATATCTAGTATAATGTTAGTGGCAACATCTCTGTAAGATTGTGTCAATAGCTTATTTCATGAGCATACTATTAGCTGCTAACTAGCTAAATTAATAAGTACAGTATATAGGAGGTAATTCATTTAACTGGTAGGTTAGCTCAAATAAATGAACCTTGAGCTGATAATAAGTTACTTACTCCAAAAGTTATGACATGCCTGTGGCACACTGCTTGAAAACCAGGCACACTTATTCCTAAACATAGCTACAGTGCTCGCTAGCTCGTTAGCCTTGTTAGCTAGTTTCAGCTAGGAAGTATGGCACTGAATATTAAGAGAAGATGGAAGTGACTCTCCAGCTAGTCGTTTGGCGCTTAAACGGCTCTGCTGCATTTAAATGCTGGTGAAAACGGTCGGAAATTTGGCAATTTGGAAAAACGGACGACGAACCAAACAAGTAACGTTATGCTAGGTCTCAGGGTAGCTGATTTTGACCGTTAAGAGTTTAGGAGACTCATTTTATGGCTGTGTTTGTACTTATTGTTTAATGTTTCGTTTTTGTGTGAAAAAGAAAACCTAAAACATAACTACTTAAAATCACAGCCACCGAAAGAAAACATATGCTGCGTTTGTTTTGTTAGTTTCCCAAACACAGGTCTGGGCAGTTAGCCAGTTGGCCAAGTTAGCTAACTTTAAGGTGAGGTGATGATGATGAGAGGATGTTTTTTTTAAGTGGAGTCTCTATTTATCATCGGAGCAAGTCAAACTGTGTCACAGATTGTGGATATGTATCCTGCTTAACTGTCTTATTTACATTATTACCACATCTAACTTTATAAGTGAAAAATATTAAGTGTTTTTTCTTTGTTTCTTTATTGTGACCTTCTCAGACATGGCCCCTGTGTATGGATAGGGGACCCAGCTGACAACATGAGCAGCCCTGCTTCTGAACTGTCACACACAGAGGTTTCTGAATTAACTGGGTGTCCACAAGCCAAGGTATTTCTGATCTGATGTAAGGTATGTTTTCTTCTCAAAGATCATACAAGGAAATCCTAGTGTTTTACAGCTGCAAGGAGATGGATTAGATCCTCTTTTAGATTTCCCCGAGCCTCCACAACCTTCCTTACTACCTCCACCTGGTGACATGAGACTAATCTATCTATCGATCAAAATATAATCTATAACTGACATACACATAAAATAATGAAAACTTTAGAGGCTGTTAGATGTTTGTTGGTCTGTTTTGTTAAAGTTACGTTTACTGTATTTCTTTCCTCTCAATAACTATAACCTGTTATCCGTCCTCCTGACTTCATATTCGGTACCTGTACTGTTAAAGGTGTTCCTCTGGGAGCCATTATGGGCCCTGTTCTGTTCACCATTTATAGAAATTATATACCTTTTCCATGCGTGATTCTTACATTTCAGCGATATACTGTAGATTCGATCTCTGCTGTGACCAGTAACAGAACATTAATACCGTGGCATCTTGCTGATTGAGAAATTGACAAATACATCAAGGCTTGAGGAATTATAATGGGAATACCGTAGTTCCTAAAGACATTCCCTCATTTATTGTGTTTTGATGATGTTGGAGAGCGTAGTCTAACACGTTGGTCCAAAATCTCCCATAGGTGTTCAATTGGGTTGAGATCTGATGACTGTAAAAGCCATTTTTATTCTAATCAAACCATTTATTGCATCTGCCTTTGTTATGTTTCTTATGTTTATTTATAGAGGTTTTTCCTTTGTGACCCATCTGAGGTATGACCAGCAGTAGTGGTTTGCAATACTACATTTCACCACCAGATGGTAATATTTCGTAACATATACAGTTGATCACTAAGTCACAGCCATTTTATATGGCTTATAAAAGTACAGTCTAACATTATATTCAAAGTAAAATCCTGTATCGATCAAGCTGTTATGAGTTTAGTTTTTTTTCTTCATTTCATTAGTGCAGCTGCCATTGAATAACTTTGAGTCTCTGCAGGAAGTGTATTGCCATATCTTCTAAATGCAACTACGTTTGGAAAGAAAAGCTTTGTTGACAGTGATATTGAGCTGGTGACTGAGTGATTAGGACTGAATAACGGTGCAGCTTTCAGTTGATGGAATTGCACAAGGGGTTTACAGTGGTGACGTGCCCCAGCTTTTAATTTATCCACACCTGGTGAAGAGAACCGGGTTATTTTTGAATATTAAGCAACAGTCCAACCTGGCACTGTTGTTATATCAAATGTTCAGCAACCAGAAATGTTGCACATCCAGTCTCTTACAGATAAAAAGCTGATGCAACATTTCATTTCAGCTGTTGTGTTGACAAAAACATCCAGGTCTGTGTAACTGGCTGGTAGACTCACTCACATATTGGACAGCAGCATATTTTTGGCAGTATGTAGACATCAGCACCTCTGCTTTATGTTCTATAACATCCTCGGTGGGGTTGTCTGCAGGTCAGGCACTCATTGCTATCCCACAGACACACACACACACACACAGAACCCACTGACTCCTGTTTACGAAACCCAATAATGTCATGTAACCTTGTGTTTTATAACAGCGGCATCCTATTAAGGAAGATATTGCTGTACAGCAGTTTTGCTGGTATAACTGATGGGCTATGCTTGTTTGAACTCTAAGAAACCAGAGAGCCTATCACTCTGCCACTAAAGGTAATGGTATAGGCTGTATCTCCGGCTATTACAGGTCTTAGGAATTGCTTGGAAAATCACTGTGCACACCTACTGCCTGTCCATGTGCAGCCGCTCAGCTCTGTGTACTTTGTGTTGGTGTGAGAGGGGTGACAACGTGCAGGCACAAAAAGCAGAGACTCCATGTATGTAGATTACTGGTTGTAATGTTTTGGTCAGCTTGCCTGCACATACTGTCGTTCCTCCACTCCATACAGTGACTGGTTGAGGGGGGGTTCAAAGCAGGGATATCTCTGTTGCCATGACAACAGTGAAGCCACACCCTGTTTTTTTTATACCCAACCCCCCAACATGCTCCGTTCAGAGCACAGCGCTGGAAAGAGGGGCTGGTTGGTGGTACGTGCATTGAGGTTTAACATGAGCAGGAGGATAGGAGACTAAATGAATCATCTATCTGTTGTTGATTGACCTTAGCAGTCGACAACACCTTTGTTATTATAATAATATGACATAATCAAAATTGTTATTGGTTACCCTTTTATATTCCTTGCACAAAAAGCAGTATAATATTGCTGGAATTTGGATTTTACTGTGGGTGAAAATAATTTGTGTTCAGTTACTTTTTTGCTAAATTAAAATGTATGTCTTCCAAGGATAAATGAAATACTGTAAATATTAAATGTAGTGCTGAAACAACTAGTCAATTGATTGATTAGTGGATTGACATAAAATGAATCCACAACAATACTGATGATCGGTTATCGTTTAAGTCATTTATCAAGCAAAAATGCCAAACATTCTCCAGATCCAGCTTTTCAGTTCTGACGCTTTCTTCTCTTTTATATCATTGTAAATTGCTTATCTTTGGGTTGTGGACTGTTGGTTGGAAAAAATATGAAGATGTCACATTGGACTCTGGGAAGCCCTAATTAAATGGAGCACTGAAACAACTAGTTGATTAATTGCTCTGGTCCTTGTCTTATAAGTTAATAAATTAAATACCTTTGGGTTGTGGATTGTTGGTTAGACAAGACAAGTTATTTGAAGACGTCACCTTTAAGCTCTATGAAACTGTGATGAGCATTTTGCATGACTTTTTTCCTGACATTTTATACACTAAACAATCGATTCTAAAACATCATCAGATTTTGATAAAGAAAATAATTGTTAACTAATTAAATTTCATGCTGCAACTGGGGATGTATTATTATCTGTTACATTTTACATGTCTCTTGCTCCTTTCTTTGACTCTGGCCTAATATATTGTGTGTTCTCTGATGTCCAGGAATAATTCACATAATCTGAATTATGTAAAAATGACAGGATCTGTCCTCGCCCTCCCCTTTGTTTGCTGTTGTGCTGGCGGCCCCCGGCCTCATCCATCTCCCCTCTGTCCCTCATGATATTGTTCCATTGTGTGGTAGCTTAGATTATTGTATTGCCATTGTTGTATTATTGCTGTTGCTGGTGTTGGTATGTTTTAGGGCTGCAACTAACAATTACTTTTGTTTTCGATTCATCTGATAACTATTCTCTACATTAAGTGATTGATTGTTTGGTCTATAAATGTATTTATGCTACTACCATTTTTTCCAAAAAACAATCCATAACTGAAAGGTATTAAATTTAGTATCATAGAAGACTAAGAAAACCAGCAAATATTCACATTTGAGAGGAAGAAATCAGTACATTTTTGGCATTTTTGCTTAAAAAATGATTAAAAAATGAGAATGATGATAAATGATTAGTTGACTATTAAATTTGCTTCTTAAAATGAAAACTATAATGTCATTACATAAATTTGTCTCCGTTTTGATTTTTCTCACTAATGAGACTCAGCTGAAATCCTGATACAGAGACGTGGTTTGGGTCTTCCTGTAGGCTCTGTTTGGCCTGGTTTCTGTTTGTCTCGGACTCCTTTTAGTATTTGCTACACCCCCTACAGTGGTTGTGTTTCAGATGGAGTGATATAGTAAGAGGAACTGTGCTACATATGTTTTAATTGGACGTTTTTGGTGAAGCGAAGGCTACATCCACAGGGGAATTCAAGCGGGTACACTGCCTCATCTATGTAATCTTTAATGAAACACATTCACCAGAAAGCATAAATAATGGGCAGCATCATTAAACATTATACAGATAAAATAGCACAAAAGCAGAAAACACAGTTTTTTATGATTTCTCAACCATGTGAGGACTGTGGAGACATTTGTGTGTTGTGGGGGACTGGGAGCTCTGGACTATAAAACAATGTCCAGAGCTCCCAGACAAGCTCAGTGACAACTGGTGTCTGTATGAATTGCTGCTGGCTTTGAATTGTATATATTAACTGCTTCCAGACATCACCAGATAGCCAGTCAGCATTCTCATACAGTACTTTGTCAGTGAGATGGAGCAGTAAACCTTACTGGAGTTATATCAGTGAAGAGTTATAGAAGAGTTGATTTGCCAATCTGTCACCTTAACTTGCATTCACTTTAGTTCAGCTTTAAATGAGCAGTCTATTATCTCCCCATCTCTCTCTCTCTCTCTCTCTCTCTCTCTCTCTCTGTGTCTCCCTATCAAGTCTCTTCCTCTCCAGCTGAACCAACAACATCAAAGGAGTGTGCTTCAAATCGCAGGTGTTGAAGGATTAAGGCCACCGCAGGATGGGGTTTTATTCTCAGCCTCATCTTTGATGTAGTGTCTCTTTCACTCACTTGTGTCTCTAACCTGTAACATGGATTGGTAGCCCACAGTGTCCATTGCTAAACTGAAAATATGGAGTGTCAGACAGCTACATGAAGTGGGTTCATTTCAAAGAGGCTGCACTCTGGAACTGGTAAATATGTCCTTAAGTGATTAACGTCGGAAGTTGCACAAACAAGGACAGCATCTGACAGTAGGAGGTTGGGGTTGGGCGATATGAAGATGTATACTGTTAGACGATTGTCTGTCGTCAGAGATTTTGCCACACTGTAACCATCCCTTTAACATCTCTGGGTGAATTAGGTCATTGTGGGCAATATTGTAAACCGATGAATCAGAGTGCTTTATGTGATTGATTTTTAGCCATGCTAGTGGTATGGCTGCATGGACAGCAATGTCAGTATGTGGGTTGGTTGGTCTCGCCGCTTTGGTCCAGACTGAAATATCTCAATAACTGTTGGATGGATTGTCATTGGATTTTGTACAAACATGGTGCCCAGAGGATGAATCTTACTGACTTTGGTGATCCCCTTAGTTTTTCTGTAGTGCCACCTGTTGGTTGATGTTTGTGGTTTTGAGTAATATGTCATTCATGCCTCCATCACGATAAATTGTAACAACCTTAACTTTTCATCTAACACCATCAAGTCAAAACTTCAATTTGTCCTTTATTTGGTATTTGGTCACGAACAATTATAACCAAATCCATGCAAAACTAATGACATTACCACCAGCCTCAGCTGTACTTTGTGTTTATTAGTGCTAATTTCTAAGATGGTGAACATGGTAAACATAATACCTGCTAAACATCATCATGTTAGCATTGTCATTGTGAGCATGATGACATTAGCATTTAGGTCAAAGCATGGTTGTGCCTAAGTACAGCTTTACAGAGCTGCTAGCATGGCTGACTCTTGTTATGTGATTTTTGCACCAATGTGATGAAGTACTTTGATTTGGCAGTTATTTAAATTGCTGGATTAACAAAAAAAAGGGCATTCCTGTTTGATTATTTTACCCATAAACAGTTTCTCTATTTATTTTATATAAAATTATTCACAATGTACTATACAGTATATCAGTATTCTGATATAAATTTACTGTGATATAGGATTGCATCCATATCACCCATCCATAGTTAGAACGTAGTCATGGATTAATGTTTTTTGTCATACTTTCATGGTATCCATAATCTGTGTTTGCCGTTATGGGTAACCTCAGTATCTGACTGTTTAGCGACAGAATCACAACTTAAGCAAATGCTCCTGCTTATTTTTTAGCTTGTCACAGGTTTGAGCTGATTTTAATACACACAACCAAATTAGCCAGCTATAACAATAATGTGATAATTAATGTAACGCTGCTGTTGCCCTCTTTATGTTGTGTTTAAACAGAAAGTAAGATGTAGGAAGGCAGCTGCCGCAAAGTGTTAGCTACAGAGAGGTGTTGGCGGTTCTGTGTTTGCTCTGTCTGTCGGACCTGCAGAGAAAGTGTGATACATATTTAGAGCAGAGCTCTTAAAACAGTCTCTTCAAGGCACTTGCATATTACACTATGCACAGGAAACTAAAAAGCCCTGCCACCAAAGTTAACTTTGAATTTGAAACTGCTTTCAAAACTTTTAAATTCAAACTCATTTTGACTTTATTGAATATCTTTAAATTAGAAGTATTGCTTTCTTCTTTGCAAGGTGGAAAAGCCTCTGTGGCAACGTGGAGACCAGTACACATAAACAATGACTGTGGTATTTAGAAATTACACAATGATTCAAACAAAGTGTATCTTATCCACCTTGCACAGATTCTACAGGTGAATGTCAACATTACATTTTGGCAAAAGTGTACATTCATCCAATCCTCACCTACTTATTCCCATACAGAGTTAAAACCAAATTGAATGTGAAAATGTCTAAAAATGCAAAATATCACAGGCAAATATTTGTTCACGGCCCTGTGAACTCAGTGAAAGTGAAGCAGAGGAGACAAGGAAACTTTTCCAGAGTGACCGCTGTGGTGCTAGCTGTAGGCTCTATGCTGACCTTTAACCCTGGTTGGGTCACCGGGGTGTGTTGGTGTGCTGAGGAGGGACAGGAGGGTACATTGCTCCCCAGACCGTTAAGAAGCCATGTAGGCAACAACAGCTGAGCAGCGCGTGCCTGACAGTGGGGTGAGAGGAAACGTCGCAGGCTCCACAGGCTTACCTTTAGGGGAACAGACTCACTCTTAGGCAAGCATATACTTTAGACTCATACATGTATCACAATCACGTGCACACGCATGCACGTGTTTATACATTTGCAAGGGTGCACAGAGGTATCGTTTGGGCAACACACAGAGTGAAAGATGTATTTGAACAGAGGACACCTGCGAGACAGAAACTGCCAACAGAATCAAAGTTTTGACTGACTGTAGCTAAGTTTGTGTCTCACCAAGGACTGTCGTGCTGCTCTGCCAGACCATGGGTGAATGTTATTTGCCCTCTTAGTTACTTGGGTCCATGATGAGTCATCTTTTGGAGTTTGGAGGATGGCATCGCTAAGAAATGGCCGCTCCCTGAGGTTAACACCCCGCTGAGCACCATCTAGATTAATGACCTGACTTCCCTTTCTTTTTTCACTTTCCTCCCATCATCTTCTCTAACTGTCTCTAACTTTGCCCTTAGAGTTTATGAACCTGCACTTCATCCAACCTTCTATGTTTTGTCCCCGTGGACAGCAGTGGAAGAAGCATTTATATCCTTTACTTAATGGTGGAGTTTTCTTGTAAACAAACAAAAGTTATGTTTACAGTCAGTGTTTCACACCAAAATGCATTGTGTGTATCTTTGTCTAACAAACATGTTAAATGCATTTCCTTCCTCATAAAACATTTGCAAAACCAAATGTTTTGAACACTTAACGTAATTCTTCCCTGCTTTTGTTGGCACATTGCATTGACCCATTACAGGCTTAGTATAGTAAAAGTCTACATATCTTTGATTTTACCGTACAGTAAGTATTATCAGAAAAATGTGCTTGAAGTGTAAAAAGTAAAAGCACTCATTATGCAGCAGAATGGCCCTTGGCAAATTTCATAATCAGTCACTGTGGTTTCTCTGTTGGACTTTTACATCACCCATAATGGCATCTGTTGGGATATTAGCATGAGAACTATTACTAATGATTAATAGCCACTTAAATGTTTGAAAAGTGTTCTTCTTACGTTAACAAAGTTTACATACAACA
This sequence comes from Macquaria ambigua, assembly GCA_008360985.2. Taxonomy (NCBI): domain Eukaryota; kingdom Metazoa; phylum Chordata; class Actinopteri; order Centrarchiformes; family Percichthyidae; genus Macquaria; species Macquaria ambigua. The sequence continues at coordinate 77,198 of VMKM01000004.1, read as the reverse complement.
TCACTGAAACAGAAACTGACTGGAGTGTCAGGCTTTTCCATTTATCACGATGTAAACAGAGAACAGTTGTGAACAACTTAAAGAATATTATTGGACGTCTGGCTTCTTTCTTGTTCTCTGAGGCGCTGTGATCTCGAGGCCTGTTCCTTCTCGTTTTACCAGCACAGGATGCCCCTGTCTAAACACAGGCCCCGTCCTCTTCTTATAACACTCACTCACACAACTTGTGTTTTGGCAGTGTCTCTCAAACTTCTAACTATGTTTTCTGTAACCTGCTGTCACAGCAAAAAAAAGGAACACATCTAAACTGTATCTCTTCAGTAATAGACCTCTACCATGTCATTTAATTAAGTTGTCTCCCTTGGATTGTTAGTAGGAAACTGGGACTGAGATCATTTACAGTAATAGCTACAGTAAATAGCAATAGACAACCGTTGATAGAGTTATGTAAAAGGAATGCCCAAAGCTTACATTAAAACAAGCTCATACGAATAGTTTAAAAATATGCTCTGGTTTGTATAAGGTTGCTTATTTTATGAGTTTTCTCTTGCTTGCCAAGGCCGAATAGCAGGAAGGCTGAGGCTATCGTTATTGTGGCAAATTCTAAACTGTTGAGACTAATCTGCCAGTTTGTGTTACTGTTGTAGATCTCCCCTAAGAGGCAACGAGATCAGGGGACAAGCTGACTGGATTTTTACAGAGAGGAGCGCCATTTGGTTAAAATGTTTCTGACTGTTGCTCTGCGTGCCTCCGTAGGGCAGGAACATACAACTTGAGTCACTCCACAGTCAAAATCCATGACTGGAATGGCCTGCTAATTTACCTGGGGTCATTTATGATTTCATCACTGACCTGTCGCTCACACAAAACTTTAACTTTCTGCTGATGACCTCAGCGATGATGAAGAAGCTGGTGCCCTCCAGTAAGGACAACTCTTTGTTGGCATTTTACCATTTTTACCAAGAACTGAGGGTAGGGCTGCAACTAACGATTATTTACATTATGGATCAATCTGATGTAAGGAATAGTTTGACATTTTGGAAAATACGCTTACTCGCTTTCTTGGAGAGAGTTAGATGAGAAGGTCGATACCACTCTCATGTCTGTATGGTGAATATGAAGCTAACAGCCAGCAGCTGGTTAGCTTAGCATAAAGACTAGAAACAGGAGGATACAGCAGCCTTGTTGTCACCGTGAGGTTACCAGCCAACGAGTGGAGACTCCAGGAAATCACTGTGTTAATCACAATGTTAATTCGTGAGAGGTGCTGGAGGGTGATTTTGTTACCTTTGGACAGAGCTAGGCTAGCCGTTTGCCCCTATTTCCAGACTTTATGCTAAGCTAAGCTGCTGGCTGTAACTTCATATTTACCTCTTCTCCAATTGCTTTTTTTGTTCGACCAACAGTACAAAATCCAAAAATATTAAATTCTCAGTGCTATAAAACAGAAAAAAAGCAGAAAATCATTCAGTTTGAGAAGCTGGAACCAGCAAATGTTTTTGCACGATAAATGACTTCAATGATTAATCGATTATCATAATTGTTGGCAGTTAATTTTCTGTAGACTGACTAATCATTTCGGTTCTAATTGAGGTTGAGTAGTGTTTTAAATCTGGTTTGGCTTCTTTGCTAGTTGTGCTAGAGTGGATCAGTGATGTGTTCAGGAATGCTCTAATCTAGTCTACATGTGTTTTATGGATTTAGAGAGCACTTACAAAGCTGTTTTCCAAGACAGCTTGTGGGAGATACTGCAGAGTCCTCAAGTCATTCCATATCTGTTCACACAGAATGACAGCTATATTTGCTTTCTCAGCATGAAGTCAAACACATCCAAAATAGGCAGGGGAGTCTTGACAAGGGGGCTCTATTGACATCTGGAGACAAGTGACATTACGGTGGCATCTCTGCTATTTGTGGATGATGATGTTCTGGCTTTACAGAGCTGGCTTTACTATAATCTGCAACATGTTGTGGGGTTGTTTGCATCTGAGTGTGATGCTGTCAGGATGAGAAATGGCACCTCCAAGTCTGAGGCTGTGGTCCTTTCCTACAAGGTAGCTGCGTATCCAGCAGCTACCTTGAGAAGAGACTTCCAGCCTCTCAGGAGCTTATACATGAGTGAGAAAAAGCCTTGTGACAGCCCGTTAGAGTTGCCTGGTCCTGTGAGTTAAGGTTGTCAGGAAGTCCATCAGTGAGATGGCTGACACCTGTGCTGGCAGACTTCTCAGTTATACGGTATTTGAGCTGGTGGTGTCAGTCACTGTCTCTCTTCCTTCCTCCACTGATATACTCTAGTTTTCGCATGTCGCGTTCATTTCATATCAAAGTTATTGTAATTACCTGTTTCTGACTTGTAAAAAGCGCTCACGTCAACATCCAAGTCGTAATTACACCTGTGGCACTCAGACTTTTCTGAAAAAACTAAAATATCCTACTTAATGCTTTATAACACAAATGTGCCTGAAAACCAAACAAACATTGGTTGCCTCATCTCAGCCAAAGTCTGTTGTTCAAGGTAAATCAATTCTAATTTACAGTAGTGTTATATGGTCAATGCATGGTATTTTTATCCCTCACACAACCATTTCTGTAATAATACATCTGTGTTGAGTTGTCTGATGTTGTGAATGCTCCCAAGTTTCTGCAGCGTTGCTGGTTTGGACCTTTCGTTGCATGTCATACCCCTCTCTCTCACACGTTTCTTCTCTGCCTCTGCTAGCCTATCTAATAAAGGTGAAAACATCTCCCCAGAATCCTTAGCAGGATGACCGGTCTCAGTGGGTCCGATAGAGTTGGGGTTCAGCGATTCAGTGGAACCTTGTTGTGGAGCAGATGCTTCTCCACATTGAGAGGAAAAGGGTGATGTGTTTTGAGTAGATCCTTGGTTAAAGTGGGAGCACATACGATCCTCCAGAAGGAGCTGGAAGAAGTCTCTGGGATAAAATACATCTGTGATGAACGTGACTGGGGTATCTAGCTAGAAAATATACAGAAAGGTGGATAGATAGATGGATGTATGGATGTACAGATGGTGTGTGAATGCCAGGTAAAATGTGGAAATAAAAGAAACATTGACAGAGCAGTTTGAGCTGACTTCAGTTACTGCTACGAGATTTATTACAATTTGAGGTCTAAATCTGAGTTCTGTTTCACTACCAAACTTTGATGTATTTTGGTGCCTCACTTGCCTTAGGCAATCTGCAGCATCCTGGGTTTAAATCCTGGAAAGCTTGTTGAATAAATTACTCTCTAAAATACACCAGCCGGCTCATCATATCAAGAAAGCATGGCGCAAGCATGATTACTAAAATCCAAATCCGCCTTGACAGACATGTTACAGTTTGTATGAGAGTTCATCCTGAGCTGATTCCAACACTGCTAAAAATGCTTCATCTCCGATTTCACACACTTTCTCTCCCTTCTGTTACTTCATTGGCTCATTTTACTCCACCAAAATGTTTATTAGAATCAATCTATCAAAGTAAACGGCTTACGCCCTCTCCCAAGGTTTTACCTTATAGATGAAAGCACATGAAGGAACTATTTAGTAGCAGCAGTGCATGTAGAGTACATGAATATTTTACTGTGTATGATGCATTGCTCTCAACTGTGCTACTACTTTGCACACAGATGAGAAACCTAGAGTTATTAAACTGGATTACTTCTGTGTGGGCTGAATTGAACAGGGTGATATATATGAGGTTTAATTATGATTATTTCATGTCTGACTTAACTGGCATATTGATTAATTCGAATTTAACCAATGTATCACTTTTCACAGCGTCAACTACTGATAACAACATCACTATGTGGAAAGACTAGAAATCTGCAGAAGGACAGCCATCTCAGATTGAATAAAGAAAAGCATCACCCATACCTACAATCCAATCCAATCTGTGGACAGTTTGAAGCCAACATAACATTTGTCTTGTGTGCATGAAACCTGCATGTGTTTTCACAGATCGCAATTCACACCAGCACAAGGGCAAGCATTTTTTTTTTTTCACACCCAGGCTGGAGATTGTGAGGGCTCTCTTGCGTTGCAGTTGTTGGTTCAGGTTACCTCTGCCTCTGGCGGGAAGTAAGCCTGCTGTGACCTTGACCTTGGCCCCGCAAATCTGCTCAGTGTAGCAGAATCTCTCCCTCTCTCTCTCTCTCTCTCTCTCTTACACACATATATGTACTCCACCCACTCACCCACCCCTGTATACACTTTATCATTTTTTTCCCAATATTTAATATATTATAGCACTTTTTTTAGCATGCTAATGCGGTTTAACGGGATGGGGTTTTAACCCCCTGTACAAGTTTTCTGCATGTATTTAATGTACGCTACTGTTAAAGTAAGAACAGACCCCAAAGTGGTGTATAGTTATCACACAGTCCAACAGACATTTGGAAAATGAAAAATTGATTTATGCATGGTGGATCCAAAGTCAGCAGTTATCAAAGATGCAATAGCAAATAGTTTGGAGAAATTATAACAAATTGATTAAAACGGCGAAATACTGAAACTGTATGAAACCTCAATACTAAAGTAGAAAGCAGAAAGTACAATCTTTTACAGATCTTAAAATACAGAGATTGCTCGAATCTTTAATTAATGTTATATCAGTACAACAGTACCATCTCCTACACTGCAAAGTCCACTTGTACACTAAATGTAGCAAAACTCATCCACCCCTCCTTATTGATTACACTGACTGGCCTAATGACGCTGCTATGATTAATCAAAATGTTGATACCTAAAACTTGTATACAATATTTTGGACACCGCTGGTGTGACTTTCTCCAATGTAGGTGTGCCTGGCTCAATGTGTCTCCAGGCCACAGCAAAATGTATTTAATGGTGCTACGTTTGCACAATATAAATCAAATAAAAGAGAAATGAACTGGTTGTACTGTATACATAAAAAGGTCAAGGCCAGAAATGTACATGTTGATGCATCTTGTTACTAACTTGACCAAAGGATATCTGTTTCATAGGTGCAGGAAAACACGTTTCACTTGATTTCTTATTTTTATTTCTTTTTTCTTATTGTAGTTGCCGCTTCTCACTATCCACCTTTGGACACCCCATTGCCAGGCTGCCACTGTAACAGGCTTCTTAGTGTATGTTGGTATGCGTGTTGTCTTGTTGCACTTCATGGCCCGAGAAGACTGCTCCTGGAGGAGTGTGTGTTGCTCTCTAAAGTACATCAGCTGTGTGTATTGAGGAGTGGGTCTTAAAGTTTATGTGTTGTTATGTAAGAAATGCATCACAAAGTTCAGCCATATAAAGGCAAAGGACTCCATGATGCACGCACATACAGCAGAGACACACAGGCACTAAGGCTTGCACACTCCTGTCCAGTGGACTTTCACAGGACTGTCTGATCTCTCGCTTCTCGTGTTTCATTTTTGACATGCAAGCTGACTGGCCTCGCTGTGGTTTGGTTTGCCTGTTCACTCCTGTTAATTGGCTGCCGAACCACAGGCCATCATTACTTGAGAATATCAAGCACAACTTGTGTATGTTGTTTCAACTTTGGGTTTTTGCACTCTAAAGAGAAAAACAAATAACATATCTGTGTGCCCAGCTATTTTGCTTTACACATCAGTTTTATAGAGGGAACTGTTACAACAGAGGTTGATACAAGAGGGTAGAGGGTATCAGAAAAAATAACCCTTACACATTTATTTTGTAGATGATACAGCTAATCGTTGACCAGAAGAGACAAACATTATGAACAGAGGCCTGCAGAGATCAAAATGTCACATTATTATTCATGCCTTAACTCCATTTCAAAACCAATATCCCCATATTTATTCTGCTGCGACTATGACCCAGCAATCTTTAAGAGACACTAATGAGAGTGTGCATAAATAGATACGTCAGACTTTGATGTTTTGACAGTAGAAACCTTCCTTTAGCACTGATAAACACATCTTTTTAGCTTTTGGTACTTACAGTAAGTACCCATAATATCAGTGCCGTAATATAAGCTTCATTACTTTTAATTACTACTCTGTGGCTAATCTTTGTCTATAGTACACCATTGTATTTGTACTTTTACACTTTGACCAGCAACCTAAAAGTACTGGGATATCATCTTTTAACCTATTTTTTTCACATCTTAATGTTGTTTATTTCACGTCCACATAAGGTGGATTACTGCACAAATCGGAGCATTTGTGTGTTTTTCCTATATTCTTTTACACTTAATCTCGGCATCTCCAACAAAAGTTTATTTGGTGAGGAAGTATCTGTATAAATCTTAACTTTAGGAGATACAACAACAATAAGATATCTGTTTACTTACAGTTGAAGCAGTGCAGCACATCTTACAGCAGCAGACTGCCACTCGATATGCCTTGCTTAGATGAATGTATGCATACACAGATGGTGTAATTTTCTATTTTCACTCTTCGCTGGGATTGCTGTGATAAGATGCACAGCGACAGCCTACACAGCATATACATGTAAGGCCGCATGGCAGCACCTACAGCACTGTACTGTATACAAACACACAGCTGACTACATGCATGATTAGCAGAAAAAAGAAAATCCACTCGTGTCATGTTGAGGATATAAGTTAATTAATGTATAACTGTGCACTAAAGAGAAGACAAAGTGGATAAAACAATGATAATGTAATGCAGAGTCAAACTGTTAGTCTGATATATCCCTTTTAAAAACTTGCTTAAAAATATCTAACTACACTGTCTGAAGACTGTGGTTGTACTGAGCAGCTCCCAGGTGTGTATGTGTGCAACTGTGGGAATGTCAAGAAGGGCATCACTTAAAAAAAGCAAGTATGCTCTGTCAACCTTCCCTAAGTAACACAAATCCATGGATTGTAACATCTCTTTTGCCAAGTCACTCAGCAGATGTTTTATACCTCAGGAGTGTTATTTGAAGGTTGAGCCGAGGGGCTTTTGACTAAAGACCGTCCATAACCCGTCTATTACTTATTCTATATTCCTTGTCTTTTTTCTCATGCTGTGTGGATATTCTGTACCTCCCAAGAGCGGCACATTGATTTCTAAATAAGGAGCTCTCATAACTTTATATTGGGACTTTTAATGGACTATATCTTTAAAAGAAGTTGGTAAATGGCAGAAGCTAAACTTAACATGCAGCAAGTTCTCTGTCTCACAACTGAATATGTGTCTGTCAAAGAAACCTTTTACCACCCACTGTTTCGACACCATGTGACGACTGGTTGTCACATCAAGTATGTTTACATAGTACAGTATATGTTATTTCTTTATACAAAAGTCTGCATTAAGCTTATACCCAGCAAAATGTGTCACCATGTGATTGGCAGCTGTGCATTAATTTCCTATATAACATTTGAAAAGAAATGTCCAACCTTTGGATGGTAGACCATGGATGTATAATAAGAACTGGATACGCCAAAACAATTTCTAGCTGCCGAGTTTACTTCCGGGGTATGCGGCCCACTGAATATGCGCTGTAGTGTTTATCCCGCTGGCCTGAAAGTTCCCTCTCGGCCCATAGACTTTACATTGTGATGTCGTCACAGATTTTTAAATCGCTTTTCTCGGCTCAAGGAAAGTTTTACAAATATTAAACCTCCATGGATCAAAAATTCATAATAGAAAGAGTCATAATTGACCTTGTTTGCAGTTGGAGGTGTCCTGTCAACAGTTTACAGACGTCTCTTTTACAGTGGTGGTCTATGGGGAAAATGCTTTTTGGGCCACAGGGGAATTTTGTGCTGCAATACCGTGAGTGGCCACTGGGCAAAATTGGAAGCAAGGCTGAGCTGCGGCGCCGTATCCAGGTCTTATTATACATCCATGTGGTAGACTAAAAGGTAGCCATGTTGTATCATCACAGTAACAGACGTCAGCAACAGAGCAGACCACCCGACACTTAGATACTTTGCATTGTAGTGTGGTAATCAGTGTATATTGCTGCTGTGTGTTACCTGTAAACAGTGCTTTTTAACAGGAGGGAGAGCTGCTCCGTCCCACAGGCTCTTTGTGCCTCTGTTCATCACTTACCTCAGCAAATCTGAGACTACAGTGGGACACTTAGGGGAGAAAGTCTCCACCTGGCAGACTGTTAATAAAGGTGACAGTGGGAGGGCAGGAGGGGAGGAAGCTGCTGGTGTCAAACCCTGCTGACTGGAGGCACAGGAGCACAAAGCTTCACTTTACTGTCAAGTAATACTGTCTAGTGCATATAAACACATACTGGTATATAGATTCACACACAAAGTTACCATGAAAATTCAGTTTTCTCTGCAACTGTCAGGCAGAATATCTGTTTACATGTATATCCCTCTTCATGTGGAACCGTCCTTGTTTTCCTTCCCTACACCATCCTACACCCCCTGAAGCTGAACCATAAATCACTGTCCGAGCAGCAACAGCAGTCATTTAGTATCCAGGGCTCCTGGCATTCGTTCCCAGTCTCTCCCTCTGTTTATCTTCCGCTCAACCTCCAACACCTCACCGCCTCCATGCTCTACCTTAAAACCGTGTCATGCTGAGTATTTTTTAAAAAAAGTCTGTTTTCACCTGTTACTTGTTTTAGCAATAGATGGAGGGACTTTGGGGCTAACATCACTGTTAGAAATTGCTGTAAATTTACCTCAAAATATCAACAGTATTATCCTGTTATATTTAAATGCAGTACATTACTGTTAATTTAGGTTGGTGAAATTACTTAGACGAAAGATAACGGTATTTTACAGTAATAATTGCTCAGAGGAGAAAAAACAGTACTTTACAATATTTTTCATCCATCTTCATCTTGTGAATTAATAGGTGAGTGCCTCTTTGCTTTGCATGTTAGCATTGACAAAATACATAACATTTGCAATCAACTCATATTGTGCTGTGATAATGATGTGGTAGCCTACCTACCATCAGATCCCAACATCAATAAAACATTTGTAACGTTGTATTTATGTCTCTTTATGTTTGGGATTCTTTTACTAAAACTGTTTTCTTTAAGTGAATTGTTGTCAGACTGAGTAATGCACATTGGACTTGAATTAGGTTAACTTGTAAGTTTTCAAGTCAGATTTGAGATTGGAGTCTGAGCTGACACAAACAGCGCACACAGAAACCTCACTCAAGCGGTCAGTGTGGCCAGCTAAGGTTAACTACTTGTACAGTTGCTAATGTTAAGTTTTATGCGGGGATGCATGATATTCTTTATCTTCTAATCTGCAGAAGGTGGATGATACTGGAATTGTAACTAACTTTTTAAACACTTGTTTCAGTGGGAAGCGAACTGTGACACAGCGGAGTGCAGCTGGATTTCTAAATCGGATCTTTCAAATTACAGGGTGAGTCTCATCCAACGTTAGCTACTAAATTCTTCTTCTTCTGCAAAGTGCAGCCTTCAAACAATGTTGCAAACTTTATTTAATTACTGTTCCATTGCTGTCACTGTAGCACGTGACTAACAAAACAATTACACCATACACCATTCACTGTATTAATTTCCCGAAACCTGCAACACATTTGTTTTTCAGGCGGTTCATCGGGATCAATCCTGAGAGAGGCACCAAGGCTGGATGAGGAAAAGTCCTGTCAAAGAAGACGGGAAAGGTCGCCCAGAAGAAGGTGACATCAGTCAACCCTCGTGTCTCCAGTCTACTAAAGAAACTAATGGACTTTGGGTGGGACTTTATATAAGACAGTGAGCCCAGTCATTCACACACACACACACACACACACACACACTCTTTTAGTCTCTTAGCCAAACTATTTTTTTTTCACTAAGTCATTCTCACTCAGTTTTTCAGTCATTCACTCAGCCACTTTCTCAGTTATGCACTAACTCACTCAGTCAGTCTTTGTTCGTGTCCAGAGTTCAGTTTTTAGACAGACTACAAGACTTATTAAAGTACTGTATTTATTATTTATATGGCTGAAATTTTAAGTTTATTTACCTGAATGAGTTTTGGGCTTTGTTTTACCAATTACCTTCTAATTTTAGAAGAATGTTTTGTAATTTCATTCACTTCAGTCACTCACTTGGTTTCTCAGCTACTGATTTTGATAATATTTTATGTATTTATTTGTGTTCAGTGTTCACACTGACTGCACATCTTGTTAAAGTTTATTTTTTTAAATGGCTGAAATTTTAGTTTTTGCCCTAAACATGCCTCAGGCTTTTATTTGTTTTCCAAGAAAGCTTTTCAAAAGTTATTCAAAAGCTTAATAAAGAGAGACATGTTTTGAAAAGACACTTTGAAGCTGTATTATTTGCATTAAAATTTTAACTCACTATTTCAAAAGCTATATTTATACACTGTATTAAAACATGGTATTTTTATAGCAAGACTGCTAAGCAATAATTTAACAAATCACGACGTTTAGAAAAGAAATGTAAAAGAAAAATCATTGTAGTCCTTTTTGCTAGCAGTCCATTACTCAATAGCTTATACAGTAGTATGTGTTGTATTTGTACAGTAGTTTACAGTAAAATCCTGCAAATATACCTATTGTGAAAAAGTGCAAATAAACATTAATTAACTGCTAATACGTTTGTCGGTATTTTACTGTAAAGGTAGAAAATAACAGCTTTATGCCGTATTTACAAAAACAGTAGCAAACTGAAAATTGCTGGCAACTGTGCTGCCAGTTCTTTACTGTTTTTTGACGGGACAATCTTTAACAGTGATGGCTGCCACTGAAAACTGTTTTTACCCTCCTCTCTGTAGCTTTGACCTGAGATAGAGCCCAGGCAGATGCTCAGAAGTAGATGGAGAGAAAAACAGTAGGCTATAGCGTGCGCACGTGTTTTCACCGTGTCGTGTCCCTTGCATTTCACATGCAATTTTGAAACAACAAGCAGGCACATTCACTTCAACAACTGTTTCATTTACATATTGCATTACCCTTGGTTGAATTCATATGCTTTATGCATCCTCTGCAGCTTCCATGTCTGGCAGTCCATGTGCGCCTTCTTATCACATCACTGCTCTCTGGTAAGTCTCACACATGTCACAGGCGGGTTTTTATCATGCAGATACTGCTGTTAGTTATTGCTCTTTTCCACTGTACATTACAGTGCAAACCTGTGCTTCATTTTTGCCATTCTGGCATCAGCAATTTGTCTTTACATTTTCCCCTTATCCTTCATATAAACCAGGGACAGGTGCTGCAAATTAGCTTTAGCGAGACCCCTTACATACATTACATCTGTTGATTTGCTTCATCTAACTGTATTGTCTCTGTTAAATAAATTAAACTAAACTAAACTAAATATAAATAACCATAACTGCTATAATAACCTCTGTATTACAGTACAGCATTATACCATTATTATGGTCTTGCATCCCAGATCAGTTTGGAAATGAACCCAGTGCCATCTTGGATCTAATTTTAGCTCATTTACAATCCAAATTAAAAAAGGATGTTCTCCATAGTGACATTCTGCCACTGCATATATTATTTAATCCAGTGTCCCATTTTAGCAACACTTTCCATGTAAGTGTTAGAATTCTGTGCCTTCCAAGTTCGTCTAAATTAAAGGCAAGCTTGATGTAAAAAAAACACATTTAACCTAATAGGCATGTTGTAAACACCACCATGTATTTCATTACATTATAATGGGACAACTATTTTAGTAGCAAGGGACAAATCATACCAAGTGAGTCTAGTTGAATTGAGAATCCTACATTCAAATTAATAATCATATTTGTGCCCATGGATTTTTTCTACACGTTATTCATATCAAACTAACAAATAGTTTTTTAACTAAAGGTTCAAAAACCCAGAGATTTTCAGTTAACTATAGTGTAAGACAAGAAAAAGCAGAAAGTCTTCACATTTGAGAAGCTTGACAAATGTGAAGATTGTTTGGAATTTATGCTTGAAAACTGACTTAAACGATTCATTGATCATCAGTATAGTTGCCAAGCAATAGTTTCAGCTCTGTATGAAAGTAAAGGGCTCCTTTTTCTCATACCTGTTCAACTTACATCACTTTGCTTTTGAACATGAAAGCATATCAGGTGTCAGGGCCACCTTAGCCAACCCCGGAGCCAGTGTTGCCGTGGCGATGCAGGTCTGGCAGTGAGAAATTAAAGCTCCGCAGTGGAGTGTTGAGTTACAGGATGCATACAGCATCCACGTTGCACTGAGATGGAGAGCTGTTGCCTACAGACAGTGTTCAGGATGGGTATGATAACTGTACAAGCAGTACCAGATAACAGGTGGACGATGACACAAACTTGCCACACAGTGACTAATTTCTGTGATGACACACTCATAGTTGTAATCTGTATGTGTGTTACTATATGCTCAGCTGATGTCTACTCATGCTGTGTGCTTGTTGATTATTTGTATGCCACGTGCATGAAAGAGAGGCAGAGAGAGAGTGAGACAGGAGAACAGTCCAAGGCTACAGATTTAATCTGGCTGCTGTGGTCATGTGATTAATCGTGGCCAGGGGCCAGGGCATAGTGTAATTTATGGTGAGGGGGGGGATCAACACATTTGGATGGTTTCTGCTCCTGAGGGAAATCTCACTCATAAACCAATCCAGTGTTCTTCTCCATCTCTCCCTAACCCACCGTAATATCACAGATGGGTTTTGGGGGCAAGTTAGCCGTTTATATCCGTGGCTATAAAGATGATGAAATGGACTCCTGGTGTGGTTTATTAAGCAGATGTGTGAAGTTTAAAGATACACTCTGAAGACATTTGATTGTGTCCATCAAGCGAATGACAAATAACTGAACAATTCAGCAATTTTTATGTTTGAGGCCAGCAAAATTAGCACAGAAGTGGGCACTTTAACAGTAATAGTATGTTATTTTAGAGACATAGAGAATCAATTTTGTGGGCTGATAGAGTCCATTTGCAAGTCATCACCAAGTAGTAGTAAATCATATTTATTACAGAGATTAAAAAGAATATTGACAGCCTGCTGAGGGCTGTGCGTCATTCACAGTCTCCACTGTCCTTCTGGCTAAAGACCATATCACTGCTGTGGTGACCTCACCATCCTCAGTCTCCTTCAGGCCACTGGTGTGCCTCTGTGTATGTGTGTATGTGTTTACTTAATCCTCTTTCCAACTCCAAGAACTGTAAACAAACATCAGAGGAGTTGGAGGAAAGGCGAGGTGGGCTGTGTTGAGATTTTATTTTTTTTTTTGGGGTGAATTTTCTGTTGTTTTCATAGCTGCCAATATCAAGCAGTGCTGATAACAGCAGTTTCCCCGCTGACCTTCCCCACCAGCTGCTCACCAGCTTGCCCCATCCAACAGGAGTTAGGCTACCTGCCTTTGCACTGGCTGCCTGACTTTTCTCCTTGGCAATTTTATTCTGGTGTGTTATTCACTCCTGATAGGGTTTATATCTAGATTTACTTTTTCCGGTGCATGGGCCATCTCAAGAGGACTATGGTTTATACACTGCAGTTCTCCCTTCCTTCACTCTGTTTATTAGTCTGAACAAATATGTAAATACACCTCATGCAGTGTCATTATAAGAAATGTGGGATGCTCTCCATCTTCACTGCCAACTTGTTTAAAGGTTAATGGTCCTGCCCAAGGGATTTATACAGAAGGAGTCTGTGAACAGTCTTTATGGTTACATCATACTCCTCCTAATCACTCTACAGTCCTAAACATACCAGCACACAGGGAGTTACTCTGCACACACACCCCTCGGTGTCCCCCTCGTCCTTGAGGACTCACTAAAGACTCATGTTTACTGGGCATTTAAATATGACACCAAATCAATCACTGAATTGATTAGCATCTTCAGAGAGTCTGAGAATTATAAGTCCCTAAAGGGTGAGTAAAAGTAACCTGGACCTTGCATACTCCGTGGATTGGCAGTAAGAGATAGCATGCATGAAACAGAAAACAACACACGTTATCAGAGACCTGAAAACATTAGAATAACTTAATCAACTTAAAAATCCCTGCATTTGTTATTAACCACAATGAAATAAATAACAAACAATATAAACAAGATAAATGAATTAGATTGTTTTTACTTTTGTCCTTTCGGAGCGGTTTATTAATTAGCTTTGCTTAAGATGTTGACTCGCCTCGTTCAGTCAAACCTGCAGAGCAGGACTGTGTGGCTACTTCAGGAGATTGAGATTTAAGCAAGAAGGTCAGTAGTTATATGAGATAAAAACAACCCTGTTGTTCTTACACAAGATAAAACTTTATTTATCCCAAAGGAAACTTTTGTGCCAAGATGCTTGATACACATGGTGAAATAAATATTACTATGGCTCCTACCAACATAGATATTTGAGAGGTCAAACAAATGTATAATCGCATATTGGTTGGTATTCATTTTTAATAAAGATATAACATAAACAAACATTTTTTTTGGGTCCATTAAATTTCATTTTTTAATTGTAACCAAGATACGTACTGAGCGGGACATTTTACAGTTGAAAAATAAACTTGTCAGTTCTCTCTGGTGGACAAACTAATGGAGACTCTGTTTCTAAACGACCTCAAATGTATCTGCCCGGCCAATTTATTGATCTAGCTCTAATACATACAGATATATTTACATACATTGTAAGATAAAATATACATACATATTAGAATAAAATCATAGTAGAAGTAGAAAAAACTAAAATAACACATTAATGAAAGTATGAGGTACAATGTTCCAGATTACAAGCAGTGAATGAACTGTACAGAAATGTGCATCTGTGTTACTATTTTACAAATTTTGCAAATTACAAGCACTGAAATATATACAGTATAAAAGGAAAAGAAAAAAAGAAAACACAATTTAAAGAGGTATTCACATAAGTAAAGTAAGTAAGAATAAAAATAGTAGGAATAGGAATACATGTTCTATGTAATATGTTGTTTCCTTTTACCTTTAGCCTAGGAGCAAATTTTGCCTTCCATGGGTTGACATCTTTAAGTTTGTCTAAGCTGCAGAATTGGTATTGAATTGTTGTTGTTTTCCTGCTGCTTTGCTCCACTCCATCCTCTCTTAACTCCAATTTTATCACACAAGTGTTTTCTACCCGAACCCTGATGTTTTTATTGTGCCTGGTGGACCAATCCTGAGAAAACGACACCCAAAACATCCAAAACGATGCATTTGCCTCCAAATTTACAACACTGTGATATTACTCAGCAGTAGTAGGTTCCCCCCTCTTAAGCCATTACATCGCTGCCTCTCTCTCCCTCCTCCTCTCCTCTTCCTCCTCCCCCCTCCTCTGTCACTCCACTGCTATCGCGCTCTCTCTCGTTGGGCACACGCGCGCTCTCTTTCCTACCTCGCAGACGTTTGGGTGCCACCGCCGCTGCATCTTATCTCTGACTCTGTTTGTCTCTTTTCTCTCGACTCTGTTACTCCACAGAGACAAACCGGGGTTAAATACAAAAAAGATAAAAACAGGGAAAAGAGAGAAAAAAGTGGGCGCTGCAGGGCGAACCACAACAATGACCCGGTCCTGACTAAAATTGAATGGATTAGCCAATCTATTCTGAGCTCTAATGAGATTAGAGACATGGGTCGCGGCGGCGTGGTACCTTTCGTTGAGCTCCTCGGGGAACATTTCCCTTGTCAGCAGTCCTCCAGACGTGGAAATGGCGTTTTTGATACTGAAGATGCCGCGGGTGCCGGGGGACAATAACAGACATTTGAATGCACGCTCACCTGTGCCGCTTTTGTGGCGCGCGGATTCCTAGAAGTAGAAATAGTACTGGAAGTAGTAGTAGTAGTAGTAGTAGCAGCAGTAGCGGTAGTAGTAAAGGAGGACAAAATGAAGTACCAGAAATATATCACGGTGATGCAGATGGCCATGGGAGTGACAGCCTCCAACAAAGACTGCCTCCCCACTAAGAGACAGCTGTGGTGAGTAGAGAGACGGAGGAGGAGGTGCGCGTGAGGATGGGGAGCGTGTGTTGCATGCGTGCGTGAAAAGAGTGGCAAAGGTAGTGTGTCTTTTCATGTGGAGAAAATAGCTTTAAAATTAGCCTCTTTAGCCATGTTGTCATGAAAAGCCCCCTTCCCCTTCGCCTGTGTCTCGTGTGAAGTTGAAGCTGAGCAGCTGTTGGCGGAAGTCGGCTGCCTCCATCTCTCTTTGCCTTCAACAACTGTTTCATATTCACGCCGGTGACATCCACACACACACACACACACAGCAGGCATTTAGCCAGGGAGAAGAGGCTTGTACAGTAGCTTTCTGTGCAGCCGTGCGTGGTGCTCTGTGCGTGCGTGCGCGTGCGCGCTGTCCCTCTGTGTTTATCTGTGTTTCGCTTGGTGGACTCAGTCTGTTTGTTGTGATCCGCTGGCGAGGGTGAGTTTCACATGCAGCGGTCGGAGTAGCGGACAATACAGAGCAGGTGTATTCACAACAACAGTATCAAACAATGCTGAGCGCCGTCCGATACAGTCCGCTTTGAAATGATTTCAACTGCACCTGCACGCACTCCGTGTTTTCCTTCCCCAAGCCTTTTAGCGATCGTTCATTTGAAGCTTCCAAATGTAATTTTGGTCATTTGTATTTTCCCAGCAGGTCTCTGTTCTCAGATCTATTTCTGTGATCTGCTGTTGTAAAAAAAAAATGTCGGCTGATGTCTCCACTCTCATCACTTATTCAGCAGCTTCATGTGCCTGCATTTAGCTCACAATGTGTAGGAGTGATGCTAAGTGGTTGACTATCATTGGCTGCTTATGTGTCTCTGTTTTCATATGGATGTTTCCACCTAGTGTAATTCATATCAAAGTCTGTTAGTGGTTGCCCATTCATAGCCTACATTTTCCCCATGCACCCAGCTGAACCGCCAAACTTATATTCTGCCACCCTTCTTTCACTTTGTAGCCTTTGGAAACATCTGTTAACATCAGTTTCTCTTTTTCATTGGTTGTACTGCATCGTAGTGCTGCAACCAAGGATTATTTCACTATCAGTTAAACTGTTGATTATTTTTAAGCTAATTGGTAAATCATTTGGTCTAAAAAATGTCTGGAAATAGTGAAAAATAGCCATCACAGGGCATCCTGGTGGGGTTTAACGTGCCGACCATGAACTGCGATGTCCCCTGTTGGAGTCCGGCCAGGGACCTTTGTTGCATGTCATTCCTCATCTCTCTCTCCCCTCATTTCCTGTCAGCTCTCTACTTTTTACTATCTAATAAAATGCCCTAAAATACTTAAAAAAATAACCATCACAAGTTCCCAGAATCCAATGTGTCATCTTCAAAATGATTGCTTTGTACAACAAACTAAAATCCAAAGATATTCACTTTACAACAATATAGACCTGAGTGATCGATTTGTAGATTAATAAACCCACAACAATTAAACATTTAAGTCACTTTTAAAACAAAAATGCTAAACATTCTCTGGTTAAGATTTGCTGCTTTTCTTTGTCTTATGTGATAGTAAACTGAATATTTTGGCGGTTTTGGACTGTTGGTCAGACAAAACAAGATGTTTGAAGACGTCACCTTGGGCTTTAGAAACTTGTGATGGACATTTTTCACTATTTTCTGACATTTTATAGACCAAACAACTAGTTGATTTATTGAGAAATAATCTTCAGATTAATCAATAATGAAAAGAATCGTTAGTTGCAGCCCCTACAATGATAAAAGACAGAGAAAAGCAGAAAATCATTACATTTGAGAAGCTGGAAACAGAAAATGGTTGTTATTACTGCACTGTAAATCTCTTAAAAGATAGTCCTATCTCAAAAGTTGATTATTTTAATTAGTTTTATGTCAGTCGACTAACCGATTAGTTGACCGATCGTTTTGTACATTTAGTAAATTAGTTGGTTGATATCAGGGAACAAGATGTTGATAACCTGTCTGGCTTTTGACAGCATGACAGAGGCTGTTATACCAGATATCCTGTGTTATGATTACACTACAGGTCATATCAAGGTAAACTGTAAGTCTGTTACTTTTGCTCATTGATATTAGGAGCCTCATCAATAAAAAAAGGAAAATCAAAAACCATTACACAGCAGAGTAGTGTTCAGTCTAATTATAGGCTCTCATTATTCGTACAATGGGCACATTCAGTTCTTCTTCTTCTGTAATCCACATAGATAACATTAAGCACGAGGTATAATCCTTCCAGATTGGCATTACTTTACAGTGAGAAGACAAACACTGGTTTATTGCAATGAATGTCCAAGCTGGTTTCTGTGGAGTTCATCCTATATATAGGAACAAATGGCTTTACAACTTTGCATGCACAGTCGCCTGTAGTAACACACCTGACTGAATCAGAAGTCATCACGCAGGGGAAAGGGATAGGGTTTCTCCTCTTAGCTCGTGACTGCCATCAAATGTGTTGCAAAGGACATAGTGGCGACTTGTTTTTGACATTTCTCCCTTAAGAGAGGCGCGGCTGTATGTCTGGGGCCATCACTTCATGGTGGGGGAAGGGGCATGGCCATTAAAACAGGATTACGGTATCGCCTGCAACAGCCACTTTAACAAAGGGAAGCTGAGCCATCGTGTGTCTGCAGTGTGTGTTTCATGGAGTCACCTCATGCACTCACTTGCATGCCATGCTTGTCTTTATTCAGAGTGAAGTCAGAGCCCAGAATCAGTAGGCTTGCATGCACACAAGTAACTCAGTTACTGTGAATACCCAGATTGAGGTAATACTCAATAATGTAAGGCATTAATAAGATTTAAAATTGCACGACTTAACTAATAACCCAAGTTTATATGAGTTGTTTGATAGTAAAGTTTATATCCAGATCTGTGGTAACCTTTGAGCTAATGGGAGTAGGAATAGTAGATAAATGCTGGAGAGACTTTGTTGATTTTAGTTCTATCCATTCATCCATCCATCCATCTATCCATCTATTTTTGTTTATAACTGCCTATCGGCTGCCTTATTTAGTTGTAGTTTAGTTTCTTAGTTGTAACATAAAAAGATTTCACTGTCAGCCCAGGAAAACCATTGCAATATTTTTTGTATTTGGTTTACTCTTTGACCTTTGTGGTACGTGCACAGAATCAAAACATCAAAAGAAACCAGACTGAGCAGTTTATATGTGTATACATGACAAGATAAGATGATTATTATTAAGATTATTTGAGAGATTGTTGAATAAGTGCTCTATTATGCTAAGTTCAAAAACCAAATGTGGCTTGTTCTCAAGAGCTGTTGAACTGAATTGGGTGAAAATGCTGGTATACTTTCTGCAACTGGTGGTCCAGTTGAGAGTCATGGTGAAGGAGATGAGGCAGAAATAAATGCTTACTGCAAAAAATGCAGGAGCACGATTATTTAGAACTGACTCAGGTCCACTCAGGTAATGTTTTATAACAACAAAAAACACAAGGGGAGATGGTGTAGTTAGTCCTTAAACCAAACAAGCAGACAGAATGGAGACATTCGTTTTTTTCTAGCAGCAGATGAGGAGAATGGATGAGGGGGTGGTGGCGCACCAGATGGTTTTATGATCTTCCAAAACACTCGACCCCCTTGATTAAAAATCTACTCCCATCCATCCATCATGTTTGAAGAGCAGTTAATTGCATCGGCAATGCAATGAACAATCACGAAATTATTAACTTGGTGTCATTTATTTCACTGCATGAGAAATGCATTTTAAATGCTGCATGTTTATGTATTTTGCATTTTATATATAAGTGATGATGCAGGCCCAATGATAATCAGTTGTCTCTGTACATGAACATGACTACCCCCTCTTCCATAATCTCAGCTCAATAAAGCTAAAAGGTGTATATGCTGACCAGATGCTTTTAAGATTTAATTAGTCAGTGCATGTACTTTACAGGTACTCCTGTAGATCATCTGCAGCAACTTTAGCATTTACAGAAAGCTATAAATTTCAATAAGAATGAAATTTAAATAATGTGAAAAACAACAACAATCTTGGTAGATACATGTGTATTTAGAGAGGGTGGCTTTCTTACTAAGTCACCTGGAATTTATTTATTCCTTTGTCATAATTGCTCCATCTTGCCAAGGTTGAAATAATATAAAAAATGACTGGCAACATGGCGATAAGGCCAAAAGACCAGGTCGAAACCTATTGTATGGATGGACCGTGTAGGGTCAATGTGCTCCTGAGGATGTAATTGAGGACTGTCCGTGCCTCGCTGTAAAGCTTCGGTTATGCTCAACGCAGTGTCCCCGGCGCAAGGGTCAGCGCCATCGCGAGTCACCGCATTGATGCAAGTCCTCGCAGCGCATGGTCGTGCTCCTCCCAGTTTTTGAGAGTAGATGCCCAATGAGCGAGCGCACATGGCTTTTTATTTCAAGATGGACGAGTTTGAAGGCATTTGTAGAACATGACATTAGTTCATTACAATACAACTGAGAACATGACTGCCACAAATACTGATAAAAGCAAATAACTTAAATTAAGTAAAGTAATGAATTAATTTTTACTATTAATATGTCTCAAAGATTTAAAAAAATGCTTCAAAAACAGGAGATCTTAAAAATCTACCGCACCATGGTGTCTCGCACAAGCATAAACAAAGCCTAAAAGCCTCCTTAGGAACATAATTCAGGACTGTTTGCACCTATTAATTTTGAAAGAGCAACAGCCAGTGGGGAAACTCCAACACTCGACCGACCAATGATGTAACGTCATCTCTCAGTCAGGGACAGGCTGGCCTCCACTTTGCTGCGGTCCAGCCAAAAAGTGCAAGATCTTATCGGCCATTTGCCAGGTGATGGTGTATTTGGGGGAGCAGTGAATAACACTGTACAAAATATACAACAAGTACTGATCAATGGCTAGTGTTGTTTGTCGTAAATCTGCCACATTGTCAGTGAGAAGTCACCAATTTCTGTTTTGTTTCTATAGATTAACCCAGCATTGTTAATCAAGTTATGCTTGATGTGATTACAACCTTAATGTCAGATTACTTGGTTAAGATGTTTAGCTGTAATAATATGAGTATTGTCTTTTATTCTGGTTATAGTCAAATGAATAGAGTTCAGATGAATGCACAAAAAGCTCTACAGTATAGGACTCAATTCACTGCATAAAACAAGAAAAACACACTGTCATTATACAAAACGCACAGTGGTCTGTAATAAACACTGCGCTGTAATTAGTTTGAGATGATCCATAAATAATAATTAGCCTGATGACGTGTGTTTAAACTGGTCTTCCTAACATGTGGGTGTATCGTCCTGTATTGTGTGCCAGATGTCTACTCTGCTCCCGTCCACAGTGACAGCTCCGCCTGGTGTTCTCAGTCCACCTGCTTAATGATGCATAAAGTCAGCGTCCCTTCTTCCCCCCGAACACACACACACACACACACACACACACACACTCATGCAGCAGCCCCTCTGCCCTCTGATTTGCCTGTCCACACGTCCTCCCTCCCAGCTCTTCAGAGGAACACACACATTCAACAACTCCTGTCCTACCCCCTCCACTCTTCCAGTTCCACTCATGGAGGCCACGATGCGTAATCTCACACAAACTGACAATGCCGCGCATTAGTTACCTCAGCAGGAGCCCAAGTCCAGGGTGGGCCTGTCATGATAATCAGTACTTTTCTGAAAAACATGCAGAAATACTCAGTTTTTTTCTCCTTCACTCTCAGTATCTCTCTGTCTCGCTCCCCCTAAAGTCAAAAAAAGCCTTTTTGTATTAAAGTCATGGAGTCTGATCTTAAAACAACACGAGTCATGACTTCATGGCGGTCTTGGAGCTCACGACTCGTACTCTCCACAGCTCTTTATAGAGTATATGCGAAGGTGCACACGCGTATTTTGTGTGTGTGTGTGTGTGTGTGTGTGTTTCTATTCAGTGTTTCTGTCCATTAGGAACTCGCATGTTCTTACTTTGGCAGAACGGTTGTAATCTCCTCTCAGATGGTTTATGCCACTAAAGGGAACAGATTACACAGGGTTTATTGACTCGTGGCTCACCCCCTTACCCCTACCCGCTCTCCGAGCATCCTGTGGGTGTGTGTTTACGTGTTTGTTGGTGTGTGTGAGTGTAGATTTGTGGGTGTCTGTGCCAGTGTGTGAGTGTATGTGTGTTTGTTTGTCTTTGGGTTAGGGCCTTTAGTGATAACTTTTCAGATCCAATTTAAATGCTGATGAAAATTAACTTTTTCCATAATATTTGCTTTGTTGAATGGTTACAGTTTAATGCTAAAACAATTAGCATGGAGATTTTTATCTTGTACAACTCTACCAGACGAAGAATACAGCATTTCACTCCAGTTTTATAGTTTTTTGCCTTCCGGCCCTGAAGACACCATACTTTTAAGCTTTCAAATACAATTGTATGCTATCTGTCTTGGAATTTTTTAATGATCTTTTAAAAATGATCTAAAAGATGCTCATATGCATGCAGCTTTCCATAGTAATAGTAAGTTTTACATAGTGATGGCATCTGCAGACAGAATAGTGGGTAGAATGGGTAAAATGTTGTACTTTCTGACTGCTGGCATTATATGTCTTCTTGCTTATTTCTTGCATGTTGTCTTTTTTTGTTGCTGTTTGTTATACATTTTGTAGCACGTTAAGTGGAAACAGCATCATTATTCTTCCATACTTCTGATGCTTTCGTTCAGTTAGAGGTATGTTGTTGTCATATTTGTTGGGCCTATGTGAGCTTTGTGTTTGACACTTTGCTAAATGCTAAAGAGACAGATATAAAGTGGAAATTACATTGGTGATTTAAGTTGGAGAAAAAGATGTTGGTCTGATGATGATCTGCCATATTCACCCAGCTCCACACTCAAGTAAGTTATCTATGTGAAAATCTAGTTTAAAAATGTGTAACCAATGAGTACAAGAAAACAAAAGTCAGTATGTCAGTATTGCTCAGACTTAGAGCGGGGTATCGAACCTTAACACTTGTTGATTACTGAATCAAGAATCAAGTATTGAAACCTGTCAAGTATCGAAAGTCAGCAGCAAATGCCTTTAAGCTTCTTAGGTCATGTTTTGTCAGAAACAGAAACAGGTTTATTGCCAAGGATACAAGGAATTTATACTACTCAAAGTATGAAAAGTCGGCACCGGTATTGAAATATTTGAAATGATATTGAGCCATATTTGATTCATAAGGTGCGCACCAAACTAAAGTACGGTACCTTCCTGATATGACTTGGTGCAAATGTACCATTGCTCTATTCAAGATGTTTTGTTCTTTCTTAGTCTTCCCCCTTTTACTATCTTAGTAGTGAAGTACTGTACCACTACCAATGATATAAAACTTTGACTCTCCAGCTGCGTCCTCCTTGAGTCTGACTGCAGTTCTTACACAGTGCAGGTCTGGATTCATGTGATGGTGAGCCTAACTAAGGGTCTGGTAATGGCTGCTTAAAGAGCCTGTTGGCGGCAGCGATGGTAACAGAGGCCTATCAGAGACTCATCGTCTCCGGTCAGAGTCAGACGCGGAGCAGCAATGACTTTTAGAATCTGTGAGTCACACGTACTCGGCCTCTGGTGACTCTCGACTGTCACAATGGCTCACAGGGGGCTGACAAGATGGAATCCATCACTGCCGTCCCTCAAATAGAGAAGGACACAGCAGAGGGGATCCACTTTTGTCTGACAGAGATCCCAATTTATTCTTTTCTTTCTTTCCCTCTGCCTGGCAGATTTATATCTGTCTGTCAGCATTAATATTCTCTCATGTTACATAAGTGAGGCATTTCATTTTTCTTAATATGATGTAACAACATTATACTGTAGTGTAGTAGAGAATGTCTGGAAATCAAAAAGTGGCTGACACTGTCAGTGAAGTAGGTTGTTGTGTGTCTTTGCCCACTGAAGCACTTTTAGTTATTATCCCTTTTTTATTATGTCCAATAAGATTGAAACTGACTAACCAATCAAATAATGTATGACTACACATTACTACACTGGCACTAATCACATATTATTACTGACCATTATTTAATATTCCATATGACTTTAGACTGGTTTTCCACCTTCCATGTAAGATTTGAGAGTTAGCTACCAAAAACATTGCTATGTTGTTGAAAAGTCAAACCCAAACATGGATGTTTTGAACAGGATAAAATAAATTTGGTAGTTTCTTGGGTTGAAAAAGTTGCAGTCGTTTCCTCAAGTACTCCGATGTAGCAGCAAGAGAGTTTCCAATTATCACGTTTTTAAACGTCCCTGCTTGCTGCCACTTTACCAGGTGATAATAACAACATGACGGCAAATTTAAGTGTACCACTGTTATGGATTACCTATAGTAGCTCAGTGGTAGGAAATCAAGCAAAATGTTGTAGTGTTCTTAGAAAAATGCTTAGCAGTAATTCAAGCACATATTTTATAGTTATTGAGCTGAAATACCTTAAATAGCCTAAACATGCAAAAATCATCAGTATTTGTCTTCCCACTCTGCTTTTCATCAAAATGGTTCTAGTCTCATTTTTGAACCTTTATATTCAGGTTGTATGGCATAAATTGAAAGAAGGGCAAACTACTGACACCTCTTCCTGTGTATCTTTTAGGACTTGCCCCTCCTGGTAGTGGACATTTATCTGTAAAAATCCACAAGCAAAATGTATGTACGGTTGGTGGGATCGTGTATGTGGTATACAGTAGGTATGGCAGCATCTCAGGTTACTTTCCACTTTTGCTTTAGCCCAACTTGTCTTCGCAGCAGATCTCTGCTCACACATTGAGTTTTAATGTGCCCTGAAGTTGAGTTGGTATTGATGTCTGGAGCAGCCGTTGACCTGCCTGTCACCCTCCTCTCCACAGGGGTCAGGCAGCACTCGGACATGAGCGTTGTCCCGCCTTGTTTGATACATGTCTTTATGCCTAATCTGGTCTGTCCATCTGTCAGGCCCGTCTGGCCTAATCAGAGTCTTGATCTCGCCACAGATTTTCAGTCACATCTTTGTCTGCCCAGGTGGCTTTCAAAGGGCTTACAGACTCCAACTAGTAAATAAAAAGCTTTGTTATGTTTCCTTGTTTTCAAGGATGTTTTTAGCCAGCCAACATATTAGTCATTTGTTTTATTCTTCTGTTAGGGAGTGTCATTGAGGTCATCTAGATCAAGTAGGATGTGTCATGCACCTCTTGTCACCACTTGTCCCCTGAAGTAGGAGGAGGAGGAGGGCCGTGAGCAGAATGATGCATGTTCATCGGCTGCCATCACTTCCAGCTGAAAAGTCAGGCTTTACGAAGCAGTCAGGACGACCTCTGAGCCATACGCTGACAATGTCCCTCTGTCCTTTGTCCCTTTGCATTATTGTCTTCCTCCTTTTGTCTTTCAGCCCCTTTTCTTCCAGCCCCATGCTCCTTCATGCTTTCTTCACCTGTCTCCTTTAGTTTCTGCTTCTTTGTCTTTTTGCTCTTAACTTTTCTTTTTCCCACCTGTGCAATAGCGGCCCCTGGTTTAATGAATGCGTTTATATGGAAAGTAAAACAAATGACTAAACATACTGGCTAGGTAAAAGCTTCTTTGAAAAGGTCTGAGAATATAAATGGAAAGAAGAAGAGTCAGTGGAGTTATTTTGGATGCACCTCTGTCGCTCGATGAACTGGAAGATATGAACAAAGGCAAATCCCAGGATCAAAAGACATCCCATCAGAACTCTGTTTAACATTTTGTTATTAGAGATGATATAAAGGCAGTCGAGAGAAATCATAGTAAGGCATAGAGCCACCTGGGCAGAGGAGGACAGGAAATCTGTGGTGGGATCATGTCTCTGGTGTCTATGTGTGTGTGTGTGTGTGTGACTGAGAGCTTTGCTGCTTTGGTAGAAGTGTCAGGATGGGGATGAGGCACACCACACCTGCTTTTGTCCCTGTAGTCCTCACTAAGCGGAACCAATTGTCCTGCAAAGTGCTCTCCATCTGAAGATCTGTCATAACATACTACCTCTGAGGTAACAGGAGGATGTACCCTGGTAGCCCCCCAACCCTTACCCCATCCCCTTTAACACCCATTGAACAGGATAGCTAAACGGGTGTCTCCAAGCTTACAAAAAGTATTTCACTGGTTTACATTTAAATATGTGTTCAAATGTTAAATATAATTGGTCATTCTGTAAGTGACTAATGACGTTTAAATCTGTTTCTATATAGCAGAGAATGGAAAATATGAGCATGAAGGTTAATTCTTGACCTTGAAAACAGTATTTTGACAAAATAATCCGATCTCAAGGTCCTCTTAAGTGAATGTAGAGGTTCAAATGTCTTCATGGACTTCTTGTTCATATTGGCTCAAAAGCTGAGGTTCAAAGTTCATTGTTAACTTGGAAACAGCAGTTGAGACAACACTATCACCATTTAGTAGATGTTGTGGAGGTTTCGATCATATCACATGGTCATCTTTTGAAACTCAGACAAAAAAAAAAAAGGACATTTAAAAATCTACCCTTCTATGACAACTGGGCAAACTCCAACTGCTGTTTCCAAGGTCAAAGATGAACTTTCATAATCTTTTAATGATGTTCTTATAGTGTGGTGTTAGGCCGTAGTGCTGCCACAAATGCCTTTTTCCATTAATTATAATTATTTTTTATAAATGTATTAATTTTGTCTACTGTAATTTAATTATGTCTTTATATCTAACTGTTAATAATAAATGAAGAACTACTTTTTTGCAGATACATTAATCAATGAATCATTCATGATTTTTCTACAGTTAGGCTATAACATTTACACATACTGGGATTCTGGGATGAGGTAATCTGTAAAGCTTCGCCAATAACCTCAAATCCAGGGCAGGAGGGAGATTCTCTATTTTGGGCTGAAGTCTCATGTAATATTCATAAACTTCACCTCTCACTGCATTCATTGCCTAATGTGTCTTGTTATTCCTTTATTTCTGTGCTGTAAAATGCTGGCATTGTCTGTTGTTTGCACTGAGGGGGTCACTTTGGGTACTCATTGTGAGTGCACTCCAGTCTGTTTGTGAGTTTCTCCATATTTCTCCAGAGGCAGTGAAAAGTGAAACTAACTTCTGTCTGCACAGACAGCCAGACTGTGTCTAATCCACTGGCTTGCATGGCTCAATATATCTTCCTAAAATCCTGCAGCATCACTGATGATAAATCATTCATAGGGCAGCAGCAAGTGAGCAGTCATGCTTCTGTTCCTTCTGCTGTTCTGTATACTTTTATACCCTGATGTTTATACTGCTCGTGGACCAGACTTTAGATCAACAAAACTTTGTGTTTGTCTTTCTATTTTCATACATAGCTCAAATTATATTGCAAGTCTTTGTTTTGTCTAGTACAATTGAATAAGAGGGAAGGACGAAGGGCAGTAAATTAAAAATAGGACCATGGGCATCTGTCAAGGTAAATACACGTGTTTTTCTTGCAACTTTGCTTCTTTCAGGGTTTTTTTCAAGTGATTTGAATCAGTTACTCTCTGCTTTGATCTTAATGGAGTGATCCACATTGCTTAAAAAGTAATATTGCAAAGTGTACTTAAAATTGTATCACATTTTTTCTAATTGTCAGGAACTTTCATAGCAGAAAATACAGTGTAAAGAAAGTAGTGATGTATAAACTCCTTGAGCCAAATACTCCTGTACAGACTCTCAGTTAAGAGTACTTAAAAGTACCTAATATGTAATTAGTGTATTTCAATCCCTGTCCTCTACAGTGACCTGTGCACAATGTATTCGCTAAAAGCCAGGACAGAAACACAGAGGAGGAGGAGCCCGGTCTCTGTCGCTGTAATCCCAGTGTTGCTTTTACAAGGGGATTCCATTCACACATCCAGCAGCAGCTTATGTAGCTCTGTGGGTTTCTAAGAATGAGGAGTGCTGACATGGACTGGATCTGTGTGACTTAAGGAGGGCAGTTTACAACCTGTACTGTAGCTCACACTCACTGCTAATGCTATACTAATAGATAACATCACTGAAGAGAAACAGGAGAACACAGAAGCAAAGACACATGGTATTTGTACGTATGTATGTACATTATAAAATTGTAAAAAATATTAGTTTTAAACTATTGTTTAGAGCCTGACTGTTGATAAGAGGTTATCAAAGATGTATCTATATGGGTGTCTATGTTGAGAGATGTGCAAAAGGAAAAATGCAACAAAAAATGTTGGCAGCATTTTTATCCATATTTGACTTAATTTCTATGTTTTCAGAAGTATAGTGTTCGTAAACGGTTTACTTCGGTCCATCACTTTGGTCGAGACTGAAATATTTCAGCAACTATTTGACGAATTGCAGTGAAATTTGGTAAAACATTCATGATCCCCAGAGGATAAATACTAATGACTTGATGACCACCTGACTTTTCCTATAATGCTACCATAAGGTTAACATTTGTGGTCTAGGGTAAAATATCTCAACAGCTACTGGATGGATTGCCATGAAATTTGGGAGACAGGTTCATGTTCCCCTCAGGGTGAACTGTAATAGCTTTGGTGGTCCCTCAACTTTTCATCTACTGCCATCATCAGGTCAAAATTTCAATTTGTCCAATACCCTAAAGTATTTATGACCAAAGAATGCAAAAATGAAAAACTAATGACATTCCCATCAGCCTCAGCTGTACTTCGTGTTTAGTGCTAATTAGCAAATGTTAGCATGCTAACATGCTAAACTAAGAATGTGAACATGGTAAACATTACACCTGCTAAACATCAACATGTTAGCATTGTCATTATGCGCATGTTAGCATGCTGATGTTAGCATTTAGCTTAAAGCACCATTGTGGCTAAATACTGTGAATGTGTTCCAGCCTTCTCCATGCCCAGAAAGACTGACAGGCTGTCAGTAGGTTTATCTTTTTCCCTGAAGACTGACATGTGTCGTCAACTCTAACACGTCTAATACTTTTGTACAAGCCTTAGAACTGACTGATGACTTGTCATCATGATATATCTCAAGTGCAAAAAATAGTCCATCTTCTCTTTCGAAGGCTTTGTGCTATAAAGCATGAATGCATTGCAGAACTGAGCTGGGTATAGGGCTACTACTAATGATTAGTTTCATTAATCTGCAGATTATTTTCTCGATTGATTACTGATCAGGACTGACTAATCATTTTCTCCATACATTTTCAGAAAATTGTGAAAGATGCCTGTCACAATTTCCCAGCATCCAATGATACATGCAAGACTCAAAACCCCAAAGATATTTGATTTATAATAACGTACAAGAGAGAAAAGCATAAAATACTAAGGAGCTGGCACCTGCATTTGTTTGGAATTGTTGCTTGAAAAGTGATCCAAAAAAGTTAATGGATTATCAAAATATCTGCCGATTCATTTTCTGTGGATCGACTAATCGATTTATCGACTAATCGTTTCAACTAAGTTGTAGAAGATGATTATGCATACGCTCAACATACAGTACAGTTTTTGTCTGCTGGCCCTAGTCGTCTTTAAAACACATGTATGTAGGGTTATAAACTTCCCTTTTTGAGGAACTTTGAAATTACTTTGGTCCATTTTGGTTATTTTATTTTATTAGCTTTTTAAGACATGAGGTTAAAAATTGTCAGAATTACAATGTGTGGTAATTTTCCCTGGCAATTCCCCTCAGGTTACCTCAGAAATCCCCTTTGCAGCCATGCATGTTAGAAGCAAAGCAGCTTCATTGTGGCTTAATAATAGAAGACAAATGGATGCTCCATACCTAGTCTCCATCTGCAGGCTACCCGCTGACATTCAGCCCAATTATTCACACTTGCTTGAATGCCACTACAGCCAACAGGAGGGGATGTCCTTTAAAAAGTAAAGACAGCAAGAGGAAAGTTATGTCACTTTGATCCTCCAGGCATCTTTATGTTTTCCTTCAGATATGCAGCAGTGCCTGCTAGCAGTGTGTGCAGTGTGGATTGTTCTTCAGAGAAAACGTGGTCATTGTGAATCGTGTGGTATTTAATGGATGTGGTTACGTCAACTTGTTGAGCCCACAAGCTATACAACATCAGAAACACTCAAGAGTCTGAGACATACCCAGAAGTCTCAGATATGTTTGTACTATCAATTAAAGCTGTCATTGCAGTGAAACTAAACTGTGCAAACTCTGCATCCAGTTGCTCACCATACAGAATAAAGCTTAACATGTAATGTATCAGGTTCATTCAGGTGACACACAGTAGATTTACATGCACTTAAATCTGCATTAACTCATTTTTTGGCCACTTTAGAGACCAAAAAAAACTCAAAAGGCGACATTTCCCACCAACTCCTGAGGGAAATGTCTGGCTCTTTAGCTGCTAAATTCTCCACTATGTTAGCTAGTCCCTAACTGTGTCTGTTTGGAGCTGGGCAGGCAGCGTACAGTGGGGGGGTTTTGGAGCTTTTTTTGCTGAAAACAGCTCCCTGCTGCTGCTGGAAATGACACTGATGAGCAGCAAGACTGAATCAAAACAGGCGCATTGTTCATATAAACGTATTGATTAGTGCAGCTTTAAGTACCCTGATTGTTGTTGACTTTCTGCAGTAACATGATGTCAGTCAGGGATCGGGTAAAGGATTAAGAGAAACCTAGTAAACACAGCTACATTGCTGCGAAGAAACCTGGTTTCTTGGCCACGGAAATGGATAACCAGGTTTTTAAAAGAGCGCACGTGTGTGAGTTCAGACAGGGAACGTATGACTGTGGCAGAAAATGAAAGAAAAAGAAGAAATCTAAGATGTTCAATGTTGCCATCACTGAGAATCGTGTATTATTCTGCTTTATTGACCAAACATTTTGTGCCTGCATCATTTCTAACATCATCTTTGCTTCTCTTTGTTTTCTGTTGCAGGGTGACCCCGCAAGATGGAGATACATCCCCCTCAGGTGCTCCCGGGTGTTCAGATGGGCCTACAGGTGCTACAGGTGGCGCTGGTGCTATGGCAATGCCTGCCACCTCCACCCTCTCGTTGCCCATGAGCCAGGGTAAACCCTCTCTACGTCGCATCAAAGGCCGCATTCACCGCAGCAAGAGCCTGGACAGCATAGACCTGCTCGACTCCTGTGTAAGGCTCACTCACGACTCAATCACACCAACTTAACATGTTCACACATAGGAGGAGTGCAAGATACTAAGGCTGCAACTAACGGCTATTTTCATTATCGATTGATCTGCTGATTATTTTCTTGATCAATTGATTAATCAATTAACCGTTATAATTTCCCACACTCCAAGGGGACTTCTTTAAATGTCTTGTTTTATTAAACCAACAGTCCAAAACCCAAAGATGTTCAGTTTACTATCATATATGACAAAGAAAAGCATCAAATCCTCCAAATCTGAGAAGCTGGAACCAGCATATGTTTGGTTTTTGTGCTAAAAGAATTACTGAACGATTTTTTTTATTATCAAAAACTGTAATTTTTCTTTCTAGTTTGAGTGCTGTCTCATGAAGGACACATGGAAATGTTGAAGGAACACAATTTTTGATTTATTGGACCCACTCATTTAAAATAATAACAATCAGGAATTGTGCTACCTCAGAGGAGGGCGCTGGATCTGTAAACAGCATTGTGGGTTTTTTTTTTTTTTTTTTGTATTCCTGCAGCAATGATATTTCATAGTCCTGCATTAACTCTAAGCTGTGATTACATTTACTGAATTACAGTTGCTGTGATTTCAAGGGAGAATAAATGTCGGAGAAGTCCAAACACATTTTTTCTCCTAATGGTTTCATTCAGATTTAACATTTGCACAAGCTACAGCACTAATATGCGCACACACACACGCGTACACAGAAACACACACACACAGGATGACCTTTGGTTATGCAATATTTCTTTGATTTTCAGATGAGCACAGTTCAACACATTCCATATGTCTCTCTCTATGACTGGTTTATTCTCATGAAAAGTATTAATCTGATAAATGATTGGGTAAGCTGCTTGGACCTAAAAACCCTCACTAGCTGTGGGATTGTCCATTGAGCTGAGAACTGCGTTTGGCCCACTCTCTCCACCGGTCAACTCATGCGTACTTGTGCGTGTGTCCTTGTGTTGCGTACCTGTGTGTGTGTGTGTGTGTTTATGAGTGATGTGGCTTTTGGGAAAGCAACCAACGGTTTATGATGTAAAAGCATGCCAACCTGCTACTAATGCATGCTCGGTAAGGCTGCTTTTTTTGTGGCTGACCACAGTGGACACACAGATACAGATAAATCTCTCTCCTGCACAGCACTGCTGGATCTCTCTCTCTCCCCCCTACTGCTTTCTTTATGTCTTGACCCTCTGTAGATGTCTCCTTTAATAAATGTTCACAGTGTGATGTTTCCTCATCTGCCCCCGTCCTTCCTCTCCATGTTGACAGTCTTCAGTGTGTATCTGTGTGTGTGTTTAAGTGTGTGTATGTGTGTGTGCATGCTCATTGGGTGTTCAGTATTTTAGCTGGCCTTAATTGGGAGCTGCCTGGTGTGCCTGTGTAAGGAGTCATTATTCTTCCCCTCCACAGCAGCCGGCCTGTCGTCAGAGCAGGAGTGGGACTCGTCATGATTATGTTTAAGAGAGGCAGCGTTTGCATTTCACACAAGTGAATCCGTTACTGATGTGAAGGAGGGCACGGTGGGGGCGACACTCTGGGACGTGCTCAGAGATGACACAGCACAGCTTCGTCAACCTGAATGATGCAACACACACATGCACGTCTGTTTGACCGAGTTTGTCAGTTTGATTGACTGCTGGCATGAAGTTTCCTGTCAGTTTCTAATTTTGAGACAGAGGCGAAAATATCTCATAGATTTTTTAAAACAACCTTGAGTGCTCTTCTGCATAATACTTGGCAGTGATCCGTCTGGCCTAAATCAAGAGTTGTTTTTTTTTGTTGTTTTTTTTACCTTCGCAGACGTGAGTGAAGTAAGAGCAGAGGTGTGTTGTGCTGGAGCTGTGGAGGCAGATGGTGAATGAACGTTAGATGTGACTTTGCTGTTATGTCATCTACAAAAACAAAGACCTGTTGCAGTCATGGTGCACTTTGGGTCGAGTGGGAGATGCGTTGTCCAACTATAGCAACCCTGTTTCTGGGTAAAAATAGGGCTGAATGATGTGAGGTCAATATATGATTGTCATTTTTATGACCAATATTGTGATTTTAATTGTGATTATGTTCTATAAATTAAATTCCAGGCCTGTAGTTGTGTACATACTGTAATATTAACTAAAGACCCTGAAAACATATTTTCTCAATCAGCTTTTTTCTATAAGTGATGGGGTGTGTTTTTCCTACTATGACGAGTCAAAATGTCTGCTATGAAAAATTTGTCAACAACAATTATCATTATAGCCGGTGAAATGAACCTCCTTCAAAAGACACTGTTGAGTATGTAACTTATAAATTAAATCGCAGTCGTTGCAGTCCTTTAAAATGCAATTTCAATATAAATACAATTAATTGTTCAGCCATAGGTAAAAAAAAAAAAAAAAGACATGATTTTGTCATTTCAGACATGAATAATCATGGAAATGTATCCCATCGTCTCTGTATTTGTTATCTCCTCCAGAACAAGCCTTACTTTTCCTAATCTGTCAGCAAACGAATCGCACACTCATGTGAATACTATAGGAAGTATTTCAGGCATCAGTGTAGACAAACCAGAGTCGGAGAAAGAGTCAGAGTCATAGTGATGCTTCACGGTTTTATCTTTAAAGATCATCCATCAGCAAGAATAGTCTTCAAACACAGCCTCAAGAGAACCTGTGAATTCCCTCTGAAGTAAACCTCCCTTCTTACAATCTTTTAATCCTTTCTCTCTCTCTCTCTCGATACAACATGATATAGCAACAGTACTCGCAGTGCTGTCGGTGAATCTCAATGCATGTACAACACGTTTTATCCCATACAATATTCAGCTGAGTTCAAAGTTTGCACTCTCAAGCATTGATTCTCAATTAGGCCTCCTCTTTTCCATCAAGAATATCGAAGATGCAGACTAAAAAAAAGGCCTCAGTATCCATTTCATCTCCCTGAGCTCTCGCTCCATGCAACAGTATCAGATGCTCGGAGCATGTTACACAAATACATCCATACTTCCATTCTCTTGCTCTGCTGTGGACCATCACAAGATGTCCATGAGTGTAAGTCTGAAGCATGAATAATAGATGGAAGAAATGATCTACTTTATAATGCAGTGTTTTCTTTCTTTCACTTGCAGCTATTTTTGTTTGATAAAAATAAAAAACAACAAGGCGAGTGTGTGAAGGCTGTGGAGAAGAGAATCTGACAAGTCTGTGGTTAAACTGGGTGAACTCACCTGGGACTTTAGCTATTATTTATTCAATACAGACCGATGGCTCCTCTATTTGTCTTCTGACGCAAAGTAGCTGCCAATGTGTACTGGAGCAAAGGATTGATTCCTTACAACAATGTCATTGGGTAGATGTGTGTGTGTGTGTGTGAGTGTGAGTGTGTGTGTGAGTGTGCATGCATGTGTGTTGCTGTGAAGTGTGACCTGATATTCTGAGTCCTTGAGCTGAAAGTACACACTGTTTTGGTGAGATCCATGTGGCACAGCTCTGTGTCTGATCGCTGAGCTCTGGTTTGATTCCCAGTAGATCTTACTGCACTGTGGCCTTCGTTTTCCACTTAGTCTGTCCAAATACAATTTCAGAACTGTGACGCAACAGCCAATATTTTGGGGCTTCCTCTTCCGTGCGCTGGGTCATTGTTTACAGTCCGATTAGCAATCTTGTAACCCATCAGCTATCGTCTGACGACGATTTGAATGCAGATATATTCTCTAGGGGTTCTGAAATTGATGAAAAGCTATATCTGTTTATAGAGATTAGTCCAAATAAGACAACAATAATACACTTAATGGTTTCAACATAATGACGTTTTTATTTTTTTTTATTTTTAGTTTGACCACCATGTCATCACCATGTCATCATCGTACATAGGATTTCTAAACGTATGGAGATTAAGTATAACAAAAAAGATTTATAATAAAAATAAATATAATGTGTATCTCCCAGTATCTACAGATGTATCCGCACACAGACTTGCATATGCCTACAAAGCACCAATAGTAATCTATACGTCCTCACACACATATACTGTACATCTATGTATTTACAGTGACAGCGGAAAAACCCCTACCCAGAAGTAACCCTTATTGCATGCACACATGGAGGCATATGCTATATACACTGATGTGTACATACATAAGTCTGCAGTGTCTACATATAAAATACAACATGTTACATGTTATTCCCAACACACGTACTCAAGTATAGGCATGTGTGCATGTACACCTGAAGACCTTGGAGGAAGGGAGAAGAGATACAAGAGGAAAGAAATAAATATGTTCTATCTGGTTCTTCAACTGAGATGAAAACACAACAATAGGTTAACCAAAATTGAAGATACAATGTTCTTTGTTATTTGTTATTTGACCACAGCTGGATGTCCTGCTAATTGTTGAATACAGAATAAAAAACATCTCTACACCAGAAGAATCGACATAAGCACTGAGGTTTCTGCTGGTAAATGTCCACTGAAAGCGAATTAGTGGTGATGCTCCTTATTCATTTGAATGAAAGCAGACATAGAAACTTTCTAGATTAAACAAAGGAGAAAAATCCAAGCATAGCGGCAAGTAGTCAGCACCAAAAGTAGAGCTCAATCTCTGGCAATTTGGAGCAAATAGTTCTATTTAATCGATCGGCAGGTGTCTGTTTAAATGATTTCTGTTCATGAAACCTTGTAAAATACCAAATGTGGAAATGTTGAATGTTATTTCTAAGCTGAGTAGCATTTGCTGCACCTATTTCCACACCCAGCTTCCAGACTTTTTGAGTGTAGTATTATCATCCAGCAGACATTGCCTGTGGACACTGAACATACTTCATCATGTACTCTGTGGTGAGGCAGACCTCTCAGTGCTCTGCTGGGCTGATGGGTGCAGACCAGAGATGGCAAACACTCAAACACCGACTGACGGGGAGAGTGGAAAAGAGAGAGATTACAAAACGGAGTGATAAATGTGAGGGAGGAGTGGAGGTTATGACATGGATGGGCCGCATGAGAGATGAGAGAATGGTTTGACGGCAGGGTGCAGGATGTTCCGATTAGATGAATATATTTTCCCTGGATAGACAGGAGGCTCGGCAGACACCTTATAACTCATTCTCTTCATCCCTTGTTCTCAAGGCACAACAGGACAAAATTGCAATTCACATACACGTCGTTTATCTTACCTGAGTTGAAACAGGCCACTAAAAATTGTCTGCAACCTCTGTGGTTACGTAGATGTATGTGTGCATCTACCTTTGCGTGTGTGTGTGTGTGTGTGGGTGTGGTATGTGTTGGGTGATTTCTGAACAAATTATTAAATCCACAGTAGCACTAAGCTTCTGGGATCATCATCAGTGTAGGAAATTAACACCAGACATCGGCCAAAAGCTGCTGAATTTGTAAGTTAAAGGGGGGGCTGCACTCTTAAACGTGTTTTTTGAGCTGTAAACTAAATGATATGACTGTACTCTGATGAAACACATCAACATACATTAACACTTATGTTAATATTAACATTTCTTACCAAATTTATAAAAAATCTGCATTTCATGGATTGAAAATGGATCAACACGCCATCTACTGTTTTGAATCAGCCCTGAACCTTGCGAGGCCAATGCTGACAAAGAGTCAACCGGTTGGGACCTGTCTATGTCATGAAATTTATATAAAAAAAGACTCTAATCAGTGTCAGTCAGTCTCCCCTGACCCACACACTACGTAGCCACGAGGCCACGCTTCCTACAGCTGTTGTTCCCTCACTCATTTTTTAAATTTGCTGGGAGAGACGCTTCTAGCAGACTTTGAGGGTGTAGTTACACTTTAAATTGGCCACCAGCTACTTTGGAGGATAACAAGGCTTTCACATATCTATAAAAAGTATATAAAAATAAAAAGTCATGTTACCTCATTAGATAGTGAGTATGAATATGCTTGTGTCTGTCGTGTGTGAGGCTGAACTTCAGCCAGGTAGTCAGGTGTCTTGGCTGCAGGATGTTATTGCTGTACTGCACACACACACACACGGACAAACACACACACACACAGTGAGGCTGTGGATATAACTTCTGTAGATATATGATGCAATAAAGAGAAAGCTGCACATGAAGTCAGCGGGCAACATCAGACTGAGAGCACAGCTCTGCTCTGTCTTTACCTGCCTCTGGGGGAAGCACTAATACATGTATAGATGACAGTGATACACAAATCAAAAGACAGGCATGTTGTATATGATTTGTATGTATGTTGTCAGTATTGATTTAATAATCACGTCAGTTCCTGGCATGAACGGAATAAAAAAAACAACATCAAAGTAAGAAAAAAGAGTGAACTGTCAGTAGGAATGATGTGTGTGATGGTGGATGTGTGTGTGTGATGGGGGGTTGCATATCTGGATATAGAATATAATATAATGGAGCCATTTTTATGTTTTCAGCATGATAAATCATAGGAAAATGACATAATTTAAAGGAAATACTGTTAGTATACTGGAAGGGGCTTGTCTATTTTATGTGCAATATTAAAATGAAATAGAAAAATATAAAAAATAATAATGAAATAGAGAAATTCCACTGCTACCACCTTTACTAATAACAAATATTGGGGAGATTCATTACTGTGTATAATTTTGTTTCACAGAGTATTGTTACTTTCAGTTACAGTTTTGCTGCAAAACAAAATGTCATGTAAGATTTCTAGTTGAGCCATCAACGACCATTAACCAACAATAATACACTTTGTTATTTTACCCACTATTACTACAACTAGTGATGCTGCTGCTACCACTATTACTACTACTATCAGTGGAAACTAAGTGTGTTTACTCAAGTACTGTGCTGAAGAACAGTTTTTAAGTGATCATAGTACTTTATATTTCCTGTCCTTTACATTACAGAGGGAAGTATTGTACTTTTCACTTGACAGCTA
The DNA here is from genome assembly GCA_008360985.2 of Macquaria ambigua. Taxonomy (NCBI): domain Eukaryota; kingdom Metazoa; phylum Chordata; class Actinopteri; order Centrarchiformes; family Percichthyidae; genus Macquaria; species Macquaria ambigua. Next base: position 39,408 of record VMKM01000004.1, on the reverse strand, counting down.
TAGCTACTAGTTACTGCTGTTGAAAGTTTTACAGTTAAAACATACTGTATATGCAACAGTGCAGTATATATCTAATAATATGATATATAATTATGTAAACTTACAGGAGCCATTCTGCTGCATAATGAGTACTTTTGATACTTAGAGTACAATTTGCTGTTGATATTTTTGCATTGTGATATTGCTATTGCTTTTACTTGAATAAAATATATTAATATTTCTTCCACCACTGACTACTAATGATGATAATATTAAAAGTAGTGACTACAAAAAGCCATAAAGTTGCATAAAAGTATAGGAATAGCAGCGTGAAGTACAGCAGGCCATGGTTTACATTCATCTCTGTACTTTTCACTTGTCATTGAATGTTTTTATGTACTTTTTCAGCGTATGATCACTCTAGCGGGCTGTGAGTTCATGCCTGCTTTTCGGGACAGCCGATGAAGCCTCTCATTAATTGCATTCACCATTAAGCAGCAGAAAATCTATACGCTATAGCTTTGAGGTTCCCTATGGCTTTGATTTTGATCACAGTGATTCATTAGCTGTTTAAAGAGACGGAGCCCTCTGCATAATGACATGCTCCCTGCCCCTCATGTTAGCTCATCCCGCAGCACTAGGCATCTGTAATGTCAGGCAGGAAGGGCAGGCGGGATCAATGTTGGTTCTATAGATAGATGAAGCAATGATCTATAGCATCCACAGCAGCAGCCTGTAAGTGAGAAGGCCCTATTTTACACAGGGTCATATGGAACAGTTCACATGAAATTAAATTAAATTAATCAATCACTCTTGGTTTATAGGGTGTGTACGTGCATGCTGTGTGTGTGAGAGAGATCTTGGCTGAAGGGATGCCTGGCCGCATACATTGCGGGAAGTGTGTCTTCATATTAGTATGTCCGGCGGTCTGATGTCCTCTGTGTGATATTGATTGGTCGCATTAGGGAGTCTGCAGGTCAGCATTTCTCAAACGGGGACAGAAGAAGAGCAGGATGGAGGAGGGCAGGGTGGAGGCATGGGCGAATTAGTAGAGGGCATGAGCAGATAGGATGAGAGGAGAAACGACGGGAACAACAAGGGGAGATGGAAGGACAGAATATTAAAAGAGAGCAGAAAGATGGGAAGATTGATTGAAGAAAAGTAGCTGTATTGGTGCTGTTTTGCCCTCATGGCCACATGCTCAGCCCCACCCCGTCCCTGCCCGATGTTATTGATTTAAAGTGCTACAGCTGGTTAAAGATGACCTATTGTTCTCGCCTTCGTGCTCTTTGTTTACGTGTTTGTTTGCAGTATATTAATACTACTTTTTGCTCACCACCACGTAGGCAACTGTCAATACTGAATAAATAACATTAAGCACCGTACTTGCTCTGCGATGCTTACTTAACGGAGCAGTGGAATTAATTTTATTGATCTAATCAGACCAGCTGACCCGGCAGCACTCTCAGTGGCACGCACTGTAGCCCCCGTGTTGCTCTTCCGTGAGTTCCCAGTGTTACGCTTCTGTTCAGCTCACTGTTCAAGATGCTTGTGCCAGATAAGCTTTCATTTAGTCACAGCAACATGTTATTCTCGTATTAGACATTTAGTAGTGATTTTCAGCCTCAGTGACTGACGGTGTGTCCTCAGTGACCTTCAGTAGCTCTGGTGTTTTGATGTAATTTTAGCTTTGCTTTCACATCCATCTCTGTTTTGGTCCCAGCTCCATTTTTAGCACAGGTCTCAGTGCTGAAATGTTTTGCTCTCAATAATTGATCACACTTAAAAAGCAATTACACCTTGTAGTCTAGATTTAGCCTAAATGGCACTGTAATCCCCAACACTCTGTAACAGCGCTGGCTTTTTTGTGGTGTTTTTTTTATATATTGTTTTGTTGTTGTTGCTGGCTGTGGTTTGTGCACCGTGACGGAAAACCCTGTTGTGTCAGTTGCGGACATGCAGCCGTTGGCTCATGCAGAAGATGTGTTGGATTATGAAAAGAGAAGATTGGGTTAATTTATGACTTTCAACATCCATCTCGTACCACGTGGCGGCAGCAGCCTCATCTGACGAGATGGGATGGATTCCCAGCAGCTCAGAATTTAGGCCCCTCTCCTCTGTTTCCATGGCAACACAATTACTTTGACCTGGGTGTGGGAGGTTAGGGTGATAACGCACATAGGTTAAAGTAATGTGAATGGGCGTTTTTTTATGTTGAGAGGACACAGAGAGAAAACAGGTTGTAGTGTGAGATTATGTCAAAGGTTTTTTATTTTTTTATTTTAGTGAATAGTATAGTAGTAGTATTTTTATTGTAGCTCTAGAAGAGAACTTATTTCTGCTCTTCCATTGATGCTTATATTTAATAGTTAACATCAGTTTTTTTGCCGCTATATTAAGGTCATATGTTACTATTAATCTATATTTTGTTGTTTTGATTTAACACAGTCGAGGTTGTCAATGAGGTAAGTGTTATGATGGTGAAAGATGACTCATGGTATGTCTCACTATTCACTATATAACAGTTCAGCTTTTCTATTAGCAGAGAAAAGGGGTGCAAAAAAAGCAGAAAACTCATTATACACACACCGTGAGCATTAAGTTCATTTAAAAAGCAACTTGTCAACCATTAAATTCACAATATGAAAAAACAGCATCTTTGTACTCAAGCCACAGGCTGCAATTGACAATCAATAAAGGAGTCAAACCACAAACCCCAGAGACAATTATATCTTCAATAATTGATAAAAATATATACATACAATGATATAAGCAATGCATCTCAAGGTCCATAGAATACAATAGAAACCTGGGAATAGAAATCCCTAGACGGGCAAAATAAGTAATATTAAGTGAGTCCATTGTTTTTGTACTTATCCTCATTAGTAGACTTTTAAAGTGTTGGATTTTCTGTATGACTTGTTTGAATTCTTATATATGGGATACAAGTTGTTCCTGTCCTTCTCCACTGATTGAACTTCTCTTGTTAATAAATATTACTTAATTTTTATCTCTCATTAGTCAAGTACATTAGTCAAGTGTTTTTAGTATCTCTAATGTTCTTCTCATCACTCCTCACCATCTAATGAAGCTTTATAGTGACATGAAGCAGCTTTCCAGATTCCACTTCAGTGTTCGATATAAGAGATTTATGAATGAAGCTGCTGTTTGATATGGTCATACGTTTCCTGATAGAAAGAGGATATAGATTAAATCTCTTTGACTTGTATCACCTCTCAGACATGAACTGGCTGCATCTCCCATGCCTTAACAGAGATTCTCAAAACTGAGTGAAAGTTTGAATCCACAAACGAACAATTTAGATTAAAAAAAAACTTTTGTATGGACAAAGAAAGAGGTGACAGAAGGAAAAAACAACAACAAAATAGACCTAAATATAATATAAACAAAAGAAAATGAGTGAAAAAGCTATGTATACGGAATAACACATAAATGTGCACATGTATAAAAGACCTGACTGACATATGAATGACATATCAATATGAGTTATTTTCTGTGTTGTAGCACTTTGCTACTGATCTGAAAGTATGTTGAGAAAATCTTTTGTGTCATCTTGGGCACATTTTGAATCTTGAAATATGGTATATTCTGTATATTTTATGTCACATCAGTGGTAGTGCAGCCTATAGTGTCACCTCTGTCCCTGTACTTTATTTTATCGCCTGTGTGTGTTGCCCTCTTTCAACAATGTCAGTCTCCTCCGTGCTGCAGGTGTATAGAAAGATATCTCTCTCCCTCCACTCAGGCACCTCCAGGGGCTCTCATTTCACGTTTGACTTTTATTTTCCCTCTCAACTAAATTGACCACCAGAAATGTGAAACTTTGTAAAGTGAGACGCCCCCGGGGAAGTCATGATGCCAACCTGCAACCTGCCTTCGTGGCGTCTGTCTGCAGAGAGAGAGTAAAGCAAGTGAAAAACAGGGAGAAAAAACAACAAGAGGAAATGGGTTAATCAGAGCCGACGGGTGCATGGAGATATGTGTGTGTGTGTGTGTGTGTGTGTGTGTGTGTGTGTGTGTGTGTGTGTGTGTGTCTTTCTGTCTGTCATTGCATGTGTGTGTCTGTGTCTGTCTGTGTGTGTGCGTGCCTCAGGAGGACTGCTTGCTCGGGGACAGGGGGGGCTCTCAGGATGGATTCGTCAGAAGCCAGGGGCTGTGCTGTGCACCATTAGGATCAAGGTTGCTATTTCAGGATGCTACCTGCTGAGGGATGTACTCTGCTCACAGTTTTGATGGCCCCTCCGCCCAAGTCCATTAAACAAGGCAGAGATGGCCTGTGCTGCTGCTGCTGAGTAACTAGGATGGGACCTATTTTCAAGAAACTGACCAGTTATTTTACTTCAGATATTTATACGTTTATGACATCAATAGCCGTATATTTTCATTTTTATGAATGACTGCGGTTTTTCATTCATATCTGAACTTTATCAATGATCTCCCAACAGGTCTGATTACAACACTGATGCAATTGATACAGCTTTGTCCCAAAGACTTAAACTGAGATGTCTGTCTTTAGGTATGACCTTGTGTCTTTATTGTAGGTGGGGCAATAAAAGCAGTACAGTTTGAGTGAAGCTACATTCTCCTGTGCTAATGCTAATAGTGAGATTACAGAAAACTGTCCATTTTGCTGGGGACTTCCAATAGCCTGGTAAAAAAAAGTCTTTATTTCTGCAAATGTTGCCACACACAGTATTTAAATGAGTCCACGTGAGGGCAGGACAATGCGTGTGTGTGTGTGTGTGTGTGTTTCTTTGAGGAAAATGAGTCAGCATTCTTTGTCTCAGGGACACAAGGTGACCTCTGGGGTTAAAGGTCTCATCTAGATGTAAATTAGCTGCAGATTTATGATATGTGTGTGTTTAAGCATGCATGAAGCGGTTTAAATCATTGCTTTAGATTATTAACATTTCTGCTTATACCAGATGTATGCAGTCATCCTAAATATGTACATTACATTGATTTTCTTTTTTTTTTAATAAATTAAATAAATAAATGAATTGAAGTGAATACAGTTACTTAAGTATAATATATGGTAATGCTTTCAGCCCCCCTGTTTAGCATTTGTAAGCAGTATATACACATTTAATAAACACATTATAATGTAGTTACAAACAGATATAAGGGCACTTTTGAGTGTTTATTAATGTACAATATTTATCAACAATTTAAACTTCTCCTATGAAGACATATTTTATATTATTACAACTGTGTTTTACTATATTTTCATTCATTATCTGTTTATACAACAGCCTCAACTCATGGGTGCTCACAGTAAGAGATATAGTTGTTGACAAATACATTAATAAACACATAACTGCTGATCGCTACATTATAATGTGTTATAAACCATTGACTAAATGTGTATACTGCTCATAAATGCTAAATAGGGGCTTGAAGAAAAGTGTTATCTGATTTTATATATATATATATATATATATATATATATAATATAGCTACTCATCATGCAATATAGTATGCAGAAGTTGCATAGTTGATCAAACTAACACAAGGACTTCTCATAACATTAGAATGCAGAGTTTGGAGATTTGTTTTTGCTTATTTTGGTTTATTGAAATACAGACATAACACAACAAATGACAGTTACACTCAGGAAACCTATGCCATGTTCCTAGTACATTACAAACCACTGCAAAGCTCTTTCTTTAGAAAGATGTAACATTAAGGTACATTTTGTGCTCGTTAGCATCTTTCTGTAACAGTGTTACAATCACATTCACTTTATGTGTAAAAATGAACTCCAGGCCTTGGAAAACTCCAGTGTCTATATGCCAGCTCTATTCCTTGTTTTTGTAACTACTATATAGGATGCCACACAAGAACTACAGTATTTATTCTTTATTTAACATGATTATGCAGTACACCTGTGTGGCCACTAGTGGTGCTTGTGCTACAGTAAAAGGATTGGGAGAGTGCTGAAGCTCCCCTCCAGTCAACCTGTCTGAAAAACAGGTCAATGACAGCTTTTATCCTGCAGAGGGCAGAGTTTCATCACTAACCATCTTAACCCTGCCGATGAGCGGACCACTGACCTCCTCAGCGCTGGTCTCCATTTTAACTGTCTGAATGAGAGAGGATGCTTTTGCTCTTCAGCATAAGTGGATAGATTTTATATGTTACACTCCTGTCTTTACATCTTTTTACACATGTCTGTATGTTTGAAACCATTTCCAAGCAGTTGTCTGTGAACTGATGTTCACATGTGGACAGAGACAAGAGATTGGATGGTAAAATGATAGATCATGAGATAAAACAAGATGAATCTCCTCCTTTTGATGGACTTTTAACATGCATATGTGTAACTGAGGGCGGCGGTGGCTCAGGAGGTAAAGTGGGTCGTTTGCTAATCCTTGGGCAAGACACTAAACTCCATATTGCTCTCAATGGTCAGGCTAGCACCTTGCATGGTAGCTCACTGCATTTTGGATAAAAGCGCTATATAAATGCAGCCATTTACCATTGAATCTATCATGTGCATTACTACTGTGTCTGAATTCAAATAAGCAAACACAGAGATTTCATTCACTGAATCTCAATTACATTTGTGGGCTAGATGTGTACTTTTCACTTACAGTAAAACTTGTGCCAGATCTTCCGCAGATGCCTGTACTGTTGTGGCTCCCTCTGTGACTTCATGGGCAATGCCAGAAAATTTAATTAACTGAAATCGACATTCCAGAAAGGCCCACTGGGGATCTCACGGCCAAGCAGAGTGGCAGATCTGTGTAGCATCAGAGAGGGAAAAAGAGACAGATATGGAGCAAGAGATGTGGGCACAGATTCATCTGCGCTTTATTGTGCAAATATTTGCCAATTTAAACATATCTACTGGCTGATGGGAAGGAGTTAGAAAGTCAGTTTTTAGCATTAAAATAAACAACTGCGTTTGGTTTAATTCTGAATGTTGCTGTCGGAGCCAGATTTCAGCATGACCCCTTGAAGCGAAAGTGTAAGAGATGTTTGTGCAGGGAGCAGCAGAAGGAGACCGCGTGGACAACGAGTACAAAATGTTCTGATGTTTTGTTCTCGTTCTTGTTGATGAAACAGAAAAGGGAGATATGAACTCCCCGGCACGTTTGCTCATATTTATGAGGTGGTGTCGAGTCTTAGCTGGAGATATTTCATTAAAAATAAGAGAGGGGGCAGAGAGGAGAGCAGCGGGGGATGACTGATCAGTCAGGTGATAGGGATTTTGTCATCCATGGGTCAGCGCCTTTTCTTGGAGCCTGCCAGAAAGCTCTAAGACACGGCCAAAAACAATGCCCTACTCCTTTCTATTCAGTTTTTTTTCCTATTCTATTCTATTGCCCATGTATTGGAGCCTTTCTCTGCCTCTCTGTTGCTTCTTTTAATCAAACTGAATCTAGTCCGCCTGGTGCCCTCAGTATTAAGCTGGCAGTTCAGTCAGGCTGCAAAGAGTAAAGGTGGTGTTTTATGTATTTTTTCAGATTCCCCACCAGTGACCATTGTAGAGGAGTCCTGTTCAGTGAGGCACCCTCAGACAATATATATTTCTGGCTTGCTTTCAGTGGAAGCTCCCTGAGAGCCTCAGTGACGTTGCCAGCAGATTAACTGTCCTCATATCCCTGCATCCCTAGTTATTTCTCCTGCTTGTTTTCTTTTAATAAAGCTGGCTGGCCTCCTCAGTCCTGAAGCAGGCTGGCAGACAGACAGGCAGACAAGGAGCCAAGCACGTGGGCAGCAATAACAGGTAGAGATGGTGTGGTGGGAGACAAGCTGGGCAGAGAGGGAGACGTGTCGAGTGGGTGCTGCTGGAAAAGGTCGAAGGAGAGGTTGCGGTGCCACAAACCTCGCTGTGTGGTGCAGTCACAGTGAACGTGACAACTCTGTGACGTTGTCGCTTTCGGTTGTCTCTTCTCTGTGTGAGGAGCTGCGTTCGTGTCAGTGAGACTGGCAGCCAGACACACATTGCATGCATGTGAGCACACATGCAAACACACACACACACACACACACTGAGAGTCATTGGCTTTGTCAGGAGCAAAAGTGGTTGGAAGGGCAAACATCAACTGCTTTTTACTTGCTCAACACCAAAAAAAAGGTGAAAATAATATAAAGACTTTTAGCCCATGAAAAATGTTTGATCTAATAATCTATAATAAATAATAATCAAAGGTTGGTGATTAATAGCCCGCCTAGGTTGCAGCTGTTTAAATTAACGTGTGCAACGTTAAATGTCCTTGCTCATTTGATTCTCAAGGGAGGCAGATGTATTGGTGACCCCCTCCTGCCCCACCAAGTTCCACCTCTCTGTAATAGTCACTCAGTCATCATAGCTGCTGATGGTTTATCCCTAATGGTGACCCATAAATAAAGCAGCAACCAATGGAAAGAATTGATTTCCAGAAGCACGGAGGAGTGGTGGAGATTTATGCTCCGAGTCGGACTCTGCTGCAGTGCCGTATATCACTCTTTCTGATATGTTTTGCCCTTCATCTTTTTTTTTCCATCCCATCACACACAGTGTGCGTTTCAGTCTGTAACGCCCAGAACAAAGTGTTCTCTCTTCTTTCTTTTTTTTTTGAGATTATAACATTTGCCAAATTGCTTTCTTTTTCCCTTTGATCTTCTCGTGATTTATCTTTTTCTTCTATCTTTTTATTCGCCCATGTGCTCTGCTCACCTGGCCTGTAGCAGCTTTATTTTTCTCTCTGCTCTGTCTCTGTCTGTCTTTCTTTCTCTCTCTCTCTCTCTCTCTCTCTCTCTCTTACAAACACCTTTTAGTTGTCCAAGGGAAATTGCCCAGACTCTAATAGACCAGCCTCTGACTTTCTGGAATTTGCTCATTTTGCTGATTTTCTGTTTGAGCGGCTTAGGCTGCAGATCAGAGTAGAGCTTCATGCTTCAGGTTGTGCAGCTAGAATCGTAGTAACAGTACTGTACATCATTAGAAAGATCATATATCGTAGAAAAAGACATTCCTAAACACTATTTCTAGTGTTTCACTGTTTGTTTTTTCTCTCGTCTTGCCGGTTCTTCGACATTTTATTGCTGGAATGCTAAGCTGTACATTGATCTGACTGTGTCTGATCTGCATGTTCGAAAGATCCCATAATTTCCCGTAATCCAGCCCTCTGATTCACTTACGTAGTTAATCCAACTACACAGCTACATATGGATAGGCTTGCTCCAGATTTGCACATTGTATGGCAGATGTTCTCCCTGCTTGTGTGTGTGTGTGTGTGCACGCCTGTGTGCATGCATATGTGCTGGTCCATCCTGCTGTGGGCATCCAGGTGCTTCAAGCACCAGGAGCCATAACAGACCTGAGTTTATTAATGTTGTTCGTTTCCTCTCGTCTGTTCGCCTCTAGCCGCCTGGCTGCTTGGCTCTCCAGTCCAACATTCCACACACTCCACTGGAATTAAGGGAGAGGCCTGCGGCAAGGCAGGGATCGGGCTCAGGAATGTCTCTGTTATCACAGGGAGAGAGGATGGAGGGAGGAAGGGAACAGGAGGTCAGGCCAGAGGGCCCCCACGTAGTTAGGTTGACTTTAGTCAGGACTGCTGGAGTTGTAGGGGTTTCATCAAATCTTTGATCACTACACACTGTCACAGCTCTGCCCATAGGCTCATATTACAACAGAGGTGCATGCCTCTGGCCCAATCAGAACGCATAGGAATCTAATTTTAGAGCTGCCGCTTTTTAAATCAATATCTCCACTCCTATCACTGGCAGTGTCATGTAGATTATCTCACGGCCTTCACAGATGTCACACCAGGTTGGCTCTGCTCTCAGTCCACAGTGTGCGCTGCTGAGGATCACCCCACATTCACTCACACAGGCAAACGCACTGACTTGCATACTGCTCGTGCATGCGGAGGGACACATACGCGGGCAGAAGCACCCCTCTGGGTTAACTGTAGCTGGAGTCAGACCGTGTGCAGGCATATGCATGCATGTGTGGTGAGTGAACGTGAGAGACGGTTTGATAATGTATGACGAGCACAGAGCTAATCAAATGGCATTTTTTGGAAGGTTATAGTTAAGAAGAGTGGTTTTATTTTGCCAGCTTGACATATTATTTGTTAGTGTTTGATGTTAGTATGTTTAATTGATGCTGGTCATGTCTAAATGTTTGGTCTTCTGAACAAAGACGTTTTGAAGGTAGATGTTCATTGCAACACCAAATGATATTTCTTTTTTGTTGATCATTTTCCGCTGCGAATAAGTATTACAAAAGGGCAACTGTCACTGTTCTGTATCTCTAACGAAGTAACTTTAATTCAGTGTGTTGATGTCAAGTTTGTATTTTGTGCTGACTGATTTGCATCATCTTACATCATGTCTGTGTTGTGGGTTAGGGAGATGATGGCAGTAAATTAGATATGGAGAAAAAAAATGGAAGATCGAGTTTATTAACACTAATGTATCCAATGAAAGTGAAGACAAAATGTTTTCTAAGTGGCTGATAAAAAGGCAAGACAAAGGAAACATTCTTCATTTTACAGTCTAGTTTCATTTCATTTCATTTCAGAAGCGAAGAAAAGTTTATAAGGGAATTTATGGGTGTAATTTTAAAATGTCTTTTGATCACTGGTAGCGAGGAGGCTTCAGCCCTTCTGTGACTCAATAGTTGGTTAGCACAACAGCCAGAAGATCCTGGGTCCTTCAAATACCTTTCTGTGTTCTGTTCTTCCATGTTTGCAAGGGTTTCTTGCAGATGCTCTAGATTCCTTCCACCCCAAAGATTTTAGTTTTAATTTTTAACAGAATGGTCCAATGGGATCACCTCCCCTGCCACCACTCCACCAACCAACACACACACGAGGCCTAGCCTAATTCTTGATAATATAATTTTGATTTTAATTTCAATTTAATAGAACTGCTATTAGGCTAAATGCATATTTTGTGTAGGCCTATGCTTTTACTGGATGTGGACATTAAGCATTTTAATAATGCTTAAAAACACACCGTAGTTTTGACAGCATGAACTTTACCTTGAATTATGTAACTGTGGCAGCTGAGCTTGGTGCGGTCAGAGCAGGTTAATTACCTCAGTCACATCAGCTGTTCCACTCGCAGGTTACACCAAACATCTATAGTAAATAGTATATAGTTTAGAGAATATTATAGATCCGAGACGAAACTGACAGAGGGGCGGGACTGAGAGAAATCTGTCTGCTACTTCAGCACCACGGACAGAGCCATGGATTAATTACATTAATACACAGCACACACCGTGCTACTGATATTTCAGAGGCATGGTCAGGCCCACAGATTGTAACTTGCACAAACCTCAGTCAGATAAAGGATCAAGAGTCAGGAAGTCTATACTAACATATTCAACTAAACAACCCCTCTGCCCCTGCACACTCTCTGCTACTAGGGGCTGGAGAGGGTGGATGGCAGGTTAGCAAGGGGGATGCATTTTGCTAACAAGGGTGATGGCATCCCCCCTCACCCCCCCTCATCCCCCCCTCAAACTGCCTACTGACTATATTATACCCCTGCATGTCCCTACTGGTCTCTGAACTGTGGCTGTCCACTGCTCCTAAATAGGATAGGTCAGATGCAGAAAACACATTTCTCCATGAGAATCGAAAAGTATAAAGTATATTATTGTCAGTATAATTTAATTGAAAATAATCCAAATTAAAAAATGTAAACTAATGGTTTCATGTTGGACTTTTACCGCTGGAATATTAACAGTTTTTTTTCTTTGTAATGCAAGAAAAATGCATCACTTAGCAGAAATAAAATGCATAATGGCTAGTTTTTCTCACAGGGCGTTCAGTCCTATAAAGCTTCTATATAATGCCTACAGGCCAGTGATTCAGTGTGGACTTCCAATGAAGGGATTTCTGTATGAAATCCATTTAATCTTGTCCATGCATAATGTCGTGTAGCCTATATATAAATACAAAGGGGATTATTTTCATCCTTCTACTATTCCTGTTGTAGATTTGAGACAAGGCTTACCACGAAACATGTCACGTATTTTTAAGACACCTGAATATTATCTACAGCAATCGTTTTCTTCAAAGTGGGTTACCATACATTGTGCTAAATGTGGCAACAATAATGATTGAAGTTACATAAAACTTACAATAGCTACTGTACTGGAGATTTTTTTAAATAAACATTGTAGATATATTTTTATATGTCTGAGTCCAGGGTTAACTGCTGTGATTCAGATACATTCTGGTGTACAATGCTGTTGTCCTGCAGAGTCCCTGTGTGTCACACAGTCTGACCTTCCCGCAGGACTGCTGCTCTTGCACATTACGCACTGACTAACAGCATGACAACAGAACTAATCACAGCCTTGTAGCTGTGGTCTGCATAATGTTCCCTCTGTAATTAAAGATATGCATGTTCCAGTAGTTGCACAAAGGGGGTGGACAGCAAGGCGTCCATATGCTTATGTAGCTTACTTATATTTTATAACTTAATATTTGTTTTAGGGCTGCAACTAACGATTATTTTCATTATCGATTAATCTGCCGATTATTTTCACGATTAATCGTTTAGTCTATAAAATTTTAAACATTTAGAAAAATGCTCATCAAAGTGACATCTTCATATTGCTTCTTTTATCCAACCAACAGTCCAAAACTTTTCATTTACTGTCATAAATGACAAGAGCAGCAAATCCTTACATTTAAGAAGCTGTAACCAGCTAATGTCTGACATTTTTGCTTGAAAAATGACTGAAACGATTAATCGCTAGTTGGCAATTCATTTTCTTTTGATCAACTAATCGACTAATCGATTAATCGACTGATCGTTGCAGCTCTAATTTGTTTTTGTCTCAGAAAAACAAAGATCATATCAGTCTAAGAATCAAAATTGGAAGGTTAACGTGTATGTTCATATTGCTTACATATACTGTTTATTTTTTTAGAACAGTTTAATGTCATTTGAAATAAAAATACTAAAAATACTTATCTATTATCTATAATAAATATCTATTGGTTTTAAAAAATATGTCTCATAGGTGAAGATTCTCAGTCATCTAAGTCAAAGGAAATCAAGAAGTACTAAATTAAAGGCAACTGGACGTAACTAATAGTAACTTAAGCATAGGTCGCCTGATTCATTACTCTCAGTTAAAACATGAAAATCAACATATTAGACGTTATTTTCACCTAAAATATATCCCTACATTCCTAGCAGCTGCTTGCTAGCTACTGTGTGTACTCAACTGCAGTAAACCAGCTTTTCTGGTTTTTCTGAATAAGCCAGGCTCCTTCAGCTTTGCCCTGTGTGGTTGATTGTGGCTTGGCTTAACGGTGTATAAAACCTATAATATACATGATAGCAGAACTTAACTGCCTTGGCTGCTTGCTTGGTATAAACATTAGTGGAACAGTAGTGCAGCATTTAAGTGTTTTTCTTCTCTGTGTTCCCTGGTGTTGGTGTCCCAGCAGTGTTGCTTCCATATGCTGTTTGCTATACATGTCACATGGTTAGGCCAGTGGCACTAGTTCAACTGAGGGGGCCCCAGGTGATACAAGAGCTGTAGGCAAACAGAGGCAGATAGCCTCTCTACACAAAGCTCTGTTCCCTGTTGGTGGTGCAGCAAAGGCAAATATAACATACCCACTCTGCATTTAAATTCTGTTTTGTCCATTTTTTTTTTTATGTAGTTAACTGTTAACTGCAGTTATGCACTTAACTATTAAAAAAAAAACAAGGACAAGAGAGAGGCAGATGACATATAACTAACATTACAGCTGAATCTGAACCCAGGATGTCCAAGTTGCATGGTTTGTGCCTCAGCCAACTGAGGCACCAGGACATCCTGTTGTGATGCCACCATTATATGGTTATACCAATTGTAGTAGTATAATAATAGGATTATTTTATTGTTTTTATTGTTTAAATGAATGAATGAATTAATTTATTTATTTTGTATTTTCTGAGATTATAGACCAAACCAAATTAATCAATTATTGAGAAAATAATCGTCAGATTAAGTGATAAAAATAATAACTGTAAGTCACAACCCTAATATTTTTGTACATATGTTGCTTAACATACCCTTCATTTTTAACCCCCTTGGTGTCATGATCCCAAGGACTTGTGTACACTGTGTGTTTTGCTCTGTTTCCTGTTTTATTTTGAAGGTCTGTTCTTTGTTCACGGTTTTGATTTACTTCCTGTCTTTGTTCTGTTTCCCACCAGTTTGATTAGGTTCACCTGTGTCTTGTGTCTTGTCTCTCACCTGTCTCTTGTTCCCTCATTGTCTCCCTTATGTATACCAGTCCCCTGTCTTTGTTCTTTGTCGGTTCATTGTTTGGATTGTTGGTCCTGAGTTCCTGCGTTCTTCGTGTTTTCCCTGCGTGTGGTTCCCTGCTTTTTGTAAGTTTTTCTTTAATAAATTAACTTGGTGCACTCAGCCTGCCACTGTCTGCGTTTGGGTCCTTTCCCTGCTGCCTAATGGCAAACCTTAACACTTGGTGGCAGTTTACAGCAAGCAAATTTACACTGTTTACAAACCATACCATAACCTCGGATTTCCCTGCCTCCGTGACATGTCCTCATTCACCCTTGTGTCCCTACCAACTTTAAAACCAAACCCACACCCTTGCATCTCTCTGCCCGGCATGCAGGAAAGGTCCGGATGTGTGCATTCAGTCTCTCCTCACATATGAGCTCACAGGAACTGTCTGTATGCTGTAGAATAGGGCATTGTAAATCCCTGCCCACCGCCCAGCTCAGTCCTGACCCAGCTCAGGCCCCACAGTGCCCACCCCGAGAGAGGTGGCTTAGACTGGCTTTTAGGTCTGCTCCCTTTCTGCTGAGTTCATCAGGCTGGTCCTTTGAGCAGGGAGCCAACCCACTGCCTTGTGGCCCTTTCTTTCTTTTCAGGCGACAAATGTGCTAAAACAGCACTCGGTAATCACTTGGCATTAGGGGCCGTTGTGTTGGGCATTAGCGGTTAGAATTGACCAGTGGGACGTTATAAAAATGAGTCTGACAAGAGAACACCAAAGCTGATGAGTCTGGATCCTGGCACTGGACAGCTAGAGGATTAGTCAGCTAACACACTGGCTGGGGCTTCTGCAGGGTCGGGTCCCATCGCATCTCATCACCACCAGGCTTGAAGCGGCCCCTGTGGCTGCCGTGTCTCCATCCGCCTCTCTGGCTGGCTGGCTGGCTCTGGTTCCCATCCTCCACCGCTTCTCCTTCCGCTGTTCTACCAAAAACACAACATCGTCTCCTCTTGTAGGGTCGTGTTTTCATGGGGAGGAGGAGCATATGATGTCA
Source organism: Macquaria ambigua (assembly GCA_008360985.2). NCBI lineage: Eukaryota > Metazoa > Chordata > Actinopteri > Centrarchiformes > Percichthyidae > Macquaria > Macquaria ambigua. The sequence goes on along the minus strand of VMKM01000004.1, from coordinate 24,150 downwards.
TAGACTTAGGACAGGGTGGGTTAAGTTGCAGTGGAGGGGCTCGATTCTGTGGAGTTGTTTCTCAAATGTTTATTTTTTGTAACACAGAGGGAGAGAGATAATGTGTGTTGAATAGTCTTGATGCATTACAGGCTGTTTTAGTTATTACAGGTCAGAACGCTTATCAAACACACACATATCTACATATTTTCAACACAAGTCCAGCTGCATACACTTTGAGTATCTACTGAAACTCACACTGAAGTGACGTGGTTTGATAAGGCGACTGAATACACAGCAAGCTGTTCAGTTCTTATTTTCTCTATCTACTGTGTCATACAGAGAATATAGAATATAGAGAGAGCACAAGGGGTGTTTTCTCTGATTTCATCTCTGATATTATCTGTCAATAAGTAGAACAGTTTCCAGAAATCTATTTATCGCGTTATCGCTGAACCATTAAATCACATTTACTGCGCAGCAACTTACCACTGCTAATTTACAGAATTTCAGCTGCTTTTGTCTGACAAGGACTTCTCAGCCTGAACTGTTCAACCTCTCCTGGGGCGCAGAGTGCCTGTGCCTGTGCCTGTTTCCCTGGAAGCTCCTGCTGTTTCTACTCCTTTTCCCAGTGAGAGCAGCTTCATACTGTTGGAATTTAGTAGTAACAGGCAGTACCATGGGAAGAGTCACTGACGGGGGGGGTGGGTGAGGGTGAGATGCATGTCCTTTATTCAGGCGAACGCCAAGTTCACTGGACTTGAAACAGTCCCTCAATTTTGTGATAGGAAATACTGTAGTTTAGCTCAATCCCTCCTTCTATTCTCTCCTCTCTTTGTTGACCTCTCTCATCTTCTTTCCTCCCATACTCACCTTTCCTTTTCTTCACCATATCCTTAACTGTCCTGTTATTTTTTTCTGCTCTCCTTTTCTGTCTTCTTATCAACCCCTACGTTTTAAATTACTCTATTCTCCCTCTTTCTTCTCCCAAACTGTCACCTCTTTTCTCCTCTCTTTTCCTTTCTTCCTCCTGTAATCCCTTTACCCCTCATCTCTCTTCCTCTTCTCTGCTCTCCCTTTCTGCCCTCTTCTTTCCTCGTCCTGTTTTTTTCATCCACTCTAATCTTCCTCTGTTCTTGCCTTTCTTTTATCGTCTCCTTTGCCCTCCTCATCACATGCCTTCATCATTTTCACCGAGCTGTGGAGGATGTAGACTGCTGGCCTCTGTACTGTTTTCTACACCTTTGGGTTTTTATACCTTCCCCTAAACATGTCAGTCTGCAGAATGCTGAAATCTGTTTAATACTGCACAGGGAATTCTATTTATTTTATTGAGGTCTGAGATGATGTTACATTCAAAACCATGCACTCTAACTTAGGATCTTATTATTCTATCTGTAAGAAGTCAACTAGGCCGTTTTCAGTTATCTCAACCAGAATTCCACACTGTACTACAAAGAGAAAACACTTATCACTCTATGTAAAATGTCTGCTATTTCCACTATGTTACAACTCTGTAACTTCTTTTTTGATTGCAATTGACAATATCAGTACAAAATGCACTCAACCCCTTTTCGGATGTACTGTAGCTTTGATTTGTAATGGGAACAGAAAATACTTAAACATAATTGAAATACAGTTTGTCTTTATTATCAAGAGAGAAGACCGACGTGTCCGTGAGGTAATTTATAAAATATCTTGTCTTGAATTGTTTTCAATATCATGTTTTGTTTGTGTGTTTAATGGAAGACAAGGAACGTTCTAGCCACAGTCATACCTGACTGTCGGTCAATATGAATAAGTATGCAAAATAAGTTTTAAAATCCATTCGTGCAGCCTGTGAGAGAACAGAAAAGTCTTCTTCCTTGCTGTCATAACATTTTCAAACTCATCACAGCGCTCTCTCTCTCTCTCTCTCTCTCTCTCTCTCTCTCTCTCTCTCGTGCACCAGGTGCCAAATATCATGCGAGCATTGTGGCTCTTTCCGAAAATGTGCTATCATGTCCGAATGGAGCCATAGGGAAAATTAACATAAGTCATTATGTGTGAATGACAAAAAGCCATCACTTTAACAGCAATATTACGTATTCCATGTCTGAAAAGGGCTTATGTTATGTAGTATATGTGTAGTTCCATCCACATCACTGCTAAACCAGACATAGCAGACAACAGGGTTGTTGTCACTGCAGTGTTTACATTGGAAACTGTGGAGATCACGTGGTGTAACTTGATAGGATTTATTTTCTTTGGGTCACCTCATGAAACGTTAATGCGACTCATGTTAAACAGTGTGAATGAGTCAACACGTGTTGATGCATTCACACTAACAGTTCACACATGTTTATCACTGATGCTTGTATGACTACAGCATGGAAGGGTTGTTAAGAATCCAACATGCCTGAACACACGCATACACTCACATACTGACTCCTCAGGTAGCACTTGTCGCAGCTTTTAGTGAACGGTGAACGTCCTTGTTTATCACAGCGACATTGTCCTCCTTAGACATGTGGTTGCTCCTTCACCTTTGAAAATATGTGCACATAACTTCTATTACATGAACATGCAAATTCTTCTCAGGTGAAAAAAAAAGATTACTACAGTTAACCCTCAGACACAAGCAGCAAACACTTAGGATGGAAGGCGGAATGAGCCTTTTCTTTGCTAAACTAAAGGCTGATTACCTCTGATGTCTGAAACCATGTCCATAATAATGTGGCTAAATTTGAAAACTCATATCGGTCTCTCTACTAAATTTGAAAATGTTGACACATTGTCAACCTCACAAACATGAAAAGGTCCACATAGAAGCAAAATGTTCTCTGCCATGAAGTCTTGTTTTGTTTATCAAAATCACAATATAGTTTTTGTCGTTGACTTATCTTTATGTTTTGCTATATGCACAAGTTTAAAATTGTACAGCAGTTTATACAGTAATGTAACTGCAACAGTCAGTGGTTTCACCTGTATTTTTTATATAATATGCTGATGTTATATTGAAATGCAAAATAAACGACCACAGAGGGAAATAAAGTGAAGAGAACAAGGATCATCAGCCAATCAAATGTGTGCAGTCAAACAATAAGCTGAGTAACTAGACATATTTGTCAAAATCGATGTATCCATTTGAACCGACTCCTTTCCACATGATGGTCATAAAGCAAATACGATTGCTCACCAACAACCTGTCAAAGAGCTTCTTTTTGCTGACCTCCAGTGGTTTAACTTCCCACCCTGCTGCAGTGATGTAGAAGTGTACTCCAGGGTATGTACAGTAAGTACACCGTGACATCACTGTTAGGTGTGGTTACAGGTGCAAAAAAGCACACTTGATGACATCCATGAGTGATGCTGATGCACTTAAAACAGACTTGAAACTTTCAATCAGAGACGGCAATGAATCACTGCTTTTCAGAATAGAGTTGTTACTCGTTAATAAGTAATAAATATAAGTGTTTCTTTATTGTTTGGACTGTGAACTGCTTTAAACTGAGACCTGCTTGAAACCGAAGTGCGTTTTGAGTTTTAGGTTGAGATATGTTGCTGCGCTGCTGGACAGCTGCGAAATAAATCTTCACTCTGACGGAAGCTAATTGTGTTCCCAGAGCGTGGCAGCCTGAAATCTGCAGTTGTTGTCTGTATTACACTTGTAAATCTTTACTCTTGCTTGAAAATCAATTACATGCCACTTACAGTATGTGTCAAACAGCATTTTAGTGCCTGCTGCTTGCTGTCGACACTGTAACTTGTGCTGCAGCTGTTGGACTTACAGAGATATAATTCTGTCTCTCACTTTAAGCGGGGCAGCTTTGCAGCGCTTGTGTCTATTGCCTATTCATTAAACTGTAGCTTCACACCATGCTTTGGCCATTCACACATGTTGGCCCAGACACAGACATATAAGCACTTGCACATGCACAAAATCGATGCCCTTTAGAGAATACGTGTGTCTATAATCCCCTCTCTGGTTTAATCTGACCTCTTTAGCATACAGTACAGTACAGTTAGAAAGCATTAGGACAGCAATGTGTTTTTCATTGTTTCTGCTATATTCAGCTGGATTGGAAATGAAACAATGACTATAAAGTTAAAGAAGTGAGTTTCAGCTTTAAGAGTGATCATATGTATATTAGCTGAGCAGTGTAGAACTCGTTTTTTATTCTTTTTAGACATACTGTAGTTTCCCAATTTGTAGAAAATGCATCAGGACAGTAATCCTTTATATACATGATGCAGACAAGGGAGGTCATAAATCCAACTGAGCATGTGTTTAATTGCTAAAGACAAGACTGAAGACAAAAGGTCTCTGAATTAAACTCGAAGTGAAGTGGCTTCAGTAGAGGCCTGAAAGAGGGTCACCAGAGAAGTTACCAAGTGTCTGCTGATGCCTACTCTAGCCAGCCGTTGACTACAAAGGATTTGCAACCAACTGTTAAATATGATGGCTTTGTTTAAGTTAATTTGTTGTGTTCATTTTAATTTCTTTGCCCTAAATTGTATGGTACTGGACTATGTATAAAAAATCCCTCCTGGTCATCTGATGTGGATGTAAACACCCTCAAAGCCGAGCGTCAGGACTTTAACCCCATTGTCGTTGTTTCATTTCAAATCCAATGCGCTGGATTTGAGCTGAAACAATGAAAAACATCTCACTGTCCTAATACTTTCTGACTGCACTTTATTCCTATTTACATCCACAACTATGGATTACAGAGCGAGGTTGTGATTCATGGTGATTTAGAAGATAAGCCTTAAGGTTTCATCAGTGAATGTGTATAGATTGTGTTTCTGCACTGTTATTATAGCTTCAGGTGGATATTTACTCTAAGTGCTGCCAGACAGTTTAACTGCTGCTTTTATTACACCCTCTCTTACACTGTCTGAGGTGGCACATAAACCTGTGTGAACTAACAGTACAGTATAATTGCTATATATTTCTATGTGTCTCTGCCACCGGTGTCAGTGTTTTTCTGAGTTGTACCAGGTGAGGCCTTAAGGCTGAATTTTCTGCGTGAGGTGTTGCAGTACCTCTGTGCAGTGTCTCCTAAGCTTAGAGAATAGCTGACATGCACATGCACTCAAAAATGTAACCACAGTACAGAAATGTGCAACATACTGCAAGAACTGTTGGTATTGGTATGCTTGGGATGCTTTTGCAGCAGGTTGAAGAAAGGCTAATGTTGTCCCTTTAAATTATGCTAGCAAATTATGTATTTTAATGTAACTACGACATTGACAGATTACATGGATTGATGAAACAAAGTGCGATAAAAAACTTTGTGACCCAGTATTTAAAAAAAAGTTAATTGTCGTTGAACTGGAGCACAGGTAAACACCATCCATACTCCAGACTTGCCACTTACAGACTGTGTCAAAGTTTCCCAGACATAATAAATCAAAACAATGCTGCCCCAGTGGTTTTAGGGCATGCTTGTTATCAGCAGCAAATGTCTGGGCCATTTGCAGTCTCCTTTTTTTCAAGCACACATACCGCACATGTATGTGAGGTGAGACTTTCAGTAATATGTGCACCATATGCTGCATTGCTACACTGTGCAGTTTTGTCATGCAGCATCAGGTGCTGTCCTCACATTTATTTATTTTTTATAATTCTCCCAGCTGTGTGTGTGTGTGTGTGTGTGTGTGTAAAGCCACAAAACTACTAAAAGATTAGTCCAGTACCTCACAGTGTAAAATATAATGAATGCTATTTTACATGCGATTGTGAACATCTGATTATGTGAGAAGATGTGTATGGTCCGGCTGCCATCTCCAATTTCCTCTTGACTTGCTTGAATTTAGTCCCTATATTGACCAGTTGAACTCACGTTTCAAAGAACAACTGTACATTGTTCATGTGATTATAGGGAAACAGTAAAGAACTGTGTACAATCAGATTTTAATGAAAACACTGCAGCAGCATTGTTTATGCTCAGTGCTTTGCATTAAGGTCAAGTTTTCTGAACTTGTTATTACTATTTCAAAAGAACACAGAGAAATCTTGTTAGATTACACACTAAGCATCATTTTAGCTGCGTCAAAAGCAGCACTGAAATAACAGAGATAAAAACTTAGACTAAGACTCAGTGATATTTTCCTTTAAATTCATGTCTACTTTACTTGTTTTCACTCTTTTCCCACATTGCTGAACTGCTTACATGTGCAGTAAGGTGACTCAGCGGGTTAACAAAATCTGATAGCATGTCAGCAAAATATTTCCATACACCCACCTGTCACTTAAGTGCACCTTGGTGTAATTAGATGATAAAAATCACATATAAGTGCAGCCTGGGTTGCAAGTTATTTAACACATCTCTGCGAAAACAACTGATTCTTTTCCCTGTTTTCCTTACAACTGAAAATCCCTCATTTCTTCATGCTTTGTTATCAGTCTTAGAAAGTGGACAATCATCATGGGAAAAAAACATGATTATGCATAGTGTGATATGAAACTTTGGAGAACAGTCTGTACTCTCTGTCGTGAGTTGGAGGACACAGTGGCACAGCACAGACACATTGTAATACATTTATCTTTATAAACAAATAAATGGGGGCAATAACAAAATGCTGCTTGAAGTTACATTGGTATTGTATGCTACGCTGTCGCAACAATGAAGGGAAAAGGTTGAATTGTTTTTAATGAAGTATTTACTGGCAACACACACACACACACACACACACACTTGAGCTGAGTGCCTTGTGGATTGTACCTTGGGATTTGCAATATTTTTAATTTACAGTCTCATTCTGCAGCAAACAATGGGGTTGTCATGTGGATAGAAAGCATGATGTAATGGCTATTTTTTCCTCACCATATTTAAACAGTATATTGATCGTTAATGGGTGTGGGTCTCACACTACACACAAATATACAGTATCCAGTTTGGTTCAAGGGAGGGAAATCATAACAGCCTGTTTTCTTTACTGAGAAATAACCACAGAAGTAGCAAAGTGGTGGAATCTGAAGTAGACCTGCTATGGTGCTCTGCAACTTGGGCCGTTCTTTGTTAAGCTACTCAAGATAGATATCGCTGAGAAGCAGAGTGGAGTTCAACCAGGTTCACTGCAACATAGTCTCTGTTCTCTGGCTGTAAAAGGCTCAGCAATCCTCATCTGTTGAGAAGAGAAAGAGGAAAATGAGAGATTTTGTTTGGTTGGTTGATCACAGGCTGCCTCTTAGAGTAAATGTCTTCAGAAGATCAAAAGTAGCCCGGTCCACTCTTAGTGACTGAAGACCCACCATGGTAAATTTAGTACTCCAAAAGCTTTTTTCTTCATCACGAGGACTAAGTGGAACTAAGTGCGTCTCCAAATAACAGCACTTCAGACTATTCTTACACACGCTAATTTTTCTTCTGTGGTTGTGAATGAATTCAAAAGAACAAAACTGACAATAGCGGGATTATCATCTCTAATAAGAAGAAACTACTTTTAACTGTCATTCAACTTGTCATTATATTTTCATGCAGCTTTTTACTAAGTGCCATTCTTGGAGTGCGCCCCAGAACTATATTTATTTTTTGATTTACTTGAAGTTAATTGCAGCTGTTTTGTGATAGCAAACTATCTAATGCCATTTATCTTTTTAGGTCATGAAAGCATGCCAAAGAGTATGTGTAGATTCTGTGAAATATAATGAAAGATAAAAAGAATAAGGCAGGGCCATAGACTCAGAATAGTCGATTTGGTAATAGCTAATAGCTCTCGTTAGCCATAGTCCAGACAGACCTCTAGCGCCACCATGAGGTTTACACTTGTGGTTTTGAGTGAAATGTCTCAACAACAATTTGCCACAAGTGCCGTCGAAATTCATGTCCCCCTCACGATGAATTGTGATGACTTTGATGATCTCCTGACCTTTTTTTCTAGCGCCATCATCAGGTCAAAATTTTTAATTTGTCCAATACTTTACTAGTTTGTGTTTAATGCTACTTAGCAAATGTTAGCATGCTAACAAGCTAAACTAAGATGGTAAACATTAGACCTACTTAGCATCAGCATGTTAGCATTGTAATTGTGAGCATTTTAGCACACTTATGTTAGCATTTAGCTCAAAGCACTGCAGCCTAAGTATAGCCTCATGTGCCGCTAGCATTGCTGTAGACTCTTGCGTCTTGTTTTTTCGAATCCATCATTATGTTGACCATGCTAGCAGTTCTCGGTTTAGGCAGAGACTGCTCAACAGCTCGTCTGCACAGTGCTGCTGCAAACCGGTGTGCTTACTGTGTGATGTTGGAGGGTGTGATTGATGAATCGCCTGTGCTACATGACTAGAAACAGTTAACAGGTTTAGTGGAAGATCAGGTTTAGAGGCTCTCTTAGAGGATGGAGACCTGAGTTATTACTATAAGGTTATATGTGTACACTCCATGCTGTGTTGGCCATGTCTGCGTCTTGTGAAAACCCTTTCTGATGAAAAGCAGCAGTCAGGGAGTGAGTTTGTACACTTGATATTTAAGCTGATATGGTGAAGGTAAGATGTAGGTTAAAGGCGTGGGACAGTTTTTATGGTTATGTTGGAATGTTTTTTAGCCTCTCTTTTTAATATTTATTGTGGAATATAGTTTTATGTTGTTTTTAATCCATGGTTTTATTTTATGGGTATTTATTTCCTTCTGTAATCAGGATAGGAACACTGTTATTTATCAGATTTTATGGGTGAATAAATCTAACCTTGAACCTTTTAAACATGTCTGGGGCTTATCATATGTAAAGTCCATGTTTCTTGAAATCCCGAAACCAGATTTGTCTTCAGTGTTTAAGTCCCCCACAAAAGCCTGAACAATATTGACAATGGAAGGCAGGGGGTGAATTTGAGAGATGCCTGCTAATCCTGTCATATGATACTAATCTGGTCACAAACAGCTGGCCTCTTAAGCAGAGATGTGACATTTGTATACTGATCATTAGCGGGTTACACCACAACCCTTTGTGGCTTTTACTGAGCAGATTAATATTCTGGAAGTGAAAGTTTCTCAAAATGAAATCCAGATCCCAAAAATCCAATGAAAAGACCAAAACCAGCAATGAATTAATCTTAGTAACAAGTACTGTCTGAGTAGCAGAAGCCTGATGTAGCTTCTTCTTCTTCTGTGCCATAGAGCTACATCGTTGTCCAAAGATGTCCCTTCATTACCATTAACATGGGCACTGTAGTTTAGTTTATTTTGAGTCAGTCTCACGGACTCTGTTCTGCTGCTACATAAACTCACTAGTGCACCAAATTTGTATTAATCCGCAGCTGAAAATTATTATTTACTCCTATTTGAGTAACATTTGATATAAACTACAGTACCCAGCTGTTCAAGGAAATTACTTAACCTTTTCTTGTATTCTTTAGTAAAACTATACAGTGTATTTGCCACCCATTTCTACAGATTTACATCTTGAGTAAGAACAAATGGGTAGGGAAGTTGGAAAGTGTTGAGATGGACTAACTTGTTGTTGGTTTTAGTATTTTCATGGACTTTTGTGACAATAAGAAAAAAATAAAAAAACACCACACTTCTTATCATTTAAACTGGTTGTTTCACTACAAAAACATCTACACAAATGATTGTTTACCAATGTTTGACTTTGCATACTAAAAAGCTATAATACCTCCAGATGGATGGCTTCCCAGTGGTCTACAATAATGTGACAAGGATTGATAGAGAACCTAAGTTGGTCCCATGTCTCCAGAAGGTTTTTATTAGTATGTAGAAACAAAGAGCCTTTGCTGGACCTGAGTCAACAGGGCACAGGAGGGATCACACAGCCTCTCACAGACACCTAACTCAGGACAGATGAAAACAGGGAAACAACATCTGCTTAAGAACTTTCACCAATGCAAAACAAATTGTTCACATCAGACCTCACAATTTTATTTAGTCGTCATCATGTAACTGTGTGTTTGCTTACGTGAACGCCTCTATGCGCATCAACAGCCAGCTTTACATTTTCAGGATGTGCACATTATGCTGTTTCACTCTACATTAGCCTTTTCGCTGCAGGAGGAGCTGGGTTGAGTGAACCTTGTGATGCGTTCCAACCAAATGTGGGCCTGCATGTTCGCCTTTGTTTTCCATGTGCCTGCTCTTCCATGAGCGCACCTGAGCTTTGAAGCTGCCCGTTGCCCGAAAGAGCCGTGCTTGTGTATGCGTGTGTGTGTGTGTGTGTGTGTGTGTGTGTGTTAGAGAGAGAGAGAGAAAGAGAGAGAGATGCGAGCAGGGATGCAAGCATAGAGGACAAAGATAGCTTTGATCACATTGGAGTGTCACTAATGTCTTGCTCCTCTCTGTCAGAACATCTGAGGTACCATCACAGGTGTGGATGAGAGTGAGAGGCAAGCAGCAGAGGAAAAGCTTCTGTTTATTGTCAGTTTTAAAGGTGATTAGCAATATTTTCTAGCTCAAGTTTGGTTCTTTTCATTGCAAATTTTGGTACTTGACACCTGAGTGATCATGTTAAACATCCTGCTGTCCGCGTTGATCGATCCTGACAGGCGCCTGAGGAGCTTCAGAAGGAGCGAGCGACTTGCATCAATACTAGTATGTATCATCCGTGGGGCATGTTTAACATTGTTGTGTCTGTTTTGTATATGCATTTTTCTTTTCAAAAGATTTTGGTGAACCCTTGTGGTGAAAACAGTCAATCCCAGTCAACATCTTCTTCAGACATACTTTAGAAATGAGTATGTGTTTCCCTGGCTGAAGTATGGCTGCAGGTTTTAGAGTTGTTCATCTGTCTTGATCCTCTTCTCGGCATCCTCTGCTTGCAACCCTCAAGACATGTCTGCTACTCCTGACTGGTGGTATTTTAGCCTTGTAGGATTATGTCTGGTGGGAATTAACCCCTTAGACCACCTACACTGCCGCCAAGCCCTGCTCCTCTGCACACACACAGGAAGTAATCATTAGAAGAGCTAGATTGAGGGAATGTGATTGCTCTGTTTGTTTGGAAAAGATAGGGTCTGTCTCTGTGTTCATATGCTCACAATCACATGTACTGTAACAGTGGAAACTCTCATAATGTCATCATCATTTTGCGTTTCTCCTGTGGCCCACTTTAATATTGCATATATTGTTTGCTGGAAACAGAAGTTAACTGTGAAACAATACAAGCTGAGATTGTTGCATCCTGAGGGTGGGGTCTGGTTTAGGAAGTCATAGGAATTTAACTGAATGGCTTTTGTGGTTTCCTGTGAGGTGACTTATCAACCACAAACACTGCCAATTTGTCTGTGCTGAGAAATGTTTTCAAATAAGCACTCTCTGTTTAGTTTATTGACTCATTTTGTGATCTACCAGATGCACCACATCAAAACGACCCACAGAAACGCAGAGGAGGGAAATAGTTTCGGTCATTTCCTATGCAACTAACTTTTTAAATATTCTGCTCACATATTCTGCTGTGTTGTTCTGAGGGCAGGCTTCGTGTGGCCTATTGTACACCGATTTGCGCTGAATTTGACAGAGGAGCATCACAGGTTTTTTTAACATAATACAGGCTGTGATTCCCCCCCCCCCCCAACTTTATATTTTAAAGGCTACTGTAGTCCTTGTGTAACATACTAACACAACACTCACCATCATCACACAGTGAAAGTGAGCATTCAGCATCAGCAGGGACAGCGGCGTCGCTTCTCCTTATTGTATCCCGGACTATTTATTCCGCGGGATAACAGGGGTGGGCGCTTTTCTTTTAGCCGCGATGACAATAGATATAAAAAGGAATTAAACGAAATGAAAAAGTAATCATATATAGTAGCATGTTGCTCACCAAAAAATAGTTATATGGGGAGACTTGTTGGGGTAAAAGGACAATGCCCCCGTTTTTCCAGAGGCTTGCACCCCTCCCTGCGTGCAATGGTCCGCTCCGCACAGACACGACACGGCCGTTGCTCACGGAGCCGAGAGCAGGGAGAGGTTTACTCAGCCTGCCATTGCAGTACACCGTCCGACTGATGCCTACTCTTCCCAACTTTTCATCCAGAGGTTAGCAACGAAACATCAAAGCAAGGTGGTCTTATTTGCCTTTATTTTGAAGTCGAGTTTCTTCCATGACTCGATACCTGCGCGGACTAACGTTAGCGTTTCAGACAACGAAGATAAGATAACGAACTTTGGACTTTCAACACGGCTTTTCGTGACATGTTTCCCGTCGTCCTGGATAAAATAAAATAACAGCGTAGCCCGGCGTGGCGGCAGCTGGGCGAAAATTCAACTGGAAGGAAAATAGCGCACTCACCCAAGTGATTATCAAAACAAAGACACCAACAACTTTTAACCTGCCACTTTTGAAGCGGAATAGGATTGTAAAATGTCCTCCAAAGCTTCAAATAAGGTGGGTACCTGGCCGGATAAAATTCAAGTGTGAAGGAAGTTGTTTTGTTCCAACACTGTGCTGCTGGTTTATGTAATGTGTATGATAAACTGAAAGGCTAATATTGGCTAAAATAGGGAAAGTGGGTAAATGTTCTGTAGCTATATAACTTTGTAGACTATTGGTAGTAGTAGTAATATAGTATGCCTAATGGTGGTTGTGTGTGTGTGCGTGCGCGCGCGCGTGTGTGTGTGTGTGTGTTTAGGACTTATTCTGAAATCTACACCTAGTGACACAGCCTACAACCAGCCATGCTGTTTCTACTGTGCTAGGTTTAAAATAATCAAACTCATACTGGCCGTTACTGTTGATAAGCTGTTTCCTGATAAGTCACCCAGCTATGTTCATAGCTACCTGTTGATATCTAGAGTCCCACTTTTAATAGTTTATTAAAACTGTGGCAGGAAATCCTCATGGATCTAGCCTCTGAGGCAGAACTTCTGCCAAGGAATCCCCTTTTTACATGTTAGAGATCCCAGAATATAGTAGACCACAAACTACATTTGATCATGTTTGCCATATGAAGGCCCATTTTGAGAATATTTTTGTTTTAGGTTATGTTTTGTTACAAGTTGTGTTTTATGAAAGTGAAACCGGCATTATTGTTATTAAGGTGATGATAACAATCAGGGAGAAAGAGGCACCTGTTACCCAAAGTCTGATCTTTATAAACAGTCTTATTGTAATGACTTTAAGTAAATTAACTAACTTAAACTATTCATAATTTTGGGCCCCCCCCTTCACTCACTTGTCAAGTCTCCGTTGAGGTCCCTGAAGCCCATTTTGGAGAACCACTAGCTTAATATATGTTGTTTTCACCTGCAGCACTGTGTAATTGCTGTCCATTTATCAGTTAGAAACAGCTGCTGGATGAATATCTGCCAAGCCTTGCATATTTTCTAGTTTTTATATTGTATATTTTAGATAATAAATCATCAATGAAGTATTCCCGCAGAATTTGTTGAAAACTGAGTCAGTATTGCGCATATACTGTAGGCTTTTATCAGTAGGTGACCTCTACATTTCCACACATGCACCATGTGATTGAATGTAAAAAACAAACATGAATTAAGTAATAGAGAAAAGTTGTGGTAAATAGAATTTATGTGGGTCAATCCTCAAATTAGACCTAAATATTTTTACACAGTGTATTCAATAGTCTTTTTCTATGAGGGGGATTTATTTTTTTCAGTTTGACAAGCGAGGAATGTGCTGTGTTTGTCTAATAGAGGTGGTGATATTCAGGTTTGGTCGGTTATTCCAGTTATACGAAACCAGCTCCATCATGTCAGCTGGTGACGTTATGATGGCGGCCCTTGGTCACACCTACTAGACTACACTTACTGTAGTATGCTTGCCGTTGGTAAAGTGCCCAAAGTGTTTCTTGTGCTTATTAGGAATTCCTGTGTATCCTATTGTCTTATCTGTGAAATCTGTGTTAAATTATTTTATTACAATAGGTAGGACTTTGGAACTTTGTTGCTTGCTTTGAATTAAAAGTGAAACTGTAAGAACTGGATGACAGTGTTGTAAATGCATTTCCTTGGGGCAACATGGTTTTCAGTAATGCCCTGTGGTAACACGAACTGATCAGAGCCTGAACAGTTAGTCTGACAAAAAAGTGCTGAAATATCTCAGGATCATGGTGTAGACTATGGTTTGTCAAGCAATGAGTAAGCGTGGTCACTATCCTTGGTAATTAAGATTACATTTCCTGTTGCTGTTTCAGAATAAAAGCTTTCCTGCACTTTGTGATAAACTTTGAATAAGCAGCGAGAAGTGTTAGGTTTGCATTAATTGTAGATTAACAGCGGCTCTTATAACACTACAAATAAAATGTTGGGTGAAAGTAAAAACAGGAATGTAGGCGTGGAATAAGTCGTGTTGTCTGATGCTGATGGACAGTAGTAGCAGCTTGGTTGTTTACAACTTTTTATGATAGGGGAAAAACTCAATTCTGGAGTTATATTGTTCAGGTGATAAATTGATGTCTCTTTCATATAACTAGTGTTTTCTAGTGATAGGAAGACTATATAATATGTAATAGTATTTGAACAAGATATATCAGTGAGTATAGCATTCAACAACTACAGCACCCATGAGGTTTTCATGGGAATTTTCTTACATAAACAAATATCTCAATATCGGAAGAAGGAGGTCCTCTAGGTTTCTATTATTTTATCTTTCCATCTTGCCCAACTGTAAAAGCCTATAGAGCCGTGTCTCCTTTAACACACAAGATCTAATGACTTCTATTCAGAGGTCACTGCAGCACTGATTAGCTAACAGGGCAAAAACAATAGACACATTAAGCATCCAAAGCTACTCCTAGTGAGTCACACTTGCCCTAACTAACTAAATCCTGTGGTAATGGATATCATCATACATTGTCAGGAAGAATCTGTGAAACAAGTATGACTTCCACTGTGTTAGCCTTCTCTGCGGTTCATCGCCCAATATCCACACATTAACACTCCCACCTGATGATCAACTGCCATAACACCAGTATTAGTCACATGCCACGTAAAGCTAAAGTTAATGATAAACTGTAATAAAATGTTGTGGTGGTGTATTGCAAGAATGTGGGTGTGTTGACTTCATGTCTCAGAGGTCAATAATGCTGTTATTGTACAACAGTGTGTACTTAAAGTGTGTCATTAGGTTAGTGTGATGTTTCAGTAAGTATTTAGCATTCACATTGTGACAAATTTGGCAAAAACAGTTAGGATGAACAGAAGGAAAGCACTTTGTCCAACCTAATCAAAGTGAAGTCGAAGCTGCCTTTCTTTTGTCATGATAGACCTACACTACAAAATAACAGTTTATGTTAATTGCTGTTTAGAGGAGGATGTGTTTCTGTGAAGACGGAAAGGGAAAGACCTTTCTGTTTGGTGCCAAAGTTCCTGCTCTGGCTCCAAGGAGAGAGAAAAAGATGGTGTTTTCAAAGTTGGGTGTAAACTGGCCTGGTTTCAGACCTGTGAATCACAGCCCGTATTTAAAATGTTGTCAAGCCATTCAAGAAGGTTTTGGTATTACTGTCATAAATGGCTTTTTCCTCAGTTAAAGAAGCTACAAAGCTGTGTCAGATACAGTTAGTAATTTTACAAGGCTGTGTCAGAGTCAGACAGCTCAGGACATCTTAAACATAGTTTACAGTTTAAAAGACATAGAGAAGACAGTCTGGCTATGCTGGTTAGCTAACATTTGATGATAGGATGACACGTGATCAGTGGAATAACAAAGTGAATTTTAATTTAAAATTAATTTGGTCGTCATTTAAAGACAGAATAAACTTATTTAGCAATGGTAATGATCATTGTTTAACATTTACCAGTCATATTTTAATAGTGTCATTTAAACATGAATTTGATCCATCACTTTATACATTGTTTTTTTAAATGATTCAACTATTTAACTGATATAAAACTAGTTGAAAACCACACTAATCCACTGAAGTGTTGACATTAAGTCTTCTTCACTACAGTAAATGTTGGCCTCATTCTTTGTTTGGCCTTCAGCCAGTCCTGCTTACTTTTGTGAATGCAACACAAAAAAGAAACATAATTTAGAGCATCAGCAGTCCCTCCAGTCTTAAGCCTCCTTGTGTTTTGAGAAGACAGGCTGAAATAACTGGAAAATGCATTTGGATGAAGGAGGGTGTATTAATTAGAGTTGCACAGCGGGCCAAGAACAGCCTCTATTTTGCTTTGATGATTACACATCTCCATTTACATCAATGAAGGAGGGAAATGTAATTAGAGGACCAAGTGCTAGGGAGAGGAAAAGAGTCCTGGTGGTGTTTTTATTCTGTGTCCTAGGCTCCCTGTCCTTTTTGGAGAGTCAGAGCTCATGTGGCAAGTGAGTATGAAACAGCTAATGTCTGGCATCTGTGACAAGGATTTACGCCATCAGTTTATAAAGCATTTATCCAATCTTCTATACGCTTCCCAAGGGGTTTAACATGCCTACATTTGAACACATTTAAAATGTAACTTATAAATCAACACCCCCCACCCCCTCAACTTCAGTTCATCAGTGTGAACAAGGAAAAAGTCCCAAAAAATATCATTACAGTGCCCCAAAAGGGCCGGATATTGTCCAAAATGGACGCGGACAGCTGACTTACATGTTTATTTTTTACTACATTGGGTATCTGCATACATGAACACATTCACATGTTTGTCAATACATACAGTCTGCGTAGTCATACATTTTGGGGTGCACAGACCCACACACACACGGCATACAGATGCAGAAAGTACAAATTGGACTTGAGAGAAATTCTTCTTGCAAGATGGTCAGGCGTGCAACAGGCAGTATAAGAAGGATTATTGGTATTAAATGGGAAAAGAATATAAAAGCTGAGGTTGATCATGTCACACAGAAGCTGGGTCAGAAATGTCCTGGGCACGCTCAAGGTCATTTTGAGAAAAGCACATGGCAAAGGGCAATCAGTGCAGTCTGGGCCACTGTAGACTTCAGCTACTACCCAACATCATGAAGAAGGATGAGTTGAGAACCACACAGTACACCAACAGTGTCCAGTGGCAGCCTCAGTGTATAAAGAATATGAGATGCAAAACACACCAATACTACATGCAGCACACAAGCTCTGTCACTTGTTCCTGCTCACACTAACAGGCGATTCTTTGATTATAGGCCCTTGATTCAAAGTCCTCCCAGCCGTTAAGGAGAGCAGGTGTAGGCTGTCTCTGTGTATAAGATGAGAGAGCTGCCAGTTGTCCACATTGAAGACGGCAGCCGGGGGCCTGTTGGTTCAGCTGGGCTTCAGATTCTTGGCTAGTTTGTCCACGGCTGTGACCTATCTGGATCTGAATACAAGTATGTGTTCATGTAATTTATTTAGTCAAAAACAAATGCTTAGGCATAGGTCCACGGAACATGCGAGGCATAACACATACAGAGTAAGCTTAATTTCAATATGATTATGTCCAGATGCCCAGACTCAATATACTTGACCCCTAAAGGGAGGAGTCCAATTTTCATTGTCGACCATTTTTGAAAAAGAGAAGACAGTGGACTATGATAATCGAGGAGAGCTCGTTGTTACTTAATATCACCTTCTGTCAGAGTCTAGATAAAAACATTGAGAGAAAGCAGCTGTTTGTGTTGTTTCAATGCCAGGGGACTCTGGAGTGCGGCAGTTATCAAGGACATCTGACCTGCTTATCCTTTCATCCCTGGAGGGAAATCCAGGGCAGATACACACAGCAGGAGGCAGGTGGATAGCAGAGAGGGAGAAAGAAGGAAAACAGAAAATGCCTTCTGAGGGAGGTGGTGATGTGAGGAGGGGTGAAAAGGAGAAAGGAAGGAGTGGGAGGGAGAGATGCACCGGCTATAATCTGAGTCACATGGCAGATCTTAAAAAGACTGACTCGCTCTCCTATAATCACGGCATTATAGCTCTTGGGCTTTTTTTATGTTGTAAAGCATATTATAAAGCACATTAATATCTATTTCTATTTAATTAATATGCAACACTAAAAATAGGGTGGAGTAAATGTCCTTGTGTTTGTGTCCTTGTAGTTGTCAGCAAGGTTTGGAAGTTTGGTTAATCCAGATGTTTATTTGTTGGTCATATTTGAATTTGACTGGGCTGAATCTGTTTTCAAGTGGATGTTTCTAGACTTACATCTATCAGTGAAAACTGAGCTTGCCAGATGTAGTGTAGCTGTGTGAGGCTTGACCAGCAGGGTGTCTCCCCATAGGTCCACAACACTTTTTCTTGTTGTGTGAGTGGCTGAGCTCTGATATTGACCCGGCGGAGTCTAAATATTATATCACAGAGCTCCCTCGGGAGGACCGGTCTGGGATTAACCCCTCATCATAAGTTTTACCTGCACTTTTGTTTGCAGAAACATGTGGGCTGCTGGAATAAAATGATCCACCACCTTTCACCTTTCACTCGTATAACCCTGAGTCTTGGTTAGTCCCTTGTTCCTTATCAAACAAGCCAGTCTAGCAAAGCTAGGACACTCCAAGCCAGCCCTGCATCCTCTCTGGCAGCACAGGTCTCTGCAAGGATTTATCATTCCCACTGCAGGCACAGGGGATTTGACACAGGGTGTTTTGTGTGTGTGAGACAGAGAGAGCAAGAGAGACGGTGAGAGAGAGAGGGAGAGGGGAAGCGGGGAGGGACAAGAGGGAGTGCATGTGGCAGCCGTGGCTCAGCTGGTTAGGGAAGAGAGAAAGAGGCTGGAACAGATTCATCCCAAGGCTTGTTGTCCTACATGCCTTTACATACACACACACACACACACACACACTGCTGTGTGTTCATTTGCTTATCTTTAGCAGAGTTGGGAGTATAGCACTGTCTTTTCTGTCTGGGAAACAGAGTCATCAGCCTGTGGGAGTCATTGTTTGCTGACTGCTGCTTTAGATAGCATAATCATCACTAGCAGTATATGTGTGTACATTTCCCAGATCTGACAAGGGAATTTGCTTCTCTTAGAGACCTTTTTGGGACAAAATCATCTTTTAATTCATACACTCTCATCTTGTCTGATAATAAAAATGCTTTTGCTGCTAGATATGCTGTAAGTCTAGTCCACATGTCCACATTGAAATATGTCTCCCCCCACCTTAGATAAAACAACACATCATTTGATTGTGTTGTCTGTCTGTGGTCGTCCTTATCACCTGTCTCTGTTAGTGTAACTGCTTTATCTCTATATTTGTGTCTGTGTTTCTCTCTTTTAGTGTGAAGTAAAACTGTAAAAAAAAAAAAAAAAAAGTAACTCTAACAACAACAGCAGGCTCACATGTCCCATGAAAATGCCTGCAACCTTCAACCTTTTTTGTGTTTTGTTTGTCAGTAAGCTCATTTTAATTTAGAAGAAAATGAAAGAAATACATTTAACATATTAGCGTATTTAATTGTATTCATTGCTTATACTAAGTTAGATATTTATCTGTAAATCTGCAGAGCACCTGTTGGCTTTTATTCTGAGTGATTGAGAATGGGCCTATATTATTTAACTTAAATCTAAAATTATTTAAAACCAAAGCATCTGTGTACAGATCTAAAAAAAAAAGTTTGGATAGAGCATCAAACATGAGTGGTTCTGTCACTGATTAAAACATACACTCAAAGATACACTGGCACTCCTTTAAATCCTCTTCTGCCTGAAGTATGGAGTAAGGAAGTAAAAACACAAAATAAACAAACAGCAGCTAGTTCCAGTTATTGTGATGCAACATTGTTTTGCATGTGTTTCTGCACCAGTTTGCGGATGTTTCACACCTCTAAGATGTTGCTGTTGTGGCTCAAAAACTTTTCTCTTCGCAGATATAAACAAGAGTATAAATCACTACACAAATACTATAGAAAGTGATTAAATGAAAGCTTTGATGCAGGTTGTATTTTCTTAATACAGATCTGTTCAGCTATAAGTCCTGTTTAAATAGCTTTATGTGGACATATTTGATGATAACTATGCAGCTGTAGTCATAAACAGAACTCTTGACTTGGTATCTGCAGATACTCAAAAGTAAAGCACCTGGATCAGGACAGTATGGATGCATTTCCCTCATTCCTCTGGTCTACATTTGCCAGCGTAATGATTCACTGATGATGATTCACTCACTGGTTAAGGGTGCTGTGGAGCAAGGTTTTTTTTTGTTTTTGTTTTTTTTTAGACGTCATTAGAAGTAATTTATGTATTATCTTTTCTGTGCTTGTGCATCTCGTTAAAGAACGCATGCACCCCCTCCCTATCTCTCATCTCTTGGGGGAAGGGCAATTATGTTGCCAGTTAAGTGCTGGGAAAATGGCCGCTCCAACAGTAACTCATTAATTCACTATAGATTCTGCCCCACAACATGCCTATTGTAGCAAAGTCCTCAGAAGGCTTGGGAATGCCATTGAGTGGGCTTGGCCTCTTGTTTTATGGCACCATGTGACTCTGCAGGCTATGAGTTGTGGTTCAGAGTTGCGTAGTTTGAAAGTTGTTGTGCAACTTGAAATTTGAAAGGCATGTTTTTACTTCTGTGTCAAATATCTTAACTGCCTGCTCCAAGTTGATGGATGTTTGAACATTGAAATGCTGCTCATGTATAGTCTTTGCTGTTACGTTGCGGCAGACTCTACATTTGTCCTTGCTGGTAGTAGCTAATTTCGGTCGCCCTGTGTGTACTGTGGAGGCAGGCAAACATGAGCAGACTGAAAGACCCCTTGCTGAATCACCCCTTTGTTCAGCGTGTGTGTCTGTGCCTGCTTGCCCATGTTGTACAGTGAGTTTCACCACTGTCAAACCCAGCCTTAGTAGAAAGCATCATTTACAAACCCCAAGAATACCAATGTTTGGACTTCTAATATTTTCTTTAATTAACATAGAGTCTGGACTTCTGTTCAAGACTGTGGGTTAATTGCTTGGTTTAACTTCTGGTGAGATGTCAATGGTTGTTGTAGGCAATCAGTTTAATTATACGGGATTCGATAACGAGTAAATTTAGGGCAGTGAGAGATTCATACAGTTGGTAATTCAATACATTTTGTTTGCTTTCCAGCCCCGACTGCAACCTCATACTTAATAAAACTCATCTCTTGTGACAAAATGTATCACAACACATGGCAACATATGGCTTCTGTTAATTGTCATTTTCACTGTGGTAACTTCTCAGGAACTTTATAAACCACATGACCATGAATCTTTTTACCTTGCTTTGACAGTTGCTTGTCACTGATACAGTCACTTAGATACTGCTATACAGATACTTGTGTATTTGATTCTCTGATATGAAATTGGCCCGGTCCCAGTCACTTTAGATTATCACATTATATTCAGTTGTGTTGTTTCCTGGCTTTCAGTTTGTGCTCACTGTCAGTGAGACAGAAGAAGGGAAAAGGAGACAAAATGAAACAGAGAGGGAGACTGTGGCAGAAAGATCCAGAGTGTGAGGCGAGGAAAAGGTGAGGGAAACCGTTTGGAATGAGAGTGAGAGAGCCGGGCCTTGTCTCCTTATCTGCACATTCCTGTAGAGTGTGTGTGTGTGTGTGTGTGTGTGTGAGTGATGGGAGGGGTAGGGTAGGGTGGGAATACTGATAGTTGTGTGTACGGTGATTGGCTGAATCTAAAGGTTCCAGTGCTGGATCTGGTTATCATTCTCAATGCCTTGGCTTACAGTTTGTTTCCACAGACACAAAAACAAAGCTGTAGTGTAGTGTGCTCCTTCACATCAGCCCACATATGTACTGATACCAATAAATAAGTAAATGTGTGATAGGCCAGTAATTGCTGATAATAGTGTCTGTTAGATTTAATCTAACGGCCAGGCTCTACTCATGAAGCAATTTCCTCCCACGACTTTCTAATCAACCAAAACATCTACCCCTTTTTAGGATATTGAATTCGATTTAATTATTATTGTAAGGAGGAAAAGAAACGTAGTTTCACAAGATGACAGATCACAGTAAGTAGACACATATTCATGCATTAGATACATGTACATGTTAGTGGGCATGAATTCCACCTACACACCCTAAAGGAGAAAAAAAGAAAACTGTTTTCCTTTTAGCAAAACATCTTCCAGCCCTTAAATACACATATCACTGTAGTGAGAGGGGGCCCTCCGATCCCAAGAGTGAGAGCCGCTGTCTTGAGAGGCTATTTGAAACTTTGAAGTTTGTGAGAAACCCGCAGCTTGAACTAAACCAACTGGAAGGATTGTGGAAAAGTGGAAAGTCAGAATCCCAGCAGACGTTAGCACTCTCCTCTGTGACCTCAGCACTGCCTGTCTCTCTAGGCAGAGAACAATTCGTGTGGTTGAGCTCGGATGACTTTGCTGCTGGATAAGCTGCACATGAGATGCTAGCCTAGCCTAGCCGTGTGTCTGGGTCAGTGGATAGCAGTGAACAGCCCGCTGCACTTCAGCTCTGTGGAGCTGCACTAAGGTCAGTGGAAATAATCAGAGCCTGCACCTGACCCAGAGGCTCCAATGAAGCTCCCACTTTATTCAAGTGGAAATACATTACCTTTATGAAATGGACATGACACATTATATTAAAAGTTAATACAATTAACAGTAATATCAAGTAAAATGTTGAGTGTGTGTACCCTAATAGGCAGTTGTCATATGTTAAATCGGCAGACTCAGGAGTTAACCCTGTTCAGAACGTAAGTCAACAGAGAAAACTGTGTATAGTTCCTCATGTCTGTGGAAGAAAATGACATGTCATTTTGCATTGAGTTTTATGAACATTGAGCATAATACATGAAGTAGTTTTAGCTAATTAATCTCCTTATGAACAACCAAGAACCAGGGATGCACTGATACTTTTCCTTTGCCAATTCTGATTCTAATACCTAAACTCAGGGTGCTGAGCGAGAAAGTACTGAACCAAAAGCAGTGCTCTTTTTTCAATGTCAATTAAAAATCTGTATATCTATATATCTGTGTGGAACTGATTTGTATCAGTAATTCCTTAAATTCCTTAAAGGAGGCTTTGTTTGGAGTAATTGATTGATGGAGCCAGTTTTATGCATGGGAGTTAACTTCATTACAAACTCAATGGCATCTGTACTAATCTCGTCCAAATGGGACGACGTATTTGCACCATCTGGACCAGCTATCAGCTGGTCTTGCAAGAGTCTCACAGAGTTATAAGCCTCAGAAATAACTGGTGAGTTTTGGCTTAAATGTGTGTGAGGACGATAAAAAAATGGAAAAAAAGGTGATGAATTAATAAAGATAATTGCAACAAAATTGCAATAAATACCTGGAGTCTTCAGTGGCAGATTTGACCACAATCACAACCACATTTCATCTACCTGTCTTTGGAGGTATATTCTCTCCACAAAGTGACAGGATCACATGTGGTTAAAGGACTTATCATCAGCTAGTTGACAGGCAGCTATAACAGTAAGACAGAGGCACGTGTAAGACCCATGCTGTAAGAAACATGCACACTGACATGACAGTGTTCTCGGTTCTGCATCCATCCATCCATCTATCCATCCATCATCTATCCATTACACTCTGTCTGCTTTCATGAGACAGCAGCAGTAGACTTCAGCAGGAAGCATGGCTCAGATTAACGTTTTAATCCAAAAGCCTGGATTATAGGTTTTGTATTTTATTCCTACCCTCACTATTCTAGCTGTGACTCTGTGTCAGATAGTTTTCAGTCAGAGGTGTGTGTGTGTGTGTGTGTGTCCTGTATGTTATGTTGAGGAGAATCCTGATGGAGGGGTTTTTAGGGAGCTGTATGACAGAGTAGAGCTGCTGTTTGAGACTAATTAACTCAAGCATATTTGAGCATGTCAGCACAACAGTACATCACTGCTGACTGAAGTTCTGCATCATCATCATCGTCATCTGCCTATTGGCTACTTGCCCTCATCTGCACACCCATGTGTGTGCACATGCTTGCAGCCATCTCTCCTGCCATCACAGTCACAACCTGCCCTAAAAATGGCTACTGCTGAATTCATGGATCTGGTTGATACTCAAGGTGATGGCAGATATTTTGTTGGGTTTGGCATTTCATGTGCACAGTACACACTAATCTGAAGGACAGAATGTAAAGGCTTACATGAGTGACTTTGATGCATTTGCATGTGTTTGCTGTTGAGTGCTTGCCCTCCAGAAAGAGCATGTGCGTGTGTGTGTCTAATTATGTGTTGTTTGAGTTAGAGTAGTAAGAGGGGAGATACTGTTACCATGGATACAATTGCCCCAGTGACGGGGAGGGCTGCTGATACAAGGTGGTGAGTTGCCAGTCTAAATGTTGATCCTGAAATGTTAGTCTCAACTTTTTTCTTCTCTTTTCTCCTCTCATATATA